>LR999960.1:23067432-24267432 GCA_905220385.1 Xylota sylvarum
ATACCTCCTGGACGGAGCCTACGGAGCCTGTCCGGAGTATGATGTCAAAATCATACTCGGGGACTTCAATGCCAAAATCGGTAAGGAAAACATCTTCGGCGGATTAGTTGGAAAGCACAGCCTCCACGACACGACAACAGACAACGGCTTCCGGCTAATCGATTTTGCAGCAGCTCGTAATACGGTGATAAGTAGCACTAGGTTTCCAAGACTACGAATCCACACAGCAACCTGGCGCTCTCCAGATGGTCGAACCGCCAACCAAATCGACCACGTGCTAATAGATGCGAGGCACGCATCCAACATTCTGAATGTGCAAACGTTCAGAGGGGCAAACGTCGACTCTGACCATTTTCTTGTTGCAGCTAAGTTCAGAGCTCGACTATCCAATGAGAAGAAGCTGCAGACCGCCCAGAAAAAGAAATTCAACGTTGGAAGCCTTAGCACGTCTGGAGTAGCCAGAGCCTACAGGGAGCGCCTGAGTGAGAGACTCTCCGCTGTGCATTCACCATCCACAAACGCCAACAATCTGTGGAACCAGTATCGCGACATCATCAAAGGGGTAGCAGAGACCACCATAGGCTACCAGCCACCACCCAAAAAGAGCCCTTGGTATGATGATGAATGCGTACGCCGGAAAAAGGTGACAGAAAATGCACACTTGCAAGCGCTGCAACGCAAAACAAGGGCAGCGAGAGAAGAGTATCGAACCAGAAGAAGGGAGGAGAAGAAGATACTGCGTAAGAAGAAAAGGGCCCACGCAGCCTCCCAGCTCAAGGATATCGAAGAGTCCCGCGATAGGAACAACATCCGGATGTTTTTCAGGAAAGCCAAGCAACTGGCAGCTGGCTTCAAGCCCGGAACGCAGGCTCTTCGAAACAGTGAAGGAAACCTAGTCACCGAAGCACAGGGAATAGTAGATGTATTTAAGCAGCATTTCCAGCAGCTACTTAATGGGCAGGTAGAGAGAGTGATAGGGCAAGAAGAGAACCCGCATCCAGTCAATGAAGAATCCATTCCCCCTCCTAGTTTTGAAGAGGTCGGCTCAGCTATCAAAAAGCTGAAGAACAACAAGGCCGCCGGCTCTGATGGTCTACCAGCAGAGCTTTTCAAACATGGTGGTGATGCTTTGGTGGGGTGCATGCACCAAGTCATCAACCAAGTGTGGGTGGATGAAGTCATGCCCGATGACTGGACTATCAGCTCTATATGCCCCATCTTCAAGAAAGGCGATCCTATGTCTTGTAAGAACTACCGAGGCATATCCCTGCTTAATGTCGCATATAAGATCCTATCCAACGTACTGTGTGAACGTCTGAAGCCTTTCTGCAGCACACTAATCGGCACGTACCAGTGTGGCTTCCGGCCCGGCAGATCGACGATCGACCAAATTTTCACACTAAGGCAAATCCTGGAAAAGACCAACGAATTTCAAGTCGAGACTCACCATCTCTTCATCGACTTTAAAGCCGCATATGATAGCATTCATCGTCTTGAGCTCTACAAGGCGATGGCCGAATTCGGGATCCCGGCTAAACTGATCCAGCTGTGCCGCGTGACGCTGGATAACACGCGGTGCAACGTGCAATTCGGCAACAGTTCCTCTGAACTATTCCAAACATGCACCGGATTTCGGCAAGGGGATGCGCTATCATGTGACTTCTTCAATCTTGTGCTGGAACAGATAGTGCGCAGGGCAGGTGTAAACACGGAAGGCACTATCTTCAACAAATCTGTCCAGTTGCTGGGATACGCAGACGACATCGACATCATCGGTCGCTCCCAGCGCGCCGTGTTAGAGGCTTTTACGGCAATTGAAGAAGAGGCGAAACGTGTTGGCCTTGAAGTGAATGAGGACAAAACCAAATACATGTTGTCAACAAACAAAGAAGCATCTGTCCACCGCCTAGGACAAAACGTCACTGTTGGCAACAGTAACTTCGAAGTGGTTAAGGAGTTTACCTACCTCGGAGTAAATATCAACTCCACGAATGACAACTTAGTGGAGATTCGACGAAGACTTACCCTAGGAAACCGCTGCTACTTCGGTTTGGCGAAACAAATGGGGTCAAAACTCCTAACTCGAAAGACGAAATGTATGCTCTACAAAACTTTGATCCTGCCAGTTCTGCTGTATGGAGCCGAGTGCTGGACGATAAGCAGGAAAGCAGAGCAAATACTGAACACTTTCGAAAGAAAAATTCTTCGTCGGATATTCGGTCCCGTATGCGAGGAGGGCGAATGGAGGAGAAGATATAACCGCGAACTCTATGAGCTGTACCAGGATGTGGATGTAGTCCAAAAAGCCAAAACACGTCGACTACACTGGCTCGGCCACATCGAGCGAATGGACAATAATGCTCCAGCAAAGAGGATCTTCGAATCACAGCCCCCAGGTTCGAGAAGACAAGGAAGACCGAACCTCCGTTTTAAGGATCAAGCTATCGCGGATGCCAGAGCGCTTGGTCTAGATAACTGGAAGCAGCGTGCCCGGGATCGAAGAGAGTGGAAGGCTGCTGTGTCTCAGGCAGGGACTCTTCACGGGTCGGGAGCCCGTTAAGTAAGTAAGTAAGTAAGTAATATTAAAAAAAAACATAAATCAAAAAGACAGATAAATCAACACAGACGTCCTTCAAGGAAAAAATTGAAATAATACATTTAAAAAAGGAGCGTGACAATTTGAATAAGGAAATAGAAACTTTGAAAAAAGAAATATGTTACCTTCCGAACTAGCACACGTACTTGAAAATCAAGTTGAAAATTTCCAAAACAAGGGAAAAGGATGGAGATACTCTAACGTATTAAAAAAAATGTTAAAGCATATATTTCATTGCAATTAATTCTTATTACTTTTTAGAACTTAATTCAAATTTGCCATCGAAATTCCTTAGCGTAAGTCATATGTCAATATGTATCTTTTATTCTTTTATGAAATGTATAATAAAAATGCATGAAATGCATGTCTTTTTTTAATTGAACACCCTATGCTACTCTCCGAAATAATTTTTCCAATCTTCTATCCCTCTCTCATTGCCGTCTTTCTATTGCCGCCTATTTCTCGTGTCTGTAATCTTACTGATGATAAATATGATATAAATGTGGGGAGTTGGTAAACTTACTATAGGCACTGTTGTCCTTTTGACTGTTTTCCAGTCATATCTGACCGGATTGATATGAATTTAGCTGGATTATTTTTTAAAATCCAGCCAGCTGGTTTTTTAGCTGGATTTAATTTTTTTTTACTACTTTTGAAAGTTTTGAATTGGCATTTTTTTCCAGTCAGTACCTTTTAAGAATCAAAGTTACCATAGAAAACAAAAATTGAAGAAAAACTTATACCGAGAATTTAGAGAATACGAGCTGAGAGAATATTTCAAGCACAGAATCATTCTGCTGTTAAGTTTTCAACTACAAAGATGCTGCGAATGAGAACCCGTACTCTGATCTAGCAATTGATCTGATCTGATCTCAGTATTAGCCATCTCCCTTTATCTAATGGAAAAGTCGGAAGTTATTTAGTTCTTAAACTTAACTTCACAATAATGTGTATGTATCTATACGTGAATGAAAATCGCAATAACGGCCTGTTTTATTTTTATTTCGCAGAAAGTTTATTCATGATTTTTTTGCAATGTAAATAATATTAGAATGAATTTTTAGACGCTATGCGTGTTATTCTTATTCTTATTGTTATTTTTTTTTTTAAACTAAATTTAATGTACGAGTATTTACGAGTACATATACATACATGTACATACATACATACAGTCCACGAAATTAATTTATACGCATCCTATATTTTACAAAATAATCACAAAATTTTCATTATTTAAGGGTTTTCATGAATATCTTTAAACTTATAGTTGTTAGTATATGTGCGACAGTGTAAATTCAAGAACAAGATTTTATAACGGGATCGTCGTGTGTCAAAGTTAATAAAAAGGATATTCTGACATCTGTTTGAAGAGCTAAATTCATTTATACGCACTGAGTTTTTCAGTGAAATCAGTTGATTCCTGTGCTTAATTAAAGGTGGAACTTAGAGAATTTAACGTTAAATTTTTTTTAAAATAAAATAAAATAAAATTACAATTCATTTTTAAAGTATATTTCTAAAAAAAACAATTATGGGAAAGGGAAAGTACCTAACGGTGGAAGAAAAGGAAGAAAAACAATAACGGTTTTAAAAAAGCGCGGTGTTTCCAACAGAGCAGAGAGGTGTTTCCAACAGGGCATTCTGAAGGAGTCATAAGGAACTTTTTAAAAAAAGGCGAATCTTATGGGAAGAATGGTGGTCGAAAGGGCTGGAGTAAGATAACTCGAAGGGAAAAAAATCGAATTGTCATCGAAGCAACCAAAAACAAAATGACTGCTGGCCAAATGATTTGCCGATAACAAAACGCCGAATTCAACAAATTTTATCAAGTACTCCAAACAGTGTTTATAAAAAACAACTGAAAAAGCCTCTTTTGAAAATTCATCACAAAACAGCTCGGCTAACATTTGCCAGAGATCATATGAATTGGAACGAAAAATGGAATACCGTTATATTTTCAAATGAAAACAAGTTTAACCTGGATGGCCCAGATGGTTTTAGCTATTATTGGCATGACTTACGCCACAACCACCCACCAAGAATGAGCATGGAGGAAGCGTAATGATTTGGGGAGCTTTTTCTTCCTCGGGAAAAGCGCAATTGTGTTTCGTTCCAACAAAAATGAATTCGGAAATGTACTGCGAAATGTTGGATGCATCTCTTATCCCATTTTTAGAAGACATTGTGGGTGATCAGGATTTTATTTTTCAACAGGACAACGCAGCAATTCATGTTTCTCGGTACTCACAAGAATGGTTAGGGCAACGGGACGTCCCATTCATGCGTTGGCCGGCATGCAGTCCTGACCTAAACCCCATAGAAAATCTATATAACGAATTTCGCCTTGAGAAACTGCTTTTATTTAAATAAATAATGTTACATAACTTTGATTGATTTTCTTTTATGAACTAATATAATGAATAAGTGTATTCCTTTCATTACAATACAGAACTTTTATCCCCACAACTTTTTTATAACAAAAATCGAAAAAAAACAAATGCGTATAAATTAATTTCGCGGACTGTATGTGCAAATCTGAAAGAAAATGAATTCTATATTACCTTTATATCGAATAAAATATTTTCTTGGCTGAATTTTTAGCTGGTTTTGTGCTTAAATTTTTGACTGGTTTTTAGTTTTTTAACTGGTTTTTTTTTCAGTCAAATCTGACTGGATTTAAAACGGCAACTCTAACTATAGGTTTTTACATCCGCCCACTGCCACGCCTACTTTTTTAGAACTTCACTAAATTATATGAAACCGAAAAATTTTGTTAAGACCAAATATTTGGGTATTTAGATTCCCTACAATTCACCCATAGAACAGTTTTGGCCACGCCCACTTTGTGGGGGCGTTATCATCAAAAAACCTATTTTGATAAAATTTTACATGTAACATCCTCAAACGTTCGACATTATAGCTATATTTGAGTACAAAATGCAATTTGGTCACGCCCATTTTATAGAGAGGAGGATAGGGTATCATACGATCCGTTCCAGACGGATTGTAGCTTTTCTGTATGTTTATTATGGCTTATGTTCATAATTTATATTTTGTTTGATTATCTTACAGCTGAAGAGTTGGGGTATCAGACCTTACACAGTACTGTCAAGTTTCTGTGATGACGTTGCTAAGCCCCGACAAACAAAGATCTGCATTATACTACGGAAAGAAAAATGGAGGCTTCAGCAAATTTTTTCCTAATCTCTTCCATACATTTTCGATATCGCGTGTTTTCAACGAAACCTGGTTGAAATCCTTTTGAGTTCATCCATCTGTGAGAGGCTGTCAAACCGAACAAACCTATGACGTGGACTTTAATTTCTTTTGATATTAATTTATATTGTCAAATGTAGGTGTGACCATTTTTTCGTTTTTATTTTCATTAGGCATTTTAGACATTTTCGGTGTCATTGCAGACATTTACATTTTCGATAACGTTTTTCGGTAACAATGCAGAAAAAATAGTTTGGAAGCACAATTTTTATCGCGACTAAGGACATAAGCCTGGATAGTTATCCAGATTTAGCAATTCTATATAGGCTTTATTGTTTGCGTATTTAATATGTAAAATATTTTCTAAGCCTAAGATATAGAATACCAAAAAAACGCCTATTTTTAAAAATATTATAATTACACATATGAATAAATTTCTTCACCAAAGGAAAAAAAACATATAGAAAAACTACAATCCGTCTGGAACGGATCGTATGATACCCTATCCTCCTCTCTATAAAGTGGCCTGTAACGTCGACCGTTTGAGGATGCTACATGTAAAATTTCAGCAGAATCGGTTTTTTTTATGAAAACGTCCTCAAAAAGTGGGCATGGCCATACTTTTTGTATGGGTGAATTGTAAGGCATATAAATGTCTAAATATTTGGTCTTAACAAAAATTTTCGGTTTCATATAATTTAGTGAAGTTATGAAAATGTAGGCGTGGCAGTGGGCGGATTTAAAAAAATTTTACGCTTGTACTGTATCTTTTTCTGAGAATCCCAGATATAATTTCATCGTCATAGTTAAAAAAAAAACGGTCATCGCTCAATCGATTTCGCTATTGATGCTGATCACGAATATATATATATACTTTATAGCGTTTATCTCGATTATTTCTCCATGTTACAAACTATGTGTCAAACTTAATATACCCTTAGGATAGGGTGTAAATATATAAAAAACAAAAATTTTGACAATTATTTTGTCAGCTACTTTAAAACTGACATGAAATGACTTCAGATTGACATTGCCATTTGAAATGATTTCAAATTGGTTGAATAGCTTTCGGGGTTTCGATAAAAGCTCAAGATGGGAACATAGAATTACCTGCGTTCATAAAGCGAAATATAGAGTGTTTTTTTTTATAGAGACGGAAAAATTGAAATAAAACAAAAAAATGTTTTTAATGTCCATGAAATTTTGCTTTGTTTGACAGATAATTTTATGGCATTAATGGTTGAATATGATTTTGGGCATGTGGTTGCAGCGGCTGGAGCATACATGACGTAATCTATAGGTTCACACACTCCCGAAATATATTCAAACATGCAGAGTCAGCAATATCACTCAACGTTACCTTACACTAGATATTGCAACACGTATGCTTATGGTACGAAGTTGGCAGCATTTGCGAGGAGAATGAAAAGCTCCATGTTGGTATTGAAGAATTTCCGCCGTTGAATCGGCGAGGTTGTCTCTGGCTCTCTCTCTGATCGGCGACGAAAGAAGCCAGACGTCTAGGAATTGTAAGGAGAAATAAAGATCCAAAATCTAATTTTGCGTTTCCTTCCATACATACGTATGTTCATTATAAGTTATAATTTATAACGAAGAGAGTTTTTTTATATTTTTTGCCATTCTCTGTCGATTATCCCTTCGTTCGCTCAATACTCAGTACTGTTTATACCCTATCCTAAGGGTATATTAAGTTTGACACATAGTTTGTAACATAGAGAAATAATCGAGATAGACCCTATAAAGTATATATATTCGTGATCAGCATCAATAGCGAAATCGATTGAGCGATGACCGTCCGTCCGTCCGTCCGTCCGTCCGTATGTCACCGCTTTTTGGGCCTTAAATTTTGAGCTAGGACGATGAAATTTCATATCTGGGCTTCTGAGAAAAAGATACAGTACAAGTGTAAAAATTTTTTAAATCCGCCCACTGCCACGCCCACTTTTTCATAACTTCACTAAATTATATGAAACCGAAAAATTTTGTTAAGACCAAATATTTAGGCATTCAGATTCCCTACAATCCACCCATACAAAAGTTTTGGCCACGCCCACCTTTTGGGGGCGTTTTCATCACAAAACCGATTTTTGGGCCTTAAATTTTTAACTAGGACTCTGAAATTTCATATCTATGCTTCCGAGAAAAAGATACAATACTAGTGTAAAATTTTTTTACATCCGCCCACTGCCACGCCTACTTTTTTATAACTTCACTAAATTATATGAAACCGAAAAATTTTGTTAAGACCAAATATTTGGGTATTTAGATTCCCTACAATTCACCCATAGAACAGTTTTGGCCGCGCCCACTTTTTGGGGGCGTTATCATCAAAAAACCTATTTTGATAAAATTTTACATGTAACATCCTCAAATGTTCGACATTATAGCTATATTTGAGTATAAAATGCAATTTGACTTACTTACGCCATCTGGGTAGTTCTCGAAATTAATAAAAAAAATTTCGTCAAATAATAATACTATTTGATTTATATATAATGGTGCTTTGGTTCATATGTATGACTTTGTAAAAACTTCGCGGCAGGTTACGCTTTATAGGAAAGTGAGCGCCAATAGTTTTTTGCAGTTTTCCGATCACTTTTCAACGGAATAAAATAAATGAAATGTTATTTAAAAGTATTCCAGTAAAGTAAAATTTTACTCGATGTTTCCAAAATATATATACATATTTAAATTCTTTTTGTCTGACTTTTCCTTTCCTTTTCTTCTACCATGTTCCCACCGAAAGAAAACCCGAGGTTTCGCCAAATTCATCCAAATCTCTGAGGATTTCCTATACATATTCGGGGTTTCGAAATTTCGTGATTTCAGCGAAACCTTGTTGAAATCCCTTTGAGTTCATCCATCTGTGAGAAGTTGTCAAACCGAACAAACCTATAAGGTGAACTTTGGTTTACTTTTATGTTCATTTATATTGTTAATTGTAGATGTCACAATTTTTCGTTTTTATTTTCATTTTAAATTGAACAAAGAAGTAACATTTTTAAAAGACATATTCTAGCTAATTACACAAATAAATAAATTTTCTGAGCATTGGCATTTGGAACGTCTTCAGATTGACGTTTGAAATGATTTCAAATTGGTGGGAACGGTTTTCGGGGTTTCGGTAAAAATTCATCGAAATCTCGAGGTTTAGGTTTGGTGGCATTCCACTCAATTATTGTAAAATAAGTTTTAATAGTTTATTTTCCTTTAAATTATTTTCCTAAAATTGTTGTCCATGACATTGTGTAATTCTATGCTGTCAAATTCTATGGTACTAAGTCGGTTCCAGTTTTCCCCGACAGATATTTGCCTCCAATTGTCAATTGAAGTGACAAAAAACTTCCCAAATCCATTCAGAACACGTGAGAGAAATGCTGTCGGTTAGGTGTATCGGCCGCAAATCAATCCGTGAAAACAGGCCCTTATGTGTACGTGACTTTATTTTATTTCTTCGGTTACGTATACATTTGCAGTTTTAGCTTGTGTCGAACCAGATGTTTGTTTAATGTCTCGAATGAAGTTAAATGTCTCATTTTAATTTATCTCTAGAAACGTCAAGGTATGGTAAATGTACGTCATTTACTTGAAAACATTCGAATAAATGAAAAATACATATTTTTGCATCCGAAATGTTTTATTGTAAATACAGTTTTTAAGTTTTTTGTTGTAAAAGATCCTATGCTTACCCGCATGAGATAGAGAGAAATAATTGAAATTGGAAATTATTCAATGCTGTATAATAGTGTTTGTCAAATCTCCACTGACAGTAATAAAAGTCAGGAATAAGTTAAAAACAATCTAATTTTAGATAGGTTAAAAAGTTCACCCGGTTCTACACTAACTGACCCAGTACCCATTTTCGGTTGTACCTTTATTAGGATAGAGAATGCTAGAGCGATGTCTGGACCTCGTACGTGTTTTGCGTGTTCAACGTCGAATACCACGTCTCTATTGTGGCAATAATGCAAACGTGAGTTGCGTACTGGCATACTTTCAAGTTTTTCTTCAAATGTTTTTACATAGACACAGAGACTTCTATCAACATTGCTCTCAGGATATCCACACAAAAGAATTCATGAGTTTAGACTATCATTGATCTTAAAATCATGCTACATAGGAACAAATGAATCGAAGGTAAGCTTTCTTTTATTATTACAAGTGCCTGTGGAATAATTACATATCTGAACTATAATATTGCAATTCAAGACACCTCCAGCTGCATCTTCAACTGTTGAAGAATCAGCACCTGCTGTTGTTAAAAAGAAGTCGGTTGGATTGATTGACCGAAATCTCAAAGCAAATGGCGCAACACAGACCAATCCGCAAACTACGAAATTGGAAATAAAAACGAAAAAAGGCATATTGTCGGTGACGACTACAATCGAGGATTCTAAGTTAAATGATGTGGTTTTTGAAAAGGAAATTAAGAAGTCAGAAGTAACGCCAATAGAAGCTACAAAAGTTGCAGTTAAGGCAGTTGCAGATGCGGTCGTTAACGCGGTTGCAAATGTAGTTCCTGATGATAAAGTAAAACAAAAAGTAAGTCATTTTCTTAAAGAAATATAATTAAAGATTAGAGCTATGTACCTCGGAACCGCTTGTCATACTTTGCGTATTCTATTTTAAGAGCTTATTAAATAAAAACAGTTTATGAAAGGGTGTAATTAAGAAATTAGTTGAAATGTATTCTTATTTGTTATACATATAATTATTATTAATAATGTCTTGCAGCTTTGTTGCAGTTAAACTTGGAAATTACTATCCCGACTTCGCTATGGTCGACTCGGCTATTATTGTGGCTTTATCGTTTTTGGTGTGGTAGCATCTAAATTCATGGATGCAAACAGCTCCTAAAAGTCTGCAAAAAATGTTTTGTTCTGTCTAACCATGAAAAAAATATTATACATATAGTAGAATTTTCAAAGGAAAAATAGAGTTTCAAAACTTCGATATCTCCTAAACTAGACGAAAACGAGATTTTTGGTACTTTATATTTCGATCTTATTTCATTGAGATTTATAAAGCTGCCTTTTCAGACCTTCGCGCCTTGAAAACTATAGTACTAATCCCCCAAATTGGTGATGCATAATTAAGAACTAATCCTCCAACTGCTTGGTATGTGGTGAGGAGATTTTCGTTTCCCTATGAACTGCCAACTAGGGATTTTAGAACATTATTCCTTGACATTATTCTTTTGATGATGTTACTGGAAAGCTTGTAAAATGGCAGTAGACGGTCGAATATCATTCTCAGGATCCTTGGGTTGTTGTTGGAATAAAGCTCCCGTGTATCTCAAGTTCAAGTTCATCTCTTTGGTCCATGTGGTGAATAAAGTAGATGAGGATTTCTCAGTAAACAATTTGAGATTACGACTGGCGAAGAAATCTTTTCATTCATCGAGGGTATCTACTAATTCGATTCTCACGACCATTGGGTCTTCGCTCAGGAATAGACCCAGGATTTCCCTGACCAAAGATTGCTCACACCTCAGCTACAACATTCGCTACAAAATTGGCCATTATCGTCTAGGTTGATGGTTTTTAGTGTAAGAAGTTTTCCTATATCCTTGGCAACGACTATGACAAGGTCTCGTTCTTTCTTTCTACATGTATCTGTACGGGTCTTCTTGTCTTCACCGTTCTTTTTACCTTTAAATGACTACCGTACATTGTTCAGGGAGTGCTCTCAATACCTTCAATCGCACGTCTCATGCTCTTTTTTTTTCTTCTTTTGGTGAACCAGAAAACCTCGTAGAGCTCGCGTGCAGGCGTCGTTCTTCTTTCCAGCGTGACTTTGTATGCCTGTAGATTATGCGTTCTTCGTTAAAACTGCGGTTTCCTGGTAATGCACTAATAATACACAGCACATCAACTGCGGCACTTCTAGTGTCATATAAGTCGTTCGATATCCTCCTTTCTATGCAGCCCTTATGAAGTGGGCTTGGCATACTGCATTTTTTTTATGAATTACAACGATAACTTCAAACGTTTCGCTATATATGTAGATACAAAATTGACGAGCAGTATTTAAAGTGTGGTTTAACCAATACATTATATATGCCTATGTTTTTATTGTCCTTAACACATACACCGTTCAATATAATATTTTTTTATAATCTATTTCTTTTAAGAGGCCTCCACCCAAAAGTTCGAACTCAGAGTCGAACATACACGTAGTTTAGAGAACAACCAGTGGGTTAAAATATAAACTAGACAATTTTTTTTGAAATTAAAATGTTTGGAAATATTCTATTCAAATATATTTTTCAGTATTTGCCTTGGTGGCAAACTGACTGGTTATAGGAGGGTGTAATTCTACGTTTAATTTTTGTTTATATTTGCGTTGCTGGGCAACAATATGAATGAAGTAGTATTGTAGGAATGTATAGATGTCTTTCCTTGCTAGTATTAGGGCGAGCTTTAATTGTGTATGGGATTTTAATTTTGCCTCACAGCAAAACATGAAAAATTAAATTTTTGTATTTTATGAATAATTTCATATTTTGGCTTTTTATTTCGACCGTTAAACAACTATAGCATACTACAGTAGTAACGTATTCTGTTTGTAACGTATTTTTTGTTCTTCAAACAAGTAAGAAATATAAGTAATAAGCTTTCACTTTCTTTTAATTCAGTTGATCCGATCGCTGTTATCAAAATAAACTCATGCAGGGAATTAGTTTGGTTTTGTTTACATCAAATTACCTTTATATAGGTAATTTTAATAGGTAATATTAATACAGTAATTTTCTGAAATGTGTTAAAAAAGTAAACAATAAATACATACATATAAGTCTATAAAGCAGAATAAGTGTATAAATTTTTGAAATCCATCCATTCCCACACATTTTTTCAAACCTTCACTATTCTACTTGAAAATTTTATTGAAGCAAACTATTTAGATATTTGAATTGTCTCCAATTCACCCATACATTACTTGTGGCTTTTTTGGAGCGTTTTCATCTAAAACTGATTTTAATGAAAAGTTGCATGTAACATCCTTAAACTTTCTACATTATCGTAAGAATTAAAAAAAACTTCAGTATGCCACGCCTACTTTAGTAAAGTATTTCGATAACAATATTATTAATAAGACCATCCGGAGATACTCTCAAAAAATAAGTAAACTGTTCTTATCTATGAAGATACCACAACTTGAAATAGTTTTGCCTAGCTGATCTTGAAACTGCACTCTTTTAACATCAGCGTTCATCTTTACGGGAATTATGGTATCCGAAAAAATTTCAGTCCGATGAGCTAGCCTTTTCACATGCCTCTCAAACTTTTTAGATTTGTACACTAGGCCAAAAATAGATGCAGTCAACATATTTTTGCGAATTTCCATCTACTTTCTGTTGTTTGACTGTCCTACAGTCGATCTTTCTATAATTTACCGATTTTACTGATTTTCTTTTAATTTGTCTACCATGTCAGTTTTTTTTAACAATATCGTTGGAATTCATGTCTAGCTGATTGAACCCAAAATCTTTTCCGGTATTAGCCCAGTTTAATCTAAAAGCAATTCTGCCCTTTCGGTATACTTTCAAAATTGTTCTTTTTGTTAATAAGTTATTCTTTTTTAACAGCCTCAATTATACGCAAACCTTGGACTATATGCATCTGTTGTCCAGGAATAATCACAAAATATTGTTTACATAATACCAATCATACACATATTGTAATGAAATAATTGTGTATTATAAGAGTACATAGTACGAGTAAGTAAAATGACCCTATCTGTTTGAATATCTATTACTAAGATGTGATATGTTTCCTTCCAAAAAGTTTGGCAACGGTTGAATTATGATGTTCAGCCAGGTTGTGTGAGTAAATATCAAAAGACATCTTGTTTTCATAACGACTCTTCTAGTAGGTAAAAATAATTATCTCATAAATGCCGTAAATTTTCATAATTGGAATTAAATTGATATCGTTCTTGTCACACAGGATGAACAGCTATCTTGGTCGCCAAAAATATGATTGATGACATAGTACATATCTTCTTTAATCGCCTTTATAGCCTTAGCTTCTAATAAATGTTCATATCTTCTGAACTCAATCCTTTCTAATTTTGCATTCAAAGTGCCTCTGAGCCCTGTTTTTGCAGCCATTAGTTACAGCTTCCAATTTGTTACGACAATTTAGCATCAACTGATTGCAGCATTCAATTTTTGCTATTAGTCGTCCGTCATATGGATTTTTTTTAACCATTTTAAGAGCTGCTATCTCCAGCATTGTCAGGTACTAAAGTCCAATTTCTTTGACAATCATTTTGAAACCCTCAAGAAGCAAATCGGACTCCACTTATGCTGAAGATCCGCTGTAGTTTATGTTACATACGTTATCTGGGCTTTTATACAGTCCACATGTAACACAGTATTTGTTTCGAAGGTCCAAGGAAATCACTTTTCCCGTACGCAAACTTTGACGATGCTGAAACTGTCTATTTACCAGTTTCGCAGTTAGGTATTTACAGTACAGATAGAATGATTATGACTGCCAAGACTATTTGAAAGGGTTTTGTACTGATTTGCAATCTACGTACATAAACATATTAACTAATATTTAGAATATCAGTCACTTTTAGCTTACTTTTATATTGTAATCAATTCATTAGAAATATTGTATCAAATTTATATCCAATATTCATATGAAAAACCACATTTCTTTAAGAGTTCAACAATAATTTTCAATGAATATATGTAGACACATAATACATACTTTCGCAACAAACAACAAAGTATAGGAACCTGAAATACATTCAAATCATGGCACACCGTACTTATATTTTGCACAATCAAC
The DNA here is from genome assembly GCA_905220385.1 of Xylota sylvarum. Classification (NCBI taxonomy): domain Eukaryota; kingdom Metazoa; phylum Arthropoda; class Insecta; order Diptera; family Syrphidae; genus Xylota; species Xylota sylvarum. The sequence goes on from LR999960.1 coordinate 23,082,070, forward strand.
CAAACCCTAATAAAATATTTTCGAAATCGAAACTAATATTTTTGTGAAATAAACGCTTTAGCGACAAAAATTTGAATTAAAAACTGAATTGTACTTGCTAAAAATGGAATTTGCCTTAAAATAGAGTCATATGAAATGCAGTGGTTCTCAGTAACTGTGGGATGAAGGTTATTAATTTTTCTTTAGCGGCTACATGGAATGTCCCTTTACCATTTTACCGAAAATTTAGTTTGAAAATATTGAAAATATTTTATTTTATATTTATACATGAAAATCATTGTTTAATTTGACTAATTTTATCAATTTTCAAACATTAATATCTCGGAAAAGAAGAGAAATTTCAAAATTCTGATTGGTCACATTGGAAATCTATTCATTACCTTTCCAAAGAGCCCAATGTTATATTATGCCAATAACGTTTTCTTATCGTAAAATTGTAAACCGATTTACAATTTTATGCAAAAAAGCGAAAGTTGTGTCTATTCTTTAATATCTTATAACTACCATTTAAATCGATTACTCATTCGCTGAATGGCATTGTAAACCGATTGCTGATTTTTCGCTTCTTTCGTATTTTTTGGATGGAGGCCTCTTAATTTAAGTCGTGAAATTTTATTACTCGCCACATATTACTTCTCACATTTATGTTCTATACTGGGGAGGGATGGCTTCTTCATTAATTGGATGCGGTTTGCTCTATCACTCTGTCTAGCTCATAGCATTCTGTACACATGTACTCCCTGTGGTTCTCTGACTAAGTTGCCTTCACTATTTCCAATAGCCTGTGTTCCGAGCTTAAAGCCAGCTCCCAGCTGCTTTGCTTTTCTGAAATACATTCGGATGTTGTTTCTATCGCGGGACTCTTCAATATCTATGAGCCGGGAAACTACGTAGGCGCTTTTCTTTTTTGGATCATCCCGTTAGTTTAAAATATCCAATAGTGTGTACACGACACCAACCACACAATTGGAACTAGATAAGCTCAACACTGTTCTCACCTCCACTCTAAACTCAGCACTAAATGAGTCTTGTCCCATTACGACAAGAAAGATAGGCAACCGTCCGCTGTGGTGGAATGCAGAATTCAGCAACCTTCGCTGCGCAAGCAGGAAACAAAGTCGGAAGAAGTCTCAAGTCTCCAGACTGCGCAAAGTCCTCTTCAAAACACCAACCGTGGCGAGTGAGAGAGGGAGCTTTCAACGACGTAGAAACATATTCGATAATCAATGCGCTACGTAGGCTCAATATCTGTGAAACAGTCTGCTGCTTTATAGAACATGTGCTTAAAAGCAGGGCAATCACTGCGTCCTTCGGAAGCAACCATGTCAAACGAGAAGCACATCCTGGTACCCCCCAAGGGGGAGTATTGTCTCAAGTACTATGGAATTTAGTGCTTAATGAAGCCCTTCTGAATATAGAAAAAAACTGGATGCAAGGTCATTGCCTATGTGGACGCGCAAGGGGATCGTTTCATACATGCTAGGTCTGAAAAATTCAATACCGTTTTTTTTTTCTTTATTACAGATCTTGGCATTAACAATAAGACACTGATCTCAAAACTACTTTTTGGGAACGCTTAGCGTGATTTAATGTGTGGTAATTTGGCACCAGAGTTAAGTAATCAGTTTACTGCGATGGTGTGTTTTTACATTTGCAGCTTTGCCTTGTTATAATTTTGCTTGTATTTCGGAACATAAGTGTGCGATTATATTAAAAAAAAACTGCCAAATATTATAATATAATATTGTACTTTAAAAGTCATGCGTGATTGCGTTCGGAAAAAATAAAAATGAAAATGATTATGTTTTCATGTAGTCCTATACAATTAAATTTTTTTTAAATATTTTGGACAATCTAATTATCGAGTATCCCGTTGTGGCGTACTGAAACTAGTTTTGTTCGATAGCTTACAACGGTTAGTTCTAAAAATGGTTTTGTTTTCATTTCGCACGGATTTGCATGGCATTTTTTATAGCCTATCCTAAGGGTATATTAAGTTTGACACATAGTCGAGATAGACCCTATAAAGTACATATATGTATACTTATATTCATGATCAGTATCAAAAGTGAAATCGATTGAGTTAAGTCCTTCCGTCCGTCCGTTCATAGGTCCGTCTGTCCGTTTGTATGCCATCACTTTTTGGGCCTTCAATTTTGAGTTCAGAGGTGAAATTTCATATCTGGGCATTTGAAGGGAAGGGGAATTAGTACAATTGTAAACATTCTTGAAATCCGCCAATTGCCTCGCCCACTTTTTCATAACTTCATTATTTTACTTGAAATCGAAAAATTTTATTTAGATCAAATATTTAGATATTTAAATTGTCTACAATTCACCCATACATCATACATATGTTGCCACGCCCACTTTTTTAAGCGTTTTAATTTAAAAAAAAGATTTCGATGAAAATTTATTTTTTCATGCCTGGCATGTATGAAACGATCCACTGCGCGACGTCGCTATGCTAGTAACAGGAAAATACCCACAGACACTGGCCGATGTCATGCAGTCTCCTCTCAATAAACTGACAAGCTGGACTGAAAGCTGTGGTCTTTCCGTTAATCCGACGAAGACTGAGCTGGTTCTTTTTACAAGAAAACATAAAATACCTGACTTTAATCTCCCAAAGTTAAGAGGCATCCCCCTCATCCTCTTAAATAGTGCCACCTACCTAGGCCTAAAGCTTGACCGCGAGCTTCTTTGGAGAGAAAACATAGTCGAACGGGCCAGGAAATCTCTGGCTGCCCTATATTATTATGTGCAAAAAGGCAGTAGATCTCCACTTGGGGTCTTTACACTATTGGAGTAGTGGTCTGGTGGTCTTCGCTCTGGAGAAGAAGTCCAACCTAATAATATTGGAAAAGATCCAACGAGTTGCATGTCTCAGTATTACTTTACAGTATTGTAAACTTATAGCATTAAGGTGAAAGTACGTACGACCCATTCACGCACTTTATTTTTCTCGATTTTGTACTATTCGAAATTTTGGTTTCTAGATTTTTGTTTTCTACATGTTTGCTTTCTATTTCGATATTGGGATAGACCGTTTCTTTTTACGCAGAATCTTCTTCCTTGTTCTGTCATATTTTTCCGGTATACATATTTCCTGGATCGCGGTAATATCTGCTTTTACTGTGTGAGGCCAGATATAAGTTTTTGATCAGCACCAGGAGTGTTACGTAGTGTACCTACGTAAGTTTCAAGTGCATACTCTCAATTCATAGTCCCTGAACGTTCCGGGTCGTGATCTTAAATGGGGGGTCCGTTGTTTTCCGAGGCTGGTGTCTCTTATGACTAGCTCTTTTTTACGTAGTAAAGAGGATGTGAGTGCTGCCGTTGGCCCATTACGAGCTCATCCACCAATATCTCTTTTTCAAGAACCTGACTTATTCTTAGAAAGCCTTATCGGCCTGAGCTCCGAAATTGTACCCCGTGATGTCTCCCTTGACTCCATCTAGGAAATTCGTCCGTGTTTATTATGTTAGTTTTGTCTCTTGTTCAACACTCGCGCCTACAATTTCAGTAAGTTGGTCAAGTGACCAGTATGCGATGGCAACCACTTGGATTTAAAATAAGCACATAATGAAACTCTTACAAGCTTTCTAAGTTCTTTAGATATCGGAAAAATTTGGCTAGAACAGTATCGTATTTAGTATTTTCAAATAAGTTTCCTTTCTATTTCGAATTATTTTCCTTTTATATATATCCAGAAGCGGACAAAGTTTGATAGTAATCGTTCCTCAATGGAGAGGAACTTTATTACACCGGCTCGTGCTATGACAGATTTCCTCCTAAAACCAAGTGATCTAGAAACATTGCCAAAAATTAAACGTCGTTCACCTTATGAGCAAGAGCCACCGATTACTGTGTACTGGCGGAAAGATGTTGAAGCGAAGGCGATAGAAGTTTGGGGTTCGAAAGAGAACCTACTGCGTGAGTGTCTTAAACGAGAAATTGAAAGAAAGAAGCATCAACAGAGTAAGAAAATATTTATATATATATATTTATGTATATTTAAATATAACTACTTTAATTTATTTCAGACATATTCACTGTAAAAAGGCGCCTTAGAGACTACCGCAGGGAGATCGGCAGTAGAACTGTTGTTATGGAAGATGAACCAGGATTAAAAGGGAAATCTGCTCGTGTCGTGTTGATTGCAATTGGAATGTAAATAAATTCAATAATGAAGTTGTATGTGCTTGCACCTGTAATTGTTTTCAACAGCCATAGAATTTAAACAAATCGTAGCTATAGAGGTGCAAGTAAAACTAATAATATAGACTGAATATACTAAGCTCTTGAATTCAAAACTTTTTAAGCGAATTTCAGCTGACAACCATGTATTGAAATGAGATTTTAATATCATATATAGGGGTATTATAGGGGCATTTCTATTCATTAGTAAGTAAAATACAAAAATTGATGGTATAAATCGTATATTGCTGGATGTAATATAAGTTAAAACTTTTTTGTAATAAACTATCTAGGTTGATTTAGAAAAAAGGAAGAAAACGAGGAAGCATTTATTATTCTACTTTAGAATATTAAGTATCAACAGTGTCTGCTTTGTTCTTTTTTAAACAAAACATATTCTTTTTTATATTTTATAGAAACACTACCAACTTTATTGTTAAAACGTTTGCGTGGCTCTCCAGTGGATCGCATAGTATGTTCGCTGAAGCTATACACTCCTTGGCCGATACAATCAATCAGTTTATTCTTGCTTACGGTATTCACAAATCCACTCAGGTATGATATTAAAAAACAAAGTATCTGCCTCTGTTCGAGCAAATTTCTAGGTCAGAGCCAGAAAAAAGCTATGTTGAAATCAATATATTTTATGGAGAAATTCTCAAAATATTTTACTGCAGATGGCTGACTCTGATCATCCATATGGATATGCGAACATGAAATACGTGTCCTCTCTAATATCCGGTGTTGGAATTTTCTGCGTTGGAACAGGACTCTCAGTATATCATGGTATCACGGGATTATTGCATCCAGAACCTGTTACTGACTATTTTTGGGCTTTTTGTACTCTTGGGGGATCAGTTGTTTCAGAAGGCGCTACTCTGATGGTCGCAATAAATGAAGTCAGACGGTCAGCAGGCAGTTGTGGAATGTCATTCAAAGAATATGGTTACTAAAGTGCAATAAAAATGAATTTTTCTTAATTGTTATTGTCCTTTTAGTATGGCGTGGCAAAGACCCTTGCGTAAACGTCGTGCTTACAGAAGATGCAGCTGCGGTTACAAGTGTAATGGTAGCCGCCGGTTGTATGACTTTATCATCTATCACGGGGTCGCATGTACCTGATGCTGTCGGATCGCTACTTATAGGAGGAATCCTAGGAGCCGTAGCATCATTTATAATTTACACTAATGTCGCTGCGCTAGTAGGCAAGTAAGTGAATGTGAAATGCAGAAGCAATTCAACACACCATATTAAAACAACCAATATTTAATATTAATTTCGCAGCAGCTACTTTTGTAATACTTATTTAGTTAAATGTTTCCTATTACATATTTACTTCTGTATTATATTCGTTTAATTATACCTCTGTGGGTTGTTGCTTTTTCAAGAAAAATCGCTCAGAATACCAGCGATTTATTTTCAATGATGGCCAATAAAATGTGGGCGACGTGGCTCAAGTGGTTAGTACGTTGGACTACGGAGCGAGGGGTTCTAGTTCCAATCCCCAGACAACACCTAAAAATTTCTTTCACGGCGCCACTTCTCGCGAGCGTCTGACAAACATCTGAGAGTAAAACTGTCATGAAGAACCTTCTCAAAGCAAAAATTGGCCCTTCGGATACAGCATTAAATAGAAGGCCCCTTCCATTCGTGTAAAGAATATAACACGCACAACACGAATGGTTGTCAAAAGCTAGGCCCTGGGTCTCATGGATTTGTTGCGCCAAAAATTTGTATTTGTATTTTTGGCCAATAAAATATAGCCGTAATTGGTTACCCATATAAATTGACTTCGGTTTTGGGCACATGTACATACATATTCATCTTCTATTTTATGTTAGTTCATGTGTTCGTGGAAATATGGGCCACGCAAGCATCCTAAACGGCCACAATACTATTCCTAGTAATTCAGACTACATAGTCCCCTATCTGGACTTCTACGTCAAATATAGTACAGAAGTGCTTGGGAATCGGGAGAAATTTTAAACGAATCTGCGGCAGATTTACACAAACGGATCCAAGACAGCGTCTGGCACAGGTGCGGGAGTTTACTCCAGTGTTTTGGATATTCGCATCGCCACTCGACTGATAGGTAGTCAATATGCGATAAAAGCCTTGGAATCGCCAATAATTCGATCCAAGTTGGTAAAGCAATGCCACTGATCTCTTAACGAGATCGCTGTCAGGTGCGACGTATCTATGTGCTCCAGGCCATAGAAATATTCCAGACAATTGCAGAGCGGACGATCTAGCTAAGGAAGGTGCACACCGGGACCTTCCTGACAATAGGAAGGTACCGTCAGCGCCTATAAAATCGATAAAATTCGAATTAGATTAAAATTCCGCAGCCATAAGTGTGGCAAACAGTAAGTGGAAAAATATCAGCACATGTCTCATTCCTAGGCACATCTGGCCAGAGCTGGATTGTAGGAAAACCACAGGACACCATCTATGCTCTATCGGCCTTGAGAAGAAAAACCTTAGATGAATACTTCTTCGAAGATCTAAACGATCTAGCCAGACTAGACTTAGGCGAGATTAGGAGCTTTGTCACCAGGTTAAACTGGTTTAGTGATTAAACAACGAACCACACATCTTCGGCATGGGTCTATACCGAAAATGGTTGCCCTGCCTTCTGTCCCATCCGGAAAGTCTCAATGAAGGTCTTCGGTGCTGGTAATCCGATTTTTCCATAGTGGTATCACAATAGACCTCCCTTTTGGTCTAAGTGCGTCCCTGCTAAGCGGGGACAACTACCCAACCCAACCTAGTTGATGTGTTCTTTAACTAGTATATTTGGCTGGTACGTACCACGAAGAATTTGTACGCATATTTTGTGCATTTGGGTGAAATTTTTCTTCTAGAACAGCATTTTACCGACTTTTTGATATCAATACGGTCAACTTTATCTTTCTCGCGTCATTTAAAAAAAAATCATTCTAATAAGATGACTTAATCCGGAATTAGCAGTCTTCGTCGTTTCAATAAACGGACGAAATTGTATTACATCAATAGGGGTAGGGGGAGCTGAGTTATCTTTGACTGTAACCCTCTCTTCCGAGCTCATCCGCTCTGCAGTGCCAGGAATGTCATTACGACCTAGGACCTATTGTAGGTAAAGCTCACGCCTCTCAGCGATTCACGGCATTGCTTAATCTACTTGATTAAGTTTTGATTATTAGCAATTCCAAGGCCTTTATTGTTGCCTGATTATCAATGTATATCACGATAGTAGTACCTCTATAGTATTCATAGATCACATTGGTCTGGCAATCTATTACTAATTTTATATAATAATTGTGCGAACTGAGAAAAACATCTACTCCCGTACCATCTCCCACATTGGAATCATCTGTATATAAATGGTGTTTTTGTTTTAGTAGTAACTTCAGACAGTCAAACCAATTGTCAGATTGCAAACGGTCAGTGTCATTTTTATTCAGTAGTCTTTCTAATGGACACGTTCAAAATTCTAGGCACTAACATACAATTTAAAAGTTCACTTTTAGTTTTAGTTTTTATTAAAATAAGTTAGTTTTTCTCCGATCCACAATCCACAAAAAAATCCAAAGTGAAAACAGAAAGTGGAATTTCAAAAATTCCATTTGTGACGTATGGAACTGTCACCGAACATGTTAGTTAATTTTGGGTTCAGAAATCTAGGCCTAATATGTTAGTGCTTAGAATTCTTACCAAATTTTAAAAATTTGGTTCCAAAACTGTGCGCCAAACTTATAGAGCACTTGCACCATATTACACCGGACACAATCGGTCATCCGATAGACCGCTATTCGGCGTATTGTTGATATGTCAATAAGCAAAAATGTTGCATTTGGAGCAAAGATAGTCCACATGAAATTATCGAAATGCCATTATATCCCGAAAAATGCACAGTTTCGTGCGATCTGTGATCTGGTGAAGTCATCGGACCATATTTTCTTAAAAAATGAAGCTAATTAGCGTATTAACGTCAACGGAATTCGCTATAGAGCCATGATTAATGACTTTTTCGTTCCCGATTGAATGGCATGAGTGTGTGTGCGGTTCGTCCCATAAAGCAAACAAACAATCAACTTATTTAAGAAAACATTCGATGAACGCATTATTTCACGTAATGGACCTATAAGTTGGCATCCAAGATCTTGTGATTTGACGCCTTTCATTATTTTCTTTCGGGATACGTAAAGTCGCTAGTCTACGCTGACAAACTAACAACAATCGACGCATTGGAAGCCAATATTATTCGTGTTATTGAGGACATACGGCCACAGATGCTTGAAGAAGTGGTCGAAAATTTTGTCTCTTGGATGACATTCATCAGATTCAGGTGCTCGAAGTTGTGTTTAAAAATTAATTGCAGAATATATTCTCTCGAATGAACACAAATAAATGGTTATTTAATGAAATTTCATGTGTTTTGTTCAAAATCAAAGTTACTACTGGTTTAAAAACACCATTTATTTCTATTACGGATTTGTGTATACTCAATTGGATTCCGTAGGAATTCTAGTTTTAAGTTTTTTTTATTCAAATCATAGTATTATGTTATGTACATACATATATGTATATGTAGACCGTTTTGTTTTGGTATATTATAATTGACTAAAATGCGCAAGCGATGCGTATACATACCCTTTAATTAATGTGATTAAACTGAGTAATTTATTTAGAAATAATTTTTTTTAATATGTAAATCCCTTAATTTCAGCAAAGCTTTTAGTCACACTATTTTATATTCTCAGATCCATTTCACAAGAGCATCTCAATAAAATAAACTCAGAACTCGAAACTGATGTTATGATCAGAGCCATCCATGATGTAAAGGGCATTGATATGGGGAACTCATTGGTTAGATATAAGGTGGGTGTACTTCTTTTAAATTGCTATTATTTTAATTATAAAATTTACATCTTCCTTTATTAAAGGCCGAAATTGATTTTGATGGACGTGAATTGACCAGATCTTATCTAGATAAACAAGAGCTAACCGAACTTTTAAAGGTAAATGATATAATAATAATAATAATAGGGCATATAAAATTTATTACTACGTATGACTACAGTTTAAATTATTAGTGTGGATTTACACTTTCGTTCTTTTACCCGGTGTTCGTTGTTCGTTGTTAGACGTACACGGAACAACGAAAGTGTAAATGACAAAACCAACAACGAACGAAGAACAAATGAACAACGAACACGTACGGAAGAAATTCAAAGCTGGTTGGAATTTTCGGTGTACGGTTTTAGCCGAACACCGAACAACGTGTGTGTAAATGACCACAACGGTTAATCGTACGTTCTTTTGCAGTGTCGTTTCTTTTTTTTATAAAAATTGGTGATTTAAGACCAAATAAAGAAGTTCAATGTATATTTCATCTGACATTCTTAAATAATTTCGGAAGTCAGCTGGTTGTAGTCTCAATTCATTAAGTATATTTATATGTGATAATGGCTTTCTTTCTAACAACCAGCGTTTGATTCCACAGGATCTCTTTTTTTTTTTTTTTTTGAAAAACAAAGGGCGCTACTGCCAATAATGTGTTGTTATCCATTTTGATACAACGAGCGACCTGAATTAAATGTGAATGCTTCTTCGTTGTTCGTTGTTCGGTGTACGTACATCAAGGAAGGAACAACGAACAACGTTCACTGAATGAAGATCGAAAGTGTAAAGCCAGCTTTAGAACCATTAATGAAATCATTAATTTTTCTGTGCATTAGCAAGTAAAATAATAAGAATATTTTATGAGTAGGTACAAATTTATTCAGAAGACTTACTGACTGCAACAAATAACTAAGGACTATAGAAGACTTAAAACTGACTAAAAGACTGGAAACAGTCAAAAACATACAAAAAAGCTGCAATCCGTCTGGAACGGATCGTATGATACCCTATCCTCCATCCTATCGAGCCCCTCTAAGGTGGGCGTGGCCGTATTGCATTTTTTTTTACTGAATTACGATGATAACTTCGAACGTTTGATGATGTTACATGTAAAATTTCATCAAAATTGGTTCACTGTTGTATGGGTGAATTGTAGGGAATCTGAATACAGTAAAAATTCTTTCAACCGGAACTCCAATAACCGGCAACCTCTAATATCCGGAATTTTTTCAAGAAAATATTTGTGAAATTTACACTCTAATATCCGGAGAAACCTCTAATATCCGCAATGCTGTGTACTGATGATTTTACACAAGTATGTAAATGTTCAAACATGTTGCGATTTGCACAAGAATGCGTGCCTGAAAACGAAAACAAATTTGCCGTCTGCGTTTTAGTCTGAAAAATAAGTTTGCCGTTTGTCGTCTAGACTAAATGGAAGACTTTAAGTTTTGTTTTCCTTCACCAAATAGCACATCTCGTGAGCACTCGTAGTGTTTGATTGTACGTTGCAGTAAGCATTTTCGAAAAATCGATTATCCGGAACACCGTCGGTCCCGAGCATTCCGGATAAAAGAGTTTTTACTGTACCTAAATATTTTGTCTTAACAAAATTTTCCGGTTTCATATAATTTAGTGAAGTTATGAATAAGTGGGCGTGGCAGTGGGCGGGTTTCAAAAATGTTTACACTTGTACTGCATCTTTTTCTCAGAAGCCCAGATATTAAATTTCATCCTCCTAGCTCAAAATTTAAGGCTCAAAAAGTGGTGACGGACGGACGGACGGACATGGCTCAATCGTTTTCGCTATTGATACTGATCATGAATATATATACTTCATACGGTCTATCTCGATTATTTCTCTATGTTACAAACTATGTATCAAACTTAATATGCCCTTAGGATAGGGTATAAAGAACTGCACCCATTTAACTTACAATCAATTGACTGGTTTAGTTAACTGACCAGTCAGAATATTCAGAATGATTGGTAACTGCAGTTTTAATGTTAAAGTCATTGAATAAATCAAAGGACTTATAAATTAAGTTGTTTTATTTAATTAACACCAGTCTCCAAATGACTGTAGTCTTAACAACTCTGCCAAATATCCACGACTATAAATAAAGTGCACGACTGGGTCGTATGAACTTGCACTTTATTGCAATAAGTTTACAATCTTATAAGAACTGTAATTCAAGTCTTGTTTTTCTTACATATGAAGCTTAATAAAGTCGGCGTGGCATTTTGCATTTTCGATGGAATTTATAATATTGAACTGATGCTACGTATCTTGGATATTTCACAAAATTGTTCTTTTGTAAAAATGCTCTCAAAAAGTGGGCGTGGGTCTATTAATTTTGTTTTAAAAAATTAGTTAATAGTAACATTTTTGAAAAGTGGGCGTGGCAGTTTTAACATTTTGGTACGTCATATCTTTGCATTTATCATACCAACCTCAGATATTAATTTTAAGCCCAATCACTGAAGAAATAGCTGAGAAACAGTCAATTTCTAAATATACCGTTATACGCCAACTTATCAAAATCGTTAGAGCCGTTTTCGAGAAAATCCATTTTTAGTGAAATCGGCCTTAAGTAAAGTACCCTTAATTTTTAGGTTAGAATGAAAATTCCAATTTCGCCTCTAGGGAACATCCCACAGACCTCAGATATGAAGTTTGAAGAAAATCCGTCCAGTCGTTTAGGCTGCAGTCAAATATACAGACAGACAGACAGAGAGACATACATCCAGACAGACAGACAGACGGAATTGGCGGACCCACTTTTTTGGACTTCTCCATCATAGTAATGTTAAGTTTGATTAAAATCTCGAGTTCGAAATTTTTCACGAAACCAATACTTGCCCTATAGGTATAGGTGCAAGTAAAAAAGACGTGACTGTTTGGCATTGGCGATGACAAATGAAGGACTTTTGTCGGCTCGACGATCGACAAAAGTCGTCTGATATGTCAGAGAATGTGGATTGTATTTGCCGACGACACGCGACGATCGTCGCTGTTGTGTGAGACTTTTTGTGGCGACTTGTCGTGGAAATGATAGGTTTTTGTCGTCGATAATTTTGCGGATGACTGTGTGATCAAGTGATAAAGAATAATATATATTTGTATTTAATTTTTACGAAATCAAAGAAAATGTGAGTTATAGTATTTTTCAGTGTGAACGTCACAAATAAAAGACAATTTCTACGTTTACTAGTGCATGAAATGGAAAAAAATCCCTTTGGTTAAATCATTTACAAAGAGCCTTAAAAAAGTGATGTTAATCGCCAATAATTATCACGGAAATTCGTACAATGCGGGTACAAATAAAAAAAAAACAAATATTTGGCGCAACAGGTCCATGGGACCCAGGGCCTAGTTTCTCATTACCGTTCGTGTTGTGTGTGTTATATTCTTTACACAAATGGAAGGTCCCTACTGTTTAATGTCCGATGGACAATTTTTTGTTTGAAAAGCGTTTTCATTACAGTTTTACTCTCGGATGTTTGTCATATTTGTTGTCGATAATTTTGCGGACGACTATGTGGTCAAGTGATGAAGAAAAGTATGTGCATTTAATTTTCAATTAACGAAATAAAAGAAAATGTCAGTTATAGTATTTTCCAGAATGAAGATTACAAATAAAAGACTATTTCAACATTTAGTGCATGAAATGGAAAAAATTAATCTTTCGTAAAATCATTTACAAAGGGCCTAACAAAAAATGATTTAATTCCCAATGAAACGAGATATCCTTATCACTGAATTGTCTTGGCAAATGCAAAAGTATGTTCGGAAATTTTGTGTAAACGCATTTATTTGTAATTGATTACTTTGTATATAGGTTTGGAAAAATTCTAAATATGATATGAAGTTAATATTGAACTCCAGCACAATGAAAAGAAAGGTAGTAAGCACCTAAGTCACCATCATCTCCGTCCATAGATCCTGTTTCATCAGCACCCTCTCAATCATCATCTAGTCCTGGATTTATTTGAACAACATTTCATTTTCAAATTATTTTGTAAATATTTTTCACTAAATCACACGGAAAATATAAATTTGTCGACTCAAATGTCAAAACACATGTGTGTATAGTGTGTGGAATGTAAGTTTTCAGAGTGTTCAGTTACGCAATATGAAATTCTAAACACCTCGACTCGACACCTCGTTTGCGACGACGTCGACAATAAAGGTGATTATTCTTATAGCCTATTCTCCTTCCATTCTATCCGGTTTTAGCTGAATGGTAAACATCCGATTGTTGTTCTTTCAATCACAAGCTTAGTTTGTGGTTAAGTGCTGTGCTGTTTAGTTATAATAATATGTTATACATATGATGATGAAAAATGCGGATGAAATGGTCGGGATTAAAGTTCCTTTTTCCAAACAAAATAATTTATTCTTGGTAAACTATAGGGCAAGTATTGGTTTCGTGAACAATCTCGAACTCAAGATATTTATTACACTTAAAAAATAAATTTTGCTTATTGAATTTGCCTTGGAGCATGGTAAAAGGGTCATTTTCGCACTATGCATGTAATAAATTTCAGACCATTTTTCTGAGAGGATTTCAGATGATCAAAAGAGGCGTTCTTTCATCAAACCAATATCTTCCGATTCCGGCCGGACATCATTGACCTTTACTATACTAAACAAAACTAAAACCTAAAAGACTTCGTAATCAGCTTGGTTCATTTCCAGAAGTGCGAAACAACTTTTGGCTGAGTTACATTAAAATTAAATGTATCATAACCGGTTCGTCAAATATGAGTATTACCATTGTATATGAAACTTATAGTACTATGTATCATCAAGCGATATTTTTTATTTCCCGTGGGTTCCCATTTCACGCAAGCAAAGAAGATGTTATCACTCACTGAGAATGGAGTTACAACGACAGGATGAGTGAGTGATGAGTGCAAACAAAGTAAGCAAAACCTGTTTTAGGTTTCCATTCCCACTCTGAATTTTTGTCCACATGTTACTCAACTGAGTGAATTAGTTTGCCAAGAAAATGAGTAAAGAAACTGATTAAAATAAAGTGTACAACTGCATCGTACGTACTTGCACCTTAATACTATAAGTTTACAATCTTATATGCACTGAATTTTGATAAAAATAAATTTTGGTGAGCATTGAGCAAGTTATTATTATGTATATCATTTCAGTCTCCGTCCGGCTTTCGTTCCGTAGACATCGTCTTCTCGATAACGGACTTTTTTCAATTTCCAGTGCATTATCATCTCTTTTAAACCGGTTAATTTGTTTTTCCAGTTATTTTTTGTTTTTAATTTTTCTCTCTTTCCTCCGCCAAGTGTTACCTTCCTCTTTCACAAATAGTTTTTTCGCCTCCCCAAAAGCCCAATCTCGACGGGCTTAAATGAAAGGGAACCGCTTTAAGGGGTTTTCTCCGGATACACCCCTTCGCTCTCCACCTATTAACTCTTCCCTCCAATAAAAGAGCTAAACAATCAATTTTGATGAATTTCCCGCAACTCCCTACCAGTTTGGATTGTAAAAACCCTAAATTTATCGTGATTTCTTCTAAAGATGAGAATAAATCTCTCACAAGTGTAAGTGTTTTTGTGTTAAAGAAAGCAATAGATGCGATAAGCAAAGAATATGAAAGCATCAGTCAGCTTCGAGATAGAAATATACTTATTCTTGCCAAAAAAAGAGTATTGCTGATAAATTTATAGCGGTTTCTAACCAATTCCCATGAAAATATCATGATCGCCTCAACTCGTGTAAAGGTATTGTTTTCGCTCCATTTCTCAAATTGTTACCGAAATGTCCACACAAGGTGTCACCGAAGTCCGTCTGAACTTACGCTTTTCACTTTCGATCGCTACCAACCTCGGTGGAAATTGGATTTTACAAAGAAAAAGTTAGGGAATATATACCTAATTCTAATCCAATTCGTTGTCGTTAATGTCAAATTCTAGGGCACACCATTAAAAGATGTACCAAAGTCGAGGTTTGCGGAATATGCGATCTCCCACCACATAAAAATGCCCCCGTAAGCTGTACACGTGTAATGTGTGCGAACTGCCTCCAACCGCCGATCCCCATCCATCTTCATCGATAAAATGCCCTAAATACATAAAAAACAAAGAAATCCTGACCATAAAAACAAGAAATAAGTGCAGTGTTTGAAGCTAGACGCCTGTATCATATTAAAAATCCTGCTCCAACATACTTCAACACAACATTTTAGACTGAAAAAGCAAAGGTAGGTAACAACAACTGTTTTTCACACGAAAAACCAAAGCCAAAGCCAAGCGATCATCCAATAACAACAGTTCAACCCCACTCTTTTGACACTCTAAATCGAAAAACACTTCATTTCTCTCTAACATTCAAGCTTCCACAGCTTCTTCAAACTCATTAAGTTTCCATGCAGAAACGCCTACACATACCAAACACTCCACTGATAAGCAACTCTCAATACACAATACACACACACTTCCACCATCAAAAGAACACCCAGAAACCCACTGCGCCTTCCAATCTAAGCAATTAGTACCTTCACAATAGCGATCACTTCCCAATAATCACATATATTGATTTTGGACAACTCAACATACAAAATCTGCCCTCACCGAAGTTTAAGATTGATTTAGCGAATCCGGTCAATGTTTGGTTGCACTATACTTAATTACTTGCTCCTAGAAACCAACCAAGAAGATGCAATATTGCAAAGAGCCGTTAAGTATTCTGCTAACATATCAATACCCCAGTCTCATCCTAAGCCACAAAAACATGTATCGCCGTGGTGAAGCCCTGAACCAGCAAGTCTCTGACTTGTCAAGACTACTGCCTGGAAAGAATTTAAAAAATATCCGAGCCAAATAAATTTAATCAACTACAAAAAATCAAATGCTGTCTTTCGACGGCAAGTTAAAAATAAGCAAAGCCCAAAGTCTTAACGCGCTAACCCTCATCCATAAACAGAAACTAATCAACTGCGAAAATCTGGAGCAGCATCCGTCGTTTAACAGGAAATAATAAAATGTATCGTTTCCCTGCAAGGCCCTATTTAAAATCCATCCGAAATTTGTAACTAATTCGCTAAAACCTGGTCTGAAGATTCAAAAAACAATAATTTTCCTCAAAGCTATTGCACAATGAAAAAAGATTGTCTCAAAAACACTACTAATGATACGTCAGCTCTTCATATCGAAGGTCGCATTGAGCTTAGAAAACTTGAAAGCTGCTTGACAAAACTTTAAGAAACCTACCTAATGCCCAAGAGCCTGCCACCTGTAATAAAATTGAGTCTTTTGCAATTGTACAACAATGTTTTCTCAACTGGAGTTATACCTCTTAGTTGAAAAATTGCATGCGTCATTCCACTCCCAAAACCTAAAAATAAACTCTGTTGGCGGCTACAGACCAATTTTCCTTCTCCCCTGCATCTTTAAATTATTGTAAAAAATTATTATTATTATAATTTATTAACATGTGATTACAAATACATATAATTAATAATGAGAAAGCACTAGCTGCAAAGACTTACGGCTCTATATTACATTTATTTTAGAACTAAGTTGATATGTTAGTATAAGTTGTAAGTCTTACTTTAGTATCTGTGGTCTTATTTAAATTGACAAGTTATATCTTTTTACATGGCTATAGATTGTAAGGATGTTTTCGTGGTTTGGGTTTCTTAATACGTCGTATGGTGATGAGTTGGTGTAAAGCAGTTGGTTAGTTGAAATGCATGTGAAAACTCACTATAACGCTTGCGGAATCGGAACAATCCAGTGTACACATTTTTTTTGTGTACACAGCAAAACTCACCCTTGCGGAATTGGACCCAAACCACAGTCCGCTTTATAGTAGTAGGGATACTTTGAGGAATAGATTTTTTAGCTGCGACACGAATTGCTTTTTGGAGTATCGCGGCTTTTTTATTAATATTCGACAATGGTAATTTATCTGACAAATAATCTAAAGTGTGTTTGTTAAAGCAAACCCAGTTAGCAGAGTCAGTTATAAATTAAAGTTTTACTATTGTATTGGTGTAGGTTGGGCCAATAGTATCAGTGGAAATTATAAGGAAGTGATCGCAGTTATAGAGATCATTCAAAATTTCGCAAGAAGTCCTTGTGTACAATTCGGTCGAGTAGCAAGACAAGTCGGTGTGTGTAAGGGTGTTGTGGGTGGAGAGGTGGGCAGGGAAGCCGTTATTAAGAATCATAACATTTGAGTCACACAGACCCTTCCAGACATTAAAGTCTGGTAAATATAATTCGTAAATCGGAGCTGGAGAATATTTGGTCAGACGGGATATACATATGTACATACATATATGGAGACTACACTAAACTTCAGCTCCAGTTGTATTCCAACTGCTATCGTTCGGATATTGGAAATGATGGGTATATAAATGACTTCCTTTATTAACATACCGATGCCTTGTTTAGTTGTTGAGTTATGGGAGAAGTTGTGAAAGCAGTCTTTATAGGACTTAGGTATGTTAGACTTAAATAGGTGTGTCTCCTGAAGGCCAATAATTCTGGCTGACATTTCTTTTATCAAAATGCAAAATTCGTCATACTTATTGACGAATCCTTTTATATTCCATTACAGGATTTGAAATTTCTTATTATTGTGGTTTCCGTCGGATAAATTGCGACCGCTTTTACTGGAGGTCGATGCATATAAGCTATATGTATTCTGAAGAGCATACCGCTGTTCACAGACCGAACCATTCAACCTACGTATAGAGGGTAAATGGTTCTGTTCCTGAACAACGGGGTTAGGGGAGTAACAAAAATTGTTGTTATTGATCGAATTTATGATTATAAGATTCTGGGGATTTGTATAGTATTTGTTGTTTATTATTAGTAATGATGGATGAAGTTGGTGATCGTGTTGTGGTATTGAGAGTGTGTGTATTAGGTGTAGTTGAATATTGGTTGAATGGAATGTTCTGAGAGAATTTAAATGGGTGGAGGCTGCGGTTGTTAATTCGATTGAGACAGGCGGATGGGGGAGTTAGTTTCAGCGGTATTGGATGAGGGGTGTGGTGATGAGTGTTTTTTTTTTGCTATGGTCGATTTTGTTTGGATGAAGCGGAGTGCCCTTCATTGCAGTTAGCGAATGAAGTTCGTGCAACGCATAGGATTGGGGAAATACTCAGTTACTTGGACATTATGCCATCCAATATTCACTGTGTTTTGTGGTCGGAAAAGATCAAAGGTTAAAAGTCCAGTTGCACGGTGATTGCCATCTACGGTTTTCTTAAATTTGTAAACCTCCGTGACGGCTTGCGATTTCATTTCTTCAATGATCTCTATTTCGAGAACGTTAATAAGGTATGGGGCATAAACCGTACGTTTAGACGAGTATAAATGGGGGTGAAGAGTAACTGAGATAGGGCAAAGATTGGAGAGTACTTTCTTTGGTAAGAAGAGGTCAGCAATTTTTTTTGGTTTTTACTAGGATAACGAGGCTTCCGTCATGCAGCTGTGTAATTTGTTAATAGGCCGTGCTTATGCCATCGATCGCTTTTTTAAAAAGAAAAACACTAAATGAATTTAATTTTTCGGCGTTAGTCGAGGAAATCACAATAAACCTCCGGGAGAGAATGGATCGAGACACTGGCAGTCTAGCACTGCGCTGGGTTAGGTAGATGGGTTATTCATATTGCAAAGTGGCTATCTTACTCGAAACAACATGATGTTTGAGCGTGGGATTGGTTAAATTAGAGTGGAAATGTGTTATGCCTATGAGCGCGTCAAAATCTTGTGTCTTGAGATCTGCAGCCTACGTTAATTAGAAGCCACGGCTCAAGTGGTTATTGCATTGGACTACGGTCCGAAAAGTTCGAGGTTCAATCCCCCACCTCTCGTATTTGACGAACTTCCAAAAGTAAACTGTTATGAAAAAGAAAAAATTGGCCTTTGGACACGGCATTAAAGGAATGATTGTAAGAAGGTAGGCCCTAGTACCGTGGACCTGTCGCGCAAAATATTTGTGTTTGTATTCAAATTGAGAAGTAGCTGGTAGACTTGAATTTTATACTAATTTTGTGCAACTATATATAAGTATTTATATATGAACTTACTATAGAAGATAAAATGTAATAGAAATTAATACATAGCAGAGATACACAAAAAGGTTAGTCCGAAAATACTGTCTGAGGACGTTCAAGGAGGGAATTTTCACTCTAATTCCAAATTTAATTGGTGGTCAAGAGAGAGGAAATTTAAAACAAGAATAATAATCGCGAATGCCACTCAAAAATTCTAACTAAACTAATACAAACCTTTTTTTTCAGGCTGTGAAGTCATTCCAAACTGTCGAAGAACTAGAGCTTTTCATTTTAACGCACGGAGAAAACATCGTCGATCTAATGGGTGGAGAGATAGATAGAATTGAAATGAAACTGCGGGTAAAATAAGAAATAGTAATAATTTTTACTTATCAATTGATTATTTTATTATCCTTGCAGAAAAAGTTTCCCGAACTTCGTCATTGTGATTTAGAAATACTATAAATGGTTCGTTTGTATTTAATTCTATTTACCCATCTGTTCTACTTTTATTGTTTACACTGTGGACGCTAAAATGTATTATTAATAAACTGTGCAAATATATAAATTATTCTTATTTAGTATCTATTTTTATATATTTACGGAATTTGAAAAACATTGTGCATTGATGCGGCATCACTGTTCCTTTTGCTAAACAGATAAAGCTCATGCAGATATGTACGTACCATAGTGTTAACACGGAATCGTTACAAACAGAAAACATCGTCGATCTAATGGGTGGAGAGATAGATAGAATTGAAATGAAACTGCGGGTAAAATAAGAAATAGTAATCATTTTTACTTATCAATTGATTATTTTATTATCCTTGCAGAAAAAGTTTCCCGAACTTCGTCATTGTGATTTAGAAATACTATAAATGGTTCGTTTGTATTTAATTCTATTTACCCATCTGTTCTACTTTTATTGTTTACACTGTGGACGCTAAAATGTATTATTAATAAACTGTGCAAATATATAAATTATTCTTATTTAGTATCTATTTTTATATATTTACGGAATTTGAAAAACATTGTGCATTGATGCGGCATCACTGTTCCTTTTGCTAAACAGATAAAGCTCATGCAGATATGTACGTACCATAGTGTTAACACGGAATCGTTACAAACAGTCATATTATTTATATTTTATTACATATTTTATTGTTATTATTAATATTATTATTTATTAATATGTAAATAAATTACAGTTTTAACTTATTAACTACAGCCAAGCTAACTGGGTTTTCGGCTACTTTTATTGCTGTGTCTATGAAAGTTTTTAGTAAGGATGATCGATAAGTTTGGGATGCAAGGCAGATCAACGTTTTAGATAATTATACATATATTCATTTTAAATTTAATAAGTGCCACTAGTTTGAATAGATTATAGATTAATAATATTTTCTTCTGAAGGACGAGAAAGTGTTTCACATATTGTGGTACATATTGCGTATGTCGTCCAAACGACTTTTACCATCTCAAAAAAGCGATGTGTCTGAGGTGTCCAGCCCAAGGTGAACCAGCACTATGCAAATAATATTTGTTATTGCTACCGTATTTGGTTTGGCTTTAAAATAAATTTCTTGAATATTCGGTTGTCACTAGCTCCTCGATTGTTTAACAAATGATTAAATATCTGAATTGAAATTAATTTGTTATAAATTCTTTCAGATTAAAAAAAAAAGAAATTGTGTCCATCGCATAACATTCTGAAATCTCATGATTCACAACGCAACAGAATGCTCATCGCATCGGGAAAGCATCGTGTGGTTTACATCACCGATGCAAGGTTCAGCCACAATGCGCATTTTAGTTGAATTTAGGAAAACAGGCTAAATCAAAAAGGGTAGCAATAACAAATATTATTTTCGTGTTAGTTGACGATGCGCTAGTTGTTTTTATTTGCACGTAATGCGTTCTGTTCTAAATTTGGGTTTACATATAGGAATGGTTGCTCATTGAATATACATATGTACATATGTATATCTAATATATACAAATCTCGTGTCACGGTGTTTGTGGTCGCACTCCTCCGAAACAGCTCGACCGATTTTTATGAAATTTTTTGTGTATATTTGGTAGGTATGAGAGTAGGTCGTAAAGTATATTTCATACCGCTAGGTGATTAGAGTGTTCCTATCCAAAAAGTTTTTTTTTCTATTTTTTGACGAACATTTTTTTTTATTTCATTTTTCTGCTTTACGATAAAAAATATATTACTTTTTTCAATTGCTTGAAATCATCGCCACTGTGGCGTAATGTTGAAAATGTCCAGCTAAAAATAAACATTCGCTTTCAAATGCTACAAGATCCATCCGCTGACACATTCTCGAAACAAACGAAACGGTGCTCCTAAGACCTCTTTGCACCTACTTGATAGAATCCAAAATCGCGCGTTGTAACTAATAGGGAACAGAAGCATAGCGGAGTCTATTGACTCGCTCTAACATCGCAGAAATGTCTCTTGCCTTCCCTTATTCTACCGCTCCAGCAAAGAGTGCTCCAGCGAAATAGCCAGTTGCATTCCGCCCCTTCAACAATTTTCCCGCAATACCCGTCGCACTTTGAAGTCTCATCAGTTTACCCTCAAACCTATCTTCGGTCGTACGGTCAAATATAGAGATTCTTTCATGAACCGTACAACACGAATGTGGAATGCTCTATCAAGCTCTATTTTTCCCTCACATTATAATTCACAAACATTTAAAACCAACGTTCATCGGTATCTCCTATCTTCTCTTCCCAATTTCCCTAACGCCCGCGCTGTGTATTAACATTAAAAGGGTAGTACTAAACCCTTGAGCGCGCGCAAATTACAAAAAAAGAAAGAAGATATCGGCGATGCAAAAGTGGTTGTCCATGAAAATATTGGCTGCATAAAATTGCCCACCAATTTTCTGCATGGCAGAAAGAGCCATTTTGGCAGCAAAAAATGTGGACATCGACGATTTAAACTTAAAGATACAGCAGTCGTTGCCAGGCGACTTGGTATCATACAAATCGATCGACACAGTTTGCGATGCCAACGAATCTGAAAATTACCCAACAGAGATTTGTACTCACTGGATTTGCGAGGCATGCCATCACACGTTCTAGGACTGAAAGTTGGATCTCCGGTTATTTTAGGTGTGCGGGGAAATATAAAGTACGCATTTTAAAATTTAATAATTAATTTAAACAGCTGGATAATCCTCATAGTCAGGCCTGACGACGCGGACGACCAGGTAAGCGATCCTTTCTTTTATTTTCACGTTCTCACATTATTTATTTTATTTTGGATACATACACATGCGTATTATAAACTCTGGGCAGACGTAATAATGTCTGTAAATTTCAGGACACCAAACCACCCTTATCTTTACGTCTAGTTTAGTTTTTTTTATTGAATTACATATGTACTTAGTTTTCTTTCGTTTTTTTAACTGATAATCCTTCTTGCCTAAATGAACTAAAAAATTTTCCGATTTATGAATATTTTTGGTAATATCGTTTTTGTTTAATAAAATGAATATGTTTTCTTGAGTCCGAAAATTAAAAGTGTCTCATTTCGATAACGAAGATGGTGGTTCGAGAAAAAACGTAAAGGATAACATAGGGCTTCCTTTAAGGTGCCAAAGTATAACCAGCAGATATTGGCACAAGGTAAGATGGGTAGAGACCTGCTTGGAGGACAAACACCTTTTCCTCTCAAGGTAAAGTTAGGGCTATTTTGTGTTTTATCGACTTCTTGTATGTATTTTCAATTTTTCCAAAAGAGTTTTTTGTTATCTATTCACAGTATCCTATATCGCATGTAATTCTTTGTGTAGTAGTTATACTCTGGAAGCACTGGTGCAAGGATCCACCCTCCGACGAGCTTGAGCTGAGATCAGCAAGGCATGCACCCCGCACCTGAGTCACCGAGAATTCTCGTTCCTTTCATCTCAATCGAAACACTAATCCACCTTCCCCAAAGTTTTTTTCGTCTTTAAACAGACAAATTCCCACCTCACTCCAGTCTCACCATCGCCTCCATTATCTACATGGCGGGTGATGTGTGGCAGAAAAATCACATTATCAATCCTCCATTACAAATTGATCCCTATCGGATCATAAGTGGATATGCTTTCAGCTCAGCTTCCAACCTAGGGCCAGTAAAACCTACAGAAACCCTAGGAGAGCAAACTGTGTATGATACAAAGAAATGTTGCGGCAGCATCTTAGAGATAAAGCGATCATCAGCGGCAATCCCCAATATTTAGACAAGGTGGTAGACAACCTTTAGTGGAACAGTAAAAATCACTTTAGACGCTGAAGACACCAGTGACAGCATGATGCAGACAAAGAGTCATGATTTCAGTCAGATAATAGTGATGCGACCTTTACAGGGGGAGTACTGTAGCAACTTAACAAAAACTTTATATTTTATTAAGTTTAGATTCATTTTTAATTAAAGTTGTAATTACATTTATGAAGTAGTTGTTTTTTTTTAACATGAAAGAGAGAAGCCCTTCTAGATTGATTATTTGCATTGTTTCCTCTGTGGTTTTGGTTCAGATTACGGATGTGCAGGTTGTGCATGCGTTTGCGAGCCGGTAAACACGAGATATATGTATACATAAGTGCCTGGCTACATTATCATGGAAATGTAAGTCGTGTCTCGCGAGACGGTTATATTTTATATGAGTCAGAAGGAAAGGGTTGATTCCAACGAAAATAGAGCTTAAACTGATAAGTAACATTTGTATATACAAGTTTTCATACAAGAAACTTAAAAATATATTACAAATATCGCAATTCTTTCCACTTTTTATAGATTTCTCATACAAAACAACATTTGTTTGACCTACAGAAGTCTCTGACAGCTTAAACGTCAAACGGTAATCGTCAGCTGAGTTACTTTCTGTAGTTTAGCGTGAAGTTGCCATGCTATTGAATTTTTTTTTATGTGAAAATTTAATGCACTCATATATTTAAGGTGTAATTGTTACAGACACCAAATGTAAATAATATTTTGTAGCTAACATTTATATGTATGTTTATTTAATACATTTCAGTTTTGATTGTTTATTTTACTGGTACTAGTTTATCCAAAATGGTTTCTATTAAAGGTGCTCACATACCACAGCTCTCTTTCTTTCGTTCCCATCGGTGAATACGTGTAATGAGAGATTTGAAGTTTAATCAGCTCATCTACAGGTCTAAAACAATAGCTCATGTAATTTTGCATTAGAGTGGAGTGAATCTATGCTGACAGCTTTCACCAAATTTCAGTAAATCGATACTTTTTTTTCTATTGGCTAAACACGTGGCTGTCATAAATGGAGGTGATTTTCCTTTTTCCCCATTTGTTTACTTTTAATGTGTAAGTAATTTGCCTGCAAAATCACTAACACATTCTTGCTCACCAGTGATCACAGCTTATTGGTCGAAAGAGAGACCCCCTCGAATTTGACCATCTAGTATAGTTAATTTATGCTGTGATCACTGGTGAGCAAGAATGTGTTAGTGATTTTGCAGGCAAATTACTTAACATTCAAATCCACTGGTGATCACAACTGACAGCTACAACTGTCACACGGTCGCAGCCATCTTGGACAATATTAAGTCAAAAACTGACGAATTCTGGAGGGGATGCTGTGTCCAATAAACAACTACCAAAATATTCTTCGTTTCGTGGTGAATCTGCTAAAAGTACGTTACATTTAAAATAGTAAAATTCAAAATGTAACGTATGTTTTAAATCATTTATACTAAATAAAAAACTAAATTAAAACATACAAACATATGTATCACAGTATAAACATACATATTTTAGTTTCTTCCACTTTGTTTTTTGAACAAACAACAAGTAGGTACGTTTATTATATATTTTAGGTATGTGTTGAGATGGTAAACGCAAATTGGTGTATTATCCTTAACCTGCATATCTTGTTGTCTTTCTTTGTTTTATTCTTCTCCTTTTAATTTTGTATTCTGGCTTAACCATATACAGTTATTTTTTCATTAAAGATTAACAGAACATAAGGTTTAGACCAGCCTTTTCATCTACACATAAAATTTGAGAACTAACAATTTATTCTCCTGTAAATAATTTTTACGTATATGTATATTGTGCATATATGTATGTGCTTTAAATCAAACATTTCTACAAATCAGTAAGCACGTAAGCGAAGAACAACTCAATCCAGTACGAAATTTCATACAAATGTAGAATATTAACACAACAGAATAATAATTACTTAAATAAAATAATTAAAAATCTAAACATCCATTTCCAACAATTTCGTAGTTACATTAAACCAATTTCTTTATTTGTGTAAGACACGTTTCATTTATTTATAAAAAAAGATATTGTTTTAACATCCTAAACTCCCCACTGCACTTCCAAACACACCCGCGGCGACCCACTGCCTTTGTTTACATTATTTCACGACAATTTCAGAATGCTATATTTCTTAAACAGAAAAAGTGCGACAACATCTGAGTACAGATTTGAATTCAGTGCAATGTTGACAATTGTTTTCTCGGCCACTTCAAAATGGACAAAATTGACATGTATTGACATTATAATGATTTCAAATAGGTGGGATTGGCTTTCGATACGAAGAAGTTCATCGCTTCGAGGTTTTGGTTTGTCATCAAGCTTTGTAATTTAAATTTTAACGTTACTAAGCAAACGAAGATCGGTTTTATGTGTAAGATGAGTGCAATTAAAAAAAAAAAACATAAATGGCAGGTATTAACTAACAGAATAGACCTTTTGGCCGGCTTGTCAAAATTGTGACGTTTAAGCTGTTACAAACTTTTGGTATCCACACAAACAGTGTTTTCGTATGAGAAGTCTATCAAAAGTGGAAAGAATTATAAAATATGCGATATTTGCAATAGTTTTTTGTATGCAAATTCATAGATACAAATGTTATTAATCAGTTTTAGCAATAAAATGCCAGTTAAGTTGTATTTATTGTACTTTAAAGAGGCATGACACATTAGCGCTCAGTGTGGTTTGTGAAATAGTCAAATAAATATGAATGAAAGCAATCACTGATTTAGTCGACGTTTTAATAGTGACTGTTGTCTTCATTAAATAATATTAATTATTACCTTTCTTTCATTAAATACACCACATGAAAAACTAAATCATGTGGAAAGGTGATTCAATACAAGACACTACACTACTATAAATATAATTTAACGGGATTTTTTGCTTGTACTGATTAATAACATTTGTATGTATAAATCTGCATATAAGAAACTTAAAAATATATAACAAATATTGCTCATTGTACAATTCTTTTCACTTTTGAACGACTTTTACACCGTGTCTCCACGAGCAATATTTCATAGCTTGCCATCTGTCAATTTTTATAGAAAGAAAGAAATATAGTATGCCATAAAATTTAGGGTGGGCATTTCATAGCTTACTATTTCATTCGTGAGAATGTCGGAGAGTAAAGCATTTCGATGTGTTTTCTCATTAGATGCATTCATGGAATTGAAGACAAATTTTTAAAGTTAAATAAGCACTCAAATTTTTGATAATTGTTAATAAATTTATTAATTTCCTCCATTTGCCACTCAGCTATCGCGAAAAAAAACAAACATGAAACAAAAAATGACAGCCCATAGAATACTATCCATAGCAAGCCATAAGCTGAGCAATACATAGAAAGCCATTTTTCATAGAATACTGCTTGTGGTCTCCACCAGCAATTTTCATAGAATGCCATATTGCAAGCTATGAAAAATTGCTCGTGGAGACACCGTGTTAATACAAAAACACTGTTTGTGTGGCCACCACAAGTTTAAAGTCAAACGGGGAGAAGGTCCGCCGCCGACAAAGTGACAGCTTATTATGGGAAACTTGAGCAATTGACAGCACCGAAGAAAACTTTACGTAAAATTTTGACTACTTCCGATTACTTTCTAATATTTTGATATTATGTACATACATATATCTCCACCAAAACTGAATCCAAGATTGAACAATGATTTCGCTAAATCCACCAAAATCTTCACTAAATCCCAAGGATTATGGTAAATACGATTTCACGTCTATAAATTCCTTCTAAATCCGAGATTTATATAATAAATCCCACTTAAATCTTCATGCGTCACATGTTAAACAATTCTTTTTTATCACAGCACATGCCATTTTTGTGTGCTGACAATGAAAAAATAAAAATTAAAACGTCTTCACAAATCCTCACTTAAATCCTCATTTTATTTTTGTGTGGTGACAAAGAAAAAAAATTAAAGGCTAAAACGTCAAAAAATCTAAAACACACTGATCAATTCGGTTTTATTTCATTTATGCTAATCATTTTAGTAATTCTAATCTTTAATTAAGTATAGAGAGCAATACAATTTGCATTCTTTTTCATAAATAAAAAAAAAAATTTTGCCATTTGAGACAATCTTCTTCCTAAATCCCGGTGGAGACACCTTACATATATAAATCTAAATCTTTTTGCTAAATCCCGGATTTAGTTTTGGTGGAGACATGGCCATGGCATAAAAGAAGTTTACCATCTTAGCAAGTTCGTTGTTTTGTTCCGTTGTGCACCAAATAGGTGTTCAAAATGTACGCGTTTAATGCACATGTAAATCATTTTACATGAATCTTTGAGTAGTAAAATGATATGCCGAATCGAACG
The DNA here is from genome assembly GCA_905220385.1 of Xylota sylvarum. NCBI lineage: Eukaryota > Metazoa > Arthropoda > Insecta > Diptera > Syrphidae > Xylota > Xylota sylvarum. The sequence goes on from LR999960.1 coordinate 23,109,836, forward strand.
ATTTGGCATTAATGCGCTATTTCATCATAAGCGCTTTGTTTTTTCTTTTATCTGCCGCTAATTGGAACGCTCACACATCATTATAAGTTTGGTATCACTTTACTGTGGAAGGTGTTTGACAAAGAAGACTACAGCAAGCAGAGTAATCAAGTCATAAAATACAAAAAGTTTGCCGCTTTGAAGACTTGGGTTTTGGCTTGTGCGGTAGTTTGCAGTATTATCGAAATAAATATATTTGAAGTGTTTTGTTAAACTTTGTATCGAACATATTGTTCGTGATGTCGAACGAAGACGAAGCTGTTGAAGTGGGTGAAGCTAACGAAAATTCGGTACGAAAATTATTCATACCCTCAAGGTGTTCATTTATATTTCACATTGTATTTTGTTTTACAGAATGAAACCACTTCTGAAGAGACGAATTCATCGGCCGAAAAGGAGGTTGAATTCGATAATAAGATAGAAACTGACCGTAGCAAGAGATTTGATTTTTTACTGAAGCAAACTGAGATTTTTACTCACTTCATGACAAATAGTGCCACAAAAAGTCCGCAAAAATCAAAAGCCGGTCGCCCAAAGAAGGTAAAAGAAGCTACTGTTAAGCCGAAGGAAGTTAAAGAAGATTTGGGAAAAGACAAAGATAAGGACAAAGACAAGGATAAGGACAAGGACAAAGAAGGAGCAGAGTAAGTCTTTTCTAAAATCATAATGACGTTTTCTAAACAATATTATTTTGTAGTCATCGTCATCGCAAAACGGAGCAGGAGGAGGATGAAGAATTGCTAGCCGAAGATTCACATTCTAAGGATGTGTTCCGGTTTGAATCATCTCCCACTTATATTAAGAATGGTGAACTTCGCGACTACCAAGTAAGGGGTCTTAATTGGATGATATCCTTGTACGAGAATGGCATCAATGGGATTTTGGCTGATGAAATGGGTCTGGGTAAAACGCTACAGACTATTTCTCTTCTGGGTTACCTGAAGCATTTCAAGTGAGTTTAAATTAAATAATTTTTCTTTTACTTACCATATGCCCGAATTCCATACTTTTGTAGCATTTGGTTGCGTACTTTGCCTATTTTGATGAGCTGCTTGGCTGCTTCTGCTGGTAAGCTCACGGTCGCCGTCTGGGTACCACTGTAGGCTTTCCTAAGTGTCTTAGGTTGGGGGGTGACTGCACTGATGAAGTGTGCAGTCACACTCGGATCTCAACGGATCCATTGTGCAAGTGACTTAATTGTCAGTGTTTTCATTGCACTGGTATTTGGCAATTTTTCTGCTAACGCATTGAACACGTCTTCCTTCGTGGTGACCTCATCAAGATGTTTGACGTTAATCAATGTCACCTCCGTTTGTTCTACCAGGATAGTTTTCACTTTGTCTTCGAATTTTGTGGCCTGCGAGTTGGTAGATCTTTTAAGCCCAATGAGTAGGTCTCCTTTTACCGTATTACCTGACCAATTGAAATAATTGCAATTAAATTCACCGACTTGAACTGATTTCATGTGAATTCAGTACTGACTGCAACGAAATATGTGAATTCAATCCTGACTTCAACTTACATCAAGTGAATTCAATTGGATTCCAAAATGATTTCAATTCAGTGATTGCTAAAAATTGAATGCATTAATCACTGACTTTAAAAGAATAATAAATTAAAGTTTTTAAATCCCAATCTTTGTTAGAAAAAAGACTTCAAATCATTTCTAGATGAATCCAATAGAATTAACCTCCCAGAAGATTTAATTCTTTTACAACTCTACCCTAGAGGCGAAATAGGAATTTTCAATATAACCTCAAAATTAAGGGTACTTATATTCGATGTTATCGAAAACGGTTCTAGCGATTTTGATAAAAATAATTGTTCGTTTTTTTGTTCATATGTTATTAGCTGGTATATCACGTTTTGCGCAAAAAATATGTATAACTGCATTTTCACAAATTGACTGTTTCTCGGCTATTTCTTCAGCGATTGGGCCTAAAATAAATATCTTAGGTGGGTATGACAATATCTTAGGAGATATAACGTACCAAGTTTTGAAAATACCACGCCCACTTTTCTAAAACTTAGCTCTTTCAATTTTTTTACTACAAATCAAAAAAAATTGCAAAATTAACAAACCTAGAAGTTAATTATAATTAGCCTGAACGACATACATGGCCCCGCCCCCTTTTGAGGGCTTTTTTTTACAAAAAAAATAAGAATTTGTGAAATCTTCCAAATATCATCAGTTCAAATGTCACATTTCTTATTTATTTATTAGGTTTAATGTGTAAAAAGAACAAGACTTGAATTTCAGTGCTTATAAGATTTTAAACTTAAGGAGCAAGTACGTACGATTCAGTCGTGCACTTAATTTTTTGATGCGCTGAAGGCGTAAAAGCTTTTATGGATATCCGGTAGGCCGTGCTACGAGTTATGCCAGAGTCCATGCACCGTCGGTCAAGGCATTCTCAACAGGGCCAAGTTTTGTAATCATGTCTTCTTCTTATGATCCAGGGTTTTCTTTCCCTTGGGCTCTCGGTGTTTAATTTTCCCGCCGTAGTTCCTGCATGATGCTTGCAATTATACTGTTGGCAGTGTCGCATGCTTCGCTCGTTGATATGATAGCATGAATAATCTCCTTGTGGTTATTTCATTGCCTATCTCTTGTTCTAGGGCATTTCTGTTTACTTCGTCTTGTTTGCACTCCAGCAGCACATGCTAGGCGTTTTGGACTTTGTCTTCACAATGACGGAAGAATGGGTCATCTGTGATGTCATACTTGTAAAGGAAGCTTTCGTGTAGAAGTTTAGTTCGCCGTGTTTTCTTCTGGATTCGTATACAGTGAAAGTTCCCATAAGTGAAAAATTACGGTTGCTTTCTTTTTTTGTCCGGATATGGGAGAGAATTGACTGAAATAAACTGAATTTTATTGCGTTTTATTTAGGTTCAAAATGTAAAAAAGTAGTTAAGTATATGTTTATAATGTTAACTATATGTACATACATACATAAATGTGATTGAATGTGTATGTAAGTGAAGAAATAAAATAAAAAACTACTTAGACTGACACTGAATAAAATCCAATATACTCAATTGGCGTAACCTTGCTGCTTTTTGTCGCATAGGATAATTTTGAAAATGACTCTTAATTTTGTAAGTGTTGAAACGCCGTGAAGTCATCTTTTGGGAATTGAATTTTATAGAATCAAATTCGGGGCTAATGGCCTCCCCCCCCAATTCGTCTTCTGATTAACTGCTGTAACTCTCGTTGTCGTTTTCAGTATATTCGACAGCAGCCTAAACGGCTTGACGGATTTGCTTCAAACTTCATATCTGGGGTCTGTGGGATGATTGAGAGGCAAAATTGGAATTTTCAATCTAACCTCAAAATTAAGGGTATTTTAGTTTTATTCAATTTGCTCGAAAACGATTTTAACGATTTTGATATAGTTTTACATATATGTATGTATGTGAGTTAGTTTGCACCTATACTATTAGAGGGCATACCACGTTTTGCGCGAAAAATATGTATAAATGTATTTTTACAAATTGGCTATTTCTCCAGCGATTGTGCTTAAAATAAATATCTGAAATATGTATGACATACATATTTAAAGATATGACGTACCAAGTTTTGGAACTGCAACGCCCACTTTTCAAAAATTTTTACTAGAAATCGAAAAAAAATGTAAAATTGACAGGCCTTGAAATTATTTATAATTTACCTGAACGACATATTTGAGTTTTACCCTTAAGTTTAGCTGTGCAAGTATCAAATTCTAGTTCAGTTATAGAGTCTTCAATAAGTCTTGCTGATGGAGTGGTGGTAACAGAGTCGACGGATAGACATAAAGATGCTAATTTCTTTGTATTAAAGTTTTTTTGTAAAATTGTCGTCTTTTGATTGGTCCGACCAGATAAGGGCAAATTGTTTACTAATATCAGCTATATGAAGATAAAATTACTCAGGAAGTTTTTGTATATAATTCCGGAGAGCAGTATGTTATATCTATGTTGGTTAAGGAGTTGTGTGTAGAAAAATGGGTGGGGGAGCCGTCGTTTAAGACCATTGCCCCACAGAACACTCCAGACATTGACGTCCCCAGTAATTGGAACTGGAGTTTGAATTTGGTTAAGAATAATCATTTGATCCGATTTAGTGAATGTTTGGTCAGGTAGAACAGTGAATTTAAGTTCCAGTGAATTTAAGTTCCAATTGTATGTCAATAGCTAGAAACAGTATGTTCGAAATTATAGAGATTTGTTTGTGGGGGATGTTGTTTTTAATAAGAACTCCAACACCTTGTTTGAAGGTAAGGTTATCAGGAAAGTTTGTAAAGTAGCCGACGTACGTCTTAGGTATATTGGGTTGAAAGTGAAAGGCACAGTGAGTCTCTTGTAGAGAAATAATGGACGGAATGTAGTCTTTTTATAGGATGTTTAATTCGTCATAGTTATTGACGAATCCCTTTATGTTCCAGTGTAGAACTTTGAATGTGGGTCTAATTTGTTGAGTGTTATAGTTTTGGCATCGGATAGAGTTAGAGTTTGTTGGGGGGGACTTTCTTATATTATTGTTTGCAATATAAGCTGGGTTATATTGCCAAACATTACGGCTGGTGACATTGGTGGGTTGAGAATAGAGCCTCTGCCGCCCCAAGGCTGGGCCGTTAGGGTTCCGTGTGGGACACGAACGATTCAGTCTCCGGACGGCAGTCAGTGTTCTGGTTATCATTACTATTGTTAATTGTTATCATCATCCATTTCAAGTGGTTTTTGGAAGTATTGATTAGAATTTATAAGAAATTGGGTGACAGTTGATATGGGTGAGGGGATTGGTGGTATGGTGAGGGTATTGTTTTGAGTTAGTGAGTTTAACAGCTGTGCTGTACTATTGCTGTGATAAGTTGATTGAGGAGGTATGGCTTGTGTAGCAGACGAGTTTGTTTTGGGTTGTGCGTTCGATTTTTTAATAACTGTTTGTTTTGAGGTGATAAGTGGATTGCAGGTTGGAGTGGTTTCCATGTGGTCATTGCTGAAATGCGCGGTGGTTTTTTTATGTTTAATTGTTGATTTAGGAGTTGCTGCATTAAGTGAATTTGTAGTGTGAGAAGTGTTGGGTTCTGAATTGTTATGTTCATTTGGGGTGCTTTCTCCACCGAGTTTTAGTGGATCTAATTCGGTTGATTTTGTTAAGACTGCAAAGTGTAGCTGGGTAGAGGTAGCGACCGGGTTATTTTCAAAGGGGGTTGAGTTTGTTGATGCAGTTTGCGCTGCATTTCTTGCGACTGTGGAGTATGTAAAGGCAGATGTGGTGGTTGGATTTTGTTCTTTATATATATTTTTTTTGCTCCTATGCTGCATTTTTTTAAAGTTTTTATTTTAAAATTTCTTTTGCTTGCTGATAATGAGCGCATGTTTTAGATGACGAGGGATGCTCTGCAAAACAGTTAGCTCAAGAAACATGTGTGCATTTGTTTGGGGTGTGGGGAGGAAGATTGCACGTTTAACAAAATGTATTCCTATTACACCTTTTGCTGGTGTGGCCCAACAATTGGCAATTGCGACACCGCATTGGGTTAGAAAAATACTCCTCAACTTTGACATTGTACCACTCTATGTTAACTGTGCTTAGAGGTCGGAAAAGGTCAAATGTGAAGAGAACTCCGCCAGTGTTTTGGGTACTGTCTATATATTTTTTGAATTTAAAGACGTCAGTAACATCTTGTGACTTCATCTCTTCAATTATTTCACTTTCTGGCACATTGACAAGGAAGGGGGCATATACAGAGCCTTTGGATGAGTTCAGATTCGTGTGGAGAGTAACTTTAATGAGACAGAGATTCGAAAGTTTTTTTCGCAAGGAAGAGATCGGCTATTTTTTGGGTTCTAACCAGAATCAGCAGATTTCCATCCCTCAGTTGTGTTATGTGGTCGTATGCAGTGCTTATACTGTCGATAGCCTTGTCAAGTACGAAAACACTGAATAATGAAAGAGGTTTATCAACATTTGTCGAGGAAATTACTATGAATTTAGGGTTATTCGAAACTGACTTACACACGTTGTTTAATTCTATTGTTGGGGAGGTAGGTTTTTTTCTTTTTCTGTATTTGGGTTCGATTAGCAGGTCCATGTCAAGCCCGCTAAATCGATTGCCCAGGAGGACATGTGGCCCAGAGGCCATAGTATTTTTTTTTTTTTATACCACGCTGCACTTTATTTTTCACTACTTGCACGAAAGAAATAACGGGGTGTATTTATCGCCATGGAAATAGCGGCAGATCGAAACAACGAAAAGAACAGGCAAATCACTGGAATATATTCGATGTTGCCGACTTGAAGGTTAGTCGGTGACTGTATTTGAGATAAGTTTATGGGTTATAAAGAAGTTTGTAGTTGACACTGTATTTTGCCGCTTATTTTTAAATTGTTCGTTATTTTATGTAGTGTAAGGAAACTGTTCGTACTAATAAATCGCTAAGAATGTTTCTTCAGTCGCTATTCTTTAAAAATTATAATTGTAATTAATTAAATAAAAATGTAACACGTATTAATATTTTTTAACTGTCTATTACAGAAATCAAGCCGGACCGCATATTGTAGTTGTCCCAAAATCCACTCTTCAAAACTGGGTAAATGAATTCAAAAAATGGTGCCCATCTCTACATGCCGTTTGTCTCATAGGTGATCAAGAAGCACGTAACATCTTTATTCGTGATATATTAATGCCAGGGGAATGGGATGTCTGTGTGACCTCGTATGAAATGTGTATACGCGAGAAGTCCGTATTTAAGAAATTCAATTGGCGCTATATGGTAATCGATGAGGCGCATCGCATCAAAAATGAAAAATCAAAACTTTCAGAGATTTTGCGTGAATTTAAAACAGCAAACCGTCTGCTGATTACTGGCACCCCACTCCAAAATAATCTCCACGAGTTGTGGGCTTTGTTGAATTTCTTACTTCCTGATGTCTTCAACAGCTCCGAAGATTTCGATGCATGGTTCAATACCAATACCTGCTTCGGAGACAATGCTTTGATTGAGCGTCTTCACGCCGTACTTAAACCGTTTTTACTTCGACGTCTCAAGTCCGAGGTAGAAAAACGTCTTAAACCAAAAAAGGAAATAAAAATTTTCGTAGGTCTATCAAAAATGCAACGCGAGTGGTACACTAAGGTTCTAATGAAGGACATTGACGTTGTTAACGGGGCAGGTAAAGTGGAAAAAATGCGTTTACAGAACATTTTAATGCAACTTCGTAAATGTACTAACCATCCGTATTTGTTTGATGGTGCCGAACCTGGTCCACCGTACACGACTGATGAGCATTTGGTTTTTAACTCCGGCAAAATGGTCATCCTAGACAAGTTGCTTCCAAAATTGCAAGAACAGGGATCTAGAGTGCTTATTTTTAGTCAAATGACACGTATGTTAGATATTTTAGAAGATTATTGCTTGTGGCGGGCATATCAATACTGCCGTTTAGATGGTCAGACTCCACACGAAGACCGAAATAGGCAAATTCAAGAGTTTAATGCTGACAATAGTCCTAAATTTGTTTTCATGCTGTCTACACGTGCGGGTGGTTTAGGTATTAACTTGGCTACAGCCGACGTGGTTATCATCTATGATTCTGATTGGAATCCACAGATGGATTTGCAAGCTATGGATCGTGCACATCGTATTGGTCAAAAAAAGCAGGTGCGTGTGTTTCGCTTCATTACAGAAAATACAGTCGAGGAAAAGATTGTAGAACGCGCTGAAGTCAAACTAAGATTAGATAAATTAGTCATTCAGCAGGGCAGATTGGTGGACAATCGTACAACTCAATTGAATAAGGACGAAATGTTGAACATCATTCGTTTTGGTGCAAATCATGTGTTTGCTTCAAAGGACTCCGAACTAACGGATGAAGATATTGACACCATCCTCGAACGGGGTGAAGCAAAGACTTTGGAGCAAAAAGCTCAATATGATGATATGGGTGAAAGCTCTTTGCGCAACTTTACTGTTGATAACAATGGCGAAGGTGCCTCTAGCTCTGTGTACCAATTTGAGGGAGAGGATTATCGAGAGAAACAGAAACTTAACGCCCTTGGTGCATGGATTGAGCCACCTAAACGTGAACGCAAGGCTAACTACGCTGTAGATGCATATTTCCGTGAAGCCCTAAGAGTATCTGAGCCGAAGGCACCAAAAGCCCCACGACCACCGAAACAACCTATTGTGCAAGACTTTCAATTCTTTCCACCAAGGCTTTTTGAACTTCTAGATCAGGAGATTTATTACTATCGTAAGACTCTGAATTACAAGGTTCCGAAAAATCCAGAACTAGGATCGGAAGCTGCAAAAGCACAGCGTGAAGAACAGCGAAAAATTGACGAAGCTGAGCCGTTGTCAGAGGAGGAAATAGCCGAAAAGGAAGCTTTGTTGACACAAGGATTTACTACGTGGACCAAACGTGATTTTAACCAGTTTATTAAAGCTAATGAAAAATATGGGAGGGATGACATAGAAAATATCGCAAAAGACGTGGAGGGCAAGTCTCCTGAGGAAGTCATTGAGTACAATGCAGTATTTTGGGAGAGATGTCATGAGCTGCAGGACATTGAACGTATCATGGGCCAGATTGAACGGGGAGAGGCAAAGATCCAAAGAAGATTGTCCATTAAGAAAGCATTAGATCAGAAGGTAAGATTTGTATGCTAAATATTGTAAAAATACTGATCGTATTATTATATCATTGATTTTAGATGGCACGCTATCGTGCACCGTTTCATCAGCTGCGCTTGCAATATGGCAATAATAAGGGAAAAAATTACACAGAAAATGAAGATCGTTTCCTAGTTTGCATGTTGCACAAGTTAGGATTCGATAAGGAGAATGTTTACGAGGAATTACGTGCTGCGATTCGGTAAGCTTATACTTTTTTTCTTTCCTCATAATATGCGACAGACCTTTTTGAGTTTAGAATACGCACCACTTTCAGTCGCGCTCGAGCCAATCAGGGTCTTCATCAATAGCCAGAACCTTCGGTTAAAATACACTCCAATAGTTAGATAGACTAAAAAACGCGGCTTATAATGAAAACATTCAGGGTGGGACACAGTCACCAGTCTTAGTCCCATCAGTGTAAATTGCCAATGCAGAATTATTAATGATTCTCCGCCCAATTCTGTCGCATGGGAAGGCGTGTGTTATATTTAATATTGAAGGTCCGTGACTTTTATTTTCTAAATTGAAAAATTTGGCGTGTCCTGTATCATTGGTGATGACTCTGTTAGTCGCAGCATCTCGTTGGTGCTATGATACTCGAATATGTGAACTTTACTTTCTTCACAAGAAAAGTCACCCTCATATGGTTTAACTATGCGCCCCGTTTGAGAAATTCTTCATTTGTGCATTTGCTCCATTCTATATTCGGAAGTTGCGTTTACAAGTACTAGTTTCTAGCAATAAAAGAAAAGTCTAAATTGACAAGAGCAGTACGGTGTCTGTAAATGCACGATAACTCTAGTGATAAAAAAAGATAACTCTAGATAAAAAAAAAGAAAACTGTTAGATCCTCCGAAATGCCCCGACGGTAAAAAAACATACCCATTTCAACTGATTTACTGATTCAACTAAATGTATGTGAATCAGGAAGATGTTCAATCATTGTTAAAAAAGTGTTAAGAATATTAAGAGGACAATAAATAATCCACGATGCAAAAGTTTCACTATCGGGTCAATCCGTGCTCGAATGTTTTGTTAGACTGGGTCCAAGAAAATGGATTGAATGCAGATATTAACATTATTATTAACAGCAGTTGCGAGTATTAAAACAGTTGCAACTAACAAAACAACTAATGTTTTTCGTATCCAGTAATGTGCACGAAAACGTGAACTGCACACGTTTTAATTAGTTCACATTATCGAGGTTGTACTGTATATGTATATACTGGTTTGTCCCTCCGGGTTAGATTCGAAGACTCTGCGCAATTTTTTGACTGGGTCGATTTCGCTGTAGTTCGTCGTTGAGTCGCTTCCTCCAAAGCCCGCCAATGCAAACAGGAATCCAAGTATATCTTCATTCGCTTTAGATGGAGTCCAAGTTTCAGCGCCATAAAGGATGACAGGAGATTGTCATCCTACACAGACTAACGTGTTTGGCAGGGATGCCAAAACCAGACATGAATCTGTATAGCTCGTCTCTATCATATCTATCATATCCGGCCTTGAAATCGATAAAAAGATGATGGGTATCGATCTTTTGGTTTTTTTCCAGGTTCTCACGAAGTGTGAAAATTTGATCGACTTTGGACTTTCCTGGCCTGAAACCGCACAGATAGGGGCCGATCAGGGGTTTACAAAGGGTTTCAGACGTTCACACAGTATGCCAGATAAGATCGTACGCGATGTTAAGGACACTAATACCTCTGTAATTGGCGCAATTGAGGGTGTCTATTTTCTTGTGGATCGGGTAAACGGTGCTTAGGTTCCATTCATCAGGCATACATTCATCTGACCAAATTTCAGAGATGCGTTGGCTGTTTGCAAAGTCATCTCCAACTGCTTTCAACAACTCGGCCTGTAGGCCATCAGGTCCAGCCGCCTTGTTAGACTTAGGCTTGGATATTGCTATTCCCACTTTGTTTTGGTCAGGTTGACGGAAATTTTGGCTAATATCGTCTACGTTGAATATTTCGTTCTGCTGGCAGCCCAAAGTTAGTCTTCGTCACCGTTATACAGTCTGCAGAAGAAATTTTTCCATATTCTTAGCACCGACTGTGACCTACGAGGTTTCCTTCTTCATCTCTATAGGTTTCTGTACGGGTCTTGTTGGACTGACACGTTCTTTTTACCTGTTGGTAAAACTTCCGTACATTATTCCGTACACTTGTACTGTATCTTTTTCTCAGAAGCCCTGATACGAAATTTCATCCTTCTAGCTCAAAAGGGGTGGCATACGGTCATCGCTCAATCGATTTCGCTATTGATACTAATCACGAATATACATACTCGATTATTTTTCTATGTTACAAATTATATGTCAAACTTAATATACCGGCTGAGTTCCAAAGTGTAAAAAAATAGTTTCGATGCGCTAGTACTATTCTTTTGATACGCATCTGCAACGCAAATTTGATAATTTGTATACATTTTACACTGCACAACTTTGATGTTTCGGAACGTAATTTATACTAATCAGGCAATTGCCGAAACTAAAATGACAAACTTTGAATGAAACATACAGAAAAGCTACAATCCGTCTGGAACGGATCGTATGATACCCTTTCCTCCTTCTTATGCAGCCCTTATAAAGTGGGCGTGCCCACGTTGCAACTACGACAATAACTTCAATCGTTTGAGGCTGTTGCATGTAAAAATTTATGAAAAATGTTTTTTTTTAAGAAAACGCCCCAAGAAGTGGGTGGCATAAACTGATGTACAGGTGAATTGTAGAGAATCTAAATGCCTAAATATTTGTTCTTAACAAAAATTTTCGGTTTCATATAATTTAGTGGAGTTATGAAAAAGTGGTGGTATGTAGTTTCATCCTCTAGCTCAAAATTTAAGCACCAAAAAGTAATGACATACGCACAGACGAGCGGACGGACATGTCTAAATCGTCTTCGCTATTGATACTGAACACGAGTATATGTACAGTGATGTGAAAAATAATAGGGACACTTCTACGAAAATGTTTCAAAATCGTCCAATTCCTGTGACGGTTGATCGAAACAAAGAAAATTAATGGGATCTTAAGCTTTACTGTTTCCAAAACAAAGTATAGTTGTCTACACCCAAATATTCTGTCTGCCTTCCAAATTATGTCATAAGTTTGCGCAGAGCGGTTTGTTTCGGCTGTGCAAAATAATAAGGACACCTCTTATATCTCCTCTGTAAATCAAGCATTTTTTGTTTTTAACTTTACTTTTTTAACCTAATAGGTAAGATAAGCGTTTAATTTTACAAAACAAAATAAAATTTGTAAATTTATTAGAAATTAGTGATAGTGGCGATGAGATGAAAGAACAAATAAAAAACTTGCATAATAACGGTTTTTCAAACCGGAAAATTGTCCAAATTGTTGAGTGTTCGAAGACAATAGTTGAAAATACAATCCATTGGCAATCTAAGGCAGAAACACGTTGAAGAAAGCCAAAAATGTCTGCCTCTCTCAAAAAAAGGATATTGCGCTATGTAAAAAATTTACCTTTTGCTTCATACTGCGCATTGTAAAAGGAATTTAACCTCAACGTCGACACTTCTACCACACAGAAGGTTCTTATAACCAACAATTTAAAAGCAAGAAGCCCAAGAAAGGTACCGCTCCTGTCGAAAAAGAATGATGCCAAAAGATTGCTTTTTGCTGAAAAACATTGCAGCTGGACTGAATCGCGATGGCAATATCCTTTGGTCTTATGAGACTTAAGTAAATTTATTTAATTCTGATTGCTACTTCTCACTAATGCGGAGACCGCCCACTACGGCACATAACGATAAATACACCATCAAGACGCTGAAACATGGTAGGGGTTGCATCATGTTATAGGGATGTTTTTCCTATCAGGGCGTAGGTCCTATTCATAAAATCTAGGGCACTATGACAGCACCGTCCTACGTTAATTTATTAAATACTACTATGCCGAAAATAATATGCCTCTTCGATGGGTGTTTCAACAGGATAACGATCCTAAACACTCATCAATCGTCTGACTTAAATCCCATTGAGAACCTATGGCGAGAGGTCAAAGTAGCATAAAGGGGTGTGAAACCATCAAATGTGGACATCTGTGAAGGCTGCGTGGGAAGCTATTCCACCTAGTACATGCCGAAAACTAGTGGGTTCGATGCCGCGACATTGCTTGGCCGTTATAAAGAACAAGAGCTATGCAACGAAACACTAAAGTACATGTTTGATCAAATGTTTCATTGATTGTACTTTAACATTAATTTTTTATTGTTAAAGTTTGCGTTTGGAGTTATTTCATGAAGAATTGCTAGATGTCCTTATTTTTTTTCACAAGCTATTTAGAAGAAAATCACAATTTTTTATTTTTTTTTTTTTACTAAAAGTATAAATTTTGGATAACTTATGTTATTTTTATGTTTTTGAAATTGGAATCAAATTATACTGATTTAAAAGTTATCATAAATATCACGAGCTTCTTAGTTTTTTTCGTCCTTATTATTTCGCACATCACTGTATATACTTTATAGGGTCTATCTCGATTACTTCTCTATGTTACAAAGTATGTATCAAACTTAATATACCCTTAGGATATTGTACAAAAATAAGTTTAAATGAGTGATTTGAATGTCAAATGGAAGCATCGAAAAAATTATCGATGCATAGTTTGCTCAGTTCATGCGTATCTATAACGTTTAGGATGCATTAAAAAAATTGCGACTTTGTCAACACTTTCTCTTTTGACTTTTGGAACTTATGACTTTGTATCTATGACTCATCTTCTACATTTTGGGACTTACCTACCCTTAGGATAGGGTATAAATAGCTTAATGGAGTAAATGACAAAGATTACCCCAGAAACCACCTCCAAGCTAGTTCATTCCATAAAGAAGGACCCGCCAAATACAGAGCACGATTTTGTTTTGGGTGTTGTTTTCTTTTATAGCAATAATTTAAATTTTCAAACAACCCTGGTATTTGTACGGAGACTTGACTCAGTGTACATACATATTGTACATAATCAGTATCAATATCCAAGTCAATTGAGGCATTTCAATCCGCATGTCACGATTTTTTGTACTCTATATTTTGAGTTAGGATGACGATATTTCATATTTGGGGTTTTGAGATCAAGAAATAATGAAATAAATAATTGAAAGCATCTTCACTATTTTTTGTTATTCATGGCATCGTGTTGCCAACAGTTATAGGTGCTTGTCGAATTATTTTATTATTTACAATACCATTGCATCACGAATGCAATGAAAATTTAACAAATACATAAAGCGAACACCGTTGAAAAAAATGCATATAATATTATATTTTTTCTTATTTTCAGTTCATCCCCACAATTTCGTTTTGATTGGTTCATCAAATCTCGTACGGCTCTTGAACTTCAACGACGTTGTAATACTTTGATCACACTCATCGAACGTGAAAATCTGGAATTGGAGGAAAAGGAACGACAAGAAAAGAAAAAGAAAGCAGCTAAAGGACAGGGAACGCCTCAGCAGACTCCGAGCGCATCAAAGTCCAGCCAAAAACGTAAAGCTGAAGTAATGTCCACAGAGAAAACATCCAAGAAAAAGAAGAAGTAAACAGTGCAAAACTATATTAAGGAATTATTTTTATGTCTTAAATTGAGAAATAGCATTCATTCATACTCAATGTCTACAAATAATAATTATTCAGTTTAAACTTTAATGGGCGTATAGTTTCTTTTGTTTATTATTTTTATTTTGTTATTGTAGGTCTGGATTGTAATATTTACGCATTACGGTTCTTTTTTAAATACTTAAAAAAAATATAATTTCAAATGATATGTATGTATGTGCTAAAGTAAAATAATTTCAAATAATAAATGTTGTCTATTTGGATAATTATTTTGGTATAGATATTTTTAAACTAGCTGGTACACTTGAGACGGCTACTTTAGCCAAAGTTTTGCTGTACAGCGCCGTTCTCCGGAACGAATCCGAAAACTTCACAGGCCTAGATAAATGTTATATAGGCCCGACGACAATCGTCGATTGCATCGATTAATTTTCGGTATGGGATTGAGTAACTCAATCGATAGAGGAATAGGTTATTGTGAATATGTTTATTAAAAAAGTTCTTAGTCACCGACTAACCTTCAAGCCGGTAACTACTCTCTTCGATTGTGCTCTCTTTATTAATTCCGGTTGTTACGTCACGCAGTTACCCCATTACAATTTCGGTTGTTTCTATTTCTCTCTACTGGTTTGTTCATTTTGTGAAAACTACCGAAAAGCCAACGTTTTTAAAATATCATGCCCCCCGGGCCATAAGTGGTCACGGGGAATCAGTTTAGCGGGCTTGATATAGTACCGCTCACCGAACCCCAAAACAAAAAACGAAAAAAACTTAATGCCAATACTATTGAACTGAACTCTCCCTTCCCATCCCATACCCCCACCAGTAACCCGAAATTTATTTTGATTTCGCCAGCAAATGACAAAACGCAATTTTCCTCCTTCAGTATTTTTGATATTAACCATCCGTCCTCACACTGGGGTATGAGATACCCCACAAAAAATTTTAAACCGTGCCCCGTTACCTTTACAATTTCATTTTTAATCTTTTTTTGATATTTATGATTGGGGTATGCCACACCCCAGTGTGAGGAACGTGTAACAAAAAAATAGGTGTGCGGACGGAAGGTTAAAAAAGCCATTGATGGCATTAGTACTGCATACGAATCGATTACCCAGCTACGGGACGGTAATCTCCTGATGCTTGTGAAATCTCTGACAATTGCTGATCTATTTTACTTCAAAATAAACCTATCGAATTTATGCCCAATCTCAGTCACCCTTCACACCAGCCTTAACGCATCAAAGGCAATTATTTATGCTAGTTGTTTGATAAATGTGCCCGAATCCGAAGGATATTTTCCTAACCCCATGCGGTGCCGCAATTGCCAACTATTAGGCCACACTTGAAAATACTGCAAAGCTACCGTTACCTGGGGTTAATTTGCGCCAGCGGGTGTAACTTTGCGCCACTCATAAAGAGTTTAATATTTGTTTCATGTTTAGACACGTTGAATATTGCACGCCGACCTAACTGCAAAATAACACAATGTATGTATATGTGTATTTAAAATCATGTGCAGCTGAGTGTCTACATTTATTTTTCAGTGAGCCGTGATGTTTTGAAGAGAAATCATTAGATTGAGCTTTTTTTTTGTAGTGGAAAATTTGAGGTGTCGAGCTGTGTGTTTCAAAGTATACAAAGTAAGTGTTTATATACCAGTTAAGATGCTATTTTGTTTTTAAATTTTATATAAAGTTATCCTACTTGGTCATAAAGTATATTTACAAAATTATAAGCACAATGATAGAAAACTTCGAACGGAGCAAAGTAACCCCCTCCTTTGGACAACTTTGCGCCACTTTTCAACAAAGTAAAAGTTTATTTAAGTTCCGTTTTAAAATAAGTATACCAACACAGATACGTTTCTTAATGCCCTACTTATAAGATCAAATAAAAGAATCAAAATTTGTTCCTATTTTTTATGAATAATTCAGAGATTTTTGGAAAAACTAAAAAAAATTGGTGCAAAGTAACCCCGGTTTACGGTAATGCATCTTATGAAACTTGCAACTTACCCCTTCAAGCCTCTGATAAATGTAGCCGAAACTCATGCGCAAATTGTTCAGAAGAGCATCCTTCCTCCTCTAGAACGTGTAAACGGTACTTGCAGGTAAAGGAAATATTAAAAATAAAAACAATTAATAAACGCAGCATGGCTGAAGCTAAGCAAATATTCAATAATCAATATGCTAGTACACCCGCATTTACATACTCCGATGTCGCCAAATCTGCGACCGAGATCGAACCAAAAACAATAACCGCAAAAAAAAACGTCTTTTCCACCCCTTCTGGTCACCCCGGTCCTTCTAGTGCGAATTCACATAATTTACCACCTTCATCCAAACAAGTCAATAAAAAATAGCTGTAATTCACTCAACAGATAAAGATAAACCCAGTAACAATTCTTCAAAGTCTAATATACCTAATCGTACCTCATCCACACCACCACACACAAGCCTTAATCAACTCTCGCACCAAAATGAAAAAATGAACTCAATCTCAAACTCACCCACAAATACATCTTGTCATAATCCAACTAAAGCCAACTCCAACACTAACCCTACATCTATTAACTCAAACTCACCTGTCTCGGCAGTCGCTCAATCACTCATAAACTTTAACCAATTGTACTTAAACAATAATGAATTCATTGATGATGAACTCTCCCAATAATAATCTAGGGTTGCCAAATGATACTTCTGCTGTCCAGGGATTGCATCACTCGGACCCTTTACAGAACCCTCTGGACAGCAAAGTGTCATTTTTCACCCACCCCCTTTCCCAAACTCGGACTTTTCGCAATATAACTCAAATTATATTGCAAGTAGGTCTCGCTTACTTTCATACTCCGCACGTAAAGCTCTCAAAATTTTACAATGGGATGTAAAATGTTATGCTAATAATTATGATGAGCTTAACATTCTAATTAAAAATATCTCTCCTAATATAATTTGTTTGCAAGAAACCCACTGTTACTTTCTACACAAACCCAAACTACCTAGAACATATTAAGGTTATTTCCTTAATTTTCCTTAGAACTTGGCATGAAAACAGGACATTGGTGTAAAAAAAGGTAAATATAAACTCCAATATACTTACTATTGGTATGGAAATACAAACTACTATAAAGTTTACACTCATATCTGTATACCTATTACCTGACCAATATTTTTCCAAAAGTGACCTAGATAACATTCTTAGCCAAGTTAAAACTCCAGTGATATTTATATGTAAGTGATGTAAATTCCTGGAGTATACTATGGGGATGGACTTGTACCAATTGTCGACGTGCTAAGTATTCTTGAAGACTTTATACTTGACTCTGATCTAATTGTCCTCAACGACGGATCTCCAACCCCTTTTCTCAACCCACGGATCCTTCACACACATCGACGTAAGCTGCTGCTCTCCCGTGCTTCTCCCCATAATCCATTGGCAAATTCTAGAAGATTATGCATGGTAGCGACCATTTCCCCATAATCACTAACGTAATCACACAGCTCGCCAAATTTAATACTGACTTAGCTGATTGGCCGAAATTCAGGTCATATATCTCAAAAACTTCACCGGACAGCGCCAAAAAGGTAGACACCAATAAAGATGCGGCAACTTTACTAAAACTCATTAGATCTGCCGCTAACATTTCCATCCCACAAACACACCCAATGCAACGTTCACGCTCGGTCCCTTGGTGGAACTCCGAACTTTCTTCTCGGCGAAAATCAAAACTGAGTGGTGGAAAAAACACCCCTCTCAATACAACCTTATTTTTTATAAAAAAAACAAATGCCCAATTCCGTAAGTTACTTAAAGAGAGCAAAACAAAATCTTTCACCGATTTTACTTCTAATATTAACCCCAACACCCTCCTAAAAAAATCTGGCAAAAAATTAGGTGCTTAACTGGAAATTCCACCCCACATAATATACCCTATATTGTAACTCCGAACGGTGTACTGTCTCATCCAACCGAAATTAGTAACTTCATCGGCCAAACCTGGTCAGGTTACTCTGATGACTCAAATTTCTCCAACTCTTTTAACATAGAAAAAACTGAATTCTTCAGAACCACCTCTTCTCAACATCCGGTCGACCGTACTGCACTCCTAACCGAATAACATGTCACCTTAACCGAATTCGAAGTTACCCTTTATAAAACTAAAGGGAAAACACCGGATAGAGACCGGTTATCTTACCCAACTTGCCCGCTGAAACCAAAACTCTACTCGTTCAGCTACATATACAACAACATCCTTGACTCCGGAATAATTGCTCAAAATTGGAAGCTTGCCTCCATCATCCCAATTCCAAAATCAAACAAGGACAAGAGCACAACGGACGGTTGTCGCCCAATTTCCCTTCTACCGTGTATAGCCAAGTAATTAGAAAAGATAGTAGCAAAACGATTACTTTGGTTCGCATTATCCGCTAAAAACCACGTCTCAATTTTGTCCCTGGACTTTGAAAAAGCGTTCGATCGGATTGGAGTGCATATAATTTAAAAAAAAAAACCTCAGAGAGTAGGGTACGGGCTCCAAGATCTTTCGGTACATTAAATCTTATTTAAGCAATAGAAAACTATGCGTTAAGCTCAACAATTGCTACTCTCATACACTTCCCCTGCACAATGGGATCGCTCAAGGATCTCCACTATCAGTGGTCCTTTTTTCCATTGCTTTCGATAATATTTCCAAAATTTTAATCAATCACAAAAATCTAGATCACTGCCTCTATGCAGATGATGTATACATTCTATGTAAAAACAATGATCTAGTTAATGTAAAGAATTTCTAATCAATGCCTTGAAAGACATCTTAAACAGAAAAATTAATACCAGCTCTACTGTATACCGCCTTTTATTTGCCAAGATCGCTTCTGAACTCAAGTCATCCGGATGGAAATTTATATACACTGACGTGTCCAAAACCTTAGCTAACTCATCCTGCTATCCTGCCAGAATTCTCATCTATTTTCACTGCAGAAGCTATAAAAAATCCGAACAACAATACTTCACTAGTCGCCGAAATAAGGAACCTCCTAATCAAAACCCAATCTAAAGCTAAAATCATGTGGATTCCAGGACACTGTGGGATAAAAGGCAATGAACTCGCTGATGAAGCTGCTACCTACGCCAACAAAGCTCCAGTCTATGAGTTTCAAATCTTCGGTAAATCCAATCTGCTTAATTATATAAAAAGTTTCATAAACCAACACCAACTGGATAATTGGAACTTATACAATCACCATTATAAAAACATAAACTCCGATAGATTCCATCCACTTTACCCACCGAAATTACAAACTTTGTTCGACTACGTTTGGGACATACGGAAGCTACGCACTAGCACCTACTTAACAAGAGCCCCCCTTTTATGCCCATCCCTTCTTTAACCAATCATAAAACCAACTGGCACACTTTTCGTAGAGTAATTGACGAGAAAATTGACCCAGAGATTCGTGTCATTATGAAAACGGGATGTTCAGGTTCAGGGCCACTCCCGTCATGGATTAAGTGCTGGACAAATTGTCATGTTCACTTTTTTCCGGGTATCCCACACCGGGGAACACAATGAGATCCAAATGAGCCTCCAACTCCGTTTAAATTGCCTTCAACCGATCTATATACTTAGATTCGAAGAATCTACAGGACGGAGCATTTGTCCATCCGCTCTACATGTTCTAGCCACCTTAGACGACTAATGCTCGTATAGTTAGTCGTTGAATCTACTCCTCCAAAGCCCATCAACGCTAACGGAACCGAGATAGACCCTATAAAGTATATATATATACATACTCGTAACCAACATCAATAGCAAAGACGATTTGGCCATTATTTATTTTGCATACCTAACATTGGGGATATTACGATTTCCGAGGCACCAAGTCAGTCTTGTACATCTCGATGAAATAAGCAGAAAATGTTAAGTACCAACATTCTCGTTTTCGTTTAGTTTAGGTGATACCAAGCTAAGAAAATTTATTTTTTCCTATGGGATTTCTCTTAGAATATATAACTTTTTTGCCATGGAACCGAATATTTTTTGCATAGTCTTAGGAGTTTTTTGTGTTCATATGCGTACATACATGAGCATGCATACATACACACACACATACATATATACTTTTGTATACGCAGCGTAGCGGCGCCCTGAACACCTGCTTGTGAGGCCGCAGGCCGTCCGGTGTACGAGTCGAAGAATACCCCAGAGTTTGAAATCCTTTTACCCCCGAAGTGTGCCACCCACCCACTTTGCAAACATCTAAGCAATAATTTGTTTGTTTCACGGCAAAACTAGGTATAATATATTTCAATAGAAATTCATAGGACAAATTCAATTTTCAAACCTCGATGTCGCCTAAACAAGGTGAAAACGAGATTGTTGGTACTTTATATGGGGCCGCTTTCCATTATGGCCACCTCACAAAAAATTTGAAAAAAAATATTTTTGTATGTAGAATGGGCTCCTAAACACGAATATGAAATTTATTTTGCGCGCAAACTATTATTAACAAAGTTATTTACATTTGAAGTTCCCAAAAGACCTCTAAACTGAACGCATTTTCGAGGTATTATTCACAGATAAGTAGCAATTTCTCTTTAATTTCCGCTTTCTAACATCATATTCTTTGTTTTAAAATTGTAAAATATTATGAATAAATAGTAGAAATAAACAAATAAAGATAATAAAAAAACAGTAGTCATAATTCTCAAAAATGACGGGTATATTCGTAATTCCCTAGAAATATGCAATACAAAATAATATGTGCAAAAGTTGGTGACATGGAATTAAGTCCAAAACTCAGTACTTATAATTTTACAAATCGCCTTTTATATAAGTAAATTCCATAAACAGTGAAATATGTAGTGAAATATGTATGGGGGGGGGGATTTCCGTTATGCGAAATGTGGAACATATTTTTGTTTTTTTTTTGTTTCAAATATCAACAACTGCCAGGCAGGCGCCTATAAGCAAATTTGGGGTGGGTGGCTCGCTTCGCTCGATAACAGGGTTTTCACCCTTTTCTCCGCAGGGTTTAGACGCTCACTCGACTTCATCGCTCCGCTAAGAGTATGTCAACAACTGTCAGGCAGGCGCCTATAAGCGAATTTGGGGTGGGTGGCTATTTCCAGGCAAGAATTAATTCCATGCCACCAACTTTTGCACATATTCTTTTGTATTACATATTTCCAGGGAATTACGAATATACCTGTCATTTTTGAAAATTATGGCTACTGTTTTTTATTATCTTTATTTGTTTATTTCTACTATTTATTTATAATATTTTACAATTTTAAAACAAAGAATATGATGTTAGAAAGCGGAAATTAAAGAGAAATTGCTACTTATCTGTGAATAATACCTCGAAAATGCGTTCAGTTTAGAGGTCTTTTGGGAACATCAAATGTTAATAACTTTGTTAATCATAGTTTGCGCGCAAAATAAATTTCATATTCATGTTTAGGAGCCCATTTTACATGTAAAAATATTTTTTTCAATTTTTTTGCGAGGTGGCCATAATGGAAAGCACAGCCCTTTATATTTTGATCTTATTTCATCGAGAACTATTTACAAAACATAACATTTGCTTTAAAATAAACTGACCTAAAACAGATGCAATTTATGTTGATATTTATTGTATTTGGTTTTTTCTTTAAACTACAAAACTAATCCGTAAGTTTTGGTTTTGCTTCCCTTTTTTTCTTTATTTACTCCAAAATTTTATTTCTGGGGTCGGTTCGGTACCCTGCTCTGGCAATGTTCAGCATTAGATTGGAAACTCTTATCAACAAGTTGCTATAATTCCAGGGGGAATATTTAAATCAGATGTTCTCAAACTGTGGGCTATTATCCACACACAGAAACAAATCATGGACAAACTGTATTTATTCACGCTGTATCTACGTTTCCATATCATATCTACAGTACACAACCACATTAGGTATCATCTGTCTTCTCTCTCTTGCACCTGATTAGGTGAAAATAGGAAAGTAACATCAGCCAAAATAACACTTGGGAAAAAAAAAGTGTTCAGGTTTCACATTTCTCTTACTCCACTGCGCCAACACACAAACACAAATTTCCATTCTAGCAACTTGCACCGGACCACTGCCTCTTTCCCCTCTTTCACGTGGTTGTTTTATTACAGCTTCGTTACGACTATGGCATGAAGTATGAAGATGATAAACAAACCACCAGAGTACCAGTTCACCAACTAGCAAAATTCATTTAGTCTGTGTTTTACCGTGTGAGGGGTTTATCTGTTTTGGGTTGCGCCGAAGAAAAATTCTCCCACAGAAAACCACAGAACGATGTGTGTGTTATATGTATATCTTTTTTGATTGCCACTTGTCGTTTGATAATTTTTTTCAAAATATAGAAAAGATTTAGTGACCAAATTATGAAGGATACGCAGGAGTGGAATATGTAAGAGAGCCGCCCTCTTTTCGCCAATATGTAAATTTCCATTTTTGTTTGCTCTCGGTTGCTACAGACGACACACCAGTCAGCTGTCAAGTAGTTTTGTTAACGTGGTTTTGTATTGTTGCTCAAATTCGTTCCGTTGAATTGGTTATTTCTTAACATCCGAGTTTCTCTGATAAAAATCGATAATGCCGAGTTACTGAATCAGGTCGGGCAGCCTTCGTTCTCATTCACATCCGTGTGACATTGTCGTCATTCTCACATCAGGTATCCCCTAAGTTTCTGATCCATTCGCACTTGCAGTTTTCCGTAGCCGTGTTTACTGGAAAAAATATATCGTTGATTGGCAAATTTTTAACAAATTTTGATGTAAATAGTTTTTTCTCCAAATACATACATACTCGCGGTTTTGCTGTATTGAAAAGTGCCTTTCTGTCTATCCTTTCTCTTTAATACCTTATCAGTGTGTGTTCCTTATCAAAAGTGTCATATCCGGGTTTATGCATAGCTAT
The DNA here is from genome assembly GCA_905220385.1 of Xylota sylvarum. Classification (NCBI taxonomy): domain Eukaryota; kingdom Metazoa; phylum Arthropoda; class Insecta; order Diptera; family Syrphidae; genus Xylota; species Xylota sylvarum. Next base: position 23,133,051 of record LR999960.1, read on the forward strand.
GTATGTATGCACCTCTTTTTAACCGACTTTCAGTGCCGTTTATTTATCTTTTCGGATTTCTTTGTGCGCTGTGTGTCTCTAATTTTGTTTATCTTGCATTTATCGCTTAGCGGTGAACTTATCTTCCCGCGTAGTGGTTCGTCGCGAAATTTATGTTCATATCCATCCCTAAGAGTGGAGATGTGGTTCGGTGGGTGAAGTTAAAATAAAAATCTTGGCATTGCTGGCATTTTTTACATATTTTCCAGCTTTGATTTAATTGAATTTATTTCGTTGCTGCATGAGAATGAATTTCAAAAGTTGAATTTCTTGAAATTGGAAATTATTTCAGCTCAACGTTTATGGATTTAACGAATAACGGCAGGTTTTCTCTCGGATTAATAACAGGTAAGCTCAAAATTTAAAAGTTTGACGCGTATTGAAATTATGGTAAAGGAATATGTGTACATACATATGAATGCATGTACATGTGCATATGTACATATTTCCATTCATATAACATACATATGTATGTATGTATGTATATTTTAACTTGAAAGACTTGAATTAAGTTTTAATCGAAAGCAATGTCACCAATGCAACCTTCTACTGTGAATAAATTATAGCTACAGATTAATATATAGAAAAATGTTTATAGTTTTTGAGTTGTAAAGGTTCATTTGGACGCAATTTTGTACTTTGTTCAAGGGTATGTGCACTAAAATAGGAAACATTTTAATTGGAATGCATAAATTCATCTTCTGATCTTCAAAAAAGCCGTAGCATTTTAGTAGGGTGTGACCCACCACCGAAGATATTAATATTTACAAATACATACATACATATGTAGATACAATCCAGTTTGTAGATTATAATTTTGTTGCATGGACGCGCGGCGGTGCAATCACGACGCAGAGTGTCCTTTTGGTGCAATCTGCGCTGGATTGAAAGGCAAGGCTCTCCGTGCCGGAACGTTGTTATCCGCTCAACATGACCCAGCCATCTTAGTCGTATTTGAACTCTTTTAACTAGGGCGATGTCGCTTTGTCCATATATACTTACATATGTACAGCAGACGACAAAGGGGGGAGGACTGTTTTCTCACTAAGGCACCTCCTCTTGTTCGAGGCGGCAGCGGACAAATTCCCTAGATGGAATCAACGGTGGCGTCTACCAGTTCCAGTTAGGCCGAATTATTAGTGTTTATCCCTATATGAGCTGCTTCAAAATACTTGAATCCCAGGCCTATAGGGATCTCCAATACTAAGTCAGGGTGTTGGAAATGAGTTGGTGGCGGAAGAACCCTTGATGGGCCAACGGCAGCGCTCATATCCCCGAAGCGGGTTAACCCGGTCCCTCGACCTAGACGTATAAAAAGGAACTGGTCATCCAGGTTCGGGGTTGTGCGTGGGGGTAACTTTCCTACCATGGAAAAAAAAAACTACTTGTTTCGAATACACCAACCGCCTCGGATAAGGATGATTCAGGATGATTCAACTGTTGACGACCCAAGCAAACATGATAAGGACAACGACTTTCGGATTTGCACATGGAATGTTAGGTCCCTTAACAGACCAAGTGCGGCCGAACAATTAGTGGAGGCCCTGGACTGCTGTAAAGAAGAAGAATGAAAAACTGCGATATCCACTACGGCGATTGCTCTTAGACAAAACGTAAAAGCAGTGCACTAGCTATGATGTTAAAATTGTTATTGACCAGTGGCTACATTGCCAAAAAGCCATCAGGGATGCCGCATCTGATGAGCTGGGTTTCTCTTGACCCCCACAACGAAACCCCTGGTTCGATGAAGAATGTCGGCAAGCAAATGCAGAAAAACAGATGGCATACAAAGCGGCGCTGCACAGAAGGATCAGAGCTGCTCGTGAGCTCTATGAGCTGAAGAGAAGGGATAAGCACCGGCTTCTCAGAAGGAAAAAGAAGGAGCATGAGAAGCGCCCGATTGAGGAAATAGAGAGATGCTATTGCAGGAATGAGGTTCGGAAGTTTTACCAGAAGGTAAAAAGAACATGTCAAGGCTACAAAGCCAGAACCGAAGCTTGCAGGGACGAACAAGGAAACCTAATAGTAGAATCGCAGTCAAAGTTGAGGATATGGAAAGATCACTTCTGCAGACTGTATAACGGCGACGATGACCAAAATTCCGCTGTCAGGCAGAATGAACCATTCAATCTGGACGATGATAATCATCATTTCCGTCCACCCGACCTGGATGAAGTTAAGATAGCGATATCTAAGCTGAAATCCAATAAAGCTGCTGGAGCTGATGGCCTAACAGCCGAGCTATTCAAAGCAGCGGGGGATGACTTGGTAAGGAGCATGCACCAACTCATTTGCAAAATATGGTCGGACGAAAGCATGACCGATGAATGGAAACTCAGCATTGTTTGTCCGATCTTCAGAAAGGAGACCCTCTAAACTAAACTAAACCTTAGAGGAATAAGTCTCCTGAAAGATGCCTACAAGATCTTATCTGCTATTCTGTGTAAACGCTTAAAATCTTTTGTCAGCAATCTGATTGGTCCATATTAGTGTGGTTTTAGGCCTGGAAATTCCAAAGAAAGCAACTGAGTAGCAAAGCCCTCTCTCGAACAACTATAGTATCCCTATATAAGACCCTGATCATCCCAGTTCTGCTCTACGGCACAGAGGCATGGGCTATGTAAAGAATGGATGAGGCCGCTCTCGGTTGTTATGAGAGAAAAATAATTCGGGTGTTTTTTGGTCCCGTCTGCATAGACGGGAATTGGAGAAAAAGATACAATCATGGGCTGTACGAGCTATATAGCGACATCGACCTAGTCAAAGAGTTCGAATACAACGACTAATATAGTTGGGTCATGTAGAGCGGATGGACAACAATGCTTCAGCGCGGAGAGTCTTTGAATCCACCCAGACGCAGTAGAGGAAGACTTCGCCTAAGGTGGCGCGATCAAGTGCAAAGGGATCTCAACCAACTTGGTGTGCGAAACTGGAGGCAGCTGGTTAAAGGTCGAACTGGCTGGAGAATTTTGTTGGTTGAGGTCCAGGTCCACCCCGGACCGTAGCACCACCTAAGTAAGTAAATAAGTATGTACATACGACTAGGTATAAATAGTACAGCTAATGGTTGTATCTTATTCTCCACTCCACTACCTTCTTAGCCCAAGGAAACAGCGATTATTAAGCGCTAGTCTTCATTTGATCTCAGTGCTGGTGTCATTACCTGAATTGATATGTGGTTGATACGGTAATGTACTTCTCCCTTAGCTTAAAGCCATCATATTGGGTTGTCTGAATTTTGCACAGATTCTCGTACTAGGTATAGAATGAGGTTGACGTCGTTTTTATACTGACGTGTTTTTTTTTTATAACACAGACAAATGCTGTCAGTCTAGATCATTCGAGACGGCCCCTATTTTCGTATGTGCGCGGTTTTCCTTGACGTTTAACAATTTGAGATCAGAGGCAATCACGGATGCACTTGAATACTTGCTTAGAGGTATGATTATTAACATACAGGTGGGTAAAACACCTTAAGGTGGTGTTTTGGCCCTTCTTCTCTGGAATCTAGTTGTCAATGAATTACGGGTCGATCTGGACAGGATAGAACGAAGGGTAATTGCCCATGGAGAAGACAATGAAACTGCGGCTTTAGGTAAATACTCAAACCCTCTTAGGGAATCCTCCAATATATGCTCCTCCTGTTCAGTAGATGGACCTCAAAATACGGGCTGGGACCTAATGCTCATAAAACTTAAGTAGTTCTCATCACGAGAAAATACAGCATTCGCCTAAAAGATCCTTCTACGATTAGTGGCACTGCACTGAATGTAAAATACTTGGATCTCATTTTGAATGGGAAATTAAACGGAAATGCGAATCTACTACAACGCGTAAGAAAAGGAATTATTTATTTCCGTATAAACGTAGGAGTTGGGGTATGGCACATCGAACCACACGGTGGTTTTACATGTATGTTATCAGGTTTGCACTACTATGTATGTATGTATATATTATGTTTTATGTGTTGTTATGTGTTATGGTTGATGAGTGCGGTCATCCGACGCAAAACCTCTTTGTAAAGTTTTACCTACCACCTTACTCACTCCTTGATTCTCGATCAACCTTTACTCATTCCAATGCTTATTCAATACTTTTTGTATTGTGCATTTAACTAATTTATTTGTTGCTTTTATCAGCACCCATTTCCTATTTTTCAGCTACTGGTTTTGGGACATTTTCATAAAGTGTTTAAAACTATTCGTTCTACTTTCTAATTTAAGGTACGCGGCTGCTCAGGTATTATTGTACGTTTCAATGATGTGTATGTGTTGTATTGTAAACTTCGCCTCCTACTACCATTTTCAACTAAAGATTTGTTGCTTTTCAGGCTCATATTTCCATAATTGTTTCTGTCCGATTAACTTTTTGCTTCGACGTAATGGCAGTGCAAAACTTAAGATCTTACACGTTATACACCCGCCAGCTTTATCCCGTCAAATGATCGTAGGTACTATGAAATTTGTCGCTTAAAAGATGACATCAATTTGTTTGTTGTTACCAATGTGTAGAAGCAATGCTGCGAAGAAATGGGAAACATACGTAATTCTTACTAGTTAATTATTAAATTATCATAATAACATGATCCATTATTTTCTGATATTGTATACCTGTATAAAAGTTTATAGTTTCAGCTATAGTAGAATGATTTTTGTTGCTTTATGTCACTGTTCCAATAGTGATACAAAACTTCACTTTGAATACGAAACCTGTTGGTGATGAATGATTAGAATTAAAGATAGTACAAAAGAAAATCGAAAAACACTAATAAAAGTTTATTTTTTAAGTTTATTTGTTTTACCTTATTGGAATGCAACGTGGATTACGTGCATCAACTCTACCCCTTCCGACAAGAGAGCTTCTTACAATGTTTATAAATAATGCATTGTCTATTGAATCACTGTCTTCTTCATGTTGACGATTCGCTACAAATATGGTGATGATGTATCATTCTGTGTCATGGTCAACAGATGTTCACCGAACATTGGTAGTATTTTCATTATACTGTTTGACATGAGCGTGCTTACTTTAAAGAGCTTAATAGGCTAAGTGTTTAAAAATTTTATTTTAATCATTGTTACTCTCAAAAAAAAAATTCAAGCAATCAAACTAACACTTTTAATTATATTAAAATGAATTATTATATTTGTAGTTATGTAGATATAAATGGGTGGGGAGATTAGTAATGAAATTATCTTACATATGTAGATACGTACATATGGTGGGGACTTAAGCTATGTAAAACACTTCAAGTCCATTGTCAAATATACCATAATTTTTTAAATCAATATACTCTACACTTTATATAGATAAAGTCCTTTCCAGATTCTTGAATGAGGCCAGTGAGTCTTCGAAACACATTCTGAAACCTTGTGGGGGAGGTGATCTCGTTCCAGTTCAATGTCAGATGTTCAAGAGAGAACTTCAATTTGACTGGTAACCTTTGCAGGTGTTATGACTGCACAGATGATTGGTGTTGGAAAAATCTACAAACCTTTCATCGTTATCATTGCGGAAATTGAGACCTTGAGTTCTAGTAACATGTCAGAGGTTCGTTTAATTTTTTCTTGCCTTTGCATTGAGGTCTTTCTCTTTGGATGATGTAGCGTAATAATGAATGATCGTAGCGTTTCTTACTCTTAACCATCAGTATTCTTATGCCCAAAGGTTTCCAGAATATAACACAGTTACATGCATTTGGAGTTAAAAGTAAAGTTTTTAACCACACTCAAGTCAATACAGACTCATTATATTACCCATAGGGGAGTGATGTCCTTTGCCCATTATTTAACCCTAGTTCTACAAATATGGTTCCTATGAACTAGCAAACCATCCAGTTGATTTGATATACAGTCGAAACTCGATTAACCGGGATGGCAGGGACCGAGCTCATAACGGGTAATCGAAAATCCCGGTTAATAGATTTTTCTGCATATTTAGAAAAAAATAACTCTTAATTTTTTAATTAGATGCTTCTTTATCCTTTTACTTAATACAACATTGTTTCTACGTCGGTGGTGGTCACGGATAGTAGAGGTAATACCGGATAATAAAGTTTCTATAAAAATAATTTTAAAATTCCTGAGTATTCAAATATAGAAATGCCGGTTAATAGAGTTATTAATGGAGAATAAAATACTCCAAAAAATTCCGGTTAATAGAGTGTCCCGGTTAATCGAGTTTCGACTGTGGTTCAAGATGTCTTTGACTGGTCAGCTGGATAATTCTTCCAGGTCACGGAAGAAGTGTCGCCCGAGAAATTTAAATCTAAAGTTGATAAGAAAGTGGATTGTATCCTCATTGACTTCCTCATCTCCACATCCATGACATAAGTCTTCTTCCGTTAGTCTTTATTTTTTCATGTGGTTCCGCAGTGTGTTATGCCCCGTGATGACTTCTATCAGGACAGAAAGGAGTTTCCTATGCTTTTGCATAACTCTGTCGGTCCTACTCTTATCGAAACAAGCTTATATACTTCTTGTGATGACACAAGTGTCCAGAGAGAACCATCTAATGTTAACCTCCCTTGGTTGGTTGGTTGGTTGGTTTAGATCGGCCCTCGGTGGGAAAATGCACTTAGTCCAGAGGAGGTCCATTGTGCTGCCGATGTGTAAGGTGGGTGGGTCACACTCTTACTCTGGGAACCATCCACTTCTTCGTATGAAGGAGCTAATCTTAGCCGTGCAGGCGTTGTTTAGATCATTCAAAAAGTATTCGCCTAGTGTAGTTCTCCTAGTGTTGGCGAGCGCAGGGCACGTGCACAGGAGGTGACTGATGGTCTCCTCTTCCTCTTCATCCCTACAGCTTCTACAAAAGTCGTTGTAGGGGACGCCCAATCTTTGGGCATGTCTTCCTATAGCACAGTGTCCGGTGAGGGTGTTTACTATGTTTTAGGAGTCCAAAGGACCTGGTTTTATTTAAAGTTGGCCACAGTAGCTTAGCGGTGTGACATTGGTCAAGTTGTTGCCAACGATGGTTAGCTTCTTTCTCCGCGTCAGCGTTAATGAGGTGTTTAACATAAGATGTGGACGCCTTGATGTCGCTGATTCTTATGCTATTAAGACCAGAGGAGCCTCGTCTGGCTAGTTCGTCAGCTTCACAGTTCCCTGGTATGTCACAGTGACCTGGTACCCAGCAAAGGGTGAGGTGAAACTGTCCAGATATCTCGTTAAGAGATGCGCGGCAATCCTTCACTGCCTTGGATCTCGTAGTGCTGGATGCAAGGGACTTCATGGCTGCCTGACTGTCGATATATATGACAATATCCGATGCTGATACTCCATCAACCGCCAGCCAGTCCGCTTGACGAATGGCTGTAACTTCGGCTTGAAAAACGCTGCAATGGTTTGGAAGGTCAAAGGAGAGGTGAATGTCCAGGTCTTCGGAGAAGACTCCAGCACCGACTCCGTCCTCGGTTTTGGACCCATCCGTGAAAATTGCAGGACATCCCGTTGTGTCCATTCAGTTCTGTCTGGTATTGAGAAATTGTAGCCCAAGTTGAAGTTGTGTTCAGTGGGCAGGTGGTCGGTGACTTGTGGAAGATGGCGAAGCATCAGTAATATTCTAGCATGTCCAATGTGTTGCTCCTTCCATAGTTTAGAGCTTCTCAGCCTTATTGCTGAGCAGGTAGCTAGTTGTCTGCGGACGATGTCGATTGGGAGTAAGTGGAGCATGGTTTGAAGCGCTGCGGTAGGAGAGGTTCTTAGTGCACCAGTAATACTGATACATGCGACTCGTTGGATCTTTTCCAATATTATTAGGTTGGACTTCTTCTCCAGGGCGGGCCACCAGACCAATACTCCATACATTATGATCGGTTTTATTACCGTAGTGTAAAGCCAGTGCATGGTGTTTGGTTGTAGACCCTAAGTGGAGCCTACTGCCTTTATGCATATATATAGGGCAGCCAGGGATTTCCCGGCCCGTTTGACTATGTTTTCTCTCCAAAGCAGCTTGCGGTCAAGCTTTAGGCCTAGGTAGGTGACACTATTTGAGAGGGTAAGAGGGGTGCCTCTTAACTTTGGGAGATTAAAGTCAGGTATTTTATGTTTTCTTGTAAAAAGGACCAGTTCAGTCTTCGTCGGATTAACGGAAAGACCACAGCTATCAGTCCAGCATGTCAGTTTATTGAGAGCAGACTGCATGACATCGGCCAGTGTCTGGGGGTATTTTCCTGTTACGAGTATAGCGACGTCGTCTATATTCAGAAGGGCTTCGTTAAGCACTAAATTCCATAGCAATGGAGATAAAACTTCCCCTAGGGGGTAACACGATGTGCTTGTCGTTTGACATGGCTACTTCCGAAGGACGCGGTGATTACCCTGCTTTTAAGCATATGTTCTATAAAGCAGAAGACTGTTTCGCAGATGTTGAGCCTACGTAGGGCATTGTTTATCGAATATGTTTCTACGTTATTGAAGCTCCCTCAATGTCTAGGAAAGACACCAGTGTGAATTCTTTAATTAAGAGGGATTTTTTGATGGGTTGGATGATTGAGTGAAGGGCCGTTTCCACAGATTTACCTTTTTGATAGGCATGTTGCGAAATGGATAGTAGGGTGCTATCAATTGTGGCCTTGATGTGATGATCTAGAATTCTTTCAAGGATCTTAAGAAGGAAATACGTTAGGCTAATTGGTCTAAGGTCTTTCGGAAGGGTATGCGATGTTTTGCCTGCTTTAGGTATAAATATCACTTTTACCTCGGTCCAGGCGACCGGCATTGTTCCTCCTCCCTACGGGCACTAATCCCTACTTCGATTTTCAGTGAGCAATTATTATACCTATTAATATTATAGGTATTGTAATTGTGAACTATGTAAAAGAAATGTCTTCTGATTCGACAGATGACAGTAAAGTGGATTAGCATAAGAGCAACTAAACCACGAGGTCGTTTTTCTTTCCTGAATTTCCAGCGTTTTATACCTACATATATATATATATGTACATACATATATACATATATATATTTGCTAAGATACAAATACATATATCATCGGCCTTCTCATTACCTGGTATATTTTCATGTCCAGGGACCCAGCAGAGCTGTGTTCTAAAAACTTTAAGTTCTTCACAAGTTTGAATTTTAGTTCGATAGCAGGAATCGCTTTTATTGCTGTCTGGCTATCGATAAAAAAGGTGATACCTTCCTGGGGGGCGGACCTTACTAAGGGTAAGGGGAATCAGCCCGTAGCCATCAATATGATGTCATCCGCATAAACGATGGACTTAACACCAGTATACCTGAGTTGTAGGAGTACCTCATTTAGTACAATGACCCATAGTAGTGAGGAGGTTACTCCGCCTTAAGGTGGTACCTCTAGAGGCGTATGCTTCCAAATTCGTATCTTCGTGCTCCGTTATAATGTGTCTTACCTTAAGAATTTCCACAATCCAATTGATCAGGATATTGTGGACATTAAGCTTTGTGAGTGTTCTACGCACCGCGGCCGTTCTGACATTGTTAAATGCCCCTTCAATGTCTAAGAATGCAGCTAAAGTGTATTCTCTGTCTTTTAACAATTTCTCGATTGAGCTAGCCACACAGTGCAGAGCCGTCTCGACACGTTTTCCTTTGGATATATCCTCGGGGCGTAGTTTACTGCGAATGTGAATGTCGGCTAGTCTCTCAAAATTTTTAGTAAAAAGGCAGTAAGGATGATTGGGCTGAAGTTTTTTGCGGTGAGTTTCTTTACCAGCCTTGGGTATAAATACTACCTTAACCTCTCTCCATGTTCATGGGATATGTCTTCATATGAGACCGATAGTAAATATTTCCTTGAGTACCGAAATAATAGTGCTCACAGTGCTTTATAGCATGATCGGATTGATATCGTCCAGTCCTGGCGATTTGTAAGGGGAGAACGATCTAATTGCACACTTAATGATTTCTCCTCCGAGATCAAATCCGCTGGCAATTCTTATACCGCGCTTGTCATGACCGTGCAAGTCAAAATTATGTTTGGGACATTACCTATTGGGTATTATCTTAGCACCGTTAAAATTGTCGTACATACATATATGTACCTATATATACATCGGTCTCGTAATTTCTTAAAAAAATTTGTTCAATATGATAATCTTCTACGGGCTATATAGGTATAATCATATTGGGTTTTAAGGAGCCTTGACAGGTAAAAAATATGGTGTTTGGCCCGTTTTTAGGTCAAAAACTTGGTGTAAACTAAATATTTTTAAAGGCACTTAAAAAAGGGAACCATTGAATACCTTATATATATAATACGTCCAACTTAAAATTTTATTTAATCATTTCACACATCGCAAGTACGTTTTCGTACGTTTCTTACGATTTAATCCACATACAATTATTAAGTGGCTACTTATAAGGCATCCATTTAATTATGCCTTCATCTAACCTAGACGCCATTATTAACAACACTTTCCGCGATGCAGAGAAATATATAAAGATTTCCGTTAAAAACAATGAAGACAACAATTACAGTGCTCCATTCGCCCAAAGAATAGGCACCTTACCCCAGTCATCTCACATAAACCTGAAATTGGCCCGAAGTTCTCGAACATTAATCCCAGCCCCAGTCCGATTTAAATTCCATTCCGATTGCAATAACTACAGGCATACAGAATCATGTACGTGCATATACATAGGTATACATTCGTGTAAACATGCACACATATACATATGACGTACACACATACCCTAGTTGACCGGCCACCTGAACGACAGCTATGCAGAGATACCAACTGATCTCTCTCCCTGCACTCTTTCTGGCATGTCATTGACCTAGAACTCAATTTTGTAAATCGCCGGCCTGCATGTGAACGCTCTTGCTCACTCATACATAAGAACTTGTATGTACGCCCAGCGAGTTATATAAACTCTGTTTGGGGCATTTGATATTTTCATTACATTTCCGAGGCGAATATCAGCATTAATGTTGATTAAAGCCGTAAATTAAAATCGCATTGCGGAGTGTCAATACAGAAGAATCAGGAATGACAAACGCATAGCGACAACGAGTTGGAGAAAAGTAGTCAACCTACAGCGATGCGTGATATGTACATACATATGTATGTATGAAAATATCTTACGAATCCGTGGAATGTATCTGTGGACCTTATAGGGTTAGGCAATTGCATTTAATGTCAAGGGGGGAAATATATTTGTATCGCAAAATAAGTCATTATTATGTCATTAAGGGAAACCGGTCTATTAAGACATCCAGAATTGTTACGAATTTGTATACATACAAGACGTATAAGACAATTCGAATTTCATTGAACGTGCAAATATTTACTTGTTGATGCGTCCATTGCCATTCAAGTCGAGTAATCTTTCTGTTCGGACTGGTTCCTTGGTGAGTGTTTTAAGCTTGACACATATGTATGTACTTTCATAGTTTGTAACATAATGTAAGGTATTTTTCGTTTTTAGTTCATAGCAGACCCTAAGTTCTTAAAAAAAAAAGTTTGTGTTTGTTTTTTAGCTCAGACACATCAGAGCTTCGACTTCGTGATTCTTTTTTTGTGTTCAGTGCAGAGTTATCATTTTGATCAAATTTTGACCACTACCAATTTGGCATTTGAGAGCAGACAAAGAACGAGAAAAAATTTAAGTGTTACTTGCGCCTTTGCTATAAATATATTAATATAAGTAATTCAATAAACATTATTGTTAAATGTTTCATATGTGTATAAACACTATCTTAGTGTTTAGAAGGAACAACCATTGACCAACCGTTTCATTAGCTCTGCAAGTGAGAGTTTGGTGCTCAATCGTGTTCGCAAATCAGCATTCTGAGCACGCTATACATATTTCTTGTCAAGAAGCTGTTATTTACATGTATTCATCAGACAGTATTTCTTGGTGGACAGAATAAGTATATTTTAGCTTAACAGAGGGAGTTTATTGTTGAGAGTGTATATTGAGTAACATTTGGTTAGTTTGATTTAATAGCGATGCATCGCGGAAACCATTGTTCGGTAGAGGTAATTTGATTGAACCTCCGACTACGAGGTAAAGGTTAAACGCACAAACTCTACTCACAAAATATGTATGTACATATGTATGTGCATATGTACGTGCATATGGATGTATATAGAGATGAAGTCTATTCCACGGCAAAGACATTTTACATATGTACATACATACATATGTTCCAGTAGAAATGCCACAGTAAAAGTCGAATTTTCAAACTTCGATTAGACTAAAACGGGATTTTTGATACCTTATGTTTTGGTCTTATTTCATCGAGATCTATAAAACTGCGTTTTCAGATTCAATGTGATCAGAACAAAAATATTTGTTTTTCCTTATTTGCTTTTCTTTATTTACACGTTGTCGAAACTTTGATTTGTTTCTAGTTTTCTTCAAAACATATTAACCTATTAAAAATGAAGTTCATGGTACTTCTTGGATTTGTAGGTTGGATAAGTAAAATTGTTTTTCAGTTATCCGAACTCCGATTAAGCTATCTGAAGTTAGCTTAAAAGAAAATACTTAACATACTCACTAAGATGGCGCTACAGTTCGCGGTGAATCTGGGAATCATTTAACAAGCCTCTATAGTTAGCCCGGTCCTTAGCTAACTGCCTTCAGGTGCGCACTCCAAGTCAGTTAAGGTCCCCTTCTACTTGTGCACGCCACCAAACGCGAGGTCTTCCTCTACTGCGTTGTCCCTCCGAGTTTGATTCGAAAACTCTGCGGGGCGGAGCACTGGTGTCCATTCCCTAGACATGTCCTCGCCCAAAGCAAGTCAACGTAAACGAGACAGAACATTTTACGAAGAAGAATCTTTCTCTCAAAGCGGCTGAGAATATTTTCATCCGCTTTAGATAGAGTCCAAGCTTCAACGCCATAAAGCAGGACTGGGATGATCAAGGTAATATGCAGAACCTTAGTTCTTAGTTGTTCGGGATAAGGCTCTATTAGTTAAATTCCTTCTCAGCCCAAAGGAACAGCGATTGGCAAGAGTTATTTTTCGTTTAATTTTTGCTGAGATGTTATAATTAGAGTATAGTAGAGCCGAGGTAGAAAAAGTTCCATACTACCTCAAAGTTATAGCTGTCGATTATGACGTTCTGTCCCATTTCTCGATGTTGTGTGTCCTTCTTGTTAACAGCATATACTTGGTTTTGCTCGCTTTTACCGCTAAACCCATTTTGGCAGCTCCGTTTCAATACTAGCGAAATAGTGACAGCCCGCTGAGTTCTACCAATTATGTCAATCTCGTCAGCGTACGCTAGTATTTGCTCAGACTTTTTTAAGACTGTGCTTTCGGTATTGGCTCGCGAGTTTCGCACAATTCTTTCAAGTACGCTGTTAAAGAAGCCCCATGACAGCGCGCTACCTTGTCTAAATCAACCAACAAAGCCAATCTCGATATATGTACCTACCGAGAACTTATATACCACCTCTGGGGAGAATAATTACTTCCATACCGAAACAGCGTAAATACAATCTCAACGATTTTTAAGGCTAGAGGCAACCTTCTGCAGTTGCACTTCAGACAACATATAACTACCCGAACATTGCGGACGGGCAATGCACCTTATTTAATCTACCAGCTAAAAAAAAATTAGAAGGGTATATTAGGGAAAGATCACGTTATCAGCAAATGAAGTCCTTGATATATTAAATGGGTAAAATTGGAGTGTGGATTTTGAAATAATATTAACGTTTTTAAATCTATTAATGTGCTTTATTTCAATAACTTTGTTAGTATTGTAAATCTCTCTCACTTGGCTGACGGCAAATGCCATGTTATATTTTGTGAACTTTGTACCAGAAGATAATTCTTTACTGTACAATACAAATCTATCTATTACTAACTTTACTACCTTGTCTCAATCATTTTTTGACATCAAAGGTCTCGATGAAATCGTTACCGACCTTGATGGAGCAGGGAAAATTCTCGAGACTTCTGACGAGTTTGGCAGGGATGCCAAAACTAGACATGGCTCTGTATAGCTCATCTCTATAAACGCAGTCATATGTGATGGGTATCGATTTGGACTTCTTAAGATTTTTCCAGGATCTGCCAAAGTGTGAAAACCAGTTGAAACCAGAAGTTGAAATCAGACTGATAGGGGCCAATCAGGTTGTTGACGAAGGGTTTCAGACGTTTACACAATATGGCAGATAGGATCTTGTACGTGATGTTGAGGAGACTGATACCTCTGTAATTAGCGCAGTTGAGGGGGTTTCCCTTCTTGTGGATCGGGCAAACGGTGCTGAGATTGCATTCATCAGGCCAAATCTTAGAAATGAGTTGGCGTATGCTCTCTACCAGGTCGTTTCCAGCTGCTTGAACAACTCGGCTGGTAGCTCGTCAAATTCAGCAGTCTTGTTGGATTTAAGCACATTTCCTTTTGGTAAGGTGGACCGAAGTTTTGGCTACCACCGTTTAGATCGAATAGTTCATTCTGCCTGACAGCGGGATGTTGGTCTTCGTTGCACAAAAGTTGTGTAAAATTGCCGTTTCAGATAAGCGGAGTCGACTGTACATTCATATGTACATATATGTAGGTTGTCTCTATAAATGGTGTCATAGCTTAGGTAGGTATCGATTTGTAATTCCTGATTTTTTGGTCAAGATTTGCCGTATTGTTAAAATATCTGCGAGGGTAGACCTACAGCCCCACTGATATGGACAGGTTTTTAACCGTTTACACAATACAGTAGATAAGACCTTGTAGATGACGTTGAGGGGCTTATTCCTCTATAATTGGCATTTCTCTATAATTCTAAGGTTAGATTCATGGGGACATATTTTCGTCCGACCATATTTTGCAGACGAGTTGGTGCATACTACTTACCAAGTCATCCCTCGCTGCTTTGTAAACAGGCCATCAGCAACTTTATTGGAGTTAAGTTGTCCACGTAGCTAGTTCCTTCTGCCTAGCAACGGAATTTCTGTTTTCGTTGCCGTTATATAGTCTGCTGAAGTTATCTTTCCATATCCTGAACATTGACTGCTTTGTAGCCTTGACATGTTCTTTTGACCTTCTGGTTAAACTTCCAAACCTCATTTCTGCAATAGCATCTCCCTACTTTCCCGACCGCTCGCTTCCCATGTTTCTTCTTTTTCCTTTTGAGGAGCCGGTGTTCACCCCTTCTTTTCTGCTCGTAGAACGAGCATTTTATGCATCGGCGCTTTGTATGCATCCTGTTTTCTGCATTTACTTTTGAGAGAAACCCAGCAGTTCTTGATGGTGTCGTCATAGGATGTCTTGATAAATTAAGGAACACTCGATCGGAAAACGTTCTCTTGCGATTGTAGTCGTCCGATGTCAAACTTCTTCCCAGTGTTTCTGTTTTTTTTTTTGTGGTGTTCTGGATATCCCGCATCCATACGTTAACGTTTACAAGGTAGTGGCTCGAGCCGATGTTTGATCTTCGGAACAGTCGGACATTCATCATACTGAAGAAGTGCCTTGCATTGATCGCAATGTGAGCAATTTGAATGACTGATGAAAAGACCTTCATGTCCCTTTGTAAATAATGAGATTTGAAAATCGCGTACTAGCTACGAAAAAACTTTTGCACATTTTAAAGTCGATTAGCTTGAATCCGTTATCGGGGTGTTGAGGAGGCTATACTTTTCACCGCTACTAGTAAATATCCAAATTAGTAAATATTCAAGTTTTTCATCCTCATTTTGCCCGTTCTATCGAACTCCTTGTTCGGCTGTACGCTAATTGTTAGGAATATTAGGTCCGTTAACAGGTCGCGTGTAGAACCGAAACTCGTTGACCTTATAACGTCTGCAGGAGTCGTCAACAGTAAAATCATCCGTACCTAAGAACTTTTTTTCCGTGGTAGGGAAGTTACTTGACGCACAACCTCCAACCTGGCGGCCAGGTAAGAACCCATAAGATAAGAGGCCATATATACTGATGCCAGTAACCCTCTTCGGGGATGCTAGCGCTGCAGTTGGCCCATTAAAGCCTCCTCCGCGACTCTCTTTTTCTAGATCATGCCTCAGTTGTAAAAGATCTTTATTGACCTGAGTTCTGAAAACGTTGATATAGCTAGTTATAATAAAACATCCGCCAATCTGTCTATGGACATCACCGGTGAGTCCATGGAAAAAAATGCCTCCGCTGCACTTCCTTCTTCTTATAAACTCTTGTTAGACATTTGAAACGCCAATCAGGTCAACAAGAGAAGCCTCGCCTGACACATACGTCCTGAAATTATCTCGGAGGTGCTTGCTAGAGATATAGCTGCACGCTATTCATCAAATCATTGAAAACTTAAAAAAGTATTTTACTCTTTACTGTGTTGCAATCTAAAAAGACAAGAAGTGAAGTGAAGTGTAGTGAAGTGAAGAAGTAAAGAGAATCTTGCAGCTAGGGAGCTAGTGTTGCAAAAAAATCCAAATCTATTGTTTCGTCTATGTGCTCAAGAATTGGGGCTTTCGAAAACTATAATTTGTGTTTACACCCAACAAGATGATGCCAAATGTCACACAGAAGTTTTCACTATCGATTTATTACAAAAAGAGTTTGGAAAATCAATAGCTTACGACATATGATTGACCTTGAATAGGTTAGATTTAGATCGTACATGCATTAAAATTAAGCATTGAATGCTGTATTCATGGAATCGGTCCAGATCATAATGTAATCGATTGAGTTGATAAAAAAGCTTGTTATATGTCTCTTCTTGTTTTATTTTCATCATCATTCATATTGAAAAACCCCTCATGTGTATGGCCACGTCCACCCTTTGCGGCATTTTCATCAAAGACCGATTTTGATGATATTTTCGAAATAACACCTACTTAGGTACTTACAAACGTTCGAAGTTAGATAAAGAAAAGGGATAGGGTATCACACGATCAATTTCAAACGGGTTGTAACTTTTCGGTACTCATATTGCATGTACGTACCAGCAGTGGAATAAACCTACACTAATACGAATTTCTTTATAATTCTGTTTCCTTGCATAAACAATTTTTTTTTTGTTTTGTGAAATTTGACTTACGGGCAAAAAGTTCATGTTGGATAGATTTGATTGTATTTCTAAATATTTGTACTTGCCCTAACAATTAAACTTGTGGTCCCCTACATAAGAACATAAACGGTAAATTATGATAATTAAAATATAATATATTTGCAATTTGTCTCATTGTGCGCCCGTTACTTACGAAACTATTATATAAAAAGCAGGTGGAGGAAGTGTTGGTACGAACTTGAAGATGGTATAACGAATGTTGTGTTTATCACATTTTTCAACTGTCGGTTGTTTCCATACGTACGTATATTCATGTATGTAATGTATGTATGCAAAAGTATTTGCAGATGCTTTCACTAAAGAGGAGAAGAGATATTAAATAAGCATTTCATTTCAGACAGTTTCACTTTGTCTTGAGAGCTTTCTATCATTTCAAAGATGAATGTTATGACACTATTCACTATTGCGCTGGCGTCATAAGCTTCTTCAATTTCTGATGATGGACCATAACATGAAGAAAAGCACCGTAGTGATGGACGGGATTTGGTTTGGTATTGGATAAATCTATGATGATGGGAGTTACTGAACTTTGATATTAACTGATTACGTTTGTTACAGCTACACCTGTTGGGGTATGATTGAGCATGTAGTCACTGGATCTGTGAACCGCAAAAGACAGATGGATTTCTCTTTATGCTAAGGTGCGCAACACTTCCATTGTGGTGTTCCATTTCAAGGAAGTGCCAGTGTATGTGATTGACTTGACAACGTAGATTGTTTGTAGTTTTTCTTGTATTGAATGTTGACATTTTAAAAGACAAAGTAAGAAAAAAAATTGCGTTTCGCACTGGATAGTTCAGTGGGAACAGTAAAGTTTTTTTTGCAACTGGAAATGGATGTTATGAAGTTTTGACATACATACATATGTATGTACATACTTATTTGTACAGTGCCTCACGCAATTGAATGTATGCCCAAGGAAATTATTTCGAAAGTATGCATTACCTAATCTTTCGGCTCATGTTTCCTGAACCAATAGCCATTTTTATTTTTTACATTCTATCCTAAGGGTATATTAAGTCTTATGCATAATTTGTGAGTGGCCTTTGGCTACTACTTCCAATTGTACACTCCAAGTTGGTTGAGGTCCTATTCCACTTATGCTCGCCACCTAAGGCGAGGGTTACCTGTAATCTATTATCCCTCCGTGTTGGATTCGAAAACTCTTCGGGATTTACATATCCTCGCCATCTTAGACGACTGATCGTACTTTTTTGACCATGTCGGTCTCGTCCAAGCTTCTGGGCCATACAGCAGACTGGGATGATGAGGGTCTTATACAAAATCTCCTTAGTGTTGCTTGAAGGCATTCAATGTAATTATATTTAAGCTTAAAGTTTATGGTTTTCCCCATAATTTATTGAATAGGTAAGCTGTTACCTTAGAATGAAATTTTATCAAGTCAAGTTTAGAGGCATGTTATCGAACTCTTTTACAGCTCATTCTGGTGTTCCTCAGGGATGTGACTTAGGGCCTATTTTCATTATATTCGCCATCAATGATGTCATATCATGCCTGAATTATAGTGACATTCTTCTTTATGTTGACGATATGAATATTTTTAAATGTATTAATAATCAGAATGATCGGAACCTTCTTCAATCCGATATCAATAGCTTCACCAAAATTGCCTTATTTTTAACACCCTGAAGTGTCAACACATGGCATTTTTTAGAAGACTTGTGTCTACTCCATGTAACTATTCATTATCTCACCATACTCTCTGTCATGCTAACACTTTCAAGGACCTTGCCATATATTTTGACTTGATTTCACTCAACATATTAATTACATATTCAACAAATCCAGTCGTATATTAGGTTTTGTAAAAGGTTGTCTAAAGAGTTTATAAGTCCTTACGTCACTCTATCACTATATAATTGTTTCGACCGTTCACATTTAGAGTATGCTTCTCGGGTATGGGCACCGTTTTACAAAATGTACATAAGCCGAATAGAGCTACTATTCAACGAAATTTTATCAGTTTTTCACTAAGAACTGGAAAGCACTGGGAAGATCCATTTAACCTTCCACCATACACACATCGTATAAAACTCCTTAAAATTTTACGATTGTCCCAAAGACAATAAATAACGACCTAATTTTTATTCATGAGCTACTACTTTTTTATATATGTACATATAAAACGTTTATTAATATATTAAATTTAACAAATATAACAAAAATAACAAGGCACTCAAATGTTTACAGTATCTATTGAATGAAAATTTAAATTAAATTACAATTTATAGATATACTTAACTTATATCTCCTATAGTTCAGATTATTTTTATTAATTTCATTATATATAGTCAATATACATTATTGCTACTATTAGTTCAAATTGATCCGCCGGATTTATTGTCCTTAATTGGACTTAACTTTCGCGGTGGCCGCACAACTTTCGTGGTTTGGAGTTATTGCATGAGCAGATTTCGATGAGCAGACTATATAATTTAATCCTTTCTATTGTTGATGTAAATTATAATAAACATACTCTAAAAACAAACAGAAAAACTATAACTCTATGGAACGAACTATTTGTAACCCTATCAGCCCAAAGAAAGTGGCCGTGTCATGCTGCATTTTTTTATGAATTACTATGGTAACTTTGAACGTGAACGTATGTTATATGCAAAATATCATGTGAATCGGCTTTTTAATAAAAACGCCCCAAAAAGTGACCGTGGCAACATATAACGTATTATGTGTTTATAGAACTCATGAAGGATATGCTGATACTTAGGTCGGAGATTGTTTTTCCTGCTTTAAGTATCAAAACGACATCAACCCACGTTTGGGAATGTAGACAATTCAAAATGATGATTTTAAGCTAAGGGAGTGCTATGTATTTAGATTGCTGAATCTCTTGAAGAGTATGAAGCTGCGCATGGCTTAGAGAAGAAAGTTACTTTAGTTAGCGAGTTGCTGCGTTATGTAAGAAAAGTTAATGTTTGAAGTTAACAGTAACAGTAACAGGAGAGCTTCCAGGGCAGTGATTATCCAGTAGGTGGTCATTGGACTCCTTACTAGAAGTAGCTGGGTGTTAAGGGGTTTTTAGAGAAAATTTACAACCTGGAAGCTTTCGAAGACTTCTACACTGTCGCAAAACAGTCTGCAGGATTAGCATTGTTCCTTCTTCAATAAAGTTGTTTTTGTTGTTTCTTATCTAGAGGTGAGGAAAAATATATCTTGAGCCTCGACTTTTGAAAGGTTCTATCGGAACGTAAAACATGTTCTATGATTTGATGGCGTAACGATTTAACTTTCTTTTTGTAAGTCGCTGAAGACTGCTACCTTGCGTGCCTCTTGAATTTACGATAATTTTACCTGGAAAATACTGGATGAATCCGAAAGAAGATAAGACTTGGTTAATTTCAGTGCATTGGCCACTCCCGACCCGATTCCACAATCCCACAATTCATATTTGAGCTGTAAGAAACCCACGAGGAATCCTTTCATAAAACTTAGTTCGGATTTGGTATAGTCAGTAAGAGTCGTTACCAGATCTCCTGGTAGAGAATCCAAGATCCTATGGCCATAAGGCTTGGCATACCCAAATGGGGAATATGTTTATACCCTATCCTAGTGGTAGTTTCTTACCATAGAGAAATAAACGAGATAGACACCAATAAGTACAGGTGTGGGTTTTGTTTATAATTAGTACTAATAGCCGACTCGATTGAACCTTCGTCCGCCTGTATGTATGTATGTATGTATGTATATGTTAGCACTTGTTAAGAAGCAATGCATATGTATATATTGTTTTAATCCGCCCACTGACACATCCACTTTAAAAAAGTTCGTATTTTAAGTCATTTTAATTTTAAGCATAAGAAGAAAAAAATTGTATTACGTTTAAGAAAATTAACGAGAAATGCAAATTTGTTTTATAAGTACATGCAATGAATACTTACATATGTACATACATATCATAATTACATACAAAATTCAATAATTTATGTATCCTAAATAATACTAAACTCTGCAAATTCATGCGGTTGGGTACTCTTTAGTTTTCTGGTTATCCAAGTCTAGATACCTCATCGTTGGTGTGCTGGATCACTCTCTTCTTCCGAGCCACTGTATTCTTTGTGATTGTATTGGAAATATTTTCTCACATACCAGGGTGCATCCGCAATACATCTAAATATGTACTTTGCTTGGAATCTTAGTATTATGTTAATAGTGCTGTGTGTAGCACAACCCCATTATTGGATTTCATATGTCCATTCCATACTGGTTTTAATTTTTTTTTGTGAAGCAGAAGCTTGTTTGGAGCAGATAGTGTAGGTTTTCTACCGCTGAGCCAATCCATATCTTTGAGTTTAATGTATAGTTTAACATGTTTTTTCTTAACGGGTTCTTTTCAGGGGAGTTTTGCATCTCAGGTCATGCCTAAGTATTTTGCTAAACTTGAATACAATATTTGTGAGCCGAAGATTGCGATGGGAATATATTTAATTTATTTATTCATTTGAAGCTATTTAATGTTACTAGTCATTTTTCTGTCCAGTTGATTATAATATATACATACATACTGCTTCTTGTAATTTTCGCTTAGATTCTTTTTCGTTTTTCCATACTGCAAGGATCGCAGTGTCGTCGTAAGCTGCAAGGTGACGAAAGTGGTAAAACACTTGTAAATAAAGTGCACGACTGAGTCGTACGTACTTGCACCTTATTTTATAGGCACTGAAATTCAAAGTTTATGTATGGTGTTCAACTGAATTATAGAAAACGTCAAGGACTATTAATTTCATTTTACCAAATTTTTCGATTTCTAGTAAAAATTTTGAAAAAAGGTACGTTTTTGAAAAGTGGGCGTGGCAGTTCCAAAACTTGTCATATATTTGCCTTTATCATACCCACCTCAGATATTAATTTTAAGCTTAATCGCTGAAGAAATAGCCAATTTCTAAAATTACCGTTATACGCATTTTTCGCGCAAAACGTGGTATGCCACCTAATAGCGTATACCCAAACTAACTCACATATGAAATTTTATCAAAATCGTTAGAGCCATTTTCGAGAAAATCCATTTTTAGTGAAATCGGCCTTAAGTAAAGTACCCTTAATTTTGAGGTTAGAATGAAAATTCCAATTTTGACTCTTATTGCAATCTTTGACTTATTGCAATCAATCGAAACTTGGATCGACCTGTCAAAAGATAACGACGAATGCTGCCACTTCCGATTTATTTTTCACAGCCGCCAGTTTGCAACTCTTGTCGCAAACCATTGATCTTTCTCATAGTAGAAATTTAAATCATTAAATATATTAGCAATCAAAAGTGTCGCGTTGTTATTCCTTCAATATACAAAAGTGGCGAAGAAGATAGGATAGGTGAGAAATGTAAGAAACAAATTCGATACATCAGAGGCGGCTAGATCCACTTCGGCCAGCATACAAAGAAATTCATTAATTTCTTCATCGATGTCACAAAGCAGAGTAAGCCGGTAAAGCTAGGAGCCTGAAATTTCGCTTGATCATTGTTGAGAGAGACTATGTATAAGAAAATGTTCAACCCGATTTATTCATATTATTAATGTATTATTAATTATAGTTTGAAATAAATCCTTTATTTTCTTCTTCACTGGTTATTATTGGATCGATACTTATCAAAAAAGATTTAAATCATCTTACATTAGTTTTTCACAACTTGATTTTCGCAAATGATGCTATTGAAATGTTTCAAAGTCCTTGATTCGTGCTTCTTGGGCTAAATAAATCATGCGTTCTTACTTCTGGTCCATGGTTGAAATATTTGACGAGCTTGGGCGACATATTATATTTCCTGAACTTCTCGACAGCAATTTTAAAGTCACTAGATACAGCAACCATAATGATATGCTTCCTTTTAATAAGCTCTACATCGACTTTGGTTTTGTTAGCACAAGTTTTTGGATTTTGAAAAAAAAAGATACAGAAGCGTTACAATCCGTTTGGAACGGATCGTTTGATACCCTATCCTCCTATCTTTGTAGCCCTAATAAAGTGGGCGTGGCATACTGCACTTTTTCTTAAATTACAACGATATCTTCGAACGTTTGAGGATGTTATATGAAAAATTTTATCAAAATCGGGTTTTAATGAAAACGTGGACAAACGGACAGACATGGCACAATCGTTTTCGTCATTGATACTGATCATAAATATAAATACTTTATAGAGTCTATCTCGATTATTTCTCTATGTTACAAACTATGTATCAAACTTAATATACCCTTAGGATAGGGTATAAAGTGAAACAACGTATGGATGTATTTCCTCCATTAGAATTATCAAATACTGTCTTAAGTCAGTTTACTATCATGTCACATCGATCTTGAATTTTTACTTGCAGTATTGGTTTCGTGAAAAATTTCGAACTCGAGATTTTAATCAAACTTGACATTACTATGATAGAGAAGTCCATAAAAGTGGGTCCGCCAATTCCGTCTGTCTGTCTGTCTGTCTGTCTGTCTATTCGACTGCAGCCTAAATGGCTGAACGGATTTGCTTCAAACTTCATATCTGGGGTCTGTGGGATAATTCCTAGAGGCAAAATTGGAATTTTCATTCTAACCTCAAAATTAAGGATACTTTACTTAAGGCCGATTTCACTAAAAATGGATTTTCTCGAAAATGGCTCTAACGATTTTGATAAAATTTCATATGTGAGTTAGTTTGGATATACGCTATTAGGTGGCATACCACGTTTTGCGCGAAAAATGCGAATAACGGTAATTTTAGAAATCGGCTGTTTCTTGGCTATTTCTTCAGCGATTGAGCTTAAAATTAATATCTGAGGTGGGTATGATAAAGGCAAATATATGACGTACCAAGTTTTGGAACTGCTACATCCACTTTTCAAAAACGTACCTTTTTTTCAAAATTTTTAATAGAAATCGAAAAGTTGTTAAAACGAAATTAATAGTCCTTGAAGTTTTCTATAATTCAGTTGAACACCATACATAAACTTTGAATTTTAGTGCCTATAAAATAAGATGCAAGTACGTACGATCCAGTCGTGCACTTTATTTTTTTTGGATCCGCGCTTTATTTTCCGCAATAATTATTTTGATTATCCTCTTGAGCTTGCCACTTTTTGAGAGATACGTAGTGTATAAATAAAATGGAGTAAGTTTTCGAAGAATCGTATCCATCCATCATCACCGGATAGTTCTCGGTTGATGACTTCTCCGTAAGAGCATTGCACACTTTGCCGTCACTCATGTTAAAAATTAAGTTATGACTAGTCTGCAATTGAAGACGGTCGCTGATTTGGCCATACATTTTTATCATTACATGCGTATACATACATACATATGACGAAGTGGAACAAGACATGTTATGAAAAGAAACGAATCAGATGCTTCAAGACTGTTTTTAAGAACTACGTCCGGAGCTTTCGTCAAACTCCCACTTTGCAAACAACCAGAGATTATCTAAATCTTCATTTTTTAGTAAAAGAATCACATCATTTCATTAAAACCTACAATAAGACTAATCTTTTTTTCAGAAGGTGCAAAAAGTAGCACTAACTGTTTATCAAAGTACATTAAAAAAACAATAAAAAACAAAACCCAAGGTTTGGACGGCTTCGGAACACAACTAATTTTACCAATATTTACAAATGAAGTGCTTTATTAGATGCAATTAGACCTGGTATGATGGATATTACCCTAATTAACAACTAAGTAAATGTACTTTTACACAAATTAATTTTTTTTAGCTTAGTACATAATCGAGTTTTATGTCTCCATACAAAAATTTTAATAATATACAAGACGTCAGGCAATCTTTACACACCAAAAGTACTTAAAATTTTCATCTCATTTGACACTTGCCTGATCTTACTGATCCATTTTTCGTGGAATATGGCTAAGATAAAGGCTTAGAGTGGGATATTCATTATCTGATAGCAAACCTTCCTCGTGCTTCAGTTTTTGCAAAACTTGACCTGGAACAAACATATCTACAGTTGGCAGTTGATGCTGGTCCAGCCAAACCAGAAACTCTTTTTACTCTTAACGGTGCCTATAAAGTAAAACGACTTCAATAGGGAATTTTTTCACCACCAGGTGAATTTCAAAAGACAAATTCAAATTTATTAAGAAGAGTAGAAAGGGTACAGTTTTATTGATATCCAATCTCATAGTAGTTGCAGAAAACCCAGAAGGGCTTTGCAAAAATAATTCTTCGAAAAGTATTCCAAAGACTAGAGAAGTACGGTTTGCGACTACGAAAGGAGAAGTGCATATTCCTTCAGTCGCATCGATGCTGAATCCATCGAACACAGAAAAACAATCAAGAATATTCAGAACACTCCAACTCTAAACAATAAAGTTGAACTTCAAAAGTTCGAAAAGACTTCTAAACTTCTACAATTCATGCCTCCTTGCAAGGCTACATTGGCAGAGGCACTTCACAGATTTTTGGACCAATTAAAAATATGGAAATGGGATACTAATATTCATCCGAATGTGCTTGATAAACAAAAAGTTTGTTATAAGACAACAGCGTTCTTATACATTAAGATCCAAAGCTACCAATTAGGCTGAGTTGTGATGCGAAGCCATATGGAATAGCTTATTGTCTGCCAGATACTTCCGAATCCTATCAGATTCCGAAAGCAACTATACCCTATGCGAACTATGCTTAGATAGATATGGAGTCCCTGGGCATTATTGCAAGTATAAAAACTTTCATAAATTCTTATACTACCCAACCGTTGGGTTGGGTTGTGTGGTTGTCCCCGCTTAGCAGGGACACACTTAGACGAAAAGGGAGGTCTATTGTGATACCACTATGGAAAAACCGGATTACCAGCACCGGAGACCTATATTGAGACTTTCCGGATGGGACAGAAGGCAGGGCAACCATTTTCGGTATACACCCATGTCGAACATGTGTGGTTCGTTATTTAATCATTAAACCAGTTTGACCTGGTGACAAAGTTCCTCATCTTGCCTAAGTCTAGTCTAGCTAGATCGTTTAGATCTTCGAAGAAGTATTCCCCTAAGGTTTTCCTTCTCAAGACCGATAGATCAGGTCAGGTGTATAGAAGATGTATCATGGTTTCCTCCTCTTCCTCGTCTCTACAGTTCCAACAGAAATCGTTGAAGGGGGCACCAAGTCTTCTAGCATGCCTGCCTACCAGACAGTGTCCTGTGAGGACGCCAACTATCTTTCTAAGATTGATCCTATTGCTGGAAATAAGTCTACTAGTTTTCCTACATTTGCCAATAATTCGATCCAAGTTCCTAAAGCAATGCCGCGGATCTCTAAACGAGATCGCTCTCAGGTGCGACGTATCCCTCTGCTGGGTTCCAGGCCATAGGGATATTCCAGGCAATTACAGAGCGGACGAGCTAGCTAAGGAAGGTGCAGACCGGAACCTTCTTGACAATAGGGATGTACCGTCAGCACCTATAAAATCGATAAAATTCCAATTAGATACCGCAGCCATAAGTATGGCAAACAGTAGGTGCAAAAATATCAGCACATGTCTCACTCCTAGGCAAATCTGGAAAGAGCTAGATTGGAGGAAAACTAGTAGACTTATTTCCAGCAATAGGATCAATCTTAGAAAAATAGTTGGTGTCCTCACAGGAGACTGTCTGGTAGGCAGGCATGCTAGAAGACTTGGTGCCCCCTGCAAAGACTACTCCAAGCTCATTAGCTCCTAGAATGCTGCGCTGGAACATCATTTTTAATTGCCTATGCGTTTAGCCGTTTGCCCGTCCAGATTCCTAACACTTCTGAGGAAGAAGAAGATGTATTAATAATTGAAATGTTAGACAGTCCAATAATACAATCGAGTGATATGTCGAAAGGATAAAAAAACACTAAGTTTCCTTGTTCCACACTGGCCATTAAGGGGTTGACATTCTTGAACAGGAAAGATGACATTTTCTACATTAAAGAATGTTTAGTGTAGAGTCAACGAGTTGTGATTCCAAAGATTCACCAATTAGTAATGCTGACTGCTCTCCAAACCAACCATTCCTGTGTAGTCCGTATGAACACTCTGGTGAAAAGCTACGTATGGTGGGTTAAAATTAACGAGAATATCGAGCGGATCATAAAGCAATGTTCTAAGTGGCAATAAATGCAACCAGATAATTATCCAGTGCCTGGTTATACTTGAGAAGGAACAAAAAGTACATGATCTAATACTCACATAGATTTCGTTGACCCGTTCAAGGGAAACTTATTATTTTTGGTAGTTGATTCATATTCCAAGTGATTGAGTTCACCGAGTCCCTGACACATTTGGTTCATGTGAGTAGGCGGTTTCGAGGCAACTTTTCCTTACTCATAGTCTTCCCGATATCATTGTTCCCGATAAGGGAACCGCCTTCACTTCTTTGAACTTCAAAACATTTTGTGAAAATAATTTGATCAAACATTTATTTTTAGCTCCATTTCATCCGAGTACGAATGGGCAAATGGAGAGAATGGTACGTATTATCAAAAACTATCTGAAGAGAGTTACAGACGGTGATATCAATCATCATTTAGCTAAATTCTTATTGGATCAACATGTAACCCCACATTCAGCTACCGGTCGATCTCCTGCTGAGTTACTCTTCAACCCGAGAGTACAAACCTATTTCGACAAACTTCGTGCAGATGTCATATCCATACAAGGGATTCCAAAGACCGGTGGATGGTTGGGCAAATATCGGAGACCACAGGTTCAGTTTCAGTTGTGGGCAGTACTGAAAATGGTCAAACTATTCGCCGACATTCAGATAAAGTACGACGTCGATCAATGCAGCAAACTACAGACCAAAATTTCAAGGAAACACCTAACACACTGGAACGAAAAACAATGTACCACTACCAGTGCATATTGAAACAGCAGATACGTGGACACCTCGACATTCAGTGAGGATCCAGGGATTGTTTGATCCAAGCAAGGGTGTACTCCTTCACTCTCCGAACTACAAATGTTAAAATAAACTTTAACCCAATCAATCGAAACTTGGATCGACCTGTCAAAAGGTACGGTCCCACATATACAATAGTCCAATATATGCATGCAAGTTACATACATATGTATGTAGGTATGTACATATGTGAACCTTTTCAACGGAACGCATGAAAATAATAAAGATGACGAGCAACATCGCGGATTTAAAGTTTATAAGCCACTACCTACAGCTTCATCAAGTTCTTCATTTCAAATCGTATAGAGACTTATCTTGTTGTAATACGAAAGTGTAGATTAATGTCACCAATAACAAACCACAACAATGCATTTACGGTTAAACAATATAATTCAATGCATGGTACATATTATTAAGAACACTGTTTTTCATTATGGAGCTGAAGTCACATTTGCCATAAACACAGTGGAATTTACAGCAAATGTACGTTGGCCTAAAAATGTGAGCATTTTTTAATAAGAAGGGGCTTGCTGGAAGTTTGCGGTGGATTTGTCGAATTATTATAAATACTTATGTAGATGTCCCATAAATCAATGAACCATAATCTGTCGATTGCCATGGCAAGCATTCTATAAACTGTATGGCAGAGTGCGAACCCGATATCACATTCTACATATTATGTGAGTGCTACTTGGCCTGAAAGTGTCCATGGTGCAAGCGTATGTAGCAATAGTACCCTAAGTGGATGGAGGCTGTTGCCTGAAGCAGTCATTTAAGGGGACAGTTATCCTATGTTGTTTCTTTTTTACTATCTACAGCTCTATCAAGTTCATAGCTGAGAGGTACAATGATGCATGTACGTCTGTATATACGCTGTATATAGTATATGGTACGTGCCTTAACCACTTACGAGTTACTCCTGCATATACTGCAAAAGATTTTAAATGTTGTATAAAATTATCCAACACTTCCCGCAGGAAAAATATGTAATCTAGAAAACCCTGAAGTCTATGAAAATGTAATACAAAATGAAGAGGAAGATTATACTATCCCCGAAATTTCTTTGAAATCTAAAATGAATTTGTTTTTTAGATTACCCACATTTTCAGATTACCACATCATCAAATTAAAATCGATGATATCGAGAACACGTCTCTAATATCTCTAATGTGCAAGTGCTTGTACTTGGGACAATATTTAGGCTTCTCTTTCATGAATCTTAATTAAAACCATTTTCTTGGGCACAACGTTTATTTCCCTAGCCGTCACGAGAACACTTGTAACAACTGACTTGTACAAAAAGGGAAATTTATTTATTTATTTTAAATATATTTAAATATATTTATTTATATATGTATTTAACAAAAATTGTAGAAGTTTTTTTCGGGGTACAGAACTTATAGTTGTTTGTTAAACTTGCACAGTTTACTAGTGTCTTTAGAATTGTAAAATTGTAGTTTTGTGGTACAGGCGCTGGTGGTAATCGTGTATCGACGTTTGAAGTGGGTGAGAGGGAAATAATAAATTTGATTTTAAGTAAACTTTCTTTACTTTACTCTTGGGTATATGAGTTAAAAAAATACAGAAAAGCTACAATTCTAAAACAGATCGTACGATACCCTATCCTCGTTCCTATACAGCGCTTATAAAGGCAGCGTGACCGTATTGCATTTTATTTTTGAACTACGTCGATAACCTTCAACCTTTGCGGATGTAACATAAATGTAACATTTCATCAAAAAAGTTTTTTTGATGAAAACGCCCCTTAAAAGCGGGCGTGGCTAAAGACGATATATAAGTGAATTGTAGACAATCTGAATATCTAAATATTTGGTCCTAACAAAATTTTTCGATTTCATGTAAAATAGTGAAGTTATGAAAAAGTGGGGGTCGTAGTGGGTGGATTTCAAAAATGTTTACACTTGTACTGCTTCCAAATATGAAATGTAATCCTCCTAGCTCCTGTCCAGATGACATTTTGAATAGAGATAACAACGAACGAAGTGAAACTAAAAAAAAAAACACTTTTTACCTTTAGCTGCTATAATGTAACCAATTTTTTTCCTTGTGAATTTTCCGAATATATGTACATACATACCTGCATATACGGAAACCACAGAATTGCTTTTCTTTCACTATCTAATGATTCTTTATAAATATTCATTACAAATACATCATAAAAATAAGCGTATTCATATGACATGTGAAAAACTCTGTTACAAAACAAAGCAAAGGAAAGTAATAAATAGAAAGCATCAAGCGAATACGCGAGCTTTCAAACACAAATAAACACAAGAAAAATGTCATACTCATCTTTTTTCAATACCTTATGCACATAGAAATATGTTTTAAAAATTATTATCAATAACATGATTGTAGTGTTTTTTTTTCTGGTTTAAGTAATAAGTATTTCAAAAACGTTCCCTTGCTATATGTGTAACGAAATGATCATGGTTCAAGAGTTAAACATGTTATAATTTTAAATGTATGCCTTAAATTTTCGCTTTGTTGTTCGCAGCAGGTGCGTGACTTACGCACTGGCATGCGGAAATAGGTAAACGCCGTTACAGACATTGACGCAAAAACGATACAAATTTTATTATTCGCCTTAAAATACAAATTTCATTATACTTCTTTAAAATGTATTTACATTTCAATAACAACAATAAGCTACTTCGTAGCAGAATATAAGAAGTATGAAAACCTTAAAAACTACAAGTAGTTATGTATTAATTTTTGTCCGATTTTTTCTTGCTACCCATTTTTTTCGATTTTAATACTTTGTTAATAACCATTTGTTTTTCATTATACTTTGTATTCGACTTGGCAATTTTTTTTTAATGCATGATTAGTAATGTAAACAAATAAAATAATTGAGATAGATATATTATGGTCAATTTAAATAGCCGAGCCTATTAAACCATGTTCGTTCATCCGTCCATGTACATACATACATATGTATATGTATGTCCCGACTTTATGGGACGTAAACCTAGGATGATGAAATAACTATGAAATCATACATGAACTTTTGTCAATGAAAAGCAGTACAAGCGTAAAAATTTTGATAAATACAAACTTTTGGCGCGACAGGTCCATGAGACCCAGGGCCTTGCTTCTCACAAATCGAGCTGTGCGTGTTCTTTTTTTAACGCGAATGGAAGGGACCTACTATTTAATGCCGTATCCGAAGGGCAATTAATGAGAAGCTCATGATAATGGAAATTTGAGAAGCTCATGATAATTTTACTCTCGGATGTTTGTCAGACACTCGCGAGAGGTGGGCCGTAAAAGAAATTTTAGGTGTTGTCTGGGGATTGAACCTCGAATCCATCGCATCGCCCCGTGCTCCAAAGCACTAACCACTTGAGCCATGGCGCCCATAGCTCCACTTTTCAAAAAGTTCATGTTTTTACTAAAATTCTGAGCAAACTTGAGGACTATGTATGTATGGGATACCATCAGTTTTTGGTACTAACCGCGGAGATATTAGTTCGTTCTATGGTGTTTACATTTCCCGAAACAAAAGAGGTTTCCTACCACAATGCTTTATGTATAGATAGTCTAGCGAAGTAGATATTGGAGGCTACCATCTCTTTAAATTCTTCATGACCATTTTGCAGGCCCAATCCCAAGAATTTTGGTCTACTTCGTTGCATATTTCAATAAAATATTTCCGCTTACTATTGTTGATGGCAACTTTGACATTTTTGGGAACTGCCGTGTACCGATCATGCAGTTCTCTAGTCACCTCATTGTATGGTTTTAATGCCCGCATGTTATTACTTCATCTTACAGAAGATACAGAAAACTAATTCTTCTAGAAAGGGGCTTGATTTCTAGCCCATTTTCTGCGTTCATCTTACTAACTTCATAAATTACTAACATAAATTCTCCAGTAACAGGTATTTCATATCAATTTTCTACAAATTAAGTAATTTTCTTTTTAAGGGTGAATATGTATATGATTCATGAATGCTTTGCGGAATTTAATTTCCCAGAATCAACTATTTTTTGATTAACTTTAACCATTTTATTAAAACAGCGCTTTATTCTCTTACTCATTGAAATTTTTTCACAAAAATCATGGTTGTAGACATAAACTTCTCATGGGGCGGGAGTGTGAAGTGTCCTGTATAAGAACTTGTTGTGTTAACAGAATCCTTAAAGCGAATAAATGCATATTTCTATTAAGAACTCTCGAAAAAGGACTTGGTCTATTTCAAGTTGCTGTGAAAGCTGTCGAATTGATATTGTGAAAGATTTGAGCACGCTGTCGTACAGCACCAATGTTTTCAGACGTGGGCGCAGTACAACGACGATCAAGCCTTGGCTTGGAATAGTACCTTTTTTATACTGAGAAACAGCCAATTTCTAAAATTTACGTTAATATATACGTATACGGTATGCCATTTAATAGCATATGACCAAACTAACTTACATATGAAATTTTATCAAAATCTTTAGAGTCATTTTTAGTAAAATTGGCCTTAAGTAAAGTACCCTTCATTTTGAGGTTAGAATAAAAATTCCAATTTCGCCTCTAGGGATTATTACACAGACCCCAACAGCAAATCCGTCAAGCCGTTTAGGATGCAGTCCAATATACAGACGGACAGACGAAATTGGCGGACCCACTTTTTGGGACTGCTCCATCATAGTAATGTCAAGTTTGTTTAAAATCTTAAGTTCGAAATTTTTCATGAAGCCAATGTACATATGTATGTACATATGTAGGTATTAGGCATGTGCAAAAAGTAATTATCCGGTATTCAGTATTCAATACTCGAAATGAGTATCGGTACAGAATACTACTGAAAATAAGTATTCTATACTGATTACTTATTACTGAAGACGAAGAGTTTAAGTATGTATATTGTGCAGAAAACTAATCAAAATGGAACAGAACACATCAAGTGAGACGTTTGTGTAGAAGCGACAGTAGAGAGAAGAGAAAAGCGCAAATAAAATTTGCGATGCATCATGTACACTATACACATATGTATATGATACGTTTTTCATGATCCACTTCTAAATTTCCCGATTTTCTCTCTTACACTCTACTGTGTCTCTGTCTCCCCCCTCGTTTAACTGCAGAACTAAGGACTAGGTATCGAATACCAAATACCGAGTACTGAATTTGAAGTAATCAATAATCATTCGTTACTCAAATGTAATCAAATTGCACAACACTACTAAGTATAGGTGCAAGTAAAAAGAAAACCGAGGCGGAAAATTGATGTACACTATATACATATGTATATGTATAACATATTTATGTTATATGTACAGATTGGGCTTCTTGTGGCAGCATCCATGTACTTAAATTCACGATAAAATTAAAATTGTGTAAAATTGATTAATTAATTATACCCGTGTTCTAGTTTTACAACCTCTTCACATGCTAAGTGGGCGCACTGGGTCAAGTGGGTAGTGCGTTGGACTACGGAGCGAGGTGTTCCAGGTTCAATTCCCAAACATCACCTTAAATTTCTAAATTAAAATTTCGGCCCTACCTCTCGCGAGCGTCTCACAAACATCCGAGAGTAAAACGGTAATGAAAAAGGTTCTCAAAAACAAAAAATTGCCCTTCGGCTACGGTATTAAGCAGTAGGCCCCATCCATTCGTGTAAAGAATATAACACACACAACACAACACATGAGAAGTTACGCCCTGAGTTCCATGGACCTGTCGCTCCAAAAAATTGTATTTTGTTTTGTATTCACATGCTGTAAACACTATACTTGATACAGCATTTTGAAATTTTGTACTTATTGACAATCTCTTCGTGATGCAGGATATAGGAATAGGATAGAAACCCAACTTTGGCGTTAATTCTGGTAGAATAATTATCATGTAAATATATGTTTAACTTACAGCTGGCACCGTTGTCCACTTATTAATTGGATCTAAAGAATCGTTAATGAAAATACATATGTTCACAGTTGTGTTAATTGAAAAGTCTGTTCTGTGACAGTACAATGCAAAAGCGCAATTGTGTACAAGAAATACATTTCCATGGCTGCCACCTGTATAAATTAAGAATTAAATGTATATTCAGAATGCATAGCTAAAATAAATATCAACATTTTATTTGCGCAGATGCGAACTGCCTGAATGCAAATGCACAATCTAGTGCGCAAATATTAAATGCAGATAAAAAGAGAGAGGTGAACAAGTTGACGTTGTTGCAAGAACCAGCCATTGATTCTATGTGTTAGAATATCTTGTTCAAAAGCACACGTTTATTGCGGTACGGATATCCGGCAAATTTTATTCTATGCCAATTAGTTACACCTCTCCATTCAAAACTAAAGCTTGTAGATCAGAAATTAACTTAAACCCAATGTGTTAGCATACTGGACTATTAACATGATTAGCAAATAATTACCATAATTATTTTCGAGTGTGCATGACTGAATATGAAAACCAAAACCGTTGTCACTTGTTAAGCTTGGTTATGTTAGGTAAATGTGAGTGTTTGTTGCTACTACAACTTGTATTATCCAATCTGTCAGTACAATTTAATTGGTTGTCTCGTCATTTTGTATACATTCTATGTATGTATGTAAAAACATAATACAGTTTTTTAAATGGTCAATTGTAATTTGTTTCTCCTACATTAATATTGTAACACAGTTAAATTTTTTTTGCGATTCGAAATTGAGAACGAGTGATTTTTTGTATAAAGTTGTTGTACTGACTGTGACGCCCTTGTCTCTGGAGCTTCTGCATAAATTACTGGTCGCAATTTTCCATTTTCAGAGCATAGAATATAGATCCAATGGTGCAGTGTGTGGATAAACAGTCAATTCATCCTCGGAAGGGATAGGGACCTCGTCACTTCTTTGACTTGTTCTTCTACTGTTCAAAGTTTCTTCTTTGTTCACTGTCAAAGTTTTTTTTTTTTTTGTATAAAACGTTTATTTATATATTGATCACTGTCAAAGGTGTTCATTTTGCGAAGGTTTAGTAGAATCGGACAGTATTCAGTTATAGTCGCAGCTAAAGATGCGATACATGATGTTGTTGAACTACTTCGCTATGGCCTTACAGATTTCCTCCGCGGTTTTTATCTCATCTACATCGCGACATATTACTGCTACCTAAGAAAATTCGTTCGAAATTCAGTCGATTCCCACGGATTTCTTCTTCTGAATGAAATAAAGATCGCTTGGAGTTGTACGTTCGAAATGAACGGAGCATAAACTCTGTCATTAGTGATGATATTATTTGCCATGTTCCCTTCATTGAATACGATAAAACCGGTGTTCTCAGATCGCCAGTCCTCCATATCCAGCCCTAGAGTCTGTGTATTCTACTATCATACATTATTATTTATGAATATTGGGATGTGCTAAAAATTTTTATTCGTAAAATTGATATGAGCCGACTTTAGGTCATTTAATTTAATTTGGTATTTCTTGGACCATTTTGAAATATTGTTCACTGCCTTCTGTAGCTTTTTCGTCGACAGTTTCACCCACAGCAAGTACAACAGTATCATCTGCAAGTATTGCCATAGTTATTCCTTCACTTGCTGGTAGATCGCTGGTAAATACTGGGCCTAGCATCCTGTCTTGTGGTACACCAGCTTCTATTTCTCTCAACGTGGAGTACTCATCTCCTTGTTTAATTCTAAAACATCGTTGCAATGTATAAGATTCTAAAATTTCTGAATAGTGCTTTGGCAGATGCTTTTGCAAGTTATGGGTCAGTTCTTTGTGCCAGACTTTATCGAAAGCTTGTGCTATATCAATGAATATGGCAGAGCATATCTTTTTCGGGTTGGGTACGATATCTCGCTTTTTAAAATCCCGTGTTTAAAATCCCGCTTTTCATAGTCTTGTTTCTTATAATCCCACTTTTTTATAATACCGCGTTTCATAATTCCGTTTTTTATAATCGTGTTTTATATAAACCCGATTTTATAATCCCGCTTTTGCAATTCCATAATTCGATTTGTATATAAACAGTGGAATAGGTATGGGGGGCATGCTGCTCCCTGCAACCCCGTTGCTTGGGGTCACTGTTGGATTTGCGTTAGGTGCAAGCTTGGGTATATGCAAAGTTTCCTTAAATCTATGCGAATTATGGACTATGTACTAACCACTGGAGCCACGGCGGTGCCCTAATGATTACGTTTAAATAAAAACGCGGTATTCTAAGAAATAGGGCTTAGCGGGATTAAACGGGCTTTTAAAAAGCGGGATTATATTACATTGGGACAGTATTGAAAAATACAGTATTTTAAACTTTAAACTTAAATCCTGAATTCAGCATTTATCTGTGGTAGTTTGTTTAAACCTATTTTTGGGAGTTGTTTTAGGATTTCTCTAGTAATGAAATCAAATCCCCGGGGATTTTTTTGTATTGATGCCTTCTTTTATTTCTTTGGTTCGCTTTTACTGGTTGAATATGTCTCTCCTCTTCGCACAATACTTCCGTTTCTTTATAGTCTTTATCTTCATAAGGTTGGAAGACGTTTGCGAGATACTCAGCAAACAAATTCGCTTTTCTTTGTTGACTTCCAGAAAGAATATTCTGTTTTAAAAGACTTAGTTTTAAATTCTCTTATCGATCTTTTAAGTTTAATGCTTAGACTATTAAGCATGGTTTTGTCACTTGGCGCACTTGATTGTTGCCCACGTTTTCTAGCTCTTGTCTTTTCTGCAATAATTCCACGCATTTCTTTTGGATAGGAGTTTTATTGGATTTTTGGTTTAGTTTTAAGTGTTGCAGCCCATGCAGCTTTTTGGATATTAGTTATAAATATCTGCACAGTCTCATCTAATTGGTCTTCTGTGTCAATTATCCCTGTCATTCCCTGAAAGCTGGATACTTTCCTCCAAGTTCTCTCTGAAGTAGTTCCAATCAGTCAGTTGATAAGCTAGTCTTGGGCTATTTTTTTTGATAATGATTTTGTCGCCAAGTGTTAAGAGTATTGTAGAATGATCTGAGTCAAGATCTAGCTCCTTTTCTACTTTTATAACTTTTATAGCATTTGACGAGATATTCTCTGTTACTAAAAAGTCCACAAGATCTTGGATTTTATTCCTATCTGTTGGCCAATAGGTGGGTTTTCCCGTTAAGGGATATAGTAGTAGTTGGTTTTGTTTTTGTTATGTTTGTTATTTTTTCTACATTTTTTGATGCAGCTTGTGCATAAGTCATTTCTGTACCAGCCCCTGTCTTTGGTTTTAGGTCTTTTTTGACAATTTCTCGAACGTTGGGTACTTTTTTGGCTTATAGCTTGGAGTTCCCTATGTTTTCTTTTCCATTCACTAAGTCGATTTTCGATTACTCCAGTTCAATACAATCCATAAATCATATTTCACGGTAATTTTGTACCTCATTCAGGTTGTTTTTCTTGTGGGAAAGAAATATATGACTTTCAAGATACCTAGCTATTATCCGCTGTGTCATTCTCTAACTTATTGGAGTGTCCTTGCTAGCAACATAAGGAAGTTGTCTGGATCATTTATGTATATGTCTCTGAAAAGGTAAACTATCTTAAGTCTGTTTTCATAGTTTTCAGGTGAGCAAGAAAACTGAAAACAATTATTTTATTTTTATATGAATTTTTGGACTTGAGATGAAAGACTTTTTTGAATAAATCGGGATACAAATTTGATACAAACATGAGGATAGGATATAACTACGCGTATTGAAATAGCGAAAACCGTGCAATAAAATGTAAGAAATTCACTTAAGTCGACTTAAGATAGTTTACCTTTTCAGCAGAGATGTATACATTTCATAGAGGATCCGGTCTGCACTTGGCCTTTTATTAAATTTTTTTGAATGGGTGATGAAAGTAACAGACTATTTTAAAGCTCATTAAAATACAAGGACTATGTATAAAGTTGTTTGTTGATTGATTTGAATCAGGTTTGAATTTTTTATTTCGTAAACCCTTGGCAACAAAAAGTAAAGTCGATGTTATTATTAAAAATATTGGTTTTACAACTAAGAACTACTTTAAGCATTAAAATAAATTTACAAGCATACTTATTTAGTTTTAGCGTTTTTTACTATTATCAATTGGTTATCACTAATCACACCTATAATACATAGCGTATGTCGTAAACTCATTCCTTAACTATTTGTTAGTAAAAGAGAGTCGAAATCTTTATCAAATAAAGTCCTTTTTTCCGACTGTTGAAATTTAATAAGTATTGCAACTATAAATGTTATTGGTTATAGCTATATGTACATATGTACAAAAATTCACACTGTAATTCAATCAAGAAATACAATTCCGCCCACCTTATAAGGGCTAGTGAAGAAATAGAGGGATATAGTATCATAGGATTGTAACTCTCTACATACATATGTATGTATATATTTTTCTTTTAAATTTTCTTATGCGTTATATCTTGTTTACATTTGTTTCATACAATATTACGTTCTCCTTCACAGCTCAGGCCATAACAACAAGTGCAAATACATGTGTATATACATATGTATATGTGTGTAGAACTTGTATAGTGATAAATTAAATAATCGTAAAATGATTTGGTCCAACTGCTTTGGGAGTAAATGTTCGTTCGCAATTGAAAAAAAGGTAAGTTCCTAAAATCGTTTTTTCCAATAGTATTACGTGTGTAAAATACCGATTTACCTACGAGTACATATGTGTACGAATATCACATTATCTACATATGTATGATATTATCATTATTCAAGGAAGAGAGACTGTAGCTTTTCTGTATGTTTTCATGTCTTCTTCATTAGGCAGTGTTCTATATCTACTTAATTTTACCTTTAGATATACATACATATGTAGGTACCTACAAGGCAAATATTGGTTTTGTGAAAAAAATCGAACTCGAGATTTTCATCAGTCTTGGAATTACAATGAAGATAAATCAAAAATAATAGGTCCGCCAATTCTGACTGTCTAGTTGTCTGTGCGTTCTACTGCAGCCTAAACCGTTGGACTGATTCACTTCAAACTTCATATTTGGAGTCTGTAGGGCCACAATTTGAGAAGAAATCGAAATTTTTATTCTATCGTCAAAATTAAAGGTACTTTACTTAGGATCGAATCTAATTAAAATGGATTTTCACGAAAATGGGTCTAACAATTTTGATCGAATTACATAACTTGACCATATGCTATCAGATGGAATATGTTATAACGGCATTTTAAAAAATTGGTTACTTCTTAGGTATTTCTTCTAAGATTTGGCTTAAAATTAATACATATCTGAAAAACTTACGACATACATATATACATATAAAGACATGGATGACGTACCAAATTTCGGAATTGCCACGCCAACTTTTCAAAAATTTGCCTTTTAAAATTTCTACTAGAAAAAGAATACACCTTCGATTTTTTTACGTTTATTTGTCTTTTATTCACCCTTATTACGACTGGCGTTTTAGTTCATCGACTCTTGTCGTTTTTTGAGTCGTGGCGGTTTAGTGTCGGAATTATGAGAGCGAAATGTTCCACATACGTTCCACAGAAAAAACTGACAATGACTGACTAACATTTTGCTATATGAAGTTGCTGCTTACATTGTTTTTTATTTCCCTGAGTGCATACGTAAAATAATTGTCGGGTTTTGTGCAAAATAAAATTAGAAAAAAAAATGGACAGCACTTCATACAATTTTAAACGTTTTTCTTCCAAATAGAAACGCTTTCTATTGTAACGAGAACTTTCTGTCAACTGGTTATATCAATTTTCTTGCAATTTGATTTGCTTCTCCAGCATATTTCCAAAATGTTCTTTATTGTAAGCGTTTGATTTTTTTGTGCATTTAGGTTTTGTTCTTGCATCTAAAGTTGCATCTTCAAAATGCATAACAGGCGATGAAATTATTAGGTCTTTTTTTTTTTGCGCAACAGATCCATGGGACCCAGGGCCTAGCTTCTCACAACCATTCGTGTTGTGCGTGTTATATTCTTCACGGATCCGAACGGCAATTTTGAGAAGCTTTTTCATTACAGTTTTACTCGCGGATATTTGTCAGACGCTCGCGAGAGGTGGGGCCGTGAAAGAAATTTTAGGTGTTGTCTGGGGATTGAACCTGGAACCCCTTGCTCTGTAGTCCAACGCACTAACCACTTGAGCCACGGCGCCCACCACAATTATTAGGTCAGCGGCTTCAATTATACCTTCAAATGTTTCTAATTTGGCGTTTGCTGTTAGGGTAGGCAAAAGTATAGACTGATTCGAAGATTCTAGTATTGCTGTAAATGTTGATGGAAGTGTTATTGGTATTGGTGTTAATGTTGTTGATGGCATGCAGTATGTGTAGTCTGTATACACTTTTCCCACTTTTCGCACTGGGTCAACTAGTTCGCTTAGACCAAGAAGTTTTGCTATACTTCATCTGTTTCATTAAGATATTTTTGTCTAAACGGTCCTCCCCGTTTTATTTCCATCAGTTCTACCAGACGTCTCATTTGTCTATTATTTGTAACTTTTACCCTAAATACATACAAATTAAACTAATTATATGGAGAAATTAAAGAAAACTTACATTTTTAACTTATTTTCAATGCGAGGCGTTGACTAATTCCTTAACGACAAAAATAGGCGTTTAGCTAAGCGTTTTGCCACACTAAACCGACAGCCAGAATAACGATAAAAAAAACTTAAACGCCAACTGTCGAACAAAAATTACGTTCCACAAAACTTAAAACGACAATTGTCGGAAATGACGTAAAACGACTGGCGTAACGCCAGCTATAATGCCGAGTTTGCACTGTAGTTTTTTGATGATGATCGTAACGCCAGTCATAATAAAGCCCGTATGATACTACATTTTTTCCGCATTTTTATTGCTCTGAAAATGAAGTTAGAGCAGTACGCAAAATTACCTACTGAAATTCCCATTTGGTGTAAGTGTATACGCACTAACCTTATAAATGCGAAAATGTCAAAAAAAATGCATTAAAAGTGTATCTCAAACTACATTTTTCAGCCACTGGCAGCTTTTTTTTTGACATTTCTGCATTAAAATTATACGTTTGCCATTTGCGCCTGTTTTGCTGTCTAGCTTTATTTGAAAATAAAGTGTGACTCATTTGATTTGTGTATGTTGCTTTGCAAAATGATTGCTTTCCTTTTCTTAAAAAAACGTGTTTTCTCTTTTATGCAAAGCTGAAAACTAATGTATTAAAAATGCGGAAAAAATGTAGTATCATACGGGCTTAAGGGTGATTGTCTGTTTTATGATATATGCACACAATTTTTTCGTTCCGTGTTTGGCAACCTTGTCACTGTGTCAGCAGAGTTTTAGCAGAGTCTTATACTATGTCCCCACCAAAACTAAATCCGGGATTTAGCGAAAAAAGATTTAGATGTACGTAGGCTGTCCCCAAATATATAAAATGAATTAGTGTCAGCTCGTACGCGCATAACTCGGCTGAACATCATCTGATTTGCATGGGGATCCCATTTTGTATGGGAAGGGCACGTTGTTGGAAGGCGGTCGGACGGCTCATTCAGCGTTAAAATTGTCATTGAATCTTCAGTTGAATGACAAACATGTGACATTTTCTGTTCAGTTTCATTCTTTCAATAGAGAGGCTCGACTTTCGAAAGAGACATTAATAATTTAATCAATTTTAGGCGGAACGAAGTTCGCCGAGTCAGATAGTAATGTATGAAAGAATTATAGAAATCTTTGCATCGCTTGGATTTTGTTTTAATTGCTGTATGCTCAATTTTAAGCTCAATCGCTGAAGAAATAGCCACATTTTTCAAATTACCGATATCGGGTATTGGTCGTTATCCGTTAAGGAGTTTTCATTAAAAACGTTCCATTTTGGTTTTTAAATAAAACATCTTGTAGTGTACTTGAAACATCAAAAGCAAAAAAATATAATTTTGGTTAAAGTAGCATCGATGACATTAAGTATGGAAGAAAACATCTTTAAAATATCCTGCACGGAAAGTAAACATTGGAAAGTTAATCGTGGAAGTTCTTGTCGTTGATGCTGTTGCCTTTTAGTAATCACGGCTCCTTGATGAGAGCAATATCTTCTCCACCTTGCAGGTGGAGCAACAAATGAGCAAAGGCGGCTTTTGAGGAGATTAATCTAATACATGCGCCTCTATTACTGTGGGATTCCAATCCTCCAAATGAGATTACTAACCTGCTTCTCTGGAAGCTTTGACTTAGAGAAATCAACTGGTTTTTAAGTTAAGCCAGAAACCAGTTTTTCCATCTCCTAAATGAGTTCAGCCCATAAAATATTGTAAGATCTCTTTCAGCGAGGGGCTCGCTAGACTCCGGGTTCAACACAAAAGAACCAATTGTACGCCGTCATTTGGCTCCTCTTTGGCTTTAATTACCTTTCAATTGTCTCCCTGAAGGTTAGGATTCTGGAGCCGAAGTATATCCTTAGATGATACAAGGGCCAAGGGATATCTAAGCACTCGGCCGAGGGGGATTTCGGGTTTGGAAAGACTCTTGAATTTGACACTGGGTCGTACAATGCCGTGCAAGATTTCAGCATTAGTTCCGTTGGAATATGTTAGTACCTTCGTCTAATAAATCTAGTTTCTTATTGTATTTATATCATTTTGTAAGGGTATATCAAGTTTACCAGATAGTAACATAGAGAAATAATCGATGTAGACCCTATAAAGTATATACATATATATTCGTGATCAATAGCGAAATCGGTTGAGCGATAACCGTCTGTCCGTCCATATGTCACCCCTTTTTCGGCCATAAATTTTGAGCCAGGGAATGAAATTTCATATCTGGGCTTTTGAGAAAAAGATACAGTACAAGTGTAAACATTTTTAAAACTGTGCGTGTTATATTCTTCACACGAATGGAAGGGGCCTACTGTTTAATGCCGGATCAGAACGGCAGTTTTTTGTTTTGAGAAGCTTTCTCATAACAGTTTTACTCTCGGATGTTTGTCAGACGCTCGCGAGAGGTGGGGCCGTGAAAAAATTTTGTTAGGTGTTGTTTGGGGAGTGAACCTGGAACCCCTCGCTCCGTAGTCCAACGCACTAACCACTTAAGCCACGGCGCCCACTAATTTTTCATAACTTCACTAAGTTATATGAATCCGAAAATTTTTATTAAAATCAAATATTTAGGCATTCGGATTCTCTCCAATTCACTCGTACATCAGGTTTGACCACGCCACTTTTTGGGGTTTTTTTTTTTTTTTAAATCGATTTTCGTAAAATTTTACATGTAACATCCTCAAACGTTCGAAGTTATCGCCGTAGTTCAGTACAAAATGCAACATGGCCCTGCCCACTTTATAATGGCTGCATAGGAAGGAGGGTATCATACTATCCGTTCCAGATGGATTGTAGCTTTTCTGTAAGCTTTTAATTTGGTGGGGACCCGGCATAAGAGACCTTCGAAGTACAACTACAATTCTCATTTGTAATTTTTCATTATTAATTTTTAATTTTTTCATTTGCGAAACAGGTCCGTATGCGATCATTGATCAATTACGTAATCGGTGTCCTCACTAGAGATTGCGCGATGCTTCAGCTAAAAGTTTGGGATTCCTTTTCTAATTACTTCTTCAAGAACGAAGAGGAGAACGAATTCATCCGCCAATGTACTCACCTCAAAAAAGACTGTTTTGAAATTAAAATAAACTATCATAATTTTTCCAATCAAAATTCTTATAAAAGTCAAAGTTAACTAAAAACTAACATATAAATATCTCCTCGTGACACCATATTTGTACAGTATTGAGACGTCATGCTCTAAACAGGTCTTTCCGTTAAATAGAAATAAAATACCTCACGATGGAAGTTAATAATAAATAATTTTTTTTCTTCTTTCCTTTGAAAGTAGATTAGAAAGGCAACAACTAATTTTATGAAACAAATATTGTCTTTGTAATTAGCTAGCTTTCCAGCTTCTACTCTCAGTCATTGCAATCATAGAAAACTCACCCGTGGAAATAGTACTTTTCTGTAACTGTCAACCCGCTCTCTGTATCCCACTAGTTTTTTTTTTTCATTAATTTATTTTCTTTTAATTAACCGGTCTAGCAGGTTGTAAACCCAAGTGGGTACTAAGCAGCAATATCATTGGCATAGTCAATAGAAACTACTGCAGAACTAGCAACTCGATGTTAGGTTACCGGACCGTTCATGTTCCTGTGTAATCAGTAGTAATCTGTGTGTATCTACCAGAATTATTGAAGATACACGGTCAATGGCTCGGCCTCCTTATATGATTTCGCTCCTTTACTAATGTAGGTGACGTTGACATTTCGTATTCTTCGATTAACTCTTTCTCTATTGCGCAACTTGGAGCTTACTTTTAAATCATCCGAAATCTATTTGATTAGTATCTGTCAGATCAAGTATGGATGTGCAACGGACGTACAGACATAACATACACACATATAGATATTCTTGACTATCGGTCAAGAGCTGCATAAATATGTGCATATATATAATACATACAAATGTACATATGTGTACATCTAGTCAAGAAATTACTAAAGCTGCGAATTTACTAGTGCACTTTGGAATAAATCAAAGAAACGTGTTTGCGTTGTTTTGTCTTCGCTGTAGTGAGACGAGATCTCGAAAGGTAAGAAAATTATATTTGGCCCGTTAAAGTGTTGTGTTTACGTTTAATCCAGTATAAATGGCACTCCATTTAGGCGACGATTTAAGTTCCTTGTGAATTATTCATTACAGATGCTCATCGTCATCTCGTTGGGTCTTCATTCGGAAGAGGAATGCATTGAGTTTTCAAGAATTTTGCACATACATACATATGTATGTATCTCATCCT
This sequence comes from Xylota sylvarum, assembly GCA_905220385.1. Taxonomy (NCBI): domain Eukaryota; kingdom Metazoa; phylum Arthropoda; class Insecta; order Diptera; family Syrphidae; genus Xylota; species Xylota sylvarum. Next base: position 23,177,728 of record LR999960.1, read on the forward strand.
CAGTTGCACAGCCGCACTGGACAAGATTTACTATCTTAACGGGTACAGGTGGAGAGAATGTAGATACCTTCACTGTGCCCCGACTACTCATTCATTCCCTGAGGTGGCATTTGGCTATTTGTGGAACCTCAATTATTGATATACCTGAGGTGGTAGGTCCGTTGGTGTTTAAACATATAGACTGGGTAGACTGGGTGGTCAGTGGTCGACGAAGTGAATGTCTCTTTTGATGTTATTGTGGATTACAAACATTTCATCCAAAGTCCTGGACGGAATGCATTGTGGATATGCATATACATAAATGATCAACCAATTATTGAAGGTATTTTCAGAGAATTCCATTTCCATTGAAGTACGTTGTTCAATTATTGGACAGAGATAGGTTGCGTGAATAATTCATTAGTATCCACCTACTTTACCTAGGAATTCTATGAGACCAAAAATGAAAGTATGAACATATATGTATGTAAGTACATATATTGTTAATTTAGAAGGCGAAGCGTTCCTTTTAAATATTGTAAAGGGATTTTTTTTAGATTTTCTTCAAGCTTACCCTACAACCCCCCATTGTCCACCCCTATTTGCGTGCACTTGGAAGATTATTTCGCAGAATGTCCAAGTACATATACTTATCCATTATACCTCCAATAATATGAATGGTATTGACATTGACAGTAAAACGTCAGTAAAATTCATTAGAAAGAAAAATCCTTGTGCGAACCATTTCCTTTTCAGTTTGTGTTTGTTCATTTTGTTTATGAACGGCTTGTTTCTGGCTGCTCGTCCATTAAAATTGGGTTTTCGTATGACAATGCCGATAGATTCTGGGCTTAACTTTTCGTTTGAACTTCATACACGTTGGTGATTTTTTTTATGATTTAGGCGTTATGACTTTTTCGATTTGGGCGATAAGACCTAACGCCTATACAAACACATATTTTTTAATTTTTTACGATTTTATACTTGTTTCCGAAGTATATTTTTTTTACTTTATTTTAAACAGTGAAAGTTATTGTTGTTATTTAAATGTAAATGCATATGTATTTGTTTTTATGTTTAAAGAGAAGTAATAAAATATTTATCGTTTTTTATTTAAATTCTGTAACATGTATGGCCTCATTTTCGATTATCACTGTATGTTCATATTCAGTTGGCATATAATAACCACAATAGAATGATCTTAATAAGTGTGTCACGATAACTTAAAACGAAATCGAGAGTGTAGCCATTGATGGTGATGATTTTAGACACTTCATTATCCCCATTATCGTTATTATAATTGCATTTATAAAAGGCAAATTTCAAAACCTACTATAAAATCGAATCGCTTAGGTTATAATAAATGGTTGTAATCACAGTTTCCTCGCAACTACAAACGGAACGAGGATTCTGTTTTCACTGTGGTCAAAAGGGACTCCTTTTAAAAATTCTCCAAAATCAACTTCGGTCTTGGTGTTCCAGCAGTCCACTGAATATCAACCATCAAGAGGATCCTGGACCAGTGACGACTAGAATGAATGCGATAACTATGTTAGACACGGGAAGCCCAATCAGCTTTATCCAGCAATAGTATGTACCGTCTTACCTTATGACATCTCTATCACCAGTGCATGTCTTTTAGGTACATATAATAAAAAATAGTAAATTAATTATTTTTGAAAAAAATTATTGCATGATTAAAATTTATGATGGTTATGAGAAGTAATGTTTGTTTGTTATGAAAAAATATACTATGAAAAATCTAATTGTTTTAGGAAGAGACTTTACAAAAATCAAATTTAACATTGGACGATGTAAAACAAATTTCTGTGGAAAAGAGTAAAGGTGCCAAGAAGAAAAAAGTTGCGTATAATGCTAGATAACTTACTAAAAGATAAACGAATTCGCGAAAATAATTCAGTTATGATGCTTACGAAGAAGAAGATAGGTAAACTGTGTTTGTGGGTCGACTTTCGTCGGTTAAATAAGATTACTATAAAGGAAATTTTGCTATTCTTCTTATAGAAGACCATCTAGATAAACTGCGGGGTCAAAGTTAGACACTATCTAAATCTTTGTATGTAAAGGACACAAATTCTATTTTTGGGGAGAAGTGCTTTCTGTTTTGGAAGTATGTAATATAAAAATAAAATAAAAGCATACATAATCCTCACGCAATTTATCCTCACAGTTTTAGTACCGCGTCAAGAGGATAGATCCTTGCACCCTATCTTCTTTTTTTTCTAAACGCACTACAGCGCTGGAAGCCAAATATCATTCATAGGAATTGGAAGCCCTAGTGATTATTTACGCTTTAAGAAGATTTAGGTTTACCTAATAGGCCTCAGGGTTTAAATTGTAGATGTTAATATGGTATTAACTTTGATGCTTTAACGCTGCGCTCTTGAGGTTTAAGATTATGACTGCGCTATCGAGCATAGAGATAGTAAAAAGATGAGTCATGTTGACGCCCTAGTGTCACAATGTTCTAATTGTGGAGCCAGAGTTCTTTGAGTTTGTTTTTGTTGCGTCGCAGCAGAAAGATCTGACGATTAAGCGCCTAGTCGGGATGCTGGAAAATAGGGGAAGCCCTTCTTACGACTTAATAAACGGCTGCGTGTACCGTAAGCTAAAGTGCTTTTCTACGTGTCGTGGAAATATCATTACACACCCATCATGATGCACTGTGTCATGCAGCTGTTGAAAAGTACCAACTTTGATTTATCGAATAACCATAACCATCGAATAACTGCATATGAAGGCTAAAATAAAAGCGTATATCCAGAGTTGCCTCAAATGTATTCACTTTTCGGTACCATCTGGCAAAAAAGGAAGGGGTTCTGCAAAGGATCACCAAAGGTGATAAGCCGTTTGAGACAGTTCATGTTGGCTATGGTCGGTTACCCTCCTCCTTGGGCAACAGTAGGAAGCACATCTTTTTAGTTGTTGATACATTTTGAAAGTTTTTTAAACTTTACCCAGTAAGAACAACAAGCACTAACGAAATACTGAAATGTTTAGAATCCTACTTCGCTGCTTATAGTAGGCCAACATGAATCATTTCGAATAGGAGTAGTACAGTAGCTGTTTTCTAAAACTTTTGCAATAAACAGTACATAAATCACATTAAATTCAGAACTATTTAGTACGTCCTAATCCAATAATTTACCATCACGTTCGGGAGCATCTAGAGGAAAATTTAGTCGAGGAGGAGCCAAGAAACTTGAAAGCTATTAGGCAGGAAGCAAAAGGAAACACTGATCGTATTCAGGCAGTTAATACAATATATTATGCCACATGACGCAAAGATCCATATGTTTACAAAGTTGGTGATTATGTTGTGGTATTACCTGACGTGAATAAAAAAGTGATACCAAAATATAAAGGAATATTCGAAATTAAAAAAAGTATTGCCTAATGATAACTAAAAGATCTACTAAACATATAAATCACGCGAATTATTTACGAAGGCGTTGCATCTCCTCCAAACACTTACCTCCAAAAAAGTAAACTCAGTAATCAATAACAAATAATCAAAAAGATCTGAATACTGATTTCTGAATAAATATCACAACACGCGAGTCCTGATATTCGATACTGATTACTGAGTGCCGCCCGCAAAAAAAAAACATTTTTCATTTTACTCTAACCGTTGAACCAAGTTGGCAATTTATTTACTAACGTCCAACATAAACATGTGTTGTCACTTATGGCATGTTGATATCTGTAGTGCAATTAACAGTGTCAAGTTGCCAAATAACAATCATGTCTTACAAAGCAAAATTTTTCGATTCCGCCTATAAAAAGTTAAAATTCTCAGAAGTACAAGGATGGCACATATTTAAATTTGGCAAGGACTTCCTAGAAGATTGACTCAATTTTTTTTAATGCATAGGTTCATAATAGCTGGACATAAATGTGGTTAATAGCGACTGAACAAAGTACGAACTTTACGAAATGTCTTCGCGAAATTCGCTACCCAAATGGTGGAAATCAAGGGCCGTGTTTATGTCGTGCTAATCTGGCGCTGCTACCTCAGCAGTGTAACAGCTTTGACGTAAATTTTGTGTAGTGTGGCCTAAGAAAACAATAATAAATGACTTAAACTAGCGTCATTTTAGTCTAGACAACGTTTATGCTGGTTCCGCCACCAAAAAATTGCAGCGCCATTCTGTCGACTTCAGAAATGTGGCAGCGCCAATACAATTTAGAATTTACACAGTAACTATTTCGAAAAAAACCATCGGACTTGCACGGCATAAAAGCGGCAAAGGAGTAACAACTTTATGTTTGAAAGCTCAAAAACACCGTGAATTTTAAAATGAAAACTCTTAATAAAAAACGTTTTTCTTATATTTTTTTTGAACGTCATCCTAAATATATCAAACCATTGTATATATAAAACTTTATATTTAATTATTTATACAATGCTTAAACTTAACCACCTGTAAAAAGATATGTATGTGGTAATAATTATAAGAGAAATGCAACGATTTTTTATTCTCAAATTCTCTTTATTGCTGCATATGTAGGTATACGGAAACAATTTAAGGATTTATTTTATCTTTTGAGTGATCTCGTTTATTATTTGTCAGTTTGTTTTTTTTTTATAGCGACATTGAGTTTCGTTTTCTCTCCATGAATCAATTTGATATTTATCAGTCCTGGGACTCGAACACAATCTCTGGAATGGAAATTAACTTTCGTTTTATTTTCTGAAGATTTTTAAACTAAACCATAAATACTTTTATCAGAATGTGCCCAACCGGGTTCAACTTTTGCCTCCTCATTTTTATTACTCAACCAAGTCATGATCGGTTGGTAGTACTCCAGAAGACTTTCAGCATTCAATGTTGGATTTTCGAGCAAAACCGTGGTCAACACCTCATCAAATGGTTTCGAAGATCCAAGAGACATCATTTTTCTAGAGAAATTACGCAATGAAATATTAATCCGCTTGGAAAATATATTATGACTCTAAAATTTTTAGAGATGTTATCAAAAAAATGTTTTAATCCTTTTTTTGAAATTTACAAAACTAAACAATTTTGATTAAAACCGAATAAAACTCACCGTCCCTGTAAATATCATCGGAAAGAAAAATTTTTGCGAACGATAATTTAATACTAGCTTTAATTGACCCTGATGGAAGCATCTAAGTATTTATATTTGTATCAAGTAATCGACGTAATCAAACCTAAAACAGTTTAAAACATGATTCAACCGTTGACATTTGCCGATGTCATTAAAAATAATAATCCACTCGCAACAACGAGTAATAACTTTCCCCCATACAATAAAAAAGACAACATGAATAATACTCCTCCCACAAATATAAACCAGGTAAACTCAACAGAACCATTAAGATGAACTTTTAGAAAACAAACAAATGATGAAACATCTAATAACACAGAATTCAAACATGATGAACATACTAATCCTATTAATGACGAAAATAAATAATGGTCACTAAATTAAACTTAAAAATCGTCATATGGAAATTCAAACGGTCTAATCCAACACGCCTTAGAAATATAACAATTTATCACAAATAATCAAATTGACATTCTTTTAATATCGGAAACACATTTCACCAATAAAAGTTTTATAAAAATTCCGAACTTTAAAATCTTCTACACAAACCACCCTATCGGTCGAGCTCACGGTGGCACAGCAATCATAATCAGACAAAACTTCCAGTTCTGCAAACCAGGTATTAGGATACAAAAAAGATAATATTTTTATTTATAATACCTGCACTATACTGTCCACTAAAGTTCATAATTAGTACTATTAGACTCGGATGCGTTCCGACATTTTGTTCATGCAAATATTTAACCTAGGACTCTACTTAAAACCTACCCAGACCTGAGAGGCTATAATGCATCTTAATGACCTACTTTACTCTGCAGCATTTAAATAAACCCTGTAAATATCATCGGAAAGAATAATTTTTGCGAACGACTGACTTGTCCTACACGTTTTACTAAAGATTGTATGGATCTTCCGTTCTGGTCTTTGACCAGGTTTTTCTGGGCTACATACATATCTGATCAAGACCTGCATTACTGTACTGTATGATATTATTTATGGATTTTAGATCTATTAACCATTTGCTACGTTTATAGCCCCGTGGGATTTCTGCAGAATTTGGTGACGGTTTTGGTTGACGTCAACATAAAAAGAGACTGCTTTTAGAACATTGTTTCTCATTTATATAACCAATGGGTGCCAAGTAAAACCTTACTAATTAGAAATAACCAGTGCCCTCGGTTTACGTCCTATGTTATTGAAAAAAATAAAACTCAAAATAAACTGTTAAGCAAATGTTGAAAGTTGAGTTTCAGTAGCACCAAAAAAAAAACTATGGAATAATTTGCGATAGATTGGGTTCTCAAGCAAGAATAAAGTGACGACTTGCACCTTAAGTCACTTAACCCGTATAATTAACTCCTGCATTATGACCTCAAACTTTAATCATTCCTGGAAAATAGCGAAAAAAACTAACGCGTTATCTGCTAGTGACTAGAGGCCCATTAGCATTCTGCCTTGCTTATCTAAAGATTTGAAGAAACTTATAGCTAAGCAAATACTGAAGCACATCTCTACATTACCTTTTGGAACCATTTCAATCTGGATTCAGACCTGTCCACAGCTGCTCCACGCCCATGGTCAATATGTTAGAAGAAAACGCTTGTTTGTTTGCTTGATTTCTCAAAGCCATACGACAAGGTTGATCATAAAATCCTTTGCTGGAAACTACATCATCTTTATGGTTTCGGTGAGAGGGCGATAAAACGCTTAGGAAGTTTTCTTTGAGAAAGGACACAAAGAGTTATTAATGGGGAAAGCTTCTGCAGGGATCTATTTTGGGAACAATTTTATCTTACATGTTCATCAAGAACTTGCCTACCGTTTGCAAGCACTCCTCTATACGGACGATGCACAACTATCTAGCCCGTTTAATAAATGCTATACAGATCTCGCTTCCTTTTGAAATGAGGACTTGTACATTTGTAACCGGTCATTGATTAACGGGTTGCTCTTAAATCCAGCTTAATTCCATGTTATTACTATCTCTGATAAAGTTATTGACTTTAATCATATTCCTGACATATATGTATCTATCTGATAGTAAACTGGAGCTAGCGGAATCTGTTACTAGAGTCGGATTTAAAATAAATCACAACCTTTCTGAGCGCAACCAAAAGCTTTATACCAATTGAAACGAAGGCAAACTCATACGAACTCTGGTTGTACCAATTATAACTTACGCCGAAGTTGTATACTACAATTTGGACACCTTGTCTCAGCACAAATTACTAGTAGCGTATAATGACGCTGTTCGATACATACATACATAGCTTGCGTAGATTTGATCATATTTCAGTACATTCTAGGGATTTACTAGGATGTACTTTGTAATGTACATACATCAACGCCAGGAATTGGATCTTTTTACACAATATCATTTATCTCGACCGTACTTTTATAACAAATTAAAATCTACTCTTTCTACGAAAATTATAACTTTAAAACACCACGTTATAAATATTTAAATTCCTTTCGTCTGTTTTTCATTCATGCCGTAAGACTGTGGAATTCACTGCCTTCTATATTAGGGGAATTTCATACATCGCGAACTTTAAAAATGCAATCTCACCACATTTCTCTTTGCCATAATATCACTCTAAATTCTATGTATCTTTTATTTAACTTCTACGAGTATCTCTTTTTTCTTGCTTAAACAATTTTTTTTTAATGTTTTTTATCAGTTAGGACTAAAGTCCTTTAAAGTTATAAACCAGCGATGGAGTGAAAGGAACGGGTATATGAAAGTTAGCAGTTGATAGGAGAGAGAAAGAAAGTTAAGTGACGATGCGCGTTAACTTTGAATCTTTGTAAATCATAATTTGTTGGAAATATTGAGGAGGGCGAGTCATTCCACATACGTATGTGTGGCTAAAAAACGAGCTCCTGAATTTCACTATGCGACCGAAAATAGGTTTCAAAAGATAAGAGTGTACGAAAGCGGCCGCACGGGAGCTCCCGCCCAAACATGTGAGTTGTATTCGAGTTTCGGACGAATATAAGCTTTATACATAGATAGTAAACAAGTTTGCAGGACCGAAAAAAATGTTTACACCTCTTGGAGAATTCGAGGCACCTAGCGCCACTTTTCGCAGCTTCAGATATCTGTTGATTCCAACGAATGTCTGGGGTAACTTGCATGCCAAGCATTGAAAAGCGATGAGATCTCTCAATATCAGATCCATTAATTTTTAGTTTGGCTACATTAATATCCCGTTTCAGAGACAGGAGAAAGCACTGGGTTTTTGACGAATTGAACTCAACTCGGTTTTTCGCACCCCAGGTTGATGGTTGCATTAATATCGGAGTTGATCTCATTAGACATTCGCTGTCGGTGAAACTCCACAGCTTGGAGTCTTAGCCGTGGGGTCGTCAATGAATAAGCGAAGTCAAGAGTACTCTCACCCACAAAGGAATGGATTGGATTGTAAGTAAGACAGAGGAGGTTAATAAATATTAAAAACCGGGTCGGAGAGGGGACTGATGCCTGGATTAATACCGAATCTTACGTCATTAAAATTTTTTTACACAGCCGTAACTACACAATGGCTTATCAAATCTAAAGACAAAAAAGTAGTTTTTTGTAAATTCGTTCCCGATTCATTTAAGCTATAATCATCCTTCTGCGTAGTTCTGATGCTGAGCAATGCTCATAATAATTCATCAAATCATTCCAATAATTTTTCGTCAGTGCAGACTACAGCCAGCAGGCTATCATTGCCATATCATGTCTGTGCGTGTGTGTGGGTCCGCGCGCAGTAACGTGATCAAATTTTGAATTTCAGTCGTGCTTTTTTATCAGTGAAAATGTTTAGCACGTTTGCATTTTCATTAATTAGGATATTAATAAGGGAATAGACCAAGGATTTGCACTTGAAAAAAATCATGATAATGTAATATTAAATATATGAGACCGGCATTTCAGAGGCCGAATTAAATAAATAAAAGATTTCATTTTCACATTTGGAAAATGAACAAAAAATGTACTTTTCAGAAGATAACGTTATGGACACCATCAAAAATCCTCCTAAGAACATTAATTACATTTTTCGAATGAATCAAAATCGATTACTTCGCCAAGTGCATATGCATGTAACTTTGTACTGCAAGGTATTTTATTACGCCTGGAGATATAATAATTTTGTAAGGTGAAGCAGGGGGCGGAAGTACCCTAGCACCCTGGATAAAAAAAAAACAAATTCTCGATAGGCTTTATATTGTTCATTCGAACAACGCGGAGTGCTATTACCTCCATCTGCTGCTCGACGAAGTCCAAGCACCTACATCGTTTTCAAACTCAAAAATGGGAGCGGCTTATTTTCATTCTATATTCCACTCGGCTTGCGGAAACTATTGGAAGACGAACGATATTGGAACCAGATAAAGGAAGCTTTGTCTCTGATTTATCTCATTATCTCATTTATCTGCTCGCAATATGTAATACTGGTTTTTGCCAGTTGTTGTTGAATCTACTACGTCTCTGTGAGCGGCAAAGGGAGAGTTTGGGTGAGTATATAAAATAGCAGTTGGAAAAAGAATGTCGGGGACTGTGTGACCAACATAGGAAGAAGAATAAATACTTGATACTGCTTGAAAACTTAGTGGTCGAGGTGGAAGGGCAACCCCTTAATCACTATGGATTACCACCGCCCTTAGTATCAGGTGAAACTCCTGTCAACCTCGATTACTTCCGAGAGGTATCATTGGACATAGACGATCTATAAAACAACCCACTTCTCAACTATAATCAGAAGAAAGTTTATAATGATATTATGCAAAGCTTCAAATCAACATATGATAACATTTTCTTCTTCGACGCTCCAGGCGGGACGGAAAACATTTTTCTTATTAACCTGTTGCTTGCTAAGACAAGAGTATTGAAGTCGCGTCGACTGGAATAGTTGCAAATACTTTTGAAGTGGGATTCCGAATTCAGCATTCAAACTACTTCTCAAATACTCAAACACATTTGCAAGTCATTTCTGCAACATATACATATAAGTAAAGTTGTATGGCTCCGGTACTTTGAGATTGAAAGGTCATGGTCTGGGATGAGTGCACTACGTCACACAAAATAGCAATGGAGGCATTGGGGAGACGTTGTCAGTCTCTCCAGGGGGATTTTGTGCTGATAAAATAACGGCTTGCCTAAAATCATCCTACTTGTGGCCAAAAATGAAGTTGTGTCTTAAACATACAGAAAAGCTACAATCCATGTGAAACGTGCAATACCTTATCCTACTCCCTTTATATCAGGCCTACTAAAGTGGGCGTGGATATATCAGATTTTATTCACCTAGCTTAAAACTTAGGGCCTGAAAAGTGGTGACATTCGGACGCACAGACAGAAGGTTGGACGGACGGATGGACAGAAGGACGAACAAACAGACGGACTAACGGACAGACACGGCTCAATCGTTTTCGCTACTGATCTCGAGTATACATGTATACTTTATAGGGTTTACCTCTACCTTAAAGTTTAGTGGTTTTGATATGACATACAACTCCATAGACACAGTAGATAATAGATTTCGAAGAAGTGTTGCATTACCCGTTGGAATATTTGCATACTCTCAACCCTAGGTATTCCCTAACACAAAATAAGGGAAAACTGTGTTTACACCTCGCATCCCTTTTATTCCATATAACTGCAATTTTCATCGAAAGTTTGTTTCACGATTACAATAAATAAGGCAATCCTTAAAGAAACCTGGGGTTGATTTAAGTTTTAAGCTTAACTTGCAATATGCAATATGTAAAGTTTATTGGAACAACATCAAATATATTACATAAAGAGGTGCTGAAGAAATAAGAAAACCCGCATGTATAAATAAATACCTGGGCTTAGAGAAGTATCTGCCATACATAAGATGCAATACACAAAAATAGTCTGCTTTATAAATATATACATATGTAGTTATACGGTTCATAAAACGGACCTACATATGTTTGTAATCTTATCAATTTCGAACTAAATAGAAATACTTTTAAAGATAATTTAATACTAGCTTTAATTGACCCTGATGGAAGTATCTAAGTATTTATATTTGTATCAAGTAATCGACGTAATCAAACCTAAAACAGTTCAAAACATGATTCAACCGTTGACATTTGCCGATGTCATTAAAAATAATAATCCACTCGCAACAACGAGTAATAACTTTCCCCCATACAATAAAAAAGACAACATGAATAATACTCCTCCCACAAATATAAACCAGGTAAACTCAACAGAACCATTAAGATGAACTTTTAGAAAACAAACAAATGATGAAACATCTAATAACACAGATTTCAAACATGATGAACATACTAATCCTATTAATGACGAAAATAAATAATGGTCACTAAATTAAACTTAAAAATCGTCATATGGAAATTCAAACGGTCTAATCCAACACGCCTTAGAAATATAACAATTTATCACAAATAATCAAATTGACATTCTTTTAATATCGGAAACACATTTCACCAATAAAAGTTTTATAAGAATTCCGAACTTTAAAATCTTCTACACAAACCACCCTATCGGTCGAGCTCACGGTGGCACAGCAATCATAATCAGACAAAACTTCAAGTTCTGCAAACCAGGTATTAGGATACAAAAAAGATAATATTTTTATTTATAATACCTGCACTATACTGTCCACTAAAGTTCATAATTAGTACTATTAGACTCGGATGCGTTCCGACATTTTGTTCATGCAAATATTTAACCTAGGACTCTACTTAAAACCTACCCAGACCTGAGAGGCTATAATGCATCTTAGTGACCTACTTTACTCTGCAGCATTTAAATAAACACCTGACTTAAAGCAATCAAAAAATATATAATAATAAGACAAAAAGTCAAAGATAAACGCAAACTAAGAAAAATTTGGCACACTACAAGATCAACGCTTGACAAAACTACAAGATCAACAGAGCGACGAAAAAACTTAAGATAATCCTCCAAGAACACAATAACCGTAAAGTGTTTGTGTTGCTGTGAGATTTGACAACTATTTGTCAAATCTCACAGCAACATAAAACACCAACTTTTCACTATCGAATTTAAACAAAAGGCTTTTGAACGGAACTACCCATCAAGCACCTATAATAAACAATGACGGTACTTGGTCCAGAAGCAGTAAGGACAAAGTGAAAACACTAGCTGACTACTTCAAAACCACATTCATAATGGATAAAATATTTCATTTTTACAAACACAAGTATCTAAAGAATTAGAATCAAAGACACAATAACACATCACTGGAAATACAAACTTAATCACAAAAAAGCTGCTGGATATAACATGATAACTTGAAAACTACTAAAACCTGATAGTGGCATTATTTATCTTAGGATTATCTTAAACAATTATCTAAAAGTCTGGAAGGTGCTGAAAATAATCGCAATTCCAAAACCTGGCAATGATCCTACAAAGTCTACATGATATAGGCCAATAAGTGTATTACCGATTATATCCAAGATATTCGAAAATCTGACCGTATTGACAAATTTGTACTACAACAAAAACTCATACCGGATCGCCAATTTGGTTTTCGACAAAAACACTCGACTATACAACAGGCCCATCGCGTAACCAATAAAATTTTAAACGACCTAGACGAGAAAAAATATTGTGCATCAGTCTATCTAGACGTTGCAAAGGCTTTTGATAGTGTTTGGCATAAAGGACTTATACATAAATTAAGCAACATTCTACCGGATTTCCTTGCTCTAATTAAAAGTTATGAGTACGAGTGCTCCGAGCTTTGCCAAATAGACGCAGGTGTCCCCCAAGGAAGTGTCCTAGGACCAAAGTTCTAACTTCTCTATACAGCGGGCATATCGAAACCAAACAACTCTATGCTAGCTACATTTGCAGACGGCACTGTAATCCTATCTTCAAACAAATGTAAACAATTAGCCACACAACAAGTCAGAATAGCACTGGACGGTATAGTCGATTGGTTCCACAAATGGGGAATTAAATATTAAAATAAACAAAGATAAAACAGTCCAAGTTTTATACACTACAAAAAGAAACCATATTCTAGGAAAACATCAGCTACAATAATAAAGAAATTGTTCTTGACAATGAGGCTAAGTACCTGGGTATGCTAATAGATCAAAAATTGACTTGGAAATCACATATAATAAATAAATGGAACCAAATAAAAAAGAAATTTAGACAACTCTACTGGCTTCTTGGGAAGAACTCAAGGTTAGCAATAGAAAACAAACTTCTAATCTATAAAACAATAATAAAACCATATAAAACCAATATATGGACGTACGGGATTGAAATGATATCCAAAAATAACATGTATTAAAATTATGCACTTTACTATGGAAAATACTTATAGCACTTACTTCAATGCGTTGCCAACATCCTTATTTCCATAAAAATCACAATTCTGCAGTGGGTCCTTTGGGTACTGTCCACTGATTTCACATAACTTTTTATAGAACTGGTAGCCAAAAATCTCAGAGTCAAATTTCCTTGAAAGAACAATTGAATGTGGTGTTGTTAATGGTAAAATTAAAGATAAAATAAAAAACCATACATAGCTTGTTGATTTTCGTTCAAGTCGATGTAGAATTTGAATGGAAAGTCAAATAAATGAGATACACGATCGACTGGCGGCTCTACACCGACATACTTTTCCATTAGCATCCAATAGTGTTTGTTAATTTCCTCTAATTTTACTGCTTCTTCAAATAAGTCAGTCATTACTTTTGTATGAACAAAATAAACTTGAATGTTCAGTAATGTGTGTATACCCTACAAAGCTGAGAATATAAGAACGGTTGCATTATTAAATCTGCTTACACTCACCATCCTTAGAAGGCGATTCATTCGTACCTCCTCGGTAAATTCAAAGTCAGTTACCATTCCAATAGCATTTAAATGTTTAGGTGTCGAGGCTGACAAAATGACAGCTTCACCGATCGGATTTTCCAGGCCTTCTGAACCAAAGTAGTAAGCTGGGAGATTTTTCTTCTCCCTAGCATAATATAAACGACCCATATAGCCATGGGCCTGAAGAAACTTCCTGAAATCCATTTTCTGACAATACCGCATATAGACATTGGGAGTCTGATCAAATATTGTTGCCTGACAATCACCTTCGTCTTCAAAGTTTTTCATTTTGATCTGCGAACCCCAGAGATCGTCGGGTATCGGGTCAAATCCTAGTGATTGGTAGAACTCGTCGGCTGTTTTGTACAGTTTGAGAGTGTCGTAGTTATTTTTCTCTAGAATGGAGTCATAGGGGGGAAGATCTTTATGGGGGTACATTTCATCAATAACACTTCCGTTTGTCCAGGATTGAGCCAACACTTGTTGAAATAGATGATCGGGAATTAGTCCATTGGATTTGATTACTGAGTCTCCATATTTCTTATGCAATTGGTGTCGAATAAAGGCGTGCAATTGCCGATAAAGTGGTTGAATTTGAGTCGTCACCTGCTCCATTCCGGTGATATTGTATTCACGTAACCAGAAGTCGAGTGGAGTTATTTCTGTGGAAAAGTAGACTATGTCATACATATGTAGGTTTAGGTTTATGTTAGAGAGGGTGTCTGCACCAGTGTGCAAACACAGTAAGACCACTAAAGGTCTATTGTGTTGCCATGGACCGCACCATTTGGCTATCCGGGACTAATTAAAACCAACCGGAGCTTTTGATAAAGCAAAGGAGGCTTCTGACACCTGCTGCCGCCAGTTCGCCTTGGTTGTCAAAGAAGTGGATTTCTAGATGGAACGTACACACGAGGTGGAGAACGGTTTCGGGATGCCTGGACCAGATCTGTCTTGAAATGTTGCTAGTAGAACCAAAGATTTTCCCATCTACAGTTGGTTTTGCTGAGCGTCCAGCTTTAGTGTGGATTTACACTTTCGTTCTTTTATCCGTCGTTCGTTGTGCGTTGTCAGACGTACACGGAACAACGAAAGTGTAAATGATAAAACCGACAACGAACGAAGAACGAATGAACAACGAACACGTACGCAGAAATTCAAGGCTAATTGGAATTTTCTGTGTACGGTTTTAGCCGAACGCCGAACAGCGTGTGTGTAAATGACAACGGTTAATCGTACGTTCTTTTGCAGTGTTGTTTCTTTTTTACAAAGATGGGTGATTTAGGACCAAAGAAAGAAGTTCAATGTACATATATTTCTTCTGACATCCTTAAATTATTTCGGAAGTCATTGCAATTCCTTGCAATGTCCATGTGGCCTGGCACCCAGTATAGGTGAATGTTGATGGTGATGGGTTATTTAGGACCAAAGAAAGAAGTTCAATGTACATATATTTCTTCTGACATCCTTAAATTATTTCGGAAGTCATTGCAATTCCTTGCAATGTCCATGTGGCCTGGCACCCAGTATAGGTGAATGTTGAACTGTTCAGTAATTTTTAGAAGAGACAAACGGCAGTTTAAATCGGCATTTGAAATAAAGAAGCATGATTGATTTGCCGCTTGACTGAAACGCTAATATCTCTGACAGATATTGCATTATATTTTAGCCAGGACAAGACTGCCTTGATCGCCACGATTTCCGCCTGAAAAACGCTACAATGATCTTATCGAAGAAAGCACCACAATCCACCCCTCGTCAGTCTGGGAGCCGTCCGTGTAGAAGTGGACTGAACTGTCCTAGGGAAAGTAAGCAGTGACCCATTTACAAATAAGAGGGTCGACGTATAATTGAGGAGATCAATAATCGAGAAATAGCCGTTATAATAGCTAGACCACTGAGAGGAGGCTTTGAGTCGGATAGCCGCACTCGCAGCCAATTCCTTACCAAGAATATCTAAGGAGAGCAGGTGGAGCATAATGTTCAGCGCTTCTGAGGAAGAAGTTCTCAGTGCACCACTGATGCATACACATGTAGGTCTTTGCACCTTAGATAGGTGATTGAGGTGAGCAGCCCTATTAAGAGCCGGTCACCAGACGATCACGCCATACAGTAGTATAGGCCTGATAAAGGACACGTATATCCAGCGTATGATATGTATGAGGTTGAAAGCGCCAGCTTCTACCTATGGCCTGTTTGCAGGAGTATAGACCCACAGTTGCTTTCTTTACGCGTTCAAATAGATTGGCTGCCCCGTTTGGCTTCTTATTGAAATTGAGACCCAAGTATTTTGTATTGGATTATCTTTTAGATTTGGGCTTGTGGATATGAATGGTTTGAAACTGCGCATGGCCCAAAGGATCTTTTCAGCAGTAATTATTTTCGTGGAGTATTTTTATATTCTGAACAGAAATTGAAAAAAAAATTATTAAAACAAAAGCTCACATATTCGGGGCGTTTTAAAAAAAAACCTTTTTTCAATGAAATTTCGGAGATAACATATGTTATTGCGGTTGTGCTCTCAGAAATGCGAATGCGAAATGCCAGGCCTATTTTACTATGCCTCATGTATAAGAAAATGGGTTGAATTTCATGCATATTGTTTCAAAACTCAGAACTTCAGCTTAACAAAAAAAAAAAATAAGCATATTTTCCACAGAAATTGTTGATAAATGTGAAGAATGAACAAATAATACCTTCAAACACTTCAATAAGCTTTATCTGTTTTCTTCTTAAATAACCGAAACTCACCCGTCAAATTAGCAGCATCCTTCAAACTATTAACCAAAACTTCAAAATTCATCGCAGCCCATATATGGTTCTTCTCTCTCCATGCTGTCCAATAGTATTTTAATTCTTCTGGATCGTTACTTTTTGCGATAATGTTTTGAATATCAGGGAAGTAAGCCAATTCAACACTACTATTATGATAAGCTGGAATATCTTTGTCACTAGATAATTCATCAAGCGCCGTCAGAGCATCTATCATCAATGAATACTTTTCCTCTCCGATAATTGCTTCTCCAGCTGATTTTCTTATTATTTGAAAAATATATTTCAGTTCCTCATCCTGAAATTGATCGATGTCAAACACCTTTGAATCGTTGACGATTTCTCCCAAAGCGTTTGCAGTCATCATAATTGTCTTGAAATCCTTTAATGCAGTCGCTAGATCCTTATCCTCGATGTTGAATGAATCATGACTCAACTTATTGTAATTGGTGTATATTTTTTCACTAGCTTGCTCGACAAACTGTTTAGCTTCGACTTCATTGGAGTTGAGAGGGGCTGCATTACATGTCTATAGGTCAGATATATAATTTAAAAAAACAAAAAGAACGCCGTTAATTCGGAAAATCACTCTTACCTCTATAAAAACAGCACCCAGTATTGTCATGAAAATTAGTCTATTCCACATTTAGACCGCGTTTCACTTCAGTTTTACTTAGAAAATAACTCTGAACACTGATCACAGTCTTTGCAACGTTACTGCTTTATATTGGAAGGTGAGTGCTTATTTACTAATTCTTGCGATAGCGTGATCTTATTCACATGGCCCTAGTCATAGATAATGTTACTCGAAGTGCTTAGGTGTTCAAATCTCAGTATTGCAGTATTTTAATATTTCAGTGATAACCCGTCGATGAATTTCGATGCGCTTCGTGTATGAAGATTTCTTATCTGTTTATTGAGGTGCATAGCTATGTTCTGATACGGATTGATATTATTAAGCTGTAGCTGAATTATGTACTTATATACTTTATACATACATATATATATTTTAAATTTGCACTTATGAGATTTTTCTCTGCTCTATATTATTTGGTTACATAGTTTATTTAGTAGCAATGGTTTTAGTGACTTTGATTCGATCTAGAGTACTGGGTTGTGATTTTCGTATATAGAGTACATATACATACATATGTACATACATACATGTATATGTTGGTAATTAAAAAGACCAAATAAACAATTAATACAATTCCATTATATTCAAATTCAGTTTTTGATTAATATAAAGATTTAATAGGTGAACTGGTAATAAATAAGTGGTTATCAGGAGACTGACCTAGATTTGCCCTTCAGATTAAAAAAAAAAGTTATTTCTTGCAAAAACAAAAGACATTAAGAAAACGTAATCAACTGCACAATCACGATATTCTTGATCATCCAATGGAGGACAACTTATGTCCGATGCCCATGAACTAAAGCACAAAATTATCTCGATTTGGAAATTACTTAAGAAAATTCAAAAAACGCATGATAATTTTCTACTTTTTATTTTTTTCTAATCGAATTATATTAATCTTTAATTTACAACTAACGATGTTACTATTATTCTTAATTTAATTAAGAAAACAGTAAAAAAAGCAAAGGTCATCAAAAAATAACTGGACAAAACTAAAGCACATACACCCTATATTACGAACAACTCGCCCGTATTTAGTCAATTTTACCGTTTACTTCGAATATCCTACAATTTTACCGTTGCTTTTTCTCAAGCATGATATTATCAATAAGAAAAACAATTAGTTATGTGTCATCCGCATTGCAGATCGAACACTAGAATTAAAATTAGAAAAAGTGATAAAATGGTGCGCAATAAGTATTGCAACCATCTAAAAGAAAAAATAGTGTCTGATTTTAATAACGGCGAATCAGTAACATTTATTGCCAAAAAGTTTATCATAAGCCATACCGTGATTTCCCGCATAATTATTCGGTTCCATGCCCAGGGAAATGTCCAAATGGTTCATAGTGGCGGTAGACCCCAAAAAACCACCAGTCGCGAAGATAAAAGAATCATCAGACTAATTCAAAAGGACCTCTTCATATCATCGAGATGCATTAAAAATGAACTAAGCTTAGAGATTTCAAGCAGGACGATCCGGCGAAGAGCGGTTGATAGTGGCTTGTCATCATATCGAGTAATAAAAAAGCCATTTATTTCTCCAAAAAATCGACGTGCAAGACTCGAGTTTGCAATGACACATGTAAACTGGACTGTGACGACATGGAAAATGGTGCTCTTCTCTGATGAGTCCAAATTTAATTTAAAGAAATCTGACGGATTTTGGACGGTACGGAGGCCAAATGGCGAACGATTAAATCCCCGTTTCACAAGGACTACAATTAAGCACGGTGGAGGCAATATTATTGTCTGGGGATGTTTCTCCAGTCAAGGAGTCGGACCAATTCACGAGATTGATGCAATAATGAATCGTTTCATGTACCGGGAGATTCTTCAAAATGTTTTGCTTCCTCATGCTGAGGAGAATATGCCGTTGCGATGGGTCTTCCAACATGACAACGATCCCAAACATACCGCTAAAATTGTAAAGGATTGGTTTGAGGAAAACAATATTGCTATTATGAAGAGGCCAGCACAATTGCCTGATCTCAACCCCATAGAGAACCTATGGGAAATTGTAGATCAGAGAATTGATCGCTCGAAGTGCCCTAATTTCGACTCCATGCTTCAAAAGACTCAAATTGCCTGGAATAACATCCCGACGCATATAATTGACAATCTTATTGACTCCATGCCTCGACGATGTGCTGCAGTAATTCAAAATAATGGCTACGCCACTAAATATAAGCTATACAACATGTATTTTATTTTTTTTTATTTATGAATCCGAAAATGTGCTTTAGTTTTGTCCATTTATTTTTTGATGATCTCTGATTTATTTTACTGTTTTTTAATTAAGTTAAGAATAATACTAACATCGTTAGTTGTAAATTAAAGACTAATATAATTCGATTAGAAAAAAATAAAAATTAGAAAATTATTCGTGCTTTAGTTTTGGCCAACACTGTATGTATATGGATGTATATGTGCTTTATTTTAAATGTAAATATATTAAGTTTGTAACATAGAAATATTATCAAGATCGAAGATTGAAATACATAGTTACTATCCGTCTGCAACGGATCGTATAATACTCTATTTGGATTGAATTCCAATGATAACTTCGAATGTGCACTTCATATCACTTCTTTACGGTGAAGTTTGTGGGCGATTCCTTGGAAACTTTAGGTTAGGTTAGGTAAATTGGTACCCTTGTTGACCAAAAATTGTAAGCGGCTCACTTAGACTAGCAAAATGAAGCTAACTGTAACTCTTTAATGTCTGCTTGTCTGTTAACATATGTAGATAGTGGTTGTCTTACAAGAAATATTTCCCTTAATAATCATGTTCGCAGCTTGTTTTATTGCAGTCACTTCGGTTTGAAAAACGCTGCAATCGTCCTTCAGTCTGAAGGACCGATTTGTATTTCGAGACGCGCGGTAGACGCTAGCACCAGCATCTACATCCATTTTGGATCCATCGGAATCGTAAATACTATAAAATCCAAAACGATAAGGCTACAAAAGTCCTTGAAATCACAGTTTCTCAAAAACCCCTAAACGTAGAAACTTGAAATTTCGCACAGTAATTTCTTATAATCTCTATATGTTCGATAAAAACGGATATATTCGGTAAATTGTTTTTGAATTTCAGTCATGCTTCTTTATAAGTAAAAACGTTTGGCATGTTATCAATTTTATTAATTCTGACATTAATAGGAGAAGACTAATTATGATAAATATGCACATATATGAAACCGGCGATCCTACCGGAGAAGGAGGATCTCTACATGCCTCTCGCTACGTGGAAACTCTTATTTAAGCAATATTTGATTAGCACTACTAACCGCAGGTGGTCGAACTGTACCACGTAACAGATCTGGCCCAAGCTGGATCTCAAGCGATCCAATAGTCTAATAAGACTAAAGAGATCCCTCATCAACACAATAGTAGCTGTGCTGGGTCTCCCGGCAAACGACCTCTGTAAAAACTGCATGGACTAGAAAGAAGGAGAGACTATTCTTCACCTCCTATGCACTTGCCAAGATCTCCTTCAACTCGAAGGAAATTGTATCTAGAAGAGTACTTCTTCGACTACCTTGGCGAATTAGCTAACATAAGTATTAAACGCCTCCAGCGCTTTATAATAAGCTCATGTTGGTTCAACGGGTAGTTGAAGACACTAGATACTGTGGTATCACAATGGGTCTATTCTGGCCTAAGTGTGGCTGCACTTTCTAAAGCCTGCCAACCGAACCCATCCTAACCTATGTATATGAGACCGAAATTTCAGAGGCCGATTGGCCCATTCTTTGTTTTAGAATACATGAACGATTATTTTTTTCAGAAGATAATAAGGAAAGATTCAAAAAACCTCCAAAGAACATAAATGGCATTTTTCGAACTAAGCAACTTTGATTACTTCGCCGAATACATACATATCTACATATGTTATGTACCCTTTTATTACGTCTGGAGAAATTATAATTTTGTGAAATGAAACAGAGAACAGAGGTAAAAAAGACCATGTACTCGGCAGGATTTATATTGTTCATCCGATCAACGTCAAGTGCTATTACTATCTACTATTAGCTGCTTACATTCATCCTACATTCCACTAAGTTTGCAGGGACTATTGGAAAAGGTAAGATATTGGAACCAGATAATGGAAGCTTCTGTCTCTGATTTATGTTATTGAGATCTGTTCGCTATAATGCTGGTTTTTGCGAAGGTCTGGGTAAAGATATAAAATAGCAGTTAATTGTTGGGGACTGTATGATAAACATAGTATGGATGTCTACAACAAATACTTGATACTGCTCGAGAATTTAGTGGATCAACCCCTTAATCACTATGAATTACCACAGCCCTTAGTGAAACTCCTGTCAACCTTGATTACTTAAGAGAAATGTCATATGACATAGATGATCTATAAAACTACCCACTTCTCAACTGCAAGAGGAAATTTTATAATGAAATCATTCAAAGTTTCAAAACAACAGATGATAACATTTTGTTCTTGGACGCTGCAGGAGGGACGGAAAACATTTTTCTCAATAACCTGTTGCTTGATAACGTAAGAGCATTAATGTCGCTTCGTCTGGAATAGCTACAACACTTTTGGAGTGGGATTGCACATTCAGTATTCAAGCTACATCTCAATTCAAACACATTTGCAAGACCCCTTCGCAACATACATATATAAGTCCTATGTAATGTCATAGTCTGGGATGAGTGCACTATGTCACATAAAAGAGTTTTGTGCTGACAAAATACGGGCCTGCCTAAATTCATCCTACTTGTGACCAAAAACGAAGCAGCTGTGCCTTAAACATACAGACAAGATACAATCCCTGTGGAACGAACTACTAAAGTGGGTGCGGCATACTGCAATTTTGTATTGAATTCCTACGATAACTTTGAAGTGAAATATTTTACACTTCTGCTGGTTCTCCTTCTCAAAGCCCAGATATGAAATTTCATTCTCCCAGTTCCAAATTTAGAGTATAATATATATGTACCTTATAGGGTTTATCTCTATTATTTCTCTAAGTTACAAACTATGCATCAAACTTAATATACCCTACAGGGTATAAAAATAATATGAGGGTACATTTAGGACTTGGTGGGGACGTTTATGGTAAAGAGCCTACGCAGCTTGAAAACTGAAATAGACGATGGAAATATAGAAGTAGAAAAGGGAAAAATACAAATTCTTAATACTTTGAGTCAATTGAGCGGACTATACTAACAAAACAAATTATGCAATCGAAATTAGTGCTTAGCTTTTGCTTAAATTAAATGTTTCTGATATGACCTGCAATTCTATTGGCACAGTACATAGTAGATATCGAAGCAGTAATGGATTAAATAAAATAAATAAACATTTGGCGCGACAGGTCAATGGGACCCAGGGCCTAACTTCTCACAACCATTCGTGTTGTATCTGTTATATTCTTCACCCAAATGGAAGGACAATTTTTTATTTGAGAAGCTTTTTCGTGACAGTTATACTCTCAGATGTTTGTCAGATGCTCGCTAGAGGTGGGGCCGTGAAAGAAATTTGTAGGTATTGGTTAGTCCCCGTAGTCCACCGCACTAACCACTTGAGCCACCGCTGTGCATTACCTGTTGGAATACTTGCATGCTCTCAACCCTCCAGTTATTCCTTCACACAAAATAATATTGAAGGTAGGCACTCTTATTATGCTCTTAAAGAATTTTAGCCCAAATGTGCAACGGAAGCCGAATGCAGGTGAAAGCTTTCCATAAAATGTGATAGAGACGACAATCTTTACGAGCTGCGGCCAAGGAATAATTGTGTTCACACCTCGAATCCCTTTTATTCCATATGACTGCAATTTACATCGTAGGTCTGTTTCGCGATGACAATAAATAAAGCTTAGCTTAACTCGTATAGTTCAACTCACAGTACCTATGCCCAATGTACAGTCTATTGGAACAACAGCAAACATATTATATAAAGAGGTGGTGAAAAAATAAGCAAGGCCACAGGTCTAAAAGTTTCGTAATACAATACGTAAGTTATCGACCTCTAATTAAATAATATATACATATACATATGTACGTACGTGGTTACACGGTTTATAGAAATGACTTATTTAAATATGAAACTTTCTAAATTTGCTTTGATATCGATTTTTAATTTAATTATTCAGCTTGCTTAGAAAATATATTGCAGAGTTCCGATAATAAAAATTTGCATGCGTGCATTTTAAAAACACACGATCGAAGCCGGACGGGTCGGCTAGTAGATACATATATATTTTTCTCAGTACAGACTATACCATCATCACACCCAGTACAGACTATACCATCATCCAGTGAGGACCCGAGTAGGAATTCTTATAGCGAATCTCCGACTACAGTTTAATAGTCCATTTGCGTCCGGAGTTCCAATATATACCACCGGTACATAATTGAGGCGTGAACATGGGGTTTAGCTAAGCCTTAATTCCCATAGTCGTAGCGCCGTTTAAGCTGCCGAACTGCCGCGGTTTATATCAAGTGGACGAAGGTTCAGTATTGTTTCCAGTGCTGCTGTTGGCGTTGCTCTCATCGATCCCGTTACCCCCTAGACACCTTGCCCGTTGAATCTTTGTCACGCTTTAAAGATTTCTTCTCGAGCGCCTTCCACAAAACAATCGAACCGTATGTTAAAATGGGTCCTACCACGCAGTGTATAGCCAGTATACCACTTTATGTTTACATTTCCATGTTTTTCCGAACGTTCGTCTGAAAGAATTAAATCCATGCAATCCATTTATATCTAGGATTTAAAAATACCTCGTGCACAGAAGGCACTTACATCACGTATTTCAACAACATCAACCTCAGAAGTCAACATCACCTCATTACATCAAAACACCGATCATCTACAACTTATCACCAGTGGTTCCGCCGCAAAACCAAACCTTGCTGAGCACCACTACCTACCGTTATTAGAAAAAAAATCATCACCGTCGCACATTAACATAAACAAATGCGCTGGTCCAGATGGTATCTCACCCATTACTCTGAGGAGGTGTTCTTCCACGCTGGCAAAACCTCTGCGTAAACTTTTTCATCTATCCTACTCTTCTGGACTCTTCCCGAGTAGAGGGAAAACAGTATTTGTCCAGCCCGTCCCTAAAAAAGCGAATCTTCTTCTCCCTCATCAGGTTTTAGAGGAGTGGTTCTTGAATGGTTTCATTCTTATCTCAAGGTTAGAAAGCAAAGAGTGAAAATAATCGGGGTTTTTAGCGATTCCCGTACTATTAAAAATGGTGTTCCTCAGGGCTCTGTCCTTGGTCCTTTGTTGTTTTTAATTTTTATAAATTCACTTTTTCTACAATCATTTAATGGCCATCCAACCGCTTTTGCAGATGATATAGCTTTTACGTATCAAGAAGTGAATTCCTTTAATTGTGTTGGAAGTATGAATGAAGATATCCAGAAGTTAAGGCAGTGGTTTGTTTTGCACAAGCTAGTGGTCAGTACTAAAACTAAACTTATGACTTTTAAAATGATAGGCAGTAACAATCTTGATCTTAACATGGTATTTCACTCTCATGATTGCAAAAGGTTTGGTTTACCAGTTCATAGTTGTGGTCTGGCAAACTATAATGATGCTCTTCCATGTTCAGATAAGTGTTTTAAAATTGAATCAGTTAGTGAATACACGTATTAGGGTGTTTAAATTGATTCAAACTTAAATTGGAAATCACATGTACAAGCTACAAAATCAAATATGATGCAGGTAATACGAAAATTGTATCTCTTAAAACCATACTGTTCTAAGCAAACACTATCTATGATATATTATGCACTGGGTAACTCAAAACTGCAATATGGTATTACAAGTTGGGAATGGGCTTATGATAACACTTTTGATCCCTTATTTAAAACTCAAAACTGTCTAATTAGAATAATTTGCGGTAAAAATCGTTTAACTCATTGTTGGCCGCTTTTCAAAACTTACACATTTTGCCTTTAAGGCATCTTTACATTTTCAAAGTTCTTAGAGAATTTTTCAAGCGCAGCGGTAACATTCTGAATAGAACGTCTAATTATTACAGCTTACGTGTTAATAACCAAGCCTTGGTAAATGTTCCTGTCGCACATAAAACCAAATTTGCTTACTTTTTTACTGTTACTGCTCCTAGATGTTTTAATAAACTACCTATTGTGATAAGACTAACTAATAATTTTCATTCATTTCTAAAGAGAGTTAAGGATTGGTTATTCAGTATTGACTATATGAACATTGATGATATCTTTTGATGTGTGCATTGAAATCTAAATACTCTTATTTTGTCAATATTATGCAGTCTATAGAGTTATTTTTGAACACTTACTATGGAATATGTATATCCTTCACCCTCCAATTATGTAGTACTTACCCCACTCTACATTATTTTGTATTGTATAATTTTTTATATCATTCAACACTAACTTCATAGTTATAGAATGATTATCTTCCTTTTTAATGAACTTGCATTTTGTAATGAACATTGTAAAAAGTATAGATTAAGTTGGAATGAATAAAAAATGAAATGAAATTCTGTTCACACTCACCATTCTTAGAAGGTGATTCAGTCGTACCTCCTCGGTAAATTCAAAGTCAGTTACCACTTCAATTGTATTTAAATGTTTAGATGTCGAGGCTGACAAAATGACAGCTTCACCGACCGGATTCTCCAGGCCGTCTGAGCCAAAGTAGTAAGCTGGGAGATTTTTTTTCTCCCTAGCATAATAAAAGCAACTCATATAGCCGTGGGCCTGAAGAAACTTCCTGAAATCCATTTTCTGACAATACCGCATATAGACATTGGAAGTCTGATCCAATTTTGTTGCGTGGCAATCACCTTCGTCTTGATCTTTTTTCATTTTGATCTGCGAACCCCAGAGATCGTCGGGTATCGGGTCAAATCCTAGTGATTGGTAGAACTTGTCGACTGATTTGCACAGTTTGAAAGTGTCGTAGTTATTTTTCTCTAGAATGGAGTCATACGGGGGAAGATCTTTATTGGTCCATTGGATTTGATTACTGAGTCTCCTTATTTCTTATGCAATTGCTTACTAATAAAAGAGTGCAATTGCGGATGAAGTGGTTGAATTTGATCCATTACTTTTCCATTTCAGTGACATTATATATTAACCATTTTATATGACAGCTCAATGCGCATTGGTTCAATCCGCATAGAAAGGGTGGTGTTTACATGCAATTATCCTAAATCGAATCCAAAATGAGCGAGAGACAACTGAGAGAGTTTAACAAACAGCTGATTGAACTGACAGTTTGGTAAATTCGAAGTGCGTGTACATCGAGTGACATTAGATTACAGATAAGAGAATGAGAATGAGAGCGCGAGAGAGTAAAATGATTCAATGCGATTTGAAAGTGTTTATGTGATATTTCAATTCGGTTTCAAATTTTCAATGCAATTTATAAACAGGAAGAAATGAATGCGGATTGAGTATTTTAATGCGGTTTGAAGTGGTGTATGAGGGAATTGAACCAATGCGCATTGAGCTCTCATATAAACGGGGTATATATTTACGTAACCAAAAGTCGAGTGGAGTTATTTCTGTAGAAAAATAGACTATTACATATGCATATATACATACATAGTAATACGATAGATGATAATAACGACAAAAGCGATCAAAACCAGCAAATTTAACGTTACTTCAACTTTTGCCGACAACAGATAACAGACAACAGGCAAAGAAAGACAGCACTTTTTTATAAATTTACTATTTTAATTGAAATTAAAAGATTTTATTAAGATCAAATTTTTAGATATACAAATTGTCCACAATTTTTGTTGAAATTTTACATGTAACATTGCCAAACGTTAAAGTTTATCGTAGTAATTCTATAAAAAAAATTAAGTGCATGACCTTGATATAAGTTTACAATCTTGTAAGCACTTGTTCTTTTTGCACATAACGCCTAATAAAGTGGGCGTGGGACTCTGCATTTTTGATGGAACTGATGCTATTGTCTGGGAGATTTCAAAAATATTTTTTTTTGGTAAAAACGGCCTCAAAAATTGGCGTTGAAATATTTGGTGTTCAGGTGATTATGGCCTATAAAACATGAATATAAACTTTTTTTTGCAAGGAAATGAAAAATGTGGGCGTAACCCGCCCCAGAATTTAAAAAAGGCCATGCAAAATTGTACCAAAATCTCCAAAATGCCAAAACAGAATCACTTAATTTTAGTGTTATTATGTTCTTCGAAAAGTGCTTCAATTAATATCGTCTAGAATGGGTGGTAAAATACCTTATCCTTCTTCCTGGATTGTATTATTGAATTACTATGATAACTTTAAACGTTTGAACGTTTAAACAGCAACATCTGTTATATGCAAAATATCATTAAAATCGGATTTTGAGTAAAACACCCCAAGAACATTGTTGATTTGATATGGGTGGATTGTTGATTTCTTTTCAACTTCGAACAAATTAATTATGAAAAGTGGGGGTAGCAGTGGGCAGATTTTAAAAATTTTTGCAATTTTAAAAATTGATTGAACCTTCTTTAATTTAAGCCCAAAAAGTCATGACATACAGACGGACTGATGAATGGATAAACGAACGGATAGACAAACAGACGGACGGACGGCCTGATGGACATGGTTTAATCGGTTTCGCTATTGATGCTGATCATGAATACATAGTTTTCATAGGATCTATCTCAATTATTTTGCTATGTTACAAACTACATATGTACCAAACTTAACACACCCTTAGGATAGGGTATAATGACGAGCCAATGAGCGTAAACTGAACTAAAGAATTTCGCAAATAGTACTTTTATTCAAGTTGGCATTATTTTCAAATGGAACATGTAAGGTACTTTCCTATACATACATATATATTGTTGTATTTAAATTATAAATTCTAATTCAGTATATTTTATAAAAAATATTAGTAATCAAAGTAAAGACTACTTTATTAAAGTGTTAGTTCGAACAATAAAAACTAGCGTTAATTACAGGATTCCTTTATTTAAAGAATTCAATGAACCAAATTTTTTGTCGATTTTCTTGCATTACATATATGGCAATAACATAACAAGGTACTAAACCAATTAAGTCAATAAATTGATTTTGAAAACAGATAATACAGATGAAAAGCCTTAAAACAGATAATACACAAAAAATGTTAACCCAAAAATCATTTGCCAAGAGTCCCCATGATTCCGTCATATGGGTTATGCCAAAAAAGTCTGATAACACCTGCAAACAACGATGGCGGATCATCGTTGATTACTGGAAACTCAATGATCAAGCAGTTAACGATAGGTTTCCCTTACCCATAATATATATGAATAATACAGTTTGTATCGTATACCTCGACGACATATTAATTTAAGCATTTAAGGCCTTACCATAATCAGCTTAAAAAATACTTACCTACATATATTCTGGAAATCCGATGACTTTAATACTTTACCTACATAGCTATCTTCCAATCAATCTACAGATTATTTATCTCTCATTGTTGGTGCTTGGTTTTTTGTATGAGTAATAAAACTGGATTACAGCAGAAATCGGAATATGCACCTATTTTTGCAAATACTCTATTAATAGATGAACAAATTAGTAGTCCGACATTTTTTTTTGCAATTTTTTTTAATTTCCCTTTTTATACCCTATCCTAAGAGTATATTGAGTTTGATACATGGTTTGTAGCATAGAGAAATAATCGAGATAGATTCTGTAAAGTATATATGTATGTATGTATATTCGTGATCACTGTCAATAGCAAAATTGACACTGTGACGTGACATTGACGACTGAGCTATGGACGTCCGTCCGTCCGTCACCGCTTTTTATGCCTTAAACTGTAAGCTAATGAGATGAAATTTAATATCTGGGCTTTAGAGAAAAAGAAGCATCACAAGTGTAGACATTTTTGAAATCCGTCCACTGCCACTCTCACTTTTTCATTATATCACTTTTTTACATGAAATCGAAAATTGATATGAAGACCAAATATTTAGATATTCAGATTATCAACAATTCACATATACATTGTCTTTAGTCACCCCCCTTCCAAAAGGCTTCTACCGACATTCTGAAGGAGATCCCGACCGGCGATCCAAAATACTCATTCGACATGCTTTTAGACCGTGCAAATGGCTGTATTGGGTCGGAAGGTGACTATTTTGAATAAAATAAATAGCTTTTTCTTGTTCTTTTTTTTAAAAGTTCTGTTTACTTTGGAAAGCACCTTGTATATGTTAAGAATAATAATCTCTTTATTGTTGCAAATGTAAACGGAAACCAATTTCATCTTTTTTTTTCTTTTTCTTTTAACTAATTGCGTTAATTACTCGTTAGTTCTGGTTTTTTTCACAGCGATTTGAATTTCTTTGCATGAATCAAGTAAAACTCATGGTCTAGTCTTTAGGAACCGATTTTATACAATCTCTGAAATGGAAATAAAATTTTTATTATATACTGAATCTCTTAAAACTTTGCCATATGTACTTTTATCGGAATGTGTCCAACCGAGTTTAACATTTGTCTCCACGTTTTTATTGCTCAACCAAGTCATGATCGGTTGGTAGTACTCCAGAAGACTTTCAGCATTTACTGTTGGAGATTCGCTTAAAAGTGTGCCCAACACCTCATGGAATGATTTTGAAGATCCAAGTTTCATCATTTTTCTAAAGCAATTACGATATGAAATTTATGTATAGAAAAGTTATGTATAATGGGTTTGGAAACTTGAGACACTGAAATATGAATATGAGAAAGCCCTAAAAGTTATATTTTTGCAGCTTACAAAAAAAACAAACAGAAAAGTTACAATCTGTTTGGAACGGATCGTTTGATACCGTATCCTCGTTTCTATGCATCCCTGATAAAGTGGAAGTTGCATACAGCAATTTTTCTCGAATTCCAACAATTACTTTGAAAGTTTGAGGATGTTACAAGCAAAATATGATCAAAATCGTTCTTTTTTTTTATAAAAACGCCCCAAAAAGTGGGAGTGGCTTAAGACAATATATGGTACGAATATTCCTGTGGAATCGAGTTCATGTTTGTGCATGTTTGTACAACTGCAACGATTTTTTTTGGCGAAATGAGGTCGTACACTCTGCCACTTCTGCTGGGAGGTTGACAACAGCAGTTTGTGTTCCATCCCTTGTCATTTTTATGGACATAAAAGCATCATTTGTGATGCTCGCTACCGTTCGGATTTCATCCGGTATGGCCATGCAAATCTTCTTTATGGTCGCCGCTTCATCTAGGTAGCGAACTTCAAATGTTAGTCGTTGGGACAGCGTTTTCACCTCATCTTCGCTTCCTCTTTTAAGCGATATAAGCAGCTGTCTTCCTGAACTTTTCGATGTTTTTCCCAAGCTCCTTAAGGCATCCCTTGATACGTTGTTCTATCCTTGAGTGGTTTGAGTTGCTACCTGGGCTTTCGGTGAGCTACCTCTTCTGGAACTCTCAAGAATATGGGTGTTTGGGTATCAGTTGCTCTAGAGTTTTCAGAAAAATTATGATAGACTTATATAATGAGACTTTTGAGACTTGCGACTTTCGGTATGAAAACCGGAATTATTTTCGTTCATGATCTAGAAATGTAAACCGAATCTAGACTGAAGAAGGATTACATCCTGACGAATTAAATGGTTTGAAACTGCTCATTGCTCTTAGACATAAGTTAATTTTCATGGAACTAATATTTTAGTGCGGCCAAAGGATGGTGATTCGGAATATATGGGAACACAAGCGTTCTCACCTTAGCCTCTCACTATCAACTCCTACTCTACACCTCCGCGTTGGTGGCTGCTGGGTGCCTAGTACCTCGGCTGGAGATTGGGTAACCAACCCCTTTGGAAGGCCGTTGGTGAGGGGGGAGGAGTGTTTTCTCACTAAGACACTTCCTCTTAATCTGGACGGCAGCGGACGAATTCTCCAAGTGGAATCAACGGTCGCGCCCACAGTTCCAGTCAGGCCGAACTTTCTAGTGCAATCCCTATATGAGCTGCTCGGACTTATTCGGATCCCAGGTCTATAGGGATCTCCAACACTGAGGCAGGGTGTTGGAAAAGAGTTGGTGGCGGAAGAGCCCTTAATGGGCCAACGGCAGCACTCATATCCCCGAAGTGGGTTACTGACTCCGGAAAATCCGGCCCCTCTTCCTAGGGGTTTAAAAGGGAACTGGTCCTCCAGGTTGGGGGTTGTGCGTAGGGGTAACTTCCCGACCACGGAAAAAACACTTAGTTCCGAAAAACTTTCAAGCCTCAGATATGGATGGACTCACTGTTGACGACCCCAGCAATCGAAATAAGGACAACGACCTTCGGATCTGCACGTGGAATGTTCGGACCCTGAACAGACCGCGTGCAGCCGAAGAATTAGCAGAGGCCCTAGTCTGCTATAAGGCAGACATCACCGCCATCCAGGAAGTGCGATGGGATGGGCCGGGCAAAAAAAGGATGAAAAACTGTGACATCTATTACGGTGATTGCTATAGAGAGCAGAAACAGCGCTTATTCGGATGTGGATTTGTCATAATAGGCAGACTTAGGCAAGAAGTCTTAAGCTTTCGACACGTGAGCGAACGAGTTATGACAATCCGCATCAAGGCTAAATTCGCCAACATAAGCCTTATATGCGCTCACGCTCCCACCGAAGACAAGGACGACGCCACCAAAGAATGTTTCTACGAGCTCCTCGACAAAACCTACGAGCAATGCCCTAAATATGACGTTAAAATCGTTCTAGGCGATTTTAACGCCAAGATAGGAAAGGAGGACATCTTTGGTAGGACGATTGGTAAGCACAGCCTCCACGACACCACGTCCGGAAACAGACTTAGGCTCATTGACTTCGCTGTGGGGCGAAACGTCACCATAGCAAGCACACGGTTTCCTCATCTCAAAATCGACAAGGGGACATGGCGGTCTCCTGATCATCAAACGGTCAACCAAATTGATCACATTGCGATCGACGTAAGGCATGCCTCCAGTATTCTGGATGTCCGAACCTTCCGAGCAGCCAACATCGACTCGGATCACTACCTTGTTGCAGCCACGGTACGAATGCGGATATCCCTAACGTCACAACAAAGAAGAAATACTGTGAGAAGATATAACGTTGAAAAGCTGCAATCGCAAGAGATCGCCAGAACCTTTGCCGAACGCGTATCCCGAAATCTCGCTACAACTCCTATGCCGCCAGCATCAAATGCCGAGGACCAATGGCAACACTGCCAACATGCCATCAGAAGTGCCGCAACTGATGTACTGGGTTTCGCTCGACCACCACAAAGAAACCCATGGTTTGACGAAGAATGCCGGCAAGCAAATGCAGCTAAACAAGAGGCATACAAAGTGCCGTTGCAAAGAAGGACGAGAGCGGCTCGTGAGCTCTACGAGCAAAAGAGACGGGAAGAACATCAACTTCTCCGAAAGACGAAAAAGAGCACGAGAAGCGCGTGATCGAAGATATTGAGAGATTATACTCCAGGAACAATGTACGGAAGTTTTACCAGATCTGCAAACACTGAAAAAACGTTTCTAGCAATCAATGTTCAACTACGTGCCATCACAGACAGAAGACACACACAGGTAAAAAGAACGTGTCAGACCAACAAGACCCGTACAGAAGCCTGTAGAGATGAAGAAGGAAACCTCATAGTAGAGTCACAGTCGGTGTTGAGAATATGGAAAAATTTCTTCTGCAGACTGTATAACGGCGACGAAGACCAACATTCCGCTGTCAGGCAGAATGAACCATTCAACATAGACGATGATAGCCAAAACTTCCGTCCACCTGACCAAAACGAAGTGAGGATAGCAATATCCAAACTTAAATCCAACAAGGCTGCTGGACCTGACGGCTTAATAGCCGAGCTGTTCAAGGCAGCTGGAAATGACCTGGTAGAGAGCATACACCAACTCATTTCTAAAATTTGGTCAGGTGAATGTATGCCTGATGAATGGAATCTCAGCACCGTTTGCCCGATCCATAAAAAAGGAGATCCCCTCAATTGCGCCAATTACAGAGGCCAATTACATCGCGTACAAGATCCTATCTGCCATATTGTGTGAACGTCTGAAACCCTTCGTCAACAACCTGATTGGGCCCTATCAGTGTGGTTTCAGACCAGGAAAGTCCACAATCGATCAAATTTTCACACTTCGGCAGATCCTGGAAAAAACTCAAGACGTCCAAACTCGTTCGCCTGTGCAGGATAACGTTGGAGAATTCTCGCTGCTCCATCAAGGTCGGTAACGATCTCACCGAGACCTCTGATATCAAAAAAGGATTTAGACAAGGTGACGCGCTGTCATGTGATTTTTTTAACATCGTTCTTGAAAGAACTGTGCGAAACTCACAAGCCAACACCGGAGGCACAATCTTTCAAAAGTCTGTGCAACTACTAGCGTACGCCGACGATATCGACATTATTGGAAGAACACAGCGGGCTGTCACCTCTGCGTTCGCTAGTATTGAAACAGAAGCTGCCAAAATGGGTTTAGCGGTAAATGAGGGCAAAACCAAGTATATGCTGTCAATCAGAAGGGATACGCAACATCGACGAATTGGACAGAACGTCACAATCGACAGCTATAACTTTGAGGTTGTAACGGACTTTGTCTACCTCGGCTCTGCTATCAATTCTGACAACAACACCTCGGCAGAAATAAAACGAAGAATAACTCTTGCCAATCGTTGTTTCTTTGGGCTGAGAAGGCAATTGAGTAGTAAGCGAATGGACACCAGGAGGACACACCCGGAGGGACAACGCAGCAGAGGAAGACCTCGCCTTAGGTGGCACAAGTTGAAGGGGACCTGAACAAGCTTGGAGTGCGCAACTGGAGGCAGTTAGCTAAGGACCGAGCTAACTGGAGAGGCTTGTTAGTTGAGGCCCAGGTTCACCCCGAACTGTAGCGCCACCTAAGTAAGTAAGTAATACTTCAGTATGCGCCTTGACTCAAGTGGTTAGTTCTTTGGCCTATGGAGCAAGGGAGTTCCCACCTCTCTCGAGGGTCTGAAAACCATTCCAAAGTATAATTGTCGAACAAAACTGCTGTTGAACTGGTATCGACCCGATCCGGGTCTATTCTCGTCCAAAATTCCGTTGAAATTTGAATAAACCTAACACTTTTAAAAATCAGAAACAAGGGACCTGTGTAAAAAACATTGGTCTAGCCAACAATTTAACGTAGCAATACGTTTTGTACATCTACAAACAGAAAGATATGGTTGATATGACGAAAATTACTACTGACCAATAATACATTAATATGGGGATAAATATGTACATAAGTAAGTACATACAGTTTAGTTGACAAAATTACTCTAGCACCTAGATAAATGGAACTTACTTCAAAGCATTGCCAACATTTTTGTTTCCATAAAAATCACAGTTCTGTAGTGGTTCCTGGGGGTACTGTCCACTGATCTCACATAACTTTTTATAGAACAGATAGCCCAAGATTTCAGAGTTAAATTTCCTTAAAAGAAAAATTTAATGGAATGTTGTTAATAGTATAATTAAAGAAAAAATAAATAAACCATACATAGCTTGTTGATTTTTATTCAAGTCGATATAGAATTTGAATGGGAAGTCATAAAACGGAGTTGGACGATCGACTGGGGGCTCGACACCAACATATTTCTCCATTAGCATCCAATACTGTTTGTTTATCTGTTCAAGATTTACTGTTTCCGAAAATAAGTCAGTCATTACTTTTGTATGAACAAAAAACAGTGGAATGTTTAGCAATGTGTGAATGCCCTACAAAGCTGGGAATATAAGAACGGTTGCATTATTAAATCTGCTTGCACTCACCATCCTTAGAAGGCGATTCATTCGTACTTCCTCGGTAAATTCAAAGTCAGTTACTATTCCAATTGCATTTAAATGTTTAGGTGTCGAGGCTGTGTGAGCTAAAGTAGTAAGCTGGGAGATTTTTCTTCTCCCTAGCATAATATAAACGACCCATATAGCCGTGGGCCTGAAGAAACTTCCTGAAATCCATTTTCTGACAATACCGCATATAGACATTGGGAGTCTGATCAAATATTGTTGCATGGCAATCACCTTTGTCTTCATCTTGTTGCATTTTTATCTGTGAACCCCAAAGATCGTCAGGTATCGGGTCAAATCCTAGTGATTGATAGAACTTGTCCGCTTTTTTGTACAGTCTGAGAGTGTCGTAGTTATTTTTCTCTAGAATAGAGTCATAAGGGGGAAGATCTTCATGGGGGTACATTTCATCAATAACACTTCCTTTTGTCCAGGATTGAGCCAACACTTGTTGAAATAGATGATCGGGAAATAGTCCATTGGATTTGATTACTGAGTCTCCATATTTCTTATGTAATTTATTACGAATAAAGGCGTACAATTGCTGATAAAGTGGTTGAATTTGAGTCATTACATGTTCCATTTCAGTGATATTATATTCACGTAACCAGAAGTCAAGTGGAGTTATTTCTGTAGAGAGATACACTATGCTATACATACATACATATAGTAATACAATAGATGATAATAATGACAAAAGCGATGAAAACTATGAATTGTAAAGTTACGTAAACTTTTGCCGACAACAGATAGCCAGCCCTTTTAGTCTGCGGTATTAGTTAGTTCAGAATTGTTTCATCGCCTCAAAAAAGACAGATTACGCTAAGAAATTTGAAGTCAATTATCATTTAACACGTTTATCGACGCTCAGTGGGGTACCTCCATACCTCCAAAATCATCAAGCATCAATTCACCTGATGGTCTATTTATATTGAAATGAATTTTTATATATAATAATCAGTTACTAGTGTATGAAAAAACAAATTTGAACGTTGAAAGGTTTCATTTTATTTTTATTTAAGGCTATTAAATTTAAAAAATAAATAATTTTTTAGATATACAATATTTTAATTATTTTATTGTTTTACACTGAAAAATTGTTTATGGATATTTTACATACATGTTCCTATTCATATATTAAGACTTAAAGTCTGATGCATCCGACAAATTATCGTATTTACTTTCTGCGTTGGAAGCTTCAAAGTAAGAAACGCTTGAGTAAATGATTAAGTTGATGACTTCTTTTTTGAAAATGGTTAAACTTATTTCGGCAAGTTGTGTGTAGCTAGTAAATAATCGATCTAATATAATCAATATTAAATTAAACAAGTTTTTGTAACATTTTCACGAGAACAGTAGCTTCACGATATTTTTTGAGATCCTTGTTTCTAACTTCCTGAGCTTCTTCCAAAAAGTGGCCGATCGAAAATCACAACTAAATCATATTAAGCAACTTATACAGAGTTCGCAGTTTCAAGTGCAAAGAGTTTGAATTTGTTGACTAACAATTATAAATAACAATTATAGTCGAAGACTAGTTGCAACGCACCATAGTCAAATGGTAACAGAAAGTGAAGTGTGTGATTGAATTGAATGGTTAGGAAAATTATGCCCAGTTGTCATATAAAGAGGCAACAATTACTCGTCACATGATTATTAAAACTAGGGAAGTTTTAAGTTTGCACTTAAATATTTTCTATTAGAATTGACCATGGACTTCAAGTTTTTTATCCAATTGGTAGATTACGATCCGGACACCTTTTGTTACATATTTTCTGAATTCGAAATATGCAATATTGGGTTTTACTTGACTTTTGACGGCCCCCATTTATTTGGCTTAATACAAGCTACAACTAACTTAAAAACTAACAACCTACTTAAAAACTAACAACTTACTTAAAAACTAAATTAAAACTATGACTTAAAACTGAGGATGAAGAAGATCGAGTTTGAGGCGGGGAGTGTTGCAGTTAAAATCGAACTGGATGAGGTTTGAGTTCACCTTCTGTAGCATCTGGGATATTGGTTCATTGGAGCCATATAATGTGCGGTGCTTCGGAAGATAGAACAAACGGGGGCATCGTATGTTAAAGAAAAAGAATGTCTGCAACATCTCTACGTTACTCAAGTAAATTCAGATTGATGAGGTTAAGACGGTCTTGATAGGGAGGCAGTATTGTTGATACATGTAATTGCTGATAGGGGGGGCACGCTTGACTGGCGTATTCAATTAAGGACGAACAATGGTAATGTAGTAGGATCTAGTCACGTAAGGGTCAGAGAAATGCTTAGACCATAGCTTAACAAAGCTAAGAGATTAGTTAGCTTTCAGAATTATCTCATCAATATAGGAACGGAAGTTTAGCTCCTTATCGTATAATATTCCAAGGTCGCGAAGAGATTGAACTATAGATATAGGCTAACCGTGGAGAAGGTAAGGGCGGGGAGGGGATACGTGGCATTTACGTGATAAGGTACTAGACTGGCACTTGGCGATATTGAGCTCTAAGCAATTTTTGGAGCATCAGTACGAAAAACTGTCTAGTCTTGTTAAAGGAGACAGTAGTTCTGAGGTGAAGAGATGAATTTCGAAAAATTTGGTATCATCAGCGTAGAGAGAAAGGGAGAAGTGTTTTATAATCCTATCGGAATGGTTTATGGTTAGAATAAGGGAAAAGGGGCCAAGATGGCTGCCTGGTGGAACACCTGAGGTGGCCGAAAAAGGAGCCGATAGGACGGATCTGAAGCGAACACTATAAAGACGGTCTTTCAGGTAAGAAGATATCAATTTTAATAATATGGGTTCGAAACCGAGTGCAGTCAATTTGAAAAGGATCAGGTTATGAGATATCTTATCACAAGTTTTACTGAAATCAGTTGCAATAACGTCCACTTTCTCTAAGGCAGAGAGAGCAAATGACACGAATTCGACGAAGTTTGTTGTAGAGGATCTGCCTTTCAGAAAGCCATGTTGGTTAGTGGAAATAAGAGACTTGCACTGAAAGCCTAAGACTTCATATAAAATACTTTCAAAGAGTTTGGTTATATGGGAAACTTTAGGAATTAGACGATAATTTGTTACTTCGTTCTTTGAGCTCTTTTTATGTATCGGGGTTATGTGAGAGGTTTTCCAAATCAGAGGAAATTCTCCTTGAGAAAGAGATAGTGGAAAGAGGTAAGAGAGGGGGAGGGAAAGAAAAGATTAAACGATTATTTTTGGAGAAAAATGGCAGGGAGACACCATCCGGACCGGGCGAGAATTCATCATTAAGATCCAGTAATTTATTTTCGGTAAGAGTAGGATTAAAGTGTTGCGACAGAAAGGGATCACCAGAGAAGTTAAGTAGGTGCTTCAAGTAAGAGGGATCCGGATCGAAGGAGTTCTCGGCGGAAGATTGTTTGAAGAGAGGAGTGGAGTGAGTCGACTGGGGTAGAACGTTATAGAAAAGTGAAAGAAGAAGAGGGGGATGAAAGTTTTCAATAGTCGATAGTGGTAGGGGACAGAGCGAAACTGAGGATATCATAGGATCAATTATGAAGTGAAAATAAGGTCTACTTATCTAGCCATATAGTTAGAGACACTACTAACCTCATATTATATACTTTTACAGATATTCAACTTAGAGGGGGTCTCTCTCTGTTTTTCCCCATTGCTCTTTAGATGTATAGGTGTTCCACGCAAATCAAATGGGATCTGACGCAAACATTCTTTGAGCGATGGGGAACTCATGGGCGCAGCCATTTTCATGTCAAAAATTGGCAACCAGGGATTTTTTTTTGTTATTCGTTATTATTTGAAATTATAATTTGAAAGTACTTTAACTATTAAATGAAAGGAGTATGACAATATCTAATTGAGGCATTGAATTCAGTGCAATAAGATAAATCGATTGACTTGAACAAGAATACTGTAGAACTGATTTCATTTTTAGCTATTGGGGTGAATTTCACGGAACAAAACAAAAAGGAAATTTATCTCTCAATTTTTCAACACATGTAAAACTTAGTTCACACTAAAGAAATTCAATCAGCTGATGACTGTAATATATTATTCAAATGTATTCACGGATAGAGAATCATGGGAGAGGATTTCCCAAATAGTGAGATCAAATATTCAATTAAAATAAAAGAGCCAAAAAAGGGGAGAGAAGACCGATAGATATAAACGATGCCAATAATATCACGCTTCCTGGTATAAAACTGTCTCAAACCATTTTGTAGTCAATAGCAAAAAACTATTCAAGATTTTAAAATTAACGAAATCTGTACTAACTGATTTTAGTTTTTTGATAGGGTTTATAGGGTCTATTTGCATATATTATTTCTCTGCAGCGAGCGGTATATCAAACTTGATATACCCTTAGGATAGGGTATACAAATAGAAACATACAGAAAAGCTACAATCCGTCTGGAACGGATCGTATGATACCCTATCCTCCATCCTATCGAGCCCCTATAAAATGGGAGTGGTCGTATTGCATTTTCTTTACTGAATTACGATGATAACTTCGAACGTTTGAGGATGTTACATGTAAAATTTCATCAAAATTGTTGTTTTGATGACAACGCCCCCAAAAAGTGGGCGTGTCCGAAACTGTTGTATGAATTGTAGGGAATCTGAATACCTAAATATTTGGTCTTAACAACATTTTTCGGTTTCATATAATTTAGTGAAGTTATGAAAAAGTGGGTGTGGCAGTGGGCAGATTTCAAAAATGTTTACACTTGTACTGCATCTTTTTCTCAGAAGCGCAGATATTATTCTGAAGTGTTTTGAAATGTGTTTCTCTGAAGGACTGGTGTTGTACTGCTTTTTGAGCCTTAAATTTTGAGTTAGGAGGGCTATTGAGGAAGAGAGCAGTACAAGTGTAAAATTTTTCAAA
This sequence comes from Xylota sylvarum, assembly GCA_905220385.1. NCBI lineage: Eukaryota > Metazoa > Arthropoda > Insecta > Diptera > Syrphidae > Xylota > Xylota sylvarum. Next base: position 23,217,734 of record LR999960.1, read on the forward strand.
TCCGTCCACTGCCACACCCACTTTTTCATAACTTCAGTAAATTATATGAATCCGAAAAATTTTATTAAGACTAAATATTTTGATATTCAGATTCTGTACAATACTCTCATATATCAATTTTACCCACGGCCACTTAGGGGCGTTTTCATAAAAAACAGATTTTGGTTAACTTTTACATGTAACATCCTCAAACGTTCTTACATGGGAAATATATATAATGTATAAGTGACTTGTAGAAAATCTGAGTATTTGGGTTTGATAAAATTATTTGATTTCGATTAACATACATAGTAAAGGTATGAACATTTTTTTAAACTTCTACTGTTTTTCCTTCTCAAAGGCCCAAGTTTATTTCATCGTCATAGCTCAAAGTGGGCCCCGTGGCTCAAGTGGTTAGTGCGTTGGACTATGGAGCGAGGGGTTCCAGGTTCAATTCCCGGATATCACCTAACATTTCTTTCACGACCTCATCTCTCGCGAGCATCTGACAAATATCCGAGAGTAAAACTGTCATGAAAAAGCTTCTCATAAAAGACAAAAAACTGCCCTACGAATACGGCATTAAACAGTATGCCCCTTCCATTCGTGTAAATAATATAACACGCACAACATGAATGGTTGTGAGAAGCTACGCCCTGAATCCCATGGACCTCTCGCGCCAATTGTAAATTGAATTTGTATTTGTATTTAGCTCAAAATTGAATGCCCTAGATGTGGTGACATGTGGCAGACGAATGGACGGACATGGCTCAATGGATTTCGCCATTGATATTGATCACGAATATGTATATACATATACCTTATAGAATGTGTTTCGAGTATTTCTCTACGTTACGAACTATGTTTCAAATTTGATATACCCTAAGGACAGGGTATAAAAACTCAGATTTTCGGCTTTATAAAAAATGATGCTTGCACAGAAATTGTTAATAAAGTGAAAGATGGATAAATATTTTTCTCAAACACTTCTCTCAGCTTTCAAGTTGTCTGCTTTCTTGTTAAATAACCGAAACTCACCGGTTAAATTAGCAGCATCCTTCAAACAATTAATCATAATATAAAACATACAGAAAAACTACAATCCGTCTGGAACGGATCGTATGATACCCTATCCTCCTCTCTATAAAGTGGGCGTGGCCAAATTGCATTTTGTACTCAAATATAACTATAATGTCGAACGTTTGAGGATGTTACATGTAAAATTTTATCAAAATCGGTTTTTTGATGATAACGCCCCCAAAAAGTGGGCGTGGCCAAAACTGTTCTATGGGTGAATTGTAGGGAATCTAAATACCCAAATATTTGGTCTTAACAAAATTTTTCGGTTTCATATAATTTAGTGAAGTTATAAAAAAGTAGGCGTGGCAGTGGGCGGATGTAAAAACAATTTTACACTTGTATTGTATCTTTTTCTTGGAAGCCCAGATATGAAATTTCAGCGCCCTAGTTAAAAATTTAAGGCCCAAAAATCGGTTTTGTGATGGAAACGTCCCCAAAAAGTGGGCGTGGCCAAAACGTTTGTACGGGTGGATTGTAGGGAATCTGAATGCCTAAATATTTGGTCTTAACAAAATTTTTCGGTTTCATATAATTTAGTGAAGTTATGAAAAAGTGGGCGTGGCAGTGGGCGGATTTCAAAAATTTTTACACTTGTACCGTATCTTTTTCTCAGAAGCCCAGATATGAAATTTCATCGTCCTAGCTCAATATTTAAGGCCCAAAAAGCGGTGACATACGGACGGACGGTCATCGCTCAATCGATTTCGCTATTGATGCTGATCACGAATATATATACTTTATAGGGTCTATCTCGATTATTTCTCTATGTTACAAACTATGTGTCAAACTTAATATACCCTTAGGATAGGGTATAATGAGAAAAATATTATCAAAATCGCTTTTTTAATGAAAACGCCCTCAAAAAGTGGACGTGACTGTATACAATGCATACATATGTATGTACATGTGTCAAACTTAATGTATTTTTAGGATAGGGTATTAGCCAATTGATTGAATTTTAACGCGATGAATATTTTCATTCTACCAGAAAAAATATACATACTTGCTATGGATTCCAAAGGAACATATACAAATGGTCCGGATTAATTTAATACAACCGTCCTAATTTGATTGTTACTCTTCTTTCGTATTAACTGTGCTAACCTGGCCGTACCCAGCACCCTTTCTAATGTGGTCAATCTTCTGGAATGGAATTAATCCGGAAAAATATTTGAAGCATCAAACTTTGCATGATTTAGGCAAATTCGCATGTCATTGTTGGGATTAAATTGTTACATTGCTTTTCAGTGTAGCCATTAGAATGCCAAAAACTTTACATAGGAAATCTGACCACTCAACAGCAGCGATATCCTTTGTCAAAAAATAAATCCTTGTGAATCGGAAAATAGGTTCAATGACAAATACCCGTTCGGTCGTTATTTATTGAACCAGAAAAACCCTTATTGTATTTTCGCGAAACATGTGATTTATTATGCGATTGAAGGATATAGCTGGGTATCCTATGGATGTGTTAATTAATGAATTTACCAGGAATACGGTAACTGTTTGTATCATCAGTAATTCGGAAAATGAGAAGAAGCGTTTCACAATTTATAAATCGTTGGTTCATAGTCAGAGCTTTCTTTGTACCGCCCAATAGGGAGTAGAAGTTTTCCCATTATTTTACTAGTACTTGAGTGGTAATTCTTTAAATGTTAAAGGCATATCGAAACTGTTTATACCCTATCCTAAGGGTATATTAAGTTTGACACATAGTTTGTAACATAGAGAAATAATCGAGATAGACCCTATAAAGTATATATATTCGTGATCAGCATCAATAGCGAAATCGATTGAGCGATGACCGTCCGTCCGTCCGTCCGTCCGTCCGTATGTCACCGCTTTTTGGGCCTTAAATTTTGAGCTAGGACGATGAAATTTGATATCTGGGCTTCTGAGAAAAAGATACAGTACAAGTGTAAAAATTTTTGAAATCCGCCCACTGCCACGCCTACTTTTTTATAACTTCACTAAATTATATGAAACCGAAAAATTTTGTTAAGACCAAATATTTGGGTATTTAGATTCCCTACAATTCACCCATACAAAAGTTTTGGCCACGCCCACTTTTTGGGGGCGTTATCATCAAAAAACCTATTTTGATAAAATTTTACATGTAACATCCTCAAACGTTCGACATTATAGCTATATTTGAGTACAATATGCAATTTGGCCATGACCACTTTATAGAGAGGAGGATAGGGTATCATACGATCCGTTCCAGACGGATTGTAGCTTTTCTGTATGTTTTTAAATTTCCTCGGATTAATTTAATTATTATTGCTGCAATGAAATATAAAGTGATCTTTTATTCCACCTACGGACATCAGTCTGATGGATATACATATACATACATACATGTAAGATTGAAGCCAGACGACAGAACAGAACGGTACAGATGCCATGACATGACAAACAACAGGCGACCAAACAGAAGGTTTTGCCATTTGTATTAAGTTCATTGTGAAAAGCCAGGAAGTAAAGTAGGCAGCTACCAAATTAATCATACAAATAACGCATGTACTTTAAAAACAAAAAATAAACCAAGCGAAATATAACTCGGTGTGTGATTAATTTAAATAAAAGGTTCACGGTCGCTAAACCGGGTATCCTACATACATAGAATTCACCGACATCTGTAAAAGAACTTGTACTTTACCTACTCCTAACAGCAATGTTACGTATGCCATCGTAGGTCTGCAGTACATTAGGTAAGAACTTCTTATCCAACCTTAAATTTAGGTAAATAAGGAACATCCTACAAGCAACATGTATGTATGTTCTGAGTCAATCCTACACAAAAACATACAGAAAAGCTACAATCCGTCTGGAACGGATCGTATGATACCCTATCCTCCTCTCTATAAAGTGGGCGTGGCCAAATTGTATTTTGTACTCAAATATAGCTATAATGTCGAACATTTGAGGATGTTACATGTAAAATTTTATCAAAATAGGTTTTTTTATTATAACGCCCCCAAAAAGTGGGCGTGGCCAAAACTGTTTTATGGCTGAATTGTAGGGAATCTAAATACCCAAATATTTGGTCTTAACAAAATTTTTCGGATTCATATAATTTAGTGAAGTTATAAAACAGTAGGCGTGGCAGTGGGCGGATGTAAAAAAAATTTACACTTGTACTGTATCTTTTTCTTGGAAGCCCAGATATGAAATTTCAGCGTCCTAGTTAAAAATTTAAGGCCCAAAACTCGGTTTTGTAATGATAACGCCCCCAAAAAGTGGGCGTGGCCAAAACTTTTGTATGGGTGGATTGTAGGGAATCTGAATGCCTAAATATTTGGTTTTAACAAAATTTTTCGGTTTCATATAATTTAGTGAAGTTATGAAAAAGTGGGCGTGGCAGTGGGCGGATTTCAAAAATTTTTACACTTGTACTGTATCTTTTTCTCAGAAGCCCAGATATGAAATTTCATCGTCCTAGCTCAAAATTTAAGGCCCAAAAAGCGGTGACATACGGACGGACGGACGGACGGTCATCGCTCAATCGATTTCGCTATTGATGCTGATCACGAATATATATACTTTATAGGGTCTATCTCGATTATTTCTCTATGTTACAAACTATGTGTCAAACTTAATATACCCTTAGGATAGGGTATAAAAATTGACACCGTCCACAAATTTTTCTTCCGTCTCCATGTAGTCCAATAGTATTTTAATTCTTCTGGATCGTTACGTTTTGCGAATATGTTTTGAATATCAGGAAAGTAAGCCAATTCTTCACTACTATTGTGATAAGCTTGAATATCCTTGTCACTAGATAACTCTTCAAGCGATGTCAGAGAATTTATTATCAAGAAATATTTTTCCACACCGACAACCGCTTCTTCAGCTGATCTTCTTATTATTTTAAAAATATATTTCATTTCTTCATTTTTGAATTGAGTGTAGTCAAACACTTTTGAATCGTTAACAATTCCTACCAGAGCTTTTCTAGTCATCATAATTGATTTAAATTCTTCTTCAGTCGCGGGATCCTTGTCCTGGATGTTGAATGTATTATGGCTCAACTTATTGTAATAGGTGTATAGTTTTTCACTAGCCTGCTCGACAAACTGTTTAGCTTCCACTTCATTTGAGCTTAAGGGAGTTGCATTACATCTCTATGGGTAACAGATGTATGATTTAAAAAGAACACCGTTAATTCGGAAAATCGCTCTTACCCCTATAAAGACTCCCAGTATCGTCATGAAAATTAGTCGGTTCCACATTTTAGCCCGCTTTTCAGATCCGTTTTACTTGGTTTTACTAATAAAATAACACTGAACACTAATCACAATTTCGGCAACTTTGCTGCTTTATATTGGAAGGTGAGTTTTTATTTACGAATTAATTTTGCGATAATGTGATCTTATTCACCCGGCCTAAGTCATAGATAATGCTACTCAAAGAACGAGATTATAAAAACATACAGAAAAGCTACAATCCGTCTGGAACGGATCGTATGATACCCTATCCTCCTCTCTATAAAATGGGCGTGGCCAAATTGCATTTTGTACTCAAATATAGCTATAATGTCGAACGTTTGAGGATGTTACATGTAAAATTTTATCAAAATCGGTTTTTTGATGATAACGCCCCCAAAAAGTGGGCGTGGACAAAACTGTTCTATGGGTGAATTGTAGTGAATCTAAATACCCAAATATTTGGTCTTAACAAAATTTTTCGGTTTCATATAATTTAGTGAAGTTATAAAAAAGTATGCGTGGCAGTGGGCGGATGTAAAAAAAATTTACGCTTCTACTGTATCTTTTAAAAAAAATTTACGCTTCTACTGTATCTTTTAGTCAGAAGCCCAGATATGAAATTTCAGCGTCCTAGTTAAAAATATAAGGTAAAAAAATCGGTTTTATGATGAAAACGCCCCCAAAAAGTGGGCGTGGCCAAAAATTTTGCATGGGTGGATTGTAGGGAATCTGAATGCCTAAATATTTGGTCTTAACAAAATTTTTCGGTTTCATATAATTTAGTGAAGTTATGAAAAAGTGGGCGTGGCAGTGGGCGGATTTCAAAAATTTTTACACTTGTACTGTATCTTTTCCTCAGAAGCCCAGATATGAAATTTCATCGTCCTAGCTCAAAATTTAAGGCGCAAAAAGCGGTGACATACGGACGGACGGACGGACGGACGGTCATCGCTCAATCGATTTCGCTATTGATGCTGATCACGAATATATATACTTTATAGGGTCTATCTCGATTATTTCTCTATGTTACAAACTATGTGTCAAACTTTATATACCCTTAGGATAGGGTATAAACATACTCAAAATATACAATTTGTTGGGAACGGATCGTTTGATACCCTGTTTAACAGAAATCTGATTTATCCTCTGGGTATCTACCCAGTGCCTTCAGGCATTGTTCACAATTGTCATCCTCCAGAAAACCCATCTTCTTTAGGTGATACCCGAAATTTCCATTACCTGTAGATAAAGCTACCACCAATTTCAGTGTTCGTCGCCCTAAGCTTAGAAATTTTCAATGAGTGGTGCCAATCGGCATTTTAATAGGCATTTTCGCTTGCCTGCAACATTCCACGGTTAACCACATTCTCTGGTGTTTTATCGCGGCCCAGTTGCTAATTAGATCTTCTACCATCCCTCTGTCAATTGCAGAAAATGGTTCCGGACCAGAGAACTCCAAGGTTGACCCTTGCTTTGCACAGAGAGTCCGCCTTTTCGTTGCCCTCAGTCCCTACGTGCCCTCTCAGCCAGAGCAGTGCCCTCTATATACCCTTAGGATAGGGTATAAAAAGCATCTAGTATTTTACCCCACTGGGTGATTTGGAAAGAATACAAGAATATATGTACGTATATACATACATATGTAAATACTTACATATGGAACTACATTTCTAGGTATAAATAGTCACATATGTATCTACATATAGTTAGGGACAATAAAAAAATATTAAGCATAATCCGTATTGGTAACCGTAATTTACTCCAAAAAGTAAAAAAAAGTTGTTTTCATCAATTTGTCCTTTCAATCCAATGTTTGTAATTAAATAAAATAAATCTGTTGTTGTGGTACAAAACATTAGAATACGTATTAAATATTTACATGTATTAATACATACACATACATATGTATTAACAAGAAGAAAAGCGTTTGCATTTGCATTAACATTGAAATCTACAATATTGCAACGTCGCTAATTCCCGCATAGAAATAATAAAATGTGGCAACGTTTGAGTGTGTATATTGCAGAAAAATAACTTCATTCATAATTAAGGTAAACACAAAAAAATATAAAAACAAAACACGAAAGGAAAACATAATCCTCCCGTCTCGTCCATCACGATGGTATTAAACCACACGAACATGTACATATTTCGATGTGTGTACATGATTAAGAAGAGAGTCAGTTTTGTTTTTATATTCCTTGCCGTTTTTCCTTTTGTTCTCTTGTTTATCCATTTGTTCGCTCAAAACTCTCTTTCTGTGTGTAAGAGAAACCACTTTGCTTTGCGCCCTCTGTAGAACGAGGTAACTAAGAAAAAATTTCGTCAAGTGATAATACTATTAGATTTATATACAATGATATTACCAATCTTCTTTTCCGGAAGTATTCCATCTCCGATAAGAGTTTTGTGATACCTTTCGGTAACACACATTCTCTTTATTCCATCCATGGGATATTCAACTCCCTAATTTCGTTTTTCACGAGATTCAGCATTTTCCTATGACCATAGATAGTACCGCGCCAGAGCCAGTTGGCATCCCGGTGCAGACGAAGTGCAGTATAACCGCTTTAACTCCGTGCCTCACCAGTACACAAGATCTAACTCGATTTAACCATTGTTGCTTTATTGAAAAGAGTAAACCTTATGTATGTTAATATTATGGAATATTATTTCATTCAATTACCTGCATCGGAGAGTTTCGGCCCCTATTTCACGAGTAGCTTGATCAATATTGTTTTTAAGTGCCTGAATGGTCTCTGGATTATTCGTATATCATCGATATTCAATGGCACCCCACAAAAACAAGTCCAACGGTGTCAAACTGCAGCCCCGTGCCAACAAAACAATATCACCAAAACGACTGATTACACGTTAACTGAACTTAGTGTGCAATAAATCGATTGTTGGACGACTTGTGTGGTACGTAGCCCCATCTTGCTGGAACCACGGCTCGCGCAAGTCCACATCCTCAATTGACTGTAACGTTTCGTCCATTATCGTCTTGCAGGAAAAATGGGCCAATAATGCCGCTACTCCAAAAACCTGCAAAAAGCTATAATATTCTTCGTTAAGCGCACAGGACGAATATGTTCGGTTATCAATCAGCAAACCAGTCTCACGAACTTTCATCACAAACTTGCATACACCAGCTCGACCGAAGTTTCTTTTAAAAATTCGCACTGTTTCGGCAACACAGCATCTATTTTGAAAGTTACTTTGCAATATTTCCCAATATTGTTCAAGCCAAAATCAATTCATTTCGTACCGCGAAAATATAATAGTGAGTTTCTGTCAGATTTTTGAGCGCATAAGAACTGTCATTGTGTCAGTGTCAAATGATTCAAAGAGAAACCAATAGATGGCCCACCCTATATTATATAAATAGATACACATATGTATATTTATGTAAGTTACGTAGATATAAGGCATACATTTATTTTGGCAAACAATAAACAAAGATACCAGAAATTTAATAAATAATTGCCAAATTTGCCAAAAAACGAGGAGTTTGGAATCTAATGTCTTTTTTAAAGTTTGGTATTGATATCTTAGATTATTTATCTAATCTTTTTCATCTAATTATTATTCTAAGTCGTTAGAGATTATTGAACTCATTTGGTAAAGAAAATGGGATAAAATTTATTTTCAGTAGTTCATGCTACCCAAAGTCAAATGGACTCGCTAAAAAATTGTCGCAGTAACAAAGCATTTGTTAAGAAAAAGTCTCTCCCTTGACTGGAATGAAATATTCTCCAGGTGAACTTCTGTTTAATAGATGTGCGCGAGTTAAGGGTTAAGTTCCGTTGATTCCGAAAAAAAACACAATTTTTACTTGGACAACGTAACGCACGTTTATTTCACAAAAGATTCAACTCGAAATAATTTTACAGTAGGTTTTTATGTTTAATTTTAGCTTACAATTTGATTTTTATGCGAACGGAAGTTAATGTAATTTAATCTAGAGCTTGAGGTGCATCAAATGTAATTAAATTTATTTGAAAAATATGCAACTGGACAATGAAAGGTGAAATTAAATTTATTTGAAAAATATGCAACTATTGGGCTGGCCCACGGTGATCATTAAGACCATTATGAATTTTATTCGTTTGTTGGAGTGGGTGAGAATGCATAAATTGCTGATTATTAAAAGAATTGAAAGATCTCTGTTGTGAAAAGAAATGTTGATTTTGATTTCGATTGGTTTCGTATCTATTGGTTGTTTGCCTTGCAGTATTGGCATTGAATTTGAGATATGAAATATTTTGTTCTTTTGTGCAAAAAACAAAAGCTTCAGAGAAACTATTGGGTTTCATTGCTCTAATTGTGGAAGCGAGTGGTTCCCTAAGTCCTATCAAGAAAGTGTTAAGGGACATTTCTGAATAAAGAGTTTTTTTTGCTGCGATTACAGTCGCTTCAGTTTCATGAATTCGTACTTGGGTTGACATAGCTGATTGTATCTCTATCACTTCGCTACAGAATTTTTCTACCGTTTTATGGTTCTGTCGTATATTGTGGAGATCTCTAATTAAGGAGGTCTCATTTCGCTTATCAGCATAATGCGTTACTAGATTTTCTTTAATAGCTTGCCAGGATAACGGTGTGCCATATGTATTCAAGATTTCATTGGCCGGCCCAACTACTTTATTCCTGATAGCTCGAAGTATTACTCTAGCTGTATTCGTACCATCCGCTTGCGGAATCATAGTTAAAATCTCCTCTACATTGTTTATAAATTCGAAAAGTAACCTAGAATTACCGTCAAATTTAGGCATGTCTTTAATTCGTAAGTTCGTCTTGACAACTATCTACTCTGTTCCCAAGTCCGAATTAATTAATATTTCTACTTCTGGTTCAAATTCTAAACTCAGTTCACTTTCTTTATTATTTTCACCACTCTCGGAATTTATTTCTAACTTATTACTATTATTGGAGCTTTTGGTAATATACGGGTACGGTCCTTCTCGCGTTTTAATATTTTTAGCTGAAAATTTTGGAATATGGAAATGGATTAAATATTTTAGACTTACATATATGTTGATAGTTGATTCATGTTCTTTGTATGATGTTCTTTGTCCTGAAGAAGTTGTTGCACTTTCCAGTTCTTATTGTCGATGAGATTGCTGTACATTGCTCACTATTCTTCTCGTACTCTTGTTCACTATTAACAGTACTTTCTTTTTTTTTTCGATAAACCGTCGATAGAAATTCGGTACCAGTTATAGTCACTTTTTTTTTTTTTTGATAAACCGTCGATAAAAAGCTTATTCAGAACTATTAGTCACTATTTTGACTTTTGGGTTCTGACTCCGGCGACTGCGCCAGTTATGTGTTGAATCCAAATAAAACCGAAAAAAAAACACAAATTTACTTTGGACAACGTAACATGACTTTATTATTCAAAAGACTCAAATCAAAAATACTTTTTCATAGGTTTTTATAATCAAATTATGCTTATTATGTCTGTATTTTATGGGAACGGAAATGTAACTTAATCTAAAGTTGAGGTGCATCAAAATGAAATTAAATTTATGGAAAATGTGCAACTAAACAATGGCAAGGTGATGATATTAGCTTATGAGAGATTACAATATATAATATGAGAAGGTGAGTGACTGGCGTTATGTTCACGTAACTCGCGCATTAACTACTACCGATGCTAAATTCGAGTGTCCGAAGAAGCAGGGCAGTGGTGACCAATCCTCTGATTGGGAGGATTGCAACGTTACGGTAATAGATGCGTCTGTACCAATTAAAAGGCTATAACGCTACTACTAGTAATTCGGACTATATTGGACGTTAACGTCAAGTATAAAACAAGGATTCCTACATAACAGGAATGCTTGGAAATCAGGAGAAATTTTCCGTGTGCTTTCGTTAAGGGAGTAACGGAGACAAAGGAAGGAAAAATCACGACATTAAACTAATCACAAATTATTATCAGAGATTCTTTCACGTGGGATGTCTCACTTAAAATAATATGAACAGATCTAACTTGTGATTTTACAGACCCAATTTTCTTACATCCATAATTTTCTTATATCCATATTTCGAAAGCTCCGCAAGCAGCACCTCAGAGCTAATACTTTTGTTAGTCTTCAGCTTGTGACCTGTCACTTATTCTTATAAGCCGGGTTCATCTTTACTGCCTGGAATTACATTTTTTTTACATATGGCGTTCGTTTCTCAGCGAAGAAACTGCTGAGAGACTGTATAAACCCTTGTCTTTTTACGCAAGATTTTCATCTCTCCTATCCATCTGGTCGTTAGACGATGCCCTTGTTTTGCACTCTAGTAGGCATTGTTCCTCACCACTCACTGACATGACGATAAAATACAAATTAAAAGGAAAGACGTTCAGGTCCGTACACGCCTATTTTCCTTGTTGCAGACTCATGACTCATTAACATTTCACAGGTGTCCGCTCATTGTGTACAAGTTTTGCTGGATGTCTTCCATTATTATTAACTTGAGTTCCTCCCCATAAAGCTGTATCATTTATCAATATAAAATTCTTCGATACCTACTTTCTGATTGGATTTTTTTCAGGTAATTTCCTCTCCTAGTGCGCACAAGTATGTACGAGCAAATACATATGTAAGTAGGTACACCTGCCTTTGTTTCCTTAATGAACGTGAAACGATTTTTGCAGCCAGCGTATAAAGCAAAAGAGAACTGGTTAAACGCCTATTTGTGTACAAAATAAAAAAACTAATGTTCGAAGGTAATTTATCGTTACTCACTTCTTAATAGACAATGATGACAGACAACCAGTTATTATTGTTTCTCTGGCATTGAAAGCTTGTACTATAATATTCCATTCAAAATCGAACAGCCTTATTATATCGTTATCGATAGAGCGAATACATTTTAATGTGCAATAACCATAGATTTTAAAAACTACATTTCCTTTAACCGTTATCTCTAAGTATTCTAACGGACGAAGCAATGCTATACTTTATACATTCAATATGATATATACATGCATAAGGTTATATAGTATACTCTTATACGGCTATTTTATCTTCACAAAGATACTGCTGCTCCTACATGAAAATAATTTGTGTTTAGTGATTTATTTATCAAATGCCGGTAGCCTTGGGGAGAAGGGTGAGAATCTATCAAGATAAAAAATGTCAGTATGCGTCGGTGCTTATAACGATTAGAATAAGTCGTTGGTACTCCTGTATTTTTTGCATTTGTTTTTTATTTTAATTTTTTTTAAGAACATGCTTGTATACAAATGTATTTGTATCTTCTTTTAAACTTGATTTTTCTTTTTCTCTTTTCAGGTATGTATCTGCTTACACACAATCTCATAATTGTGTCTTGGCGTTTCCAAGGTAGAACATGTTTGCGGATTTAAATGGCGAAAGGAACTCATTACGCATCTACTTCGTAAGTAGTGCTCAGTAAGAGGAACTTAATTTAATTTGAATAACAACAAATGTAGAGAACACATTAATTTTACATGGCGATGTCATAGGGTGTAAGTGTAATCTGTACTCTCCTCTCTTACCTTGAACTAGTGCTTAGTTTTAGGTTAGAGTGGCTTGATAAAGCGATGAAGGCTCGTGACGGCTAATGACGCCAGTTCACCTATATTATCAAAAAAGAAAGCTCCTAGATGGAATTTTTTTTTTTGGGTCAGAGCTGGCCACGTGCATAGAAGGTGGAGAATGGTTTCATCCTCCTCATCATCGTTCCCATACCTACCTCATCACCATGGAACAATGGCCGATAGGAAGCTATGCATCTAAATTAAGCACCCCACACCCCACGTTGATGGTAGCAGACGAGACAGAGGGAGGAGTGTTTTGTCACTAAGGCACTTGCTCTTAACCCGGACGGTAGCGGACAAATTTTCTAGATGGAATCAACAGTTCACAGTTTCAGTCAGGCCGAACTAACTGATTTCGTCCCTATATGAGCTGCTTTGACATATTCGAATCCCAGGTCTATAGGGATCTACAACACTGAGCCAGGATGTTGGAAAAGAGTTGGTGTCGGATGAACCTTTAATGGGCCAACGACAGCGCTCATACCCCAAAAAAGTGTTACTGACTCCGGAAAATTCAGCCCTAGGGGTCCTAGAGGTCTAAAAGGGAACTGGTTCTTCCGGTTGGGGGTTGTGTGTAGGAGTAACTTCCCAACCACGGAAAATACCTTTAGTACCGAAACCCACATAAGCCTCGTATAAGAATGACTATATTGTTGACGACCCTAGAAATCGAAACACGGACAAAGACCTTCGGATCTGCACATGGAATGTTCGAACCCATTAGCAGAGGCGCTAGACTGCTATAAACCAGACATCACCGTCATCCAGGAAGTGTAATGGGATGGCACGGGCAAAAACTATGACATCCATTACGGTCATTGCTGTAGAGAGCAGAAACGGCGCTTATTCGAATGCGGTCGAAAAGCTGCAATCGCAAACGACCGCCAGAATCTTCGCCGAACGCGTATCCCGAAATCTTGCTGCGACTCCTATGTCGCCAGCATCAAATGCCGAAGACCAATGGCAACGCTGCCAACATGCCATCAGAAACGCTGCAACTGATGTGCTGGGTGCTGGAGAGTGCCAGCAAAAAATGCAGCTAAACAAGAGGTATACAAAGCTGCGCTGCAAATGACTATGAGAGCGAGTCGCGAGCTCTACGAGCAAAATAGACGGGAAGAACGTCGGTTTGTCCAAAAGAAGAAAAACGGAAGTTTTACCAACTTGTAAAAAGAAAATAACAGGGCAACAAAACCCATTAAGAAGCCTGTGGAGATGAAGAAGCAAACCTCATAGTAGAATCATAGTCGAGGCTGAGAATTTGGAAAAATTTATTCTGTAGACTGTATAACGGCGACGAATATTAACATCGCGGTGTCAGGCAGACGATGATAGCCAAAATTTGCGTCCAGCTGACTAAAACGAAGTTAGGATAGCAATATCCAACATTTTCTAGGGTACGTTGGCCATTTTTTTCAAAAATTGTGCGATAATGTATTATTTGATGATGCTTACTGTTCCTTTATGATGTTGAGAAAAGAAATCAGAAATAATAATTCAAAAAGTCTCGCTATTTTGACTCTGGTTCTCTTGCAAAGCATTCTATATTTAAAAATGCATTTTTTTTTCGTCAACTGAATAGACACAAATATTGAAATTGGAAATAAAAGTTAATGGAATAAAATGAAACATTTTTTTTTTATTCAAAATAACTTCATAGATTCGATGCGGCATGGAATCGTACAGCCTCTTTATGTAGTCCAGCGAAATTTCCCTCCAGGCTAATTTAATGGTTGCAATAAGGGATTCTCTGTCCTCAAACTGACGGCCAGACTCATAAACTTTTCGTACTAACCATCCCCAAACATTTCCAATAAGGTTCAGGTCGGGTGAATACGGTGGCCATTGAAGCAATTCCACATTCTGCTCCTGTATCCAATTTTTGACTATATACGCCGTGTGGATGGGGGCATTGTCTTGCTAAAAACTCCAGTTTATGGGTCCAAAAATGTCCGAAAATTTAGGAAAACTTCTTTCCAAGATTCCTTTATAACTTATTGCAGTCATTGGTTTGGAACTCAAGCTCAACAGTGACGTAGTAGCTAACTGCTCCCCATACCATAACACCATCTTCTCGACTATAACTCGACTAAAACGTTCTTCTTTCCTCAAATATCGTGGAAGTAATAATTAAACCCATGAGGGCCATCAAAATTAAACTTCTTCTCATCCGAAAAAACCACGTGACGCCATTCATTCATTTTTCCAACTAATATGGAGTCTAGAGAATTCTAAACGCATACCTTTCCGTTGCTCGTTAATTGGTGGTTTCTTTTGAAGTTTCTTTCGTTTTAGATGATTGGCTCCATTGATTACTCTAAGGACTGTTGAAACGCTTGCACTAACACCGGCTTGTTTTATTTTTGCCGCCGAGTCACAAGAATTGGAAACACATCTTGAAATCGCTCTTCGATCAGCTGCTGTTGTTGCCGTTTTTTTTACCTCCTTTCATGTTTTTTTCCGTACAAATCTTTATTTCTTAACTAGGAATAAATCACACTAAAACTTCGTTCAATTTTGGTAGCCATAGCACGCCCGGTTAGTCCTTGTTCTCTTAGTAAATCGATTTTAGCTCTTTCAACACTATTTAAGGATTTTGATCTACCCATTTTTCTTTGAAGTACAATTAAACAATTAAATTTCACTTAAAACACTTGAAATTTTGACCTAATGTGTCAATCTCATGAATGACAATGAAGATAATGACCTTGTGTCTATTCAGTTGACGCAAAAAAAAATGCATTTTTAAATATAGAACGCTTTGCAAGAGAACCAGAGACTTTTTGAATTATTCTTTCTGATTTCTTTTCTCAACATCATAAGCGAACAGTAAGCATCATCAAATAATACATTACCGCACAATGTTTGGAAAAAATTTCCAACGTACCTTAGAAAATGTTTGTGCTTATTCAGTTGACGCACAGTGAATGTATTATTTAGCACTACTGCGATAACGTCTAGAAATATCGACGAAATTTCATTAATTTTTTTTTCAATAAGGCCCCAAAATGTGGCCGTGGGCATCTTTATATATTTTCTGATTTCTAATCAAAATCTAAAAATATTGGAACTTTAAAAAGTGAGCGTGGCAGTTTAAAATCTCGTGTTCGAAATTTTTCAATAAACCAATACTTATACAAAATGACTTTTAAAATCACTACTGGGCTTATGAATATGTACATATTATATACACATGTGTATACGTACATACATATGTACTACTCAAATTTGTTGACGGAATTAAGGACAGAAGTAATCTGTAATCTGGAAGTGTCACGTACCGGTGACAGCCCGCTGAGTTCTGCCAATTATAAGAATAAGTTTCTACAACTCGTGTCTGTAAATGGTATCATAGGCGGCCTTCGATAAAAGATGGGGAGTATCGAGTTGGGCTTCTTGAGTTTTCTCCTGTATCTGCCGAAGAGGGAAAATTTTATCGATTGTGGACTTTCCTGGGTTTTTCCTTAAGAGGTCTCTTTTCTTGTGGATCGGGTAAACGATGCTGAGATTCCATTCATCAATCATTCACTCGTCTGACCAAATCTTTAAATAACGAGTTCGTATTATGTATGTCCTTGACACCTTCTTTTCACTCAATCTAATATAAAAACATACAGAAAAGCTACAATCCATCTGGAACGGATCGTCTGATACCCTATCCTCCTCCCTATAAAGTGGGCGTGGCCAAATTGCATTTTGTACTCAAATATAGCTATAATGCCGAACGTTTGAGGATGTTACATGTAAAATTTTATCAAAATAGGTTTTTTGATGATAACGCCCCCAAAAAATGGGCGTGGCCAAAACTTTTGTATGGGTGAATTGTAGGGAATATAAATACCCAAATATTTGGTCTTAACAAAATTTTTCGGTTTCATATAATTTAGTGAAGTTATAAAAAAGTAGGCGTGGCAGTGGGCGGATGTAAAAAAATTTTACACTTGTACTGTATCTTTTCGTCAGAAGCCCAGATATGAAATTTCAGCGTCCTAGTTAAAAATTTAAGGCCCAAAAATCGGTTTTGTGATGAAAACGCCCCCAAAAAGTGGGCGTGGCTAAAACTTTTGTATGGGTGGATTGTAGGGAATCTGAATGCCTAAATATTTGGTCTTAACAAAATTTTTCGGTTTCATATAATTTAGTGAAGTTATGAAAAAGTGGGCGTGGCAGTGGGCGGATTTCAAAAATTTTTACACTTGTACTGTATCTTTTTCTCAGAAGCCCAGATATGAAATTTCATCGTCCTAGCTCAAAATTTAAGGCCCAAAAAGCGGTGACATACGGACGGACGGACGGACGGACGGTCATCGCTCAATCGATTTCGCTATTGATGCTGATCACGAATATATATACTTTATAGGGTCTATCTCGATTATTTCTCTATGTTACAAACTATGTGTCAAACTTAATATACCCTTAGGATAGGGTATAAAAATATTGACTGAAATTACGACAGTTCACTTGAAGACTTCCGTACTTTTGGCGGAAACGACCAAATGCTGTGTTTATACATTTTTCAATAAGGGTTCCTTCTTCGAGTCACTTCTGCATGGTCCTCTTTTCGAGATGCCGTCGGATCCGGGAGCTTATTATCGTCAATCTTGCAAGATACCTTTAGCAATTCCTCCAGAGTAATGGACCTCTCTTATGATGCTGTACATAGTAGCTGATCTTCGGTTGGGGAGCCGTACGATTGACCCCAAACAAAAATCTCTAATAACGAAACCTCGCATTTTTGAAATCAGTCCCGTATCGCAATTATCAAAATCTCGCATTATGAAAATTTCGCATTATCAAATTTTCACATTTAAAGATGGAAATTTCGCAAGTACAGGAAATTTTCACATTATAAAAATCTCGCTCTTACAGATAAGTACAAAACTTACTCGAGCGGTGGATTAAATAATAGTAAAGTGTTCAAATGCTTAAATGGGCAGTAAGAGGTCTGAATGAACAGTTCGCCAGTTCTCGGTGTTTGGTTACACGTCGCGTAGCGTCGCTTTGAGTATCTGCACGTGAGGCCGAAGGCCGTCCATTGTATGAGTCAAAGAATGTTCCATCGTGCGAAATCCTTTAGCTCTGAAATTTTTGATTGAAAATAATAAATGTTTAACACATTTTCATAGCAAAAATAAAACACACACAAGTATATGACCGTATTTCCCACCTAACCAATATCCATAGGCGCCTGCCTACGAAATTACTATGATGATCGTTAAGGAACAGTGAAGTAATTTTGCTTGATTGTCTTCCCATAAATTGTGTACTTATGAATGTTCCATCTTCGACAACAAAAAATTCTGGACTTACATATGTCCCGATGTGTGGGATACCTAAGTCCATAACTCATTTTCGACTGAAGTGGGACTTACGACCCTGCGCCCGAATTGTTATCATTGCCTCAAACATTGATATTAAATCTAGATTTTTTTCACTCGTGATTTTTTTCTATATTTTGTACTATTCGATATTTTTGCATTCGAGATTTTTTTTATTCTAGTACTTTAACATAGAAGAAAAAAAATCTAATCTAATCACATACATAATCATTAAAATATCGTTTTAATTCATATTAAAGGAATCATAAAAGGACTAAAACAATACAAACTACGACTTGAAACCGAAATTAAATGCGGGCGGTACAAGCAAGTTGCAATACACTGAGACTTTTTCCTAAACACATACATATGCATGTACAAACCTTAGCTACTTGTCCGTCAACTGGCTTGTCAAATGGCATGCAGTCTACGTCACAGCAAATACACAAATGGGAAGATAGTACACGTACACTTGTTTGCCAAAATTTCCTCGTGTGGTCACCGGGTACAAAATCTAGCGAAAATATTTTTTAGAAAAAGAAATAAATGATTTAAGATATTATGAGTAAAAACTAAAAAAGTGTCCCAAAAGTCGCCAAGATTTTGAAAAAGTGTCCAATTTCGGCATTTTTTAAAATGTAGTTGCCTGGTGTCCCGAACGCTAAAAAGTCGCTAAATGGGGATTAATGGTAACCCTGGCTACGTGTCTAGTACCTCGACTAGAGATTGGTAACCAACCCTTTTGGAAGGTCGTTGGTGGTAGCGGACGAGAGAGGGAGAGGAGTGGTCTCTCACTAAGGCACTTCCTCTTGATCCAGACGGCAGCATACGAATTCCCTAGATGGCATCGACGGTGGCGTCTACTAGTCCAAGTTAGGTTGAACTATTAGTGTTATCCCTATATGAGCTGCTTCAACATATTTGAATCATAGGTCAATAGGGATATCCAATGCTGAGCCAGAGTGTTGGAAAGAATTTGTGTCTACACCCACATACCCGGGTGTATTTTTCATTTTCAGATTGATATATTTTAGGTTCTAGGTGCCGTATATACTTGAAATTTTGAAAAGCCCTTACTGGAAGATTTTCAACAGTCGGTGTTACTGTGTGGCCCAACATATGTACTTTCAATTCCACTACGTGATGGAAAATTTCGCATGATTTGTGCATTTTGTGAACGATTCTGGATTTCTGCCATGGCTAATTATTCACTGAATTGTTGTAGGAACAACCTTCTACGGTTTGTTGATGTCTTCAAGTGTGGATTATTTTCCATGTATTTTCCAGTCACATCCACAGTGTTATAAAAAAAGCCAAAGGCCATCTCTTCGTTCTTCTCTTCGTTGTATATTCACCAAGGCATTTGTCCATATTGTCAACACCTCCTTTGCTTCTGTTGTAATCGAGTATCATTTTTGCTTTCTTTTAGGACCTTCAATTTCGATATTATAATGAGAAGAAGCACAACCGATTTGTTCTTTTTTGGAATATATGAACACATACTTATGTTGCTGCTGAATCCAAAGATTGATGATTCTACTGCTCTTCCTTTTGGATTAGAAAAGTCGGCTAATACAAATGTACGTCTTTTGTTTACAGCGCCCAATATTGACAAATTGTAGTCTAAGATCAAAGTAGAAGCCAAATTACAGATTACAATTAAAAAAGTTGTCTCATACGATGTTTCGAGCACTTCCACGGAAAAGATTGCAACACAAAACTTTGACCACACGTTCAACTTGATTTTTTCTCTTTCTCCAGAAGGTGCCATACCAGTATAGATTTGTCCTTTGACTGGATAAGAAGTAATAGCGTCACATACTCACCAAACCTTAATTCCATACTTGGCCGGTTTTAAAGGTACATATGTAGTGAATCCGTTGCCACCACGATTAGAATAAAGTTGTTCATCAACAGTGACGTTGGCTCCTGCTTTCTAGTTATCCTGGAGGTTTCTATTCAACATAAGGAAAATGTCAGATATGGCTATTGCTTTGTCAGTTTATTTACGTTGCTGGCGCGTATTTCCATTATCAAATCTGATAAAACGACTGATAGCCCAAAAACGTTGGAGACCGATTGAAGCACGATACAACGGATGTGAGTTAGTTTTCCATAGATCAGTTGTATGTCTGTACATAATTAAAATGTGTGACACCAGCTAACAAAAGTATGCCCAGATAAGCGTCAAATTCAGTTGTAGTAATAGGTTTCCATATACGAAGTGATCTTGCTGGGTTTTCTTCACGTTCGTAACACTGGGTTGCTTTTGTATTGGTTTCGCGAATTATTATATCACACATTTCAGCTGACATCAACATTTTGAATGTTTGTATAATGTTAAGATATTTTGTTCTGCGTGCTGGTCCAGTGTTCCTCTAAGAATATTATGCGACAAAAATCGGCGAGGTTGTGGTGGTTGGTCTGATCAAATTGTACCATCTCTAGCTGTGTAATTATTTGCAGAAGATTCAATTGGAGCTACTTCCAATTCTTCGTCCGAATGAGTCTCACTAACAGGATTATGTCCTGGTAACTGCAATCCCTATGCATCTGAATATTCTACATTCATATTATTGTATTCACCACCGCCCTCTTCGCCTGCCAATGAACTTCCATAAGTATTTTGCTCATCTTCACTATCAGCTTCCAAAAATTCCTCCAATCTTTGGCTTATGTACTCTGTCTTCAAAGCTAAGTCCTTCCAATTGCCGGAGAGTTAACCATTGACCATCAGCCATAGTATAATTTTATTTTATTTTTATTAATAGTTACTTTAAAAACCTGTAAATAAATAAAGATATAAATGAAAAATTAATAAATATATAAAAATATAAATAACTAAAAAAAAGTATGTTTACTTCTTGAAATATTTTTTATCAAATGCGTTGCGTGAAAAATAAAAGCGTCTTTGTATCCAAATGCCGTAACAAATGTTGTAACAAAAGAAAACACTTCAAACAATTCCTAGACACAATTGGCAGAAACACAACCAACTCCTTCCGATGCCCGTACATATAAAAATGTATGGGACACCCGGGTATGTTGGGTGTATGTTTATGCATAATTTTTTGGCTGTAGACACAAGGGTCAATCAAGGGCCTTGTCATCGGGGTATAAAAGGGTTAACTTCACGACCGTCTTATGACAATCCGCAGCAAGGATAAATTCACCAACATAAGATATTTAGTTGACATTCAGCTTCTGATACGGTAACATCATAATCAAAATCGCTCGTTAATTTCTTTATTTTTCATACGTTTATTTTATTTACAGTATGTGGCCAATGAATTATGACCGATGGTGGTTTCAACGATTGTTTTTCTTTTTGATGTGTTTTTTCTGTAAAAATGCGTGTTTTTTTGTTATTTGTTTTTAAGAATACGGCTAGCTACGGGTTTTCTCTATACTTTCTTTAATTTCAAAAGCAGGCACCAAAGGACTTGCCTACATGCGTACGATAAGTGTGCTGCAACACATAAATAGGTTTTAACGTGGTTTACTTATCATGTTCTTTAAGCTCGCAATTGGCAATGCAGTATGTGGCCAATGAATTATGACCGATCGTGGTTTCAACGATTTTTTTTCTTTTTGATGTGTTTTTTCTGTGAAATGCGTTTTTTTGTTATTTGTTTTTAAGAATACGGCTAGCTACCGGGTTTCTCTATACTTTCTTTAATTTCAAAAGCAGGCACCAAAGGACTTGCCTTCGTGGGTACGATAAGTGTGCAGCAACACATAAATAGGTTTTAACGTGGTTTTCTTATCATTTTCTTTAATCTCGCAGTTGGCAAGAGTGCGGTTGTAAAAAAGTATTTTAATAAGTGGAAAATTAATTTAGGACTTAAATTAAATAAGTAGCATTACATATTTGTTAGAAAATTAATATATATGTATATCTCATAGAAAGTCAGAAACCTTATTTTAATTGTTTTTTATCAATATTGGTAAATAAGGCAACATTCCTTTCGAAAAAAAATCACAAGTTGCTGCTTTGTTGACTGAGAAGAAGTCGAGCTATGCTTAAATAGCCAAGATTGTTGGAATTGCAAAGTCTTCAGTAGTCAACATAGCAAAACACGTGGACGTACCGTACCAGGCGGTTCAACCTTGATTACTCCAAATAATCGGCAAAACTGTGGCAAAAAAAGAAAAATAATACCGTGGACTGACCGGAAAATTATTCATAGAGCTCTACAGGAATGTAATCCACCAGCTCATTGCATTTTGAATGTTTTGAACGAAGCTGGAATCGACATATCGGTGAGAACTCTGCGGCGTCGATTGAAGACAAGCGAAGGAGGCAAGCAAATAAGCCCAAATTGACCAATGTCATGTGAAAATGGCGATCATATTGGGCACAACTTCACATAGACTGCGAGAGTGGCTATTGGAACAAAGCAAGTTAATTTTTTTTCAAATTTCTTTTCACAATAAAAGATGAAACAGTTTTAGCAATTTTCCCGTAATTACGATTTTATTTTAGGTTGTCTTTAGCGATGAGTGTCGCTTAGAAGTCGTGACGGAGACTGCCAAATTCGTCTGCAGAAGGTCCAATGAAAGATATTCAGAGTAGTTCAGACGGTCAAACACCCACCCTCTGTGATGATTTGGAGTTGCATAATATGCGAAAATACGGGGTCAATTTATTACGTTGATGGAACAATAGACCCCAATCAGTATATTCCTGTCCTGAGGAAAGTTCTTCGGTCGTATTTGAACACATTAGACTCTCCCAGAGAAGAATACATTTTTAGGCAAGATGGAGCTCCATGCCACACATCCAAAACAAGCATGATATGCTTGACTTCCATGAACTTGGAAATCTTACCATGACCTGGTAATTCTCCGGATTTGAACCCGATTTAAAACTGCTTGGCCTACCTAAAATCTCGCCTTTATAGTGGATGAAACAATACCATACAAGAGCTCAAACAGAACATTGAAGATATTTGGAAAAACGAGCCCGAAACGGGCGAAACGCATTGAATGCATGCTCACACGAATAAAGGAGGTACGAACAAAAGGGCGGTAGTACTAAGTATTAAGATTTAATAATTTATTTTTGCTTTATAATCACTGATATGCCATGTAACAATAAATATGTGCAACAGGATTTTAAATAATCAAATTAATTTTGTCTTTATTTGCGGTCAAAGCGAAAAATCGCATATATTTCTCATCGGTCATAATTCAATGGCCACATATGTATAGTAAACCCAATCATGGTTGATTACTGGCATTCTTGCAATTCAGGCATTCTGTCTAGTGATTTTGTGCGCTGTGGAGGGATGTGCTGCAGGAAATTTCACACACATTGTGTGAACCTGTCTAAAGCAGCCCTCCTCCCTTAAAGTCATCTGAGGGCATATGCTTCAAATGCAAGGTCTGCAATGGCATTCCATTATTGGATCTTTTAACCAAACTTAGTTCAGTTTGGTTTGATTGGAAATTCGGGAGTTAAAAGAAAATTATTCTTCTACTAGTGATGGCGAATTAATAAACCTAATACCACGGTAGTTGAAACACCCGTACCGGTAAAGTGTATAAACACGTCGGGAAAAGCGGATAAAACATATGAATCCACCAGTGACAACGAAAGTTGGAGTAAGGTTTCGCGTAAAAAACCTAAATAAAGTACAAAACGCGAGAAGAAAAATAAGCTTATTATAGGCAAATATCCAAGAACCATCCAATTGGCTGTCGGGAATTCATGTAAACATTTTAAAGAAAAAACATACAGAGAAGCTACAATCCATCTGGAACGGATCGTCTGATACCCTATCCTCCTCTCTATAAAGTGGGCGTGGCCAAATTGCATTTTGTACTCAAATATAGCTATAATGTCGAACGTTTGAGGATGTTACATGTAAAATTTTATCAAAATAGGTTTTTTGATGATAACGCCCCCAAAAAGTGGGCGTGGCCAAAACTGTTCTATGGGTGAATTGTAGGGAATCTAAATACCCAAATATTTGGTCTTAACAAAATTCTTCGGTTTCATATAATTTAGTGAAGTTATAAAAAAGTAGGCGTGGCAGTGGGCGGATGTAAAAAAATTTTACAATTGTACTGTATCTTTTTCTTGGAAGCCCAGATATGAAGTTTCAACGTCCTAGTTAAAAATTTAAGGCCCAAAAATCGGTTTTGTGATGAAAACGCCCCCAAAAAGTGGGCGTGGCCAAAACTTTTGTATGGGTGGATTGTAGGGAATCTGAATGCCTAAATATTTGGTCTTAACAAAATTTTTCGGTTTCATATAATTTAATGAAGTTATGAAAAAGTGGGCGTGGCAGTGGACGGATTTCAAAAATTTTTACACTTGTTCTGTATCTTTTTCTCAGAAGCCCAGATATGAAATTTCATCCTTCTAGCTCAAAATTTAAGGCCCAAAAAGCGGTGACATACGGACGGACGGACGGTCATCGCTCAATCGATTTCGCTATTGATGCTGATCACGAATATATATACTTTATAGGGTCTATCTCGATTATTTCTCTATGTTACAAACTATGTGTCAAACTTAATATACCCTTAGGATAGGGTATAAAAAACGGAGTTGCTTTACCCGTCGTAGTGATCAAAACATAAACTTTGATCAGCTGCGACACCCAAGCACTTCCGTTGTAAATAAATATTCCGTTTATTATCAAAATATTGGTGGTAAGCGAAGTAAACTGAGAGAGATTTTCGTTACTCTCTCCGATCACCAATATGATATTGCAGTTTTAACCGAAACATGGTTACACCCACACATCTTATCGACTGAAATCTTTAACCGGTCATATGTGGTTTACCGGAAAGATCGATGTAGATCTATTGAGGAGTGAGGTAAGGGAGTTTTAATAGCTGTCTCATCTCGCTTTCTCAGCCGGGAAAACACATTAGAGCATCGAACGGTTGACGTTAAACAGATGTGTGTGTGCATTGATTCTGCTGATGACGTTCGTTATCAATTGTTTTCTCTCCTACGTTCCGCCGAATAGTCTGACCAGTGTGTATCAAAGGCAAAAGCTAAGCTGTTACTCGTCTTGAAGCCGCTCAATTACCTTCTGTATTGGGGGACTTCAGCATTGGTGATGTTACTTGGAAGAATGTGGATGGTGATGAAAATTGTACCCCCTTCAATGTTAATCACGAATGGGAACAATTGGTTATCGATAGTCTTCTATCTCTGAACTTATTTCAAATAAACAATATTCGGAACAGTTTAAATAGAATTTTAGATTATAATTTTTAAATAACGAAGTTAATTTTAACTTCTCTGAAGCTTTTTCTCTTATTGATTCCAATAAAATTCATCGTATAGCCTATTTTTTTTTAATTTAAATTTTTTAGTTACTGTAATAGAAGTAATGATCATATTGCCGCGTTATCCTACAACTTTGCTAAGACCAATTTCGTTTCACTGAAGGATTATATAAACCGTTTTGATTGGGATGTTTTGCTGGAATTTAAAAGGTAAGTACGATGTATTTATGGGAAAAAATAATTCTGGTTTGGAGTTATTTGTACCTAAAGCGCGTCATAATAATTGGTTTAGAATTCCTTGGTCAAATAAAAAATTAGTAAATTTGCGTAATGTAAAAAGAAAAGCATATTCAGCTTATATTTTAAATAAAACGAGCTCTAATCTTGAACTTTTTTTGAGATTCAGAAAGGAATATGAGTTCTTGAATAGATTTTTATATAAACAATATATCTTGTCCGTAGAGTGTTCGGTAAAGAACAATGGTAAATCATTTTGGAATTACATTAATTCAAAAAGAAATACCTAAGGCTTGCCTAAGGTAAGGGAATTTGAAAATGTAAATTCAACAGATTTGAAAGGAACTTGTGATTCATTTTCTAACTTTTTAGAGTCGGTTTATAATAATTATCGATTCTATTCAACGATGAACCATTACTCCATAAGTTTGTAATTTATGCTAGTAATTTTATGCTTTTTCGAGTTTTTGAAGTAAATACAGAATTAAAAAAAATTTGTTAATGTCAAGAATCTTGACCATAAAGTAGCTTCAAATTGTATATGCCATATATTTTTGTACGCCTAACCAAATCGATTAAAATTGGATTAATCTGATTGAGGCCAAATTTCAAAAATAAGTTTCAGAATACTATTGCAAAAAACATATATTCTTCCAACTGATAAAGTGAATTTATTTCAACAAATTTTTATTAACGTTTATGTTTTTATGTTTTTATGTTTTTATTTAGTATTTTCTAAAGTTTCC
This sequence comes from Xylota sylvarum, assembly GCA_905220385.1. Classification (NCBI taxonomy): domain Eukaryota; kingdom Metazoa; phylum Arthropoda; class Insecta; order Diptera; family Syrphidae; genus Xylota; species Xylota sylvarum. The sequence goes on from LR999960.1 coordinate 23,244,114, forward strand.
TTTATAATTTAAAATAAAAATAAAAAAATTCAAGTATAAATATGAGTGAGTACTCTGATAATTTTTATTCATCCTTCAAACGGCAATAAATAAACTTGGAAAAAAAAAATTATAGCAAAATCAGAGCAATTGAGTGCCGATAAGAGAGTTGTGATTAAGCTTTTCATAAGCAGGGTGATCGTCTGAGAACTATTGCCAAAAAAGTCAAAGTTTCATACAAAGGAGTGCAGTACACTATTCAGCGCTTTCTAAAAACTGGTAGTTTGTCAGATCATAAAAGATCAGGCCTAAAATAAACAACAAAAACTGAGGATAGAAAGCTTAGAAGAAATCGACGTTTGACCGCTCCTGAAATATGTGCAGAGCTGGAGAGAGAGAAGCCTGTTTCTCTAACCACCATGAAAAGGCGTTTGATTGAAGCAGGCTTAAAAGGCAGGATAGAAGTTCGAAAACCTATGCTCAGGTCTCAAAATCGAGCTAAAAGATAGCTGTGGGCCAAAGAGCATAAAAACTGTACGATGGAGGCCTGGAGCAAGGTGCTATGGACGGATGAGTCAAAATATGAGGTCTTTGGTTCAAAGAGACGGGTGTAAGTGAGGCGATCGGAAAAAATGCGACAAGAGTGTTAAGACTGTGAAGCATGGAGCTGGTTCCATTATGCTATGGGGATGTTTTTGTTCAGCTGGAGTTGGAGATATTAATTGTGTCGAAGGAATTTTAAAACATACAGAAAAGCTACAATCCATCTGGAACGGATCGTATGATACCCTATCATCCTCTCTATAAAGTGGGCGTGGCCAAATTGCATTTTGTACTCAAATATAGCTATAATGTCGAACGTTTGAGGATGTTGCATGTAAAATTTTATCAAAATCGGTTTTTTGATGAAAACGCCCCCAAAAAGTGGGCGTGACCAAAATTGTTCTATGGGTGAATTGTAGGGAATCTGTATACCTAAATATTTGGTCTTAACAAAATTTTTCGGTTTCATATAATTTACTGAAGTTATAAAAAAGTAGGCGTGGCAGTGGGCGGATGTAAAAAAAATTTACACTTGTACTGTATCTTTTTCTTGGAAGCCCAGATATGAAATTTCAGCGTCCTAGTTAAAAATTTAAGGCCCAAAAATCGGTTTTGTGATGAAAACGCCCCCAAAAAGTGGGCGTGGCCAAAACTTTTGTATGGGTGGATTGTAGGGAATCTGAATGCCTAAATATTTGGTCTTAACAAAATTTTTCGGTTTCATATAATTTAGTGAAGTTATGAAAAAGTGGGCGTGGCAGTGGGCGGATTTAAAAAATTTTTACACTTGTACTGTATCTTTTTCTCAGAAGCCCAGATATGAAATTTCATCGTCCTAGCTCAAAATTTAAGGCCCAAAAAGCGGTGACATACGGACGGACGGACGGACGGACGGTCATCGCTCAATCGATTTCGCTATTGATGCTGATCACGAATATATATACTTTATAGGGTCTATCTCGATTATTTCTCTATGTTACAAACTATGTGTCAAACTTAATATACCCTTAGGATAGGGTATAAAAAAGAAGGTTATAAAGACATTCTGGAGCACAACACCATACCATTGGGACTGCGATTAATTGGAAGAAACTTCGCAACAGGGCAATGATCCCAAACACAGCTCCAAATTGTGTAGAGGGGTCTTGGCTGCTAAGGAGGAAGAAAATTTGATGCGGAATATGGTTTGGCCAGCACAGTCTTCAGATTTGAACCCAATAGAGCTCTTATGGGAAGGGCTCAATCGGAAGGTTCGCCAAACCTGCCCAACGTCCAAAGATCATTTGTGGAAGCTTCTTAATGAAGCATGGAATGCCATTTCCACGAAACAATCGACAAACTCATAAATAGGATGCCTAGATTATGTACAGCGGTCATAAAAGCAAATGGTGGATATTTCGATGAATAGAATGTGAGTAAAATATGTATTATTTTGTTATTTTGTATGTAATTTTGAAGATTTAATGCTTGATTAATACAAGTTATAATAAATGTATAATAAAAAATAGATTTAGTATCTTTTATTTTAATATTTTACAACAAAAAATACGAAAAATGCAAAAGATAGATGGTGATTCCAAACTTATGGCCGGCAGATTAGGTGTGTTGCAACTCTCGGATGAAGACGTAATAAACCCAATACAGAAACTTGAGTTAAATAGCAGCCCGGGCCCATATGGAGTTCGTGCGGTAATATTAAAACATACAGAAAAGCTACAATCCGTCTGGAACGGATCGTATGATACCCTATCCTCCTCTCTATAAAGTGGGCATGGCCCATTTGCATATTGTACTCAAATATAGCTATAATGTCGAACGTTTGAGGATGTTACATGTAAAATTTTATCAAAATCGGTTTTTTGATGATAACGCCCCCAAAAAGTGGGCGTGGCCAAAACTTTCGTATGGGTGGATTGTAGGGAATCTGAATGGCTAAATATTTGGTCTTATCAAAATTTTTCGGTTTCATATAATTTAGTGAAGTTATAAAAAAGTAGGCGTGGCAATGGGCGGATGTAAAAAAATTTTACACTTGTACTGTATCTTTCTCTTGGAAGCCCAGATATGAAATTTCAGCGTCCTAGTTAAAAATTTAAGGCCCAAAAATCGGTTTTGTGATGAAAACGCCCCCAAAAAGTGGGCGTGGCCAAAACTTTTGTATGGGTGGATTGTAGGGAATCTGAATGCCTACATATTTGGTCTTAACAAAATTTTTCGGTTTCATATAATTTAGTGAAGTTATGAAAAAGTGGGCGTGGCAGTGGGCGGATTTCAAAAATTTTTACACTTGTACTGTATCTTTTCCTCAGAAGCCCAGATATGAAATTTCATCGTCCTAGCTCAAAATTTAAGGCCCAAAAAGCGGTGACATACGGACGGACGGACGGACGGTCATCGCTCAATCGATTTCGCTATTGATGCTGATCACGAATATATATACTTTATAGGGTCTATCTCGATTATTTCTCTATGTTACAAACTATGTGTCAAACTTAATATACCCTTAGGATAGGGTATAAAAAGTGTTTAACTTCTTTCTTTCATCCACTTAAAATTATTTTTAACCAGTCACTTGTGACTGGAGAATTCCTTAGTAAATGGAAATATTATTTTATTACTCCAATATTTAAAAGCGGTTTGAGACAAAAAGATGAAAACTATCGACCTATATCAAAGCTTTCTGCAATCCCAAAATTGTTTGAGAACATTGTTAAGGATAAGCTTTTTTACGCGTTAAAAAATTTATTATTTTCAGTAATCAGCATGGCGGTCGGTCATGTACTACAAATTTAACTTTATTAACTAATTATATTTGAAAGTTTTGAAAATCGTTTACAAGTTAATGCTACACAGATTTTACGAAAGCATTTGATAGAGTAGATCACACTTTACTTTAAGCTTAAATTGTTGGGTTTCCAGACTTCTCGCGTAATACATAGAAGTAACTTCTGGCGTTTCACAAGGTAGTCATTTGCTGTTCATTTTGTTTTTAAATGATAGGTATTCATGAAATATTTGATTTTTGTTAGGTTTTAACGTTTGCGGACGACTTAAAGTTATTTTCACGCATAACGAATATATTTGACTGTATTCGTTTTCAGTGGGATATATGTACATAAGTTATCAGAATGGTGTAAACATAATGCGTTAGAGCTTAATATTTCTAAATGGAAGATCTTTACAGCGCAGTGTATTACAGTCCCGCTTTTTCATAATTATTTTATTAACGATCTTTTGTTTTTACGTGTTGATGAAGTCAAGGATCTAGGGGTCATATTTGACACTAAATTGAATTTCTCATTACATCATGATTACGCCATAGCTAAGTCTAAGTCTTTGTTAGGATTTCTTAAACGTAATAGCAAAGACCTCCGAGATGTTTAAAGTCTTAAAATTGTCTATTGTTCGTTGGTCAGGTCTTATTTAGAATATTCTTTCATTATTTGGGATATGGTGTTCAAGAACTTAGATTCGAAAGAGTTCAAAAGAACTTCACGAGATACGCTATCCGTAAATTAAATATGTTTGACGAACTTCCTAATTATGATGAAAGATGCAAATTGATTGGAATGCAAACCTTAAGTTTCAGGCGAAAGGCAACTTCAGTCATGTTTATCCGCGACATTATAAATTATTACATAAATTCACCAGAATTAGTTTTTCTCATAAATATATATGCTCCTCAAAGATCTCTTCGGGTGAGAAATTTATTTTTTGATAGAAGGCATAGAATAAATTATCGTAGCAACGAGCCTATTACTAGGTGCATAAGCTCGTCTAATGAGCTTTGCAACGAAATTGATTTTAGCTCTTCATTAGAATTTAAAAATTGTGTTTATTCATTAATAATATTATTGTTTATTAAAGTAATCTATGAGCTGCAAAATCGGTAGATGATCCTTAGTCGCACAACAAACATCTTTTGTGTAATACTGAGAGTATGCACTGAGAGAACATAGTGTTCTGTGGTGGATAAAAAAAAATAAATAAAAACATACAGAAAAGCTACAATCCGTCTGGAACGGATCGTATGATACCCTATCCTCCTCTCTAGAAAGTGGGCATGGTCAAATTGCATATTGTACTCAAATATAGCTATAATGTCGAACGTTTGAGGATGTTACATGTAAAATTTTATCAAAATAGGTTTTTTGATGATAACGCCCCCAAAAAGTGGGCGTGGCCAAAACTTTTGTATGGGTGAATTGTAGGGAATCTGAATGCCTAAATATTTGGTCTTAACAAAATTTTTCGGTTTCATATAATTTAGTGAAGTTATGAAAAAGTGGGCGTGGCAGTGGGCGGATTTCAAAAATTTTTACACTTGTACTGTATCTTTTTCTCAGAAGCCCAGATATGAAATTTCATCGTCCTAGCTCAAAATTTAAGGCCCAAAAAGCGGTGACATACGGACGGACGGACGGACGGACGGACGGACGGTCATCGCTCAATCGATTTCGCTATTGATGCTGATCACGAATATATATACTTTATAGGGTCTATCTCGATTATTTCTCTATGTTACAAACTATGTGTCAAACTTAATATACCCTTAGGATAGGGTATAAAGACTAATATACGCTCATGCCGTCACAGAAGACAAGACCTTCACAATACCGCGTCCGTAAACGGACTTAGGCTCATTGACTTCGAAACGTCACTATAGCAAGCACACGGTTTCCTCATTTCTATACCAACAAAGGTACATGGCGGTCTCCTGATCATTAAACGGTCATCCAAAGTGATCACATTGCGATCGACGTAAGGCATGCCTCCAGTATTATGGATGTCCCAACCTTCCTAGCAGCCAACATCGACTCGGATCATTACCTTGTTGCAGCCACGGTACGAACGCGAATATTCCTAACGTCACAACAAAGAAGAAATACTGTGAGAAGATATAACGTCGAAAAGCTGCAATCACAAGAGACCTCCAGAACCTTGGAACTTTGTCTAACTTAGCTCTGCTATCAATTCTGAAAACAACATCTTAGCAGAAATAAAACGAAGAATAACTCTTGCCAATCGCCGTTTCTTTGTGCTGAGAAGGCAATTGAGTAGTAGAGCCCTATCTCGAGCAAGGAGATTCTGTATAAGACCTTTATGGCGCTGAAGCTTGAACTCTATCTAAATTGGTTGACGTAAAATTTTCGGTCCCGTTTGCTCTGACCGACTATGGAGGAGGAGATTCAACGACGACAAGCTATATAGCGACATCGATCTGGTCTACGATGGCTAGGACATGTAAAGCCGATGAACACAAATGCTCCAGGCCGTAGAATCTACGAATCTAACCCAGAGAGACAAGGCAGTAGAGGAGGACCTTGCCTAGGTTGACCAGACGTCCTCTTTTAAGAGAACATGTCCTCTTTTTATCTAAAAAAAAAATGTCCGGTATCTTTTTGGAAAAACATGCAATTTGTCCTCTTTTTGGGTTTTCTCAGTTAACTAAATATTTCGACATCACAAAACTACAACAAAATTTTATTTCAACACGAATTCAGAAATGTTCTGCATCTTTCTGGTGCGAACACGACTTAAAATATATTTGTACCTAAACTCATTCACTTCTGAACACAACGCCATATTATTTATTTTACTTGAATTTGTTAAAATTGATGTTTTTTTTTTGTTTTGGTAAATAAAAAAATATTATTTTTGTTATTTTGGTTGTTTTTTTTTGTTCTTCAATTTATCATTTTAAATTTTTGGAGTTGTCCTCTTTTTCGTAGGCATGATCTGAGGACCAGGCTAACTGGAGAAGTGTGTTATTGGAGTGTGTTATTGCAGAGTATTGTTAAGAAGAAGAAGAAGAAGAAGAAGAAGTACTTTTGCAATTTCAAAGACCTTGTGTCTAATGTAAAAGATTTGAATTAAATAAATAAAATGAAACGAAATAATTCTTTATAATATACCCTTAGGATAGGGTATAAAAAACGGAGTTGCTTTACCCGTCGTAGTGATCAAAACATAAACTTTGATCAGCTGCGACACCCAAGCACTTCCGTTGTAAATAAATATTCCGTTTATTATCAAAATATTGGTGGTAAGCGAAGTAAACTGAGAGAGATTTTCGTTACTCTCTCCGATCACCAATATGATATTGCAGTTTTAACCGAAACATGGTTACACCCACACATCTTATCGACTGAAATCTTTAACCGGTCATATGTGGTTTACCGGAAAGATCGATGTAGATCTATTGAGGAGTGAGGTAAGGGAGTTTTAATAGCTGTCTCATCTCGCTTTCTCAGCCGGGAAAACACATTAGAGCATCGAACGGTTGACGTTAAACAGATGTGTGTGTGCATTGATTCTGCTGATGACGTTCGTTATCAATTGTTTTCTCTCCTACGTTCCGCCGAATAGTCTGACCAGTGTGTATCAAAGGCAAAAGCTAAGCTGTTACTCGTCTTGAAGCCGCTCAATTACCTTCTGTATTGGGGGACTTCAGCATTGGTGATGTTACTTGGAAGAATGTGGATGGTGATGAAAATTGTACCCCCTTCAATGTTAATCACGAATGGGAACAATTGGTTATCGATAGTCTTCTATCTCTGAACTTATTTCAAATAAACAATATTCGGAACAGTTTAAATAGAATTTTAGATTATAATTTTTAAATAACGAAGTTAATTTTAACTTCTCTGAAGCTTTTTCTCTTATTGATTCCAATAAAATTCATCGTATAGCCTATTTTTTTTTAATTTAAATTTTTTAGTTACTGTAATAGAAGTAATGATCATATTGCCGCGTTATCCTACAACTTTGCTAAGACCAATTTCGTTTCACTGAAGGATTATATAAACCGTTTTGATTGGGATGTTTTGCTGGAATTTAAAAGGTAAGTACGATGTATTTATGGGAAAAAATAATTCTGGTTTGGAGTTATTTGTACCTAAAGCGCGTCATAATAATTGGTTTAGAATTCCTTGGTCAAATAAAAAATTAGTAAATTTGCGTAATGTAAAAAGAAAAGCATATTCAGCTTATATTTTAAATAAAACGAGCTCTAATCTTGAACTTTTTTTGAGATTCAGAAAGGAATATGAGTTCTTGAATAGATTTTTATATAAACAATATATCTTGTCCGTAGAGTGTTCGGTAAAGAACAATGGTAAATCATTTTGGAATTACATTAATTCAAAAAGAAATACCTAAGGCTTGCCTAAGGTAAGGGAATTTGAAAATGTAAATTCAACAGATTTGAAAGGAACTTGTGATTCATTTTCTAACTTTTTAGAGTCGGTTTATAATAATTATCGATTCTATTCAACGATGAACCATTACTCCATAAGTTTGTAATTTATGCTAGTAATTTTATGCTTTTTCGAGTTTTTGAAGTAAATACAGAATTAAAAAAAATTTGTTAATGTCAAGAATCTTGACCATAAAGTAGCTTCAAATTGTATATGCCATATATTTTTGTACGCCTAACCAAATCGATTAAAATTGGATTAATCTGATTGAGGCCAAATTTCAAAAATAAGTTTCAGAATACTATTGCAAAAAACATATATTCTTCCAACTGATAAAGTGAATTTATTTCAACAAATTTTTATTAACGTTTATGTTTTTATGTTTTTATGTTTTTATTTAGTATTTTCTAAAGTTTCCTTTATAATTTAAAATAAAAATAAAAAAATTCAAGTATAAATATGAGTGAGTACTCTGATAATTTTTATTCATCCTTCAAACGGCAATAAATAAACTTGGAAAAAAAAAATTATAGCAAAATCAGAGCAATTGAGTGCCGATAAGAGAGTTGTGATTAAGCTTTTCATAAGCAGGGTGATCGTCTGAGAACTATTGCCAAAAAAGTCAAAGTTTCATACAAAGGAGTGCAGTACACTATTCAGCGCTTTCTAAAAACTGGTAGTTTGTCAGATCATAAAAGATCAGGCCTAAAATAAACAACAAAAACTGAGGATAGAAAGCTTAGAAGAAATCGACGTTTGACCGCTCCTGAAATATGTGCAGAGCTGAAGAGAGAGAAGCCTGTTTCTCTAACCACCATGAAAAGGCGTTTGATTGAAGCAGGCTTAAAAGGCAGGATAGAAGTTCGAAAACCTATGCTCAGGTCTCAAAATCGAGCTAAAAGATAGCTGTGGGCCAAAGAGCATAAAAACTGTACGATGGAGGCCTGGAGCAAGGTGCTATGGACGGATGAGTCAAAATATGAGGTCTTTGGTTCAAAGAGACGGGTGTAAGTGAGGCGATCGGAAAAAATGCGACAAGAGTGTTAAGACTGTGAAGCATGGAGCTGGTTCCATTATGCTATGGGGATGTTTTTGTTCAGCTGGAGTTGGAGATATTAATTGTGTCGAAGGAATTTTAAAACATACAGAAAAGCTACAATCCATCTGGAACGGATCGTATGATACCCTATCATCCTCTCTATAAAGTGGGCGTGGCCAAATTGCATTTTGTACTCAAATATAGCTATAATGTCGAACGTTTGAGGATGTTGCATGTAAAATTTTATCAAAATCGGTTTTTTGATGAAAACGCCCCCAAAAAGTGGGCGTGACCAAAATTGTTCTATGGGTGAATTGTAGGGAATCTGTATACCTAAATATTTGGTCTTAACAAAATTTTTCGGTTTCATATAATTTACTGAAGTTATAAAAAAGTAGGCGTGGCAGTGGGCGGATGTAAAAAAAATTTACACTTGTACTGTATCTTTTTCTTGGAAGCCCAGATATGAAATTTCAGCGTCCTAGTTAAAAATTTAAGGCCCAAAAATCGGTTTTGTGATGAAAACGCCCCCAAAAAGTGGGCGTGGCCAAAACTTTTGTATGGGTGGATTGTAGGGAATCTGAATGCCTAAATATTTGGTCTTAACAAAATTTTTCGGTTTCATATAATTTAGTGAAGTTATGAAAAAGTGGGCGTGGCAGTGGGCGGATTTAAAAAATTTTTACACTTGTACTGTATCTTTTTCTCAGAAGCCCAGATATGAAATTTCATCGTCCTAGCTCAAAATTTAAGGCCCAAAAAGCGGTGACATACGGACGGACGGACGGACGGACGGTCATCGCTCAATCGATTTCGCTATTGATGCTGATCACGAATATATATACTTTATAGGGTCTATCTCGATTATTTCTCTATGTTACAAACTATGTGTCAAACTTAATATACCCTTAGGATAGGGTATAAAAAAGAAGGTTATAAAGACATTCTGGAGCACAACACCATACCATTGGGACTGCGATTAATTGGAAGAAACTTCGCAACAGGGCAATGATCCCAAACACAGCTCCAAATTGTGTAGAGGGGTCTTGGCTGCTAAGGAGGAAGAAAATTTGATGCGGAATATGGTTTGGCCAGCACAGTCTTCAGATTTGAACCCAATAGAGCTCTTATGGGAAGGGCTCAATCGGAAGGTTCGCCAAACCTGCCCAACGTCCAAAGATCATTTGTGGAAGCTTCTTAATGAAGCATGGAATGCCATTTCCACGAAACAATCGACAAACTCATAAATAGGATGCCTAGATTATGTACAGCGGTCATAAAAGCAAATGGTGGATATTTCGATGAATAGAATGTGAGTAAAATATGTATTATTTTGTTATTTTGTATGTAATTTTGAAGATTTAATGCTTGATTAATACAAGTTATAATAAATGTATAATAAAAAATAGATTTAGTATCTTTTATTTTAATATTTTACAACAAAAAATACGAAAAATGCAAAAGATAGATGGTGATTCCAAACTTATGGCCGGCAGATTAGGTGTGTTGCAACTCTCGGATGAAGACGTAATAAACCCAATACAGAAACTTGAGTTAAATAGCAGCCCGGGCCCATATGGAGTTCGTGCGGTAATATTAAAACATACAGAAAAGCTACAATCCGTCTGGAACGGATCGTATGATACCCTATCCTCCTCTCTATAAAGTGGGCATGGCCCATTTGCATATTGTACTCAAATATAGCTATAATGTCGAACGTTTGAGGATGTTACATGTAAAATTTTATCAAAATCGGTTTTTTGATGATAACGCCCCCAAAAAGTGGGCGTGGCCAAAACTTTCGTATGGGTGGATTGTAGGGAATCTGAATGGCTAAATATTTGGTCTTATCAAAATTTTTCGGTTTCATATAATTTAGTGAAGTTATAAAAAAGTAGGCGTGGCAATGGGCGGATGTAAAAAAATTTTACACTTGTACTGTATCTTTCTCTTGGAAGCCCAGATATGAAATTTCAGCGTCCTAGTTAAAAATTTAAGGCCCAAAAATCGGTTTTGTGATGAAAACGCCCCCAAAAAGTGGGCGTGGCCAAAACTTTTGTATGGGTGGATTGTAGGGAATCTGAATGCCTACATATTTGGTCTTAACAAAATTTTTCGGTTTCATATAATTTAGTGAAGTTATGAAAAAGTGGGCGTGGCAGTGGGCGGATTTCAAAAATTTTTACACTTGTACTGTATCTTTTCCTCAGAAGCCCAGATATGAAATTTCATCGTCCTAGCTCAAAATTTAAGGCCCAAAAAGCGGTGACATACGGACGGACGGACGGACGGTCATCGCTCAATCGATTTCGCTATTGATGCTGATCACGAATATATATACTTTATAGGGTCTATCTCGATTATTTCTCTATGTTACAAACTATGTGTCAAACTTAATATACCCTTAGGATAGGGTATAAAAAGTGTTTAACTTCTTTCTTTCATCCACTTAAAATTATTTTTAACCAGTCACTTGTGACTGGAGAATTCCTTAGTAAATGGAAATATTATTTTATTACTCCAATATTTAAAAGCGGTTTGAGACAAAAAGATGAAAACTATCGACCTATATCAAAGCTTTCTGCAATCCCAAAATTGTTTGAGAACATTGTTAAGGATAAGCTTTTTTACGCGGTAAAAAAGTTATTATTTTCAGTAATCAGCATGGCGGTCGGTCATGTACTACAAATTTAACTTTATTAACTAATTATATTTGAAAGTTTTGAAAATCGTTTACAAGTTAATGCTACACAGATTTTACGAAAGCATTTGATAGAGTAGATCACACTTTACTTTAAGCTTAAATTGTTGGGTTTCCAGACTTCTCGCGTAATACATAGAAGTAACTTCTGGCGTTTCACAAGGTAGTCATTTGCTGTTCATTTTGTTTTTAAATGATAGGTATTCATGAAATATTTGATTTTTGTTAGGTTTTAACGTTTGCGGACGACTTAAAGTTATTTTCACGCATAACGAATATATTTGACTGTATTCGTTTTCAGTGGGATATATGTACATAAGTTATCAGAATGGTGTAAACATAATGCGTTAGAGCTTAATATTTCTAAATGGAAGATCTTTACAGCGCAGTGTATTACAGTCCCGCTTTTTCATAATTATTTTATTAACGATCTTTTGTTTTTACGTGTTGATGAAGTCAAGGATCTAGGGGTCATATTTGACACTAAATTGAATTTCTCATTACATCATGATTACGCCATAGCTAAGTCTAAGTCTTTGTTAGGATTTCTTAAACGTAATAGCAAAGACCTCCGAGATGTTTAAAGTCTTAAAATTGTCTATTGTTCGTTGGTCAGGTCTTATTTAGAATATTCTTTCATTATTTGGGATATGGTGTTCAAGAACTTAGATTCGAAAGAGTTCAAAAGAACTTCACGAGATACGCTATCCGTAAATTAAATATGTTTGACGAACTTCCTAATTATGATGAAAGATGCAAATTGATTGGAATGCAAACCTTAAGTTTCAGGCGAAAGGCAACTTCAGTCATGTTTATCCGCGACATTATAAATTATTACATAAATTCACCAGAATTAGTTTTTCTCATAAATATATATGCTCCTCAAAGATCTCTTCGGGTGAGAAATTTATTTTTTGATAGAAGGCATAGAATAAATTATCGTAGCAACGAGCCTATTACTAGGTGCATAAGCTCGTCTAATGAGCTTTGCAACGAAATTGATTTTAGCTCTTCATTAGAATTTAAAAATTGTGTTTATTCATTAATAATATTATTGTTTATTAAAGTAATCTATGAGCTGCAAAATCGGTAGATGATCCTTAGTCGCACAACAAACATCTTTTGTGTAATACTGAGAGTATGCACTGAGAGAACATAGTGTTCTGTGGTGGATAAAAAAAAATAAATAAAAACATACAGAAAAGCTACAATCCGTCTGGAACGGATCGTATGATACCCTATCCTCCTCTCTAGAAAGTGGGCATGGTCAAATTGCATATTGTACTCAAATATAGCTATAATGTCGAACGTTTGAGGATGTTACATGTAAAATTTTATCAAAATAGGTTTTTTGATGATAACGCCCCCAAAAAGTGGGCGTGGCCAAAACTTTTGTATGGGTGAATTGTAGGGAATCTGAATGCCTAAATATTTGGTCTTAACAAAATTTTTCGGTTTCATATAATTTAGTGAAGTTATGAAAAAGTGGGCGTGGCAGTGGGCGGATTTCAAAAATTTTTACACTTGTACTGTATCTTTTTCTCAGAAGCCCAGATATGAAATTTCATCGTCCTAGCTCAAAATTTAAGGCCCAAAAAGCGGTGACATACGGACGGACGGACGGACGGACGGACGGACGGTCATCGCTCAATCGATTTCGCTATTGATGCTGATCACGAATATATATACTTTATAGGGTCTATCTCGATTATTTCTCTATGTTACAAACTATGTGTCAAACTTAATATACCCTTAGGATAGGGTATAAAGACTAATATACGCTCATGCCGTCACAGAAGACAAGACCTTCACAATACCGCGTCCGTAAACGGACTTAGGCTCATTGACTTCGAAACGTCACTATAGCAAGCACACGGTTTCCTCATTTCTATACCAACAAAGGTACATGGCGGTCTCCTGATCATTAAACGGTCATCCAAAGTGATCACATTGCGATCGACGTAAGGCATGCCTCCAGTATTATGGATGTCCCAACCTTCCTAGCAGCCAACATCGACTCGGATCATTACCTTGTTGCAGCCACGGTACGAACGCGAATATTCCTAACGTCACAACAAAGAAGAAATACTGTGAGAAGATATAACGTCGAAAAGCTGCAATCACAAGAGACCTCCAGAACCTTGGAACTTTGTCTAACTTAGCTCTGCTATCAATTCTGAAAACAACATCTTAGCAGAAATAAAACGAAGAATAACTCTTGCCAATCGCCGTTTCTTTGTGCTGAGAAGGCAATTGAGTAGTAGAGCCCTATCTCGAGCAAGGAGATTCTGTATAAGACCTTTATGGCGCTGAAGCTTGAACTCTATCTAAATTGGTTGACGTAAAATTTTCGGTCCCGTTTGCTCTGACCGACTATGGAGGAGGAGATTCAACGACGACAAGCTATATAGCGACATCGATCTGGTCTACGATGGCTAGGACATGTAAAGCCGATGAACACAAATGCTCCAGGCCGTAGAATCTACGAATCTAACCCAGAGAGACAAGGCAGTAGAGGAGGACCTTGCCTAGGTTGACCAGACGTCCTCTTTTAAGAGAACATGTCCTCTTTTTATCTAAAAAAAAAATGTCCGGTATCTTTTTGGAAAAACATGCAATTTGTCCTCTTTTTGGGTTTTCTCAGTTAACTAAATATTTCGACATCACAAAACTACAACAAAATTTTATTTCAACACGAATTCAGAAATGTTCTGCATCTTTCTGGTGCGAACACGACTTAAAATATATTTGTACCTAAACTCATTCACTTCTGAACACAACGCCATATTATTTATTTTACTTGAATTTGTTAAAATTGATGTTTTTTTTTTGTTTTGGTAAATAAAAAAATATTATTTTTGTTATTTTGGTTGTTTTTTTTTGTTCTTCAATTTATCATTTTAAATTTTTGGAGTTGTCCTCTTTTTCGTAGGCATGATCTGAGGACCAGGCTAACTGGAGAAGTGTGTTATTGGAGTGTGTTATTGCAGAGTATTGTTAAGAAGAAGAAGAAGAAGAAGAAGAAGTACTTTTGCAATTTCAAAGACCTTGTGTCTAATGTAAAAGATTTGAATTAAATAAATAAAATGAAACGAAATAATTCTTTTATTTAGATTTTTGGATTCTATATTTTATTTTTCTAGATACTGGGGTAGACTCACCTACATATATATACATAGGTAATATATTTTTATAATCTAACGCGCGAGTTAAAAACTATTTCATTCCAATGCGAGATTATAATATTCCAGATTTCGATATGCGAGATTTTGATATTGCTTTATCCTTTTCATCCAATTTCTTTCTCATTTTCATATTGGTATTCTATTATTTACGAAAATTTTTTTTGTGCCAAATGCATCATTTAGGTTTCCTTCTTTAGTTTTGTTTTTTTTTTGATAATTTTCAATAATATACTACAAATGACTAATATTTCAAATTTAATCACAATTTAAATTTTCAATCATCGGTGGTGAAAGGGTTATTGGCTTATCTGTACTATCTTCATGGTTTTTTACTTCCTGCTATATAGACAGTCTTCTTTACTCTTCCTTGTCAAAATATCTAAACTCTAGGCACTAGAACCATTTTCGAGCACCTTTTTCCCGGATTCGACAGTCGAGTTTAATTTTTTTTGCCACTAAAGGGTTTTTCAAAAAGGACATAACAATTTTGTATGTAAACACAGAATCATTGATACATCGGGCTGAAATTTAATTTATTATTTTAATTTAAGTGTGGAATTCGATGTCCTTCATATGACCACCGCGAGCACGTTTACTTGTTGCCACAAACCAACGACCTGTGGGATTATCTTGTGGGAACCACATATCACTGATGTCGAGTCTATTCAATTCTGGCCAAAAATAGCCGATCAACATGGGACGATAGCGAGTTCCATTGACCGTAACATAGCGATCATTTTCTCCGATGAAAAAGTACGGTCCAATCACACCTCCGGCATGAAATCCACACCACATCGTCACTTTTTGTGTATGCAATGGAGTCTCTTGAAGCACATGTGGATTTGTTTCTGTCCAGTAACGCATATTTTGATTATTGACAAAACTATTAAGCCAAAAACTAGCTTCATCGATGAAGATGATTTTTCGACGAAATTCAGGATTTTCTTCGAAATTTTGCTGAGCCCAATCGGAAAAGTTTCGGCGCTTCCAAAGGCTTCAGTTCTTGCATTAATTTGATCTTATAAGGGTATAGGCCATAAATGGACTGAGAGATTCCAATTCTTGTGAATGGCGTGGAACCGATTGCTTTAGATCCTTTTGATCTGAAGCATCTGATGCATCTGAAGCACTTACGGCACCGATATATCCGGTGCGTTTTCTCACTGACACAGGAACATAAGACAGTGAATATGTTGACCCGAATTTAACCACTATAAATTGTAGCCCCAATCAGTGGTTATTGTAGTAACAATTAAATGTATGCTCTTGAACTAAATCACAACATGTTTTTTCTTTTTTCTTTGCATATACTCCGTTGAGCAAGCGCGCGGCTTCTACGATTAATAAAACAGAATTCCTTGTGTATGCATATAAACATACCTTTATGAACCTCTTGCCCTACATCTATTAGGGCATGCACTATTCAATTACTCTTATCTCTTCCTTCAGTTTTACAGGCTATATTTTATTTTTGTTAAAGTTTAAAAAAAGATCAATACGCTTCTGCATACATATAGTGGCGCCCTGAAAAAAAAACTTAAAAGTAGATCGCGCACAAAGTTACAGCCTTCTATCTTATCTTTCAAAATAGCATGTCGAGAGAAAATTTATCTTTTTTGAAAGCTCCCTCATTTAAAGCATTATATTTCCTATTGCCTTATTTTTCGAAACAAACGCAAGCCCAAGAGTCTGAAACAGTCTCCGGTTTTCGTTGATAAAGTAAACACCATTGATATCAATAGCTTACAGTTCTCATTCAAAGTGAAAAAGTTATTTTTATACTGTATTCTTGATTAAGTGTAGTGTAAAGAACATTTTAATAAATATACGTAAACACATGAAATGTTATCTATGCCTTGCATACGTAAATGTAATTGTGATAAAATAATTTGAATTTCAGTTTTTAATTAAACTCTACCTAATTTAAGTAAGCAACTTACATACATATACATATACATATATAAAGGTGTTTTATTTAATGCATTCGACAATATCTAAATGAGTTTCATCAAATGAATGATTACCAATGAAAATTTCAATTTCAAATAAATTTCGTAAATCAAATTAGTAACATGGCATATTTTTTTACTTGCGCCTATCTACATATAAAGGGCAAGTATTTGTCTCGTAAAAATTTAACTTCGATTTACCAATTCTCTATGTTTACCCATATTTATACTCCACTTATTTATTTGAAAATTCACATTAATACAGTGTTGTCGAAATTAACGGTGTTTTAAATAATTTCTATTTTGAAACGATAAATTTTTCGAAAACGACTCTGTTCTAATGTGATCCTAGGGTTGGTTATGAAAAAGTAGATTACTGTTCAAAACCGATATTTGAGTGAGTGAGTTGTAAATGATTACCAGTAATGCCCATTCCAAAGTGCATTACTATAAAGTGCTTGCAAGAATTTAGTATTGAATATTCATTTCGTTTATTTTATTTCTTGCATCTTATACCTTTATTTATACCACTGATGATTAGATATTGACTATGCTGATATTTATATGCAAGTAGATACGACACAGTCGCGCTCCTTCCTTCCGTAATGCAAAGGTATGCGTATGATAACTGTAACAACTTATCTCTGACCTCGTGGCAGAGAATGGGTTGCAGAGCATACTGTACGAATTTCGATTCACTGCATAAATATTTGATAAGTGTCGACGTTAAGTTTTAATAATAGAAAGTGAATTTACGTGTACTTTTCGTTTTGAGTGTTTTTTTGTTTTAAACGGTAATATGAGTATAGTATCACCGCAGCAATTCTACGTATGTATGTACTATGTACATAGTTTTATTGATTGATGGGAGATCTGATTGAAAAGCTTTTAGGTGTATACTAGTTCTGTACCAAAAATTTCCTGTTATAGGTACATATAGGAGAACCTCAAACGTTATCAGATAATATCATGAGCGATCGAACTGTTAAGTTCATTACTTTAGCAAACGTTTTTCCGTGTCATCATGGATGGACTAGCCGATAACTTAAATTACTTTATAAAATTATAATAATTATTTTAATTTTCCAGAAAGTTTAAACTTAATACTGCACGGGGGATTGAATCGTGGGACGCTTAACGCGTGTAGCTTCTGTATACATATATTTCCCAATAGCCTTGGTGTTAACCGTTAATAAAAACATACAGAAAAGCTACGATCCATCTAGAACGGTTCATATGTAGTCCTCATAAAGTAGGAGTGGCCAGATTGAATTTTTGTTTGAATAACAACGATAACTTCGAACGTTTAATGATGTTATATGCAAAATTTCATCAAAATCAGTTTTTTGGTAAAAACGCCCTCAAAAATTGGGCGTGACCAAATATGATTGAAATGAAATGATGCTTGAGATTATAAAAAAATTGAATATCTAAACATTTGGTCTTAATAAAATTTTACAGTTTCGTGTCATTTTGTGAAGTTATGCAAAGTCGGCGTGGCAATAGGCGGATTTCGGTGCCATTTCACGCATGGAAGGAGCAGGGAAGTGACTTGGGGCTATTCGTTAGATGTTAAAAGTATTTAAATTTGAATTCTCTGTTAGAAACAAAGAGGATTTGAATTTCTTCGG
This sequence comes from Xylota sylvarum, assembly GCA_905220385.1. NCBI lineage: Eukaryota > Metazoa > Arthropoda > Insecta > Diptera > Syrphidae > Xylota > Xylota sylvarum. The sequence continues at coordinate 23,262,340 of LR999960.1, forward strand.
TTGGCGGAAAATATAAAAACCAAAAAATATGGTTGGTGATGCTTTATTGATTAAGTCTTTTTGAAAAATCGTGAAAAAAAGTAATAATTTAAAAATGCCATTCAGCCCATTCCGAACTGATTAAAACAATTGTTATGGTATTATAACGAGTAGAATTTTATTTCCATTTTTTTTAATATTTAACATGGAGTATTTTAAATTTCCACAAACTATTTTTGTCAAACGTTACTGATAATATTACATAATGTCCTTTAAAATACGAATATATACTTTATAAATTTACGAAAAATTGTTAAGGGCACTTAGCACGTATCAGATAAATGAGAAAAACAATAGAAATTGTATTCTGAAGGACTTTTTTTTGAATGAAAATTGGCTTTATATCGAGTTCAAGTCGAGTACTTTTATGTTGAAAATATTTTATTAGGGCTGAATTGATTGGTATTTATTCAGTGTAATTATTTATTTAATTAGTACTTGTGCTCGTGGTACTGTAGTTTGTGTCGGGCTCGAAAGATAAAGCATAAACCCTAACAAAATATTAGCATTACCTAATGTTCTCTTTGTACGTTTATTGAAATTCTTTACCTTTATCCTTTAGGAGCTGTTAACTTTGATGTATGTTTTCCTAATGTTCCTAACATGAGATAAAACTTGTATTGACATACTTTAAATAGTTACTATTAAATCGTAGGCAATGTGGTACAATAAATGGTTGTAATCGCAGTTTCTCAAAAATCTTTGAACTTAGAAACATGATATTTTTCATTGTAAATATCGATAGTCCACATCCTTCGAGAGTGTCCACAGCCTGCGAGAGTTACCGTGAAGAAATAAGAACAACGCTGGTGAAAATGTATGACTGCAAACACGATACTGTCAATACCTATAGCGGAATGAAAAGCTTTACAAGAAAAATACGACTGGGTCGTATGTACTTGCACTTTAATGCTATAAGTTTACAATCTTATGAGCACTGGATATCAAGTCTTGTTCTTCGTACACAAGAGACTTAATATAGTAGGCGTGGCATTCTGCATTTTTAATGGAATTGATATAATTGATATAATAACATTGAACTGATGCTATATGGGAGACTTCACAAATTTTCTTTATACCCTATCCTAAGGCTATATATATTAAGTTTGATACATTGTTCGTAACATAGAGAAATAATCGAAATAGACCCTATAAAGTATACATATATATATATATTCATGATGGATCAGTGTCAATAGCGAAAACCGATTGACACACGTCTGTCCGTCCGCCCGTATGTCACTACTTTTTGGGCCTTAAATTTTGAGCTAGGAGGCTAAAATTTCATAATTGGGCTTCTGGGAAAGAGAAAAGTAGTACAAGTATAATAAATTTTGAAATCCACCCACTGCCATAGCCCCTTTTTTATAACTTCACTATTTTCATGAAATCGACCTATAATTCAGGGGAATTATAGAGAACTTGAAGGCCTTTTAATTTTGTCTTAACAAATTTTTTCGATTTCCAGTAAACATTTTTAAAAGCAAAATTTTTAAAACCCTTGATTCTTTTTGCGCTTTTCCATTATAGTATTGTCCAGTTTGATTTAAATCTCAAGTGATACATTATTTAGTCCTTCTGTCTGTTGCAGTGTTCGTTCATTATTTGGCCAGCTTTCCAGAATGTCCTCTGTGAGGAAACTGTCGTTGCTGGTATGTAAAGGAATATTTCTGCAACTTCCTTAAGCCTTAGTTCAGGCTTCTCCTAATATTTCATTGGACATTCATTCTTTTCAACGGCGGGATTTTCTAAATATTTCCTTATGTCCACAATTGGGTCACTCACTGGTGTAGGTGTACCTAGATCTCTATCGGGTTCATCTAGAAATGATAATAAATTGTCGGATTTTTTTTGTTTTTGAAACTGTCTTGATATTGATGGTTCTAAATCTAACGGTTAATATATTTTCGAGTCGATGTACCTACTTCAAAACTTGTATTCATTTTTACAAGTAAAACACTTAGCAAACTTTTTCCCAGACTTGGAAAAGTATTTCCAAACGCCGCTGCGATTGTTTTTGTTCACACTCATCATGGTTTTTATTTGGCTTAACTTTTTAATTTTATAAACAATTGAACCGATGTACTGCGTGCGCCAGCCGTGAAAAAAAAAAACAAAAAGGACAATCATGGATAGTGGGGTATTCCTATAGATCGTAATAAATAAGATAGAATAATTTTCCGATGTTTGTGTTTGTTCGAGCATTCATCGCACGCAGAAAATTTTACTATTAAAAATTAAGTTTATTACACCATAGAGGATTCGCCTTATATTTACTATGTGGCTGACATCACTACTATATATATATAGTAGTATATATATGACATCACTATATTGTATATAAATCTAATAGTAATATCAATTGAGGATATCGATACTAGCGCCTCTAACAAGCAAGGCAACTTTTTTCTCATTCGCTCCCAACTATCCATTTGCTCTTACAGTCGCAGATATCAAGTAAGAAGAGAACAAAGAGAACAAAGAGAAATAAAGTGCACGACTGGGTCGTTCGTACTTGCACCTTAATGCTATAAGTTTACAATCTTATAGGCACTGAAATTCAAGTTTTTTTCTTCTTACACATGAGGCTTAATAACGTGGGCGTGGCATTTTGCATTTTTGATGGAATTGATAACATTGAACTGATTCTATTTCTGATGCTATCTGGTAGATTTCGCAAATTCGTTTTTTTTTGCAAAAATGCCCTCAAAAAGTAGGTATGGCAATATATGATGTTCAAGTCAATTATAGAGAACTTCAAGGCCTATTAATTTCGTTTTAACAAATTTTTCAATTTCTAGTAAAAGTTTTGAAAAAATGTAAATTTTTGAAAAGTGGCATGGCAGTTCCAAAACTTGGTACGTCATATTTTTGCTTTTGTCATACCCACCTCAGATATTAATTTTAAGCTCAATCGCTGAAGAAATAGCCGAGAAACAGCCAATTTCTAGAATTACCGTTATACGCATTTTTTGCGCAAAACGTGGTACGCCACCTAATAGCATATAGCAAAACTAACTCACATATGAAATTTTATCAAAATCGTTAGAGCCGTTTTCGAGAAAATCCATTTTTAGTGAAATCGGCCTTAAGTAAAGTACCCTTAATTTTGAGGCTAGAATGAAAATTCCAATTTCGCCTCTAGGGATTATCCCACAGACCCCAGATATGAAGTTTGAAGAAAATCCGTCTACCCGTTTAGACTGCAGTCGAATAGACAGACAGACAGACAGACATACATCCAGACATACAGACAGACGGAATTGGCGGACCCACTTTTTTGGACTTCTCCATCATAGTAATGTAAAGTTTGATTAAAATCTCGAGTTCGAAATTTTTCACGAAACCAATACTTGCCCTGTAGGTATAGGTGCAAGTAAAAAAAGAGAACCAAACAAACACACAAAAAAAGGTGGAAAGCGAAAATACAGAAAAAACATACAGAAAAGTTACAATCCGTCTGGAACGGATCGTCTGATACCCTATCCTCCTCTCTATAAAGTGGGCGTGGCCAAATTGCATTTCGTACTCAAATATGGCTATAAACTCAAACGTTTGAGGATGTTACATGTAAAATTTTATCAAAATCGGTTTTTCGATGAAAACGCCCCCAAAAAGTGGGCGTGGCCAAAACTGTTCTATGGGTGAATTGTAGAGAATCTGAATACCTAAATATTTGGTCCTAACAAAATTTTTCGGTTTCATATAATTTAATGAAGTTATAAAAAAGTAGGCGTGGCAATGGGCGGACGTAAAAAAAATTTGCACTTGTACTGTATCTTTTTCTCAGAAGCCCAGATATGAAATTTCACCGTCCTAGCTACAAATTTAAGGCCCAAAAAGCGGTGACATACGGACGGACGGACGGACGGTCATCGCTCAATCGATTTCGCTATTGATGCTGATCACGAATATATGTATATACTTTATAGGGTCTATGTCGATTATTTCTCTATGTTATAAACTATGTGTCAAACTTAATATACCCTTAGGATAGGGTATAAAAACATATAGAATTGCTTGACTGGCAATTATCAAATTGTACGTTGTAAGAAAGTTAATTTTTAATTTAATATTCAGAGCAGTGAATATATACATACATATGAAGGTACATTATATACATATATGTTCCTTTTAAATTTTATATGTAAATAAATAAGCAAAGGTTTTATAAGTGTGGCTACCCGATGTTCATCCACAGATTGCAATAACGTTAAGAAATCGTTTTCTTTCAGCGAAGAGAAATTTGGTTAAAGCATTCTCAGAAAACAACTTTGAAAAAAATGCCCTTTTTTGCGAAGAACATTTTTACTTGAAAGATATAATAATAAAGGTAACTCGAAAATGCCTCACTAAAAATGCAGTTCCCAAATCATGCATAACGGTGTGCAAATGCAGTGACGTTGTAATTGACGATACGTGCTTTAGAATTATGAATTCGGGGGCAAGCACAGTTGGAAAGAAAAGAACTATTTTTGAACTTTCAGCTGCAGTAAAAGAGGTTCAAAATCATTCGCCTCCATTAACAGTAAATAAAAGTATAGTTTATGAAATTGTTATTACTATGTACATGCATACATACGTATGTATTAAATGTATATTATATCCCTTTGAATGCATGTGCAATAATAGAATTTATGAAGTTGTGATAGAGGAATAGGCCTACTGGGGACACTTAAAAAAAAACGCATCTAGTATTTTACCCCACTGGGTGATGTGGTAAGAATACAAGAATATATGTACGTACATACATACATATACACATAGTTAGGGACAATAAAAAAATATTCAGCATAATCCGTATTGGTAACCGTAATTTACTCCAAAAAGGAAAAAAAAGGTTGTTTTCATCAATTTGTCATTTCAATCCAATGTTTAATTAAATAAAATAAATCTGTTGTTGTGGTACAAAACATTAGAATACATATTAAATATTTACATTGATTAATACATACACATACATATGTATTAACAAGAAGAAAAGCATTTGCATTTGCATTAACATTGAAATCTACAATATTGCAACGTCGCTAATTCCCGCATAGAAATAATAAAACGTGGCAACGTTTGAGTGTGTGCAATTGTGTATATTGCAGAAAAATAACTTCATTCATAATTAAGGTAAACACCAAAAAATACAATAACAAAACACGAAAGGAAAACATAATCCTTCCGTCTCGTCCATCACGATGGTATTAAACCACACGAACATGTACATATTTGGATGTGTGTACATGATTAAGAAGAGTCAGTTTTGTTTTTATATTCCTTGCCGTTTTTCCTTTTGTTCTCTTGTTTATCCATTTGTTCGCTCAAAACTCTCTTTCTGTGTGTAAGAGAAACCAAATGTAAGAAAAAAAATCCATGACTAGTGTTCAATTGGAGATAACTTGTGAGACAGGAAAGTCCTACAATCTCCAAATCATACGTTGTGTACTGTACAGTGCTGGAGTGCACGGTCGAAATATGACAAAAAACCATTGGTTAACATGGTTAATCGCCAAAAGCGTGTACAATTCGCAAAATACTATGATAAGGGTAACCCGGCTTTCCGGAATGCTATTATTTTGTCAGGTGAAAGCAAATTTAACATTTATGGATCGGTCGGCATGATAATGTTTTAAGAAAACGGGATACTGAGCTGTATCCAAAGAAAATGCGGGGAACTGCGAAGCATGGCGGTGGTTCTGTAATGGCGAGTGTATGGGGGCATCTAAGGTTGGAAATATAGTGCTTATTGACTCCATTATGGATAGGTATGAATACTTCAACATTCGCAATAACAATTTTTCTTTTTCTTTCGATAAAATTGGGCTTGGGATCGGTCATTTGTCTTTCAGCAATATAATGCTACTAAGCACACTTCGCATTTTGTTAAGGAATGAGTGTTGCACAACGTTAAAAACCAGCTCAGACGCCACCGCAATCACTTGATTTGATCGTAATTTAGCGTCTGTGGGACTATCTTGAACGATAAATAAGAAAACCCGATATAAGGACAAAAGATGGTCTAACAAGTGCCATTCAGAATGAATGGTACAAAATCAGCCCGAATATAACAAAATATCTGGTTAACTCAATACCTTCGAGTATAAAAGCTGTTTGGAAATCAAAAGAATACGCCACGAAACATTAAAATCTATAAAACTTCTCAAAGAATGTATCTTTCTATTACTGTATACTTACTTTTGTGATATGAATTTCTCAGTATTTTAAGTTAACTTCGAATTTTTATTTGCTTTTGTAATTTCTAAATGATTTTTTTCTTATTTCCTTTAGAAATAATATTAAGCTTTTTAAAAAAATTCATTTTGTCCCTTTCTGAATGGAATTAGTTTTGATTTTCAACGGTTGATGTACATTGTGTGCAGTGTAGTGCATTCAATAGAATAAAATAAATCATTTAGCGCTTTACTATAAGTGAATGAAAAATGATGCATTAAAACCATCGATGTTATCGATAGTAATTTACTGTCGACAAGTTTCGATAGACTATCGATGTTTAAGAAACACTAGACAAGCCCAAAAGGTTTTTGTTAATGCTCACACGTATTAACAGGTGAGAAGCGAATTATAACAAGAACAATGTAAACAAATGTGGTTTCGAAGAAAAAGACAGCGCAAGTTTAATATCTCTTTACTCAATCATTTCTGATAAATCAGTGAGAGGTTGAGAGCTGGCAACACTCTAGGTAGATAGTTGGCAAACATATAGTTCTATACAAATAATAAATAAAACATACAAAAAGCCTACAATCCATCTGGAATGGATCTTTTGATACCCTATTCCTCTTTCTTTCTACATGTCCGTACAAATGGGGGCTATACTGCATGATGTTACATGAAAAATTTAATCAAAATAGTATTTTAATGAAAACGTCCCCAAAAAGTGGACATGACTGTAAACAATGTTGCGGAAAATTGTAGATAACTTAATACATATTATTATTATTATTTGGCTTTAACCAAATATTTTTGATTATAAGTAAAATCGGGAAGTTATTTTACTAGCTCAAAATTTAAGGCTCAAAAAGTGATGACATACGGACGGACAGACAAACGGGCGGACAGACATGGCTCAATTGTCTTCGCTATTGACAATTATGATCAAGAATATATACATACGTATACTTCATAGAGTATATCTCGATTATTTCTCTATGTTCCAAACTATGTATCAAACTTAATATATCCTTAGGATAGGGTATAAAAACGGGATCTAAAAATGTTTTTCGGGACAATATAAAAGTAAATAATGATAATTAAATATGTGTATGTCTATGTAAATTTATTCCTTAGGATGGGCTTGTTGTATTAAAGCTTGTAGCAATAACTTTATCTGCTGCTTCTGAATCTGTCATAGTTGTTCTTTCGAAAAATAATTGCAAACACTTAACTGCCGTACTCCGGATAATATCCTAGTGCAATTTTGTGGGCGCATGTATTTTCAAATCATTGTATCCTCCGTGACTACAAGAATACTCTTTTCTGCACAAACAACACAATACCTTGAACTGATCCTCATTTAGTCCTCTAGACTACGTATATTTCCCTTTCCATTGACTTTTACGTACAGTCTCTGTTCTCTTTTTAGGAACAACATTACTTGTAATAGTAATAGTGTAATAGTGTTGATTTGTTTGAATATAAAATAAGTACAAAAAAGATACAATCCGCCTGCAACGAATCGTTTGTTATCCTATCCCTCTTCCTCTTCTGCAGTCCGAATGAATTGGGGGTGGCGTGTTATACTTTTGTGCCTAGTTCAGCATTTAAGGCCAAAAAGTGGTGACATACAGACGTACGGACAGAAGGACATAGCTCAATCGATTTCGATATTTATTCTGATTACGAATATATATATATATGTAAATATATATATACATATATACCTTATAGCGAAAAACTTCTTGGTGTTCTCTATTCGAACCTCAAGCCTCCAGCTCAGTAGTCCAACACACTAACCACTGATTCACTTTATATACTTTATAAAGTCTATCTCAATTATTTTTCTATGTTACGTAGTTTGTAACGTTTGTGCATCGCACTTAATACAGGTACTCTTAGGATATGGTTAAAAACGAAACTCGTTTTCGAAATACAGAGAAAATTTCGAAAATACTTTTTCGCCGCAAACTTGAATGACAGATGCAGAAATCATAGAACAAGGAGATATTAAACTTTTCCGGCACTTTCCAGGTTCCTAGAAGCTATTTCACGATATTGTTGCATTTTCACGCGCATTTGTTAGAAATCCGTCCATTCACCCCTGAATCCGTCTATTCACCAAAAAAATCTGTCTATTCACCCCTAAACTCAACAACGGGCGATGACAATCGACTTATGAAGAAGCGGGAAAGTGTTTTGGGGCTGTTCGTTAGATTTAAAAATAATAATGTAATATTTAAATTTGAATTTTCCGACTAACAGAATTTGAATTTCATCGGTTGACCGAAAATGTAAGACCTAAAACTATGTTTTAAGATTCTTTGTTGATTAAATCTTGTTAAAAAATCGTGAAAAGAAAAATGTCATTTAGCAAATTGGGAACCGATTGAAACAATTGTTAAAACTAAATTATATGAAACCGAAAAATTTTATTAACACCAAATATTTAGATATTCAGATTATCTACAATCTATCCATACATCAATTTTGGCCACGCCCACTTTTTGGGGGCGTTTTCATAAAAAACCGATTGTGCACGTTCAAAGTTATCGTCGTAGTTCAGTAAAAAATACAAAAAGCCCACGTGCGCTTTATAAGGGCTATATAGAACCGAGAATAGTATAGCTTTTCTGTATGTTCTCTATGCACTTTGTTCTGAAATAATAAAAAAAAAATCTATTGTCTACTTATGGGCTGTACAAAAAACCTTGTGGCGTAAAAACAAAAATTATAGTATATTTTTGTGGCTTCAAAATGAGAATTTCAGTCTCATGTAACACCAATCCCCGTAGCCTTATATCCATTCCCCTCTCCCGCCACAGTACTCATCAAACGAATTATAATTATAACCCACCTTTGTCTAGAATGCTCCGTTTGACTAACAATATCGAAGACTCGTTTGACTTCTATACTGTAGCAGAACCACCCTTCGGACCATCCTTCGATATCGTTCCAATCCCGCCTAGCCACTGTCCCACATCTCTCCTTTTCTTACCCTACTTCTTTATTCTTTTCTCTCGATAGTTCGAAAGTTTGTATTTATTTTAGATTAAGTTTAGATTGTTTATTGCTTTTATTAAGTTAAGTTTAATTACTTAAGCTTAGTAAAAGGCCGGCGTCAAAATCGAATTGCCATTTGCATATCACGCCAGATACTTGGGGGTTATTCTCATTAAAAAATATTTGGAAACTAAATATTTAAGACCGGAAGGACTCGATTGCCCTCTATTCAAGTAGGAAGTCCCAAACTGTTCTAACCCCGGATATGCATGGCAGTCGTCATAGACCCATCCTTATGTTCGAATAACTAGTCTGGTGGCGGCACTGGACAAGAAAAGCAAAATTGCAATACTTTAGAAGGTTCAAAGGCTATTCGACGTTTGTGTAACGGGCACCCTTAGAACCACTTCTACAGCTCCACTATAAACTATGCAAAACGGGTCCCCCACATTTTTCGGTCTGTCTGTGTGTGACTAAGACGGTAGGATTTGGTTCAACCTTCACATCTGGGTTCTAAAGAACCACGGTCCGATGCGAAATTGAAATTTTCATTCTAACCTTAAAATTAAAGGCTTTACGATTTCTCTACAAATAGATTTTTTCGAAATCCAACGATTTTGATGAAATTTCACAGGTGAATTAGTTTGAGCATATGTTATTACGTGTTTTGGTAATTTTAAAAGTTAGATATTTCTTGGACGTTCTCCTTGGTGATTGGAGTTATATGAGGAATGAAAGGCAAATGCCAAAATATCGCGTACCAAATTTTGAAATGGCCGCGTCCACTTTTTAAAACTACGATATTTTCATATTTTGACCAAAAAATGAAAATAAATTATTAGGACACAATTCATAGGCTGTACAGTTCTCAAGTGTTCAAGTAAGTGGTCTTAAAATTACAGAGCGGCATGCTTCACGTACATATATGTAAGAAAATGGGTAGACTTCCACATCTATCTTTTCAGAATATTAACTTTACCTTAACTTCAATCCTGAACAATTCATAATTCTTGTGCACTTTATTATACCCTAACCTAAGTTCATATGAGACCCTGTCCAACGTACTGTGTGAACGTCTGAAGCCTGTCTGCAGCACACTAATCGGCACGTACCAGTGTGGCTTCCGGCCCGGCAGATCGACGATCGACCAATTTTTCACACTAAAGCAAATACTGGAAAAGACCAACGAATTTCAAGTCGAGACTCACCATTTCTTTATCGACATTAAAGCCGCATATGATAGCATTCATCATCTTGAACTCTACAAGGCGATGGCCGAATTCGGGATCCCGGCTAAACTGATCAATATTGTGCTGGAGCAGATAGTGCGCAGGGCAGGTGTGAACACGGAAGGCATTATATTTAACAAATCTGTCCAGCTGCTGGAATACGCAGACGACAGCCACATCATCGGTCGCTTCCAACGCGCCGTGTTAGAGGCTTTTACGGCAATTAAAGAACAGGTTGGCGAAACGAGTTGGCTTTAAGTGAATGAGGACAAAACCAAGTACACGTTGTCAACAAACAAAGAAGCATCTGTCCACTGCCTAGAACAAAGCGTCACTGTTGGCAACAGTGACTTCGAAGTGGTTAAGGAGTTTACCTACCTCGGAATAAATATCAACTCCACGAATGACAACTTAGTGGAGATTCGACGAAGACTTACCCTATGAAACCGCTGTTAATTCGGTTTGGCGAAACAAATGGGATCAAAACTCCTAACTCGGAAGAGGAAATGTATGCTCTACAAAACTTTGATCCTGCCAGTTTTGCTGTATGGAGCCGAGTGTTGGACGTAAGCAGGAAAGCAGAGCAGATAGAACACTTTCGAGAGAAAAATTCTTCGTCGGATATTCGGTCCCGTATGCGAGGAGGGCGAATGGAGGAGAAGATACAACCGCGAACTCTATGAGCTGTACCAAGATGTGGATGTAGTCCAAAAAGCCAAAACACGTCGACTACACTGGCTCGGCCATATCGAGTGAATGGACAATAATGCTAAAAGAGGATCTTCGCATCACAGCCCCCAGGTTCGGGGAAGACCGAACCTCCGTTTTAAGGATCAAGCTATCGCGGATCTAGACAACTGGAAGCAGCGTGCCTGGGATCGAAGAGATTGGAAGGCCGCCTTGTCTGAGGCAGAGACTCTTCACTGGTTGGGAGCCCGTTCAATCCCCAGACAACACCTAAAATTGCTTTCACGGCCACACCTTTCGCGGGCGTCTGACAAACATCCGAGACTAAATCGTCATGAAAAAGCTTCTCAAAAAAACAAAAATTGCCATTCGGATCCGGCTTAAACAGTAGTAAAGAATATAACACACGCACAACACGAATGGTTGTGAGAAGCTAAACCCTTTAATTCGAATCACTTTGGGTCAAAAACCGATTTTGATGAAATTTTGCATGGAATGTCCTCACTATCGAGTTTATCGTAGTAATTCATACAGAAAGCTACAAACCGTTTGGAACGGATCGATTGATATCCTATCCTCCTTTCTATGCAGCCCTACTAAAGTGGGAGTGGCATACAACATTTTTTTGTCGAATTACAAAGATAATTTCGAACGGCAGTTACCTACATGGAAAATTTCATCAAAGTCGTGAAATGTAGATAATTTGAATATCTACATAAATATGTGAACTTAACAAAATTTTTCGATTTCATGTAAAATAATGAAGTTATGCAAAATGAACACGTCAATGCGCGGATTTGAACATTTTTTACAGTTTTTTTTTGTCTTCAAAAGTCATTTATGAAATTGCATCCTGCTAGCTCAAAATTTAAGGCCCAAAAGTAGTGACGGACAGACAGACATCGCTATCATCATAAATACACTTTATAAGCTCTATCTCGATTATTTCTTTATGTTACAAACATTTCTTTATGTATCAAAATTAATATACCCTTAGGATAGGGTATAAAAATCCTACACAAACGTATATAAAATAACTAAATAACTTATCTGTTTTTGTCCCCGAGGACTCTGCTTCCTTCTCCACTGAAATTACCTCTTTCCCCTCCATATCCTGTGATTCCCTTAATCCCTTTCTGGATCCTTTCTACTTCTCCTCTTTGTAATACTAGCCGCTTTTATTATCACCATGATCTAAACTGGATTACACGATGATAATAAAACAGTCCATATCAACAAAAAATTTAAACGTAGTTTAAGTTAATTTAAGTATAGTTTAAGATTTTAGTCCTCTCTTCTCTCTCTTCACAATCTTCTCTTCAGCTGAGTGATTATCTGTTTTTAAATTAAAATTTGATATGGTAATTTATATTTCAAAGAAGAAATTGTTAATTAATTTTAACAGATTCCAATTGAGAATAATATTTTACAGCTAACATTTTTGTTTATGTTTTTTTTAAACAATTTAATTTTGATTGCGTATATTTTACCGGTACTAATTTATTCCAATTGTTTCAATTAACTCATTAGGTTCTAGAAATTCAAAGTTCATTAATGCTTTAAGAAGATAAATATTATTGAATAATATTTGGTTTGGAAATAATATTTCGTATTCTAATGTGGCAACATGAACCTTTGTCAATCGTTGACAATTATACCAACATTGGCGAACGGAAGTGCATCCTAGTTAGAAATAGCGCGAACTAGTTTTTGGATCACAAAAATTGATCTTGATCAAAAGCAAGATCTCATATTATTATTGTAATGCATACAAACCAATGATCCAGATCAGATCATGGCGATAATAAAATCCGGCTAGTATTCTCTTTGTTACGTGTATGTATTCGTATCTGTTGAGGAACGCAGCTGCTATTAATTATTTGTTCTTCTTTATTGATTTGTTTAATATTAATTTTAACTTTCCATATGAACTTTGTAAATTTGCCTTCATTTGCCAAACATTTTGTAAGTTACCCTATGGTTCGAACTTATTCCCTATGTTGCTTTTAATTTGGTTTTGGGTAATTTCTTATCGCGAATGTTAGAAGTTTTTTTGGTCATCATTATCACTGCAGTGGCACACGCACTTGCTGGGACCGTTGCGAAAACGATAACCATTTAATTCCATTGTTAACGAAGATCATTGGACCATTGGTGACGTATAGAAATACTTGCTGAAATTATACAAAACGATTAGAAATCACTTTTGTAGCAACCATTAAACCAGACGGTCGAGCCATAGGGATACCGCCTATAATTTATCAGTATTGTCTTGAAATTTTGTAATAAAATTATATTGACGCATTCATAATCAATATCATACGTACAAAAAATGTCAAGAAACGATTCTAGTTGGACCCCGTTCGAGAAGAAAGAAAGTACGAGCTAATGACGTGTCATACCGTGTTGATTGTGATTCGATTTGGGACAAACACAGAAGATTGGTAAAAAATAAAAAATTGGTATTGAAATATAACTTTATACCATAAGACGAAGGTTGAACCGTTGTTCCTGGGTATACAAAACGTAACTTTTCAGACGATGAACGTCTAAATGATAGCATCGAACGCTTTCGTCTAGGTAATTGAAGCTAGTTTGATTCATGTAACTGCACGATAGTGATGTCTATAGTTCACATTTTCCACAGTTTGCAAGCTACTGCAAGCCATATTCGCCTTCATGAAATGACTTAAGCTGTCATTCGTTGTTTTTGTGTTTACTTTTTGTAAACTAAATTTTATGAATTTATTAGAAACTTCACAATGCGCCTACTTCCTTATTGGAAGAGATATGGGATCCGACGCATCTCTTAGTGTTTTTCTGCAGGACAATTCTAATTTCTCTTCATGTTCATTCACGTTTTGAAAAAAAACACATCGTAGTGTGATAAAATTTTTTTTTAAGAATACATATGTATATCTTTAATCAAGTCTTTCGAAAACACAAAACACAACAAAAATTGAAAAACGATACCACGATAGCTAAGTGCAAACGATGTCGTCGACGACGATAGTGTTTGACAGTTGAATTGTCCAAACGATAGTAATTTTTAATATTTCGGGAAGCAAAACTTTAGTGAAAACGATATTGTCAGACGATTGTCGTGGTAAGTGATGAGGACCCTGTACCTGGTCGCTTAATAAAAAACAAAATTAAAACGCGTTTTAACTCCTCCTAATTCACTTATTAAAACGTTGTGAGAAGCGAATATGAACGACAATGATCTCGATAACTACTAGCTATCACCTTTTAATCTTATGCATGTAAGTTGCGAAGCTTACTTTAAATCTGACTCAAATAGTGCCCTAACTTTGCCTTTTTATGAGAAAGTTCCATGTTTTTCTTTTAGAGGATAGTTCACTTCAAATAAACAGTGAAATATATATGTAAGTTATTGTATTGAACTTTTTCGTGTTACATAGACTCACTAGTCTTTAAGAGTCCCAATATCTACTTTTTCCTATATAACCTTTTACATAATGAATTAAGTAGATGGGAAACCTGTTAGACGATCTATTAGTCGTAGTATAACTGAAAATTATGGTTCTTTTGTATATGTATTTTCTTTTCTTAGTTTGTATGCAAAGTAGTTCAATTCAATAGTTATACGTCGGGCCCTGAGAGCCACGCAAACATACGAAGCCATATATAAATTATGAACTAATTGTTTATTACCAAGCATACAAAGCGGCGCTGCAAAAAAGGACGAGAGCTGCTCGTGAGCTCTACGAGCAGAAGAGACGGGGAGAACATCGGCTTCTTCGAAAGAAGAAAAAAGAGCACGAGAAGCGCGCGATCGAAGATATTGAGAGATTATACTCCAGGAATAATGTACGGAAGTTTTACCAACAGGTAAAAAGAACGTGTCAGGCTAACAAGACCCGTACAGAAGCCTGTAGAGATGAAGAAGGAAACCTCGTAGTCCAATCACAGTCGGTGCTGAGAATATGGAAAAACTTCTTCTGCAGACTGTATAACGGCGACGAAGACCAACGTTCCGCTGTCAGGCAGAATGCACCATTCAATCTAGACGATGATAGCCAAAACTTCCGTCCACCTGACCAAAACGAAGTAAGGATAGCAATATCCAAACTTAAGTCCAACAAGGCTGCTGGACCTGACGGCTTACCAGCCGAGCTGTTCAAAGCAGCTGGAAATGACCTGGTAGAGAGCATACACCAACTCATTTCTAAAATTTGGTCAGATGAGTGTATGCCTGATGAATGTAATCTCAGCACCGTTTGCCCGATCCATAAAAAAGGAGATCCCCTCAATTGCGCCAATTACAGAGGTATCAGTCTCCTCAACATCGCGTACAAGATCCTATCTGCCATATTGTGTGAACGTCTGAAACCCTTCGTCAACAACCTGATTGGGCCCTATCAGTGTGGTTTCAGACCAGGAAAGTCCACAATCGATCAAATCTTCACACTTCGGCAGATCCTGGAAAAAACCCAAGAAGTCCAAATCGATACCCACCATCTTTTATCGATTTCAAGGCCGCATATGACAGCATTTATAGAGACGAACTATACAGAGCCATGTCTAGTTTTGACATCTCTGCCAAACTCGTCAGATTGTGCAGAATGACGATGGAGAATTCTCGATGCTCCATCAAGGTCGGTAACGGTCTCACCGAGACCTTTGATGTCAAAAAAGGATTTAGACAAGGTGACGCGCTGTCATGTGATTTTTTTTTAACATCGTTCTTGAGAGAATTGTGCGAAACTCACAAGCCAACACCGGAGGCACAATCTTACAAAAGTCTGTGCAACTACTAGCGTATGCCGACGATATCGACATTATTGGAAGAACACAGCGGGCTGTCACCGGTGCGTTCGCTAGTATTGAAACAGAAGCTGCCAAAATGGGTTTACCGGTAAACGAGGGCAAAACCAAGTATATGCTGTCAACCAGAAGGGACACGCAACATCGACGAATTGGACAGAACGTCACAATCGACAGCTATAACTTTGAGGTAGTAAGGGACTTTGTCTACCTCGGCTCTGCTATCAATTCTGAAAATAACACCTCAGCAGAAATAAAACGAAGAATAACTCTTGCCAATCGCTGTTTCTTTGGGCTCAGAAGGCAATTGAGTAGTAAGGCCCTATCCCGAACAACTAAGGAGACTCTATATAAAACCTTGATCATCCCAGTCCTGCTTTATGGCGCTGAAGCTTGGACTTTATTAAAAGCGGATGAAGATATCCTCGGTCGTTTCGAGAGAAAAATTCTTAGTAAAATATTCGGTCCCGTTTGCGTTGACGGGCTTTGGAGGAGAAGATTCAACGACGAACTATACGAGCTGTACAGCGACATCGACCTAGTCAACTGCGCATTACTCGTTTGAGATGGCTAGGACATGTAGAGCGAATGGACACCAGGAGGACACACCCGGAGGGACAACGCAGCAGAGGAAGACCTCGCCTTAGGTGGCGCGCACAAGTTGAAGGGGACCTGAACACGCTTGGAGTGCGCAACTGGAGGCAGTTAGCTAAGGACCGGGCTAACTGGAGAGGCTTGTTAGTTGAGGCCAGGTTCACCCCGAACTGTAGCGCCACCTAAGTAAGTAAGTAATTGTTTATTACAGTTAATATACATACATACATATGTATATAGATTTTCTATATTTTGCTAAAAATTTGGTTAACCAGACATATTTTACGAAGTCGGTAAATTGTAAAAATTGTAATCAAAACAAAAGTTGTGATATTTTTCCTCAATAAAATAAAATGAAATGAATGAATGCAATTTGGGACAGCCAAGATGTACGGCAGTATCGTGTCGCTCTTCTTTTTTTTTTGTCGCTATCGGTCGTTTTCGTAATCCCATAAGATTACAATCTTATAAGCACTAAAATTCAAGTCTTGTTCTTTCTTTTGATGAAATTGATAACATTGAACTGAAGCTATCTGCGAAATTACACAAATTTTTTTTTTTGTAAAAACACTCGAAAAGAAGGACTGACTAGGTGAATTATAGAGAACTTCAAGGACTATTAATTTTGTTTTAACAATATTTTTTAATTTCTAGTAAATATTTTTAAACAGCTAAATTTTTTGAAAAAATTGCGTGGGAGTTCCAAAACTTTGTATGTCATACTATACCCACCTCATATATTAATTTTGAGTCCAATCGCTGTAGAAATATCCGAGAAACAAAACAGACAATTTGTGAAATAACCGTTATATGCATTTTAACGCAAAATGTGGGAAACCATCTAATAGCGTAAGCCCAAACTAACTCACATATGGAATTTTGAGTGAAATTTCCCTTAAGTACTTTACTTAATTTTGAGGTTAGAATGAAAATTTCAATTTCGCCTCTGGGAATCATTCTATAGACAGCCGATAAGAAGTTCGAAGTATTATAAATAAGTCGAGAGACAGACGGAACTAGCGCAACCACTTTTTTGGACTTCTCCATCATAATAATGTCGAGTTTGATTAAAATCTCAAGTTCGAAATTTTCTCAAAACTAATACTTGCCCTATAGGTCTAGGTGCAATTAAAAGGAGGGAACAAGGAAGTTGCATAGAGTGGTCCATATTGGGGTCAAATTTACTGCAACAAAATTATACATAAGGTTTTGATAGTTATTGTTGTGTTTTTTTTATTACTTTAAAACCATTTCTAAAACCTCAGCAAGCGGAGATTTTCTTTGCAAACTACTGTATCTAAGAAAGTTTATTTGTGTCAAAAAAAAAATAAAATACAAATTTTTCGCGCGACGGGTTCACGGGACCCTAGCTTCTCACAACCACTCGTGCTGTGCGTGTAATATTCTTCACACGAATGGAAGGGACCTAGTGTTTAATGCCGTATCCGAACGGCAGTTTTTTTGTTTTGAGAAGCTTTTTCATGACAGTTTTACTCTCGGATGTTTGTCAGACGCTCGCGAGAGGTGGAGCCGTGAAAGAAATTTTAGGGGTTGTTTGGTTGGTTGAACCTGGAGTCTCTCGCTCCGTAGTCCAACGCATTAACCACTTGAGCCACTGTGCCCATTTTGGTGTCAATAGTCAAATATGAACTATTCATACTGACTTAAAATATGAAATTTAATTTTCCTAGCTAAAAATTTAAGGCCTAAAAGTGGTGACATACGAACGGATGGGATAGGGTATAAAAATCCAGTATGCCACTCCTAGTTTAGTTGGGTTGATACAATGGAAGAAGGATAGGGTATTATACCAAACATTTCAGACGGATTATAGCTTTTCTCTATGTTTAATTGTTATATTATTACCCTACTCGATATATATTTTTAAAGAAAGCAATAAAAGTAAAAAATAATTTGAAGTCCCTTTTGGGATAAATCTTTCTAAAACTGTATATGTATGTAATTTATTTTTGTAACGGTTTTACTAAGCTAAAAGATAAAGAATACAAATATTAATAATTCCAACCTATCTTTACCTCTTTTCAGCTGCCACCAACGCAGAATTAAACAATGTAATAAATGGTGCTGCAACCAACACGCAAAAATAACATCAGCTGAACAATACACAGTATCTTTTTCTTTCGTACAGCAAGGACCGAAGGTTTGAGTTATCCAATTTCGGATAACACGAAATAACCCACAGTTTTCTATATTGTTCCGACACTCACCAATACGTATACCACTGTAATAAAGGACACCTTTCCTAATGGTTTTGTTCTCCTTGCTT
Organism: Xylota sylvarum; assembly: GCA_905220385.1. NCBI lineage: Eukaryota > Metazoa > Arthropoda > Insecta > Diptera > Syrphidae > Xylota > Xylota sylvarum. The sequence continues at coordinate 23,281,132 of LR999960.1, forward strand.
AACAAGATTAACATCCACAAACTATGCACTGGTACATACATACATTTAGCCATTTAATTCAAATTCTCTGTATTTGAGCTACAACAACATATCTGTATGGAGCTAGTGAACAAAAAAGGATTTGCATAAAATCAATAGAGGACATATCAAATTTTGTTCGACGTACTAAGGGACAGAGCACTTATAATCATATCACAAAAGTACCAAATAAATATGTACATATCCTTTCGAGGACATCACATTTCAATCTAACAGCAAGAATTTAAGGGCACAATCGTTGGATAGCTTCAAACTCAGTGTCAAATTAACCAAATTAAATAGAAGGTTGACACACATCCATACATTCAAGTATATGCGCTCCTACATACATACATACGGGTATATCATTACTGACAGTAGATTCCGCTAAACGACGTAAACCCATAACTGGAAGGCCTCTAAGCAAAACAATACATTTGTGTAGCCTAGTTATCGTAAATCAGTGAGAGTTCCATTCAACAGATTTAGATAATAGTGCCATTGTGGAAAACCGTCAGTGATAAGATATGGCTTTCATTTGGAGGCGTCGCTCAACGTCGATTGTCAAAATCGTCGCAATTTTGATGGCAATTTGGTTTACGGTCGCCTTTTTGCTCTATACTGATGATAGTAGACGCACTGCCAAATGGAATGGCATGTCCTTAGGGCTGAAGAGCGTCGGCGGCGGGGGAGGTGGTGGAACGGGTGGTGACAGTGGCGGTGGGCTTGACTACGCCGCTCGAAATGGAGTTGCCGCCGATATTCCTTCTGTAGTGGATAACGAGAACGCTGGTGGTGGCAATAATGTTGTTGAAACAGTCATCGATGCCAACAAACGTGAAGAGGAGCCTGTGGTCGATAATGTCGTTGTACATCCTCATGAAAAAGTTGTAGGAAATGTGAAGAATCATCTTGGCAGAGAGAACTTAGTTCAGAAACAACCGGTTGATGAAGGTAAGTTGTGATTTTGTGGTGTTCATATTTTATTTGATTAGTTTTGCTAACAATTTAGATCAAACCTGGCATTGCAATTCGAATAGGAAATATCAACGGCTCCAACGATTTGGTCAAATTTCATATTTTGATTATTTTGGACATACGTATGTACATATGTATTCTCTCAGAAGACTGTTAATAGCCTATCCCAGTATTTTAAGTTGAAATGAATGTCACCTAAAGCCAACACACTAAAATAGGTTCATTGAGATACCACATAGATCTTGGAACAATTAACCTTACCTACTCGTTAAATCAATTGGAGCATCTGATGAAGTGTAGGAGGCTTCTAATATCTGTATTTATAAAATCGCCTAAGGAGTAGACAGCTCCTAAGTGCAGCCCCTTTTTGTGGGAGAGGCCTGGGCATGTTCAAGCATGTCACTCCTCTTCTTCGTCTATGGAAATACTACAGAAATCATTCGAGGGTACGTCAAGTCTCTTGCATGCTTGTCTATTAGATAGTCCCCAGAAATGGCACTTATTCTTTTGATAGCATCCAGCTTTAGTATATCGATTGGTATATGTATGTACATACCCAAAGTACCTTTTCCTGAAAGGATTGGTACTGTTATGTATCTGGCAGAACCTAACAAATGTGAATATTAAACTATCCCACCAACTCTTTGAGAGACAGCAATTAAGAGCTGCTAATAAGTTTAAAAAAATAATTCCAAGCCTTTCACACCTTTTTGGCTTTCCAAAAAGATGCGGATACCAATAATTGGTATCACGTTTTCCTTAACACGCTACACTTCAATGTACAATGTTTTTAAAGACGGAAACAGAGGCTACGATGAAGCCCATTAGGGAAACCACCTCCACCCACTCCATCGTTAGTTTTTTATACCCTATCCTAAGGGTATATTAAGTTTGACACATAGTTTGTAACATAGAGAAATAATCGAGGTAGACCCTATAAAGTATATACATATATTCATGATCAGTATCAATAGCGAAATCGATTGAGCGATGACCGTCCGTCCGTATGTCGCCGCTTTTTGGGCCCACTTTTTCATAACTTCACTAAATTATATGAAACCAAAAAATTTTGTTGAGACCAAATATTTAGACATTTAGATTCCTTACAATTTACCCATACAATACTTTTGGCCACGCCTATTTTTTGAGGGCGTTTTCATCAATAAACCGATTTTGATGAAATTTTACAAGTAACAAGTAACATCCTCAAACGTTCGACGTTATCGTCGTATTTCAGTACAAAATACAATATGGCCACGCCCACTATATAAGGGCTACATAGAAAGGAGGATAGGGTATCATACGATCCATTCCACACGGATTGTAGCTTATCTGTCAGTGTTAAAATGGAAGGACTTATCTTCCGGAAACTATATCTTCCTTTCAAAATGAAGTGGAAGGCATGGTATGTTGGAAGCTTTTATCAAAATTTAGCTTGAACTTTGTTAAGATTATTGCGGTATATAGTCTTATTTAAAGTAGTCCACCAGACAAGGAAGTATTACTGCATATAGTAATACTTCCTTCCTTCCAAATACCCTATATATGAAGTATACTACATATATAGGGTATTTGAGTTATTTTGGCTTGTCAGCACCATTTATGCAAGATTAAAGTACTACCGTAGGTTTCTTTACTCTTTTTTGAAACTTTAACTTCTTTCCATACTAGCTGAATGTGAACACGATCTTGACTACGCTTTAGTATTATTTCCACCACTGTTATACGATATTAATAGAACAGTCAAAATTCGATTAACCGGATCTCTTTTAACGGGGACTCTATTAACCGGAATTTTTTTGGAGTAATTTATTCTAAACGTTTCTATCTTTGAATACCCAGGAAATTTAAAATTATTTTTATAGGAACTCTATTATCCGCTATTACCTCTACTAATCGTGACCTCCACCGACGTAGAAACACGTAGAAACAATGTTTTATTAAGTAAAAGAATATGGAAGCATCAAATTAAAAATTAATTTTTTCTAAATATGCAGAAAAATTTATTAACCCGGATTTTCGATTAACCGTTTTGAGCTCGGTCGCTGCTATCCCGGTTAATCGAGTTTCGTCTGTAGATGGATATGCCTTCCAAACCTGTTTGTATGGTTAAGAACCTGAGTAGCACTGAAAGAAATTGGTCCTGCCTAAACATTGCATTCTATCCGTTAAGTAAGAAGAAAGTAGTTTTACTGCACAACCCGAAAAGTTATAATGCAATTTAGAGTGATCCACAGTATCTAAGGCCTTGGAAAACTCAAAAGCTTGTCGTAGATCGCATTTTTTCAGGACACCAATACTTGCCCTTTAGGTAAAAATTAAAAAACAAAGGTATGATAAACTAAGTTTTCATTTATTTTGCGACAGATACATATAATGTAAGTTCTATTTTAAATCTTGTTGTGTTGTCAACAAGACAATGTGGTAATGAATTCCACAAATGGGTATCAAAAACAAAAAACTTTGGATGAATCAACTGACTAGATCTGTGAGATGAGGCAATTCTTATTTTTTCGTAGAGATAGGAAGGTTGGTTGATGTCACAATAGGATGTCGCAGAGTAGGGTTAATATGCGAAACTGAAGAAGCCTTTGCCATCATTCATTGAACAAGCGCCAAGAAAAATTTGACACCCATTCATATTTAAGCAGTCTGAAAACATACCTAATTGTACTGTTAAATACTACCTGAAGCCTTCTTTCGCTGGCGTAATTACTGGAATAGAAAATTTCGCATCTATATGTGGGGATAAGAATAAGTTGTTGTTTTTTAAGGCGCGTGTTGATGGGATTGTAAGCTTGAGTAACCCACAGCGTGCGGTGTACCCGGTAGGATTTCCGAACAATAGAATTCATATGGATCATATGGATCATTCAATAGTAAGCTAACCTGGAATAGCTTACTATTGAATGATACCAAGGTTTTTAGCAGTTTACGTATACTCAATGGGAGCAGAGTTCCGTATAACAGAAGAAAACTATGTACTAGAAACTTTAATTTTTTGTGAAGTATTTGGTTATCGAGTGGAGGTCGTTTACATATGGCGCAAATAAAAGGGGACCTTAAATTGACATACATATGTGACACACCAGAAGTTGTTGGAAGACAATTTGACAAGGTGTTATTTATTTCATCTACCTGCATTCTATCGGTTAAGTAAGAAGAAAGTACCTTAACTGCACAACCCGAAAAGTAATAATGCCGATGAAGTTTAGTACACAATTTAGAGTGATGCACAGTATCGAAGGGCTTAGAAAAATCAAAGGCTTGTCGTAGATCCTCAATGACACTAATTAAGGTCGTAATAAGTATCACTATGTTTCTTCCGAAAACCAGACAATTTGGATGTTAGCAGATTTGTTATATTAAGATACATACATGCTCATTTGCTTTTGGAGAGTTATTTCAGAAACTTTCGATAAAAATGAAAGAATAAATTGGTCTGTAATCGCTACTTTTTGAATTTGTAGGAATTGGGAGGATTTTGATCAATTTCCATTGTGAGGGATATGAACCAGTTGTCAAAATAGTACTGAAAATATATGTAATATACGGTAAAAGTATTGGCAAAATTGATTTCAAAAATAAAGGATGTATCTTATAAAGTCCACTGGCATTTGATTTGGTTGATAGTAAGCTTTCTACAACTTCACAACGTTGAACCATGGCTTATTACATGAATAACCCCCTTTAGGTAGGGGTTAGAATATACCCGAGGTAGACATGCCGTAAGAGCCGACTATACAAAACATGCAATGATCAAAACAACCAGATTAATTACCCCAGGTGCCTGTCCAGTTTTACTGGAAAATCCATCATCTTCGGGGGAGATCCGTTTACTGAAGTCTAATGAACGTTTTACTAAAAGTTCAAGGGTATCTCACCTTAATCAATTAAACTTGGGCTTTTCAAAAATTTAACTTTTTAAAAATTTTCTACTAGAAATCGAAAAATGTTTCTCTATATTTCACCTGAACACCATATATGTCCACGCCCACTTTTGAGGGTGTTTGTAGAATGCATACAGTAGGGATTTCTACTGGACGACGAGCTGAAATATCTACCAACCACGTAAAAATTGGAGATAGCATTTTGACATTGAGAGAAAAACTACTCTATAACCTAGAGCCAGCAAGATTAGCTGGTAGGACAACTAACTGAGAAGATTTTAGGAACAAAATTGAAAATAATGTTGACCTGAGTGTACCGTACGGCACATTATGAACTTGGGGTTGAAGTTGATCTCTTCGTTAAGATCGTACACCTCGCCCCCTGAAAAATACGCCCTATCCAAAGAAAATGACAGACAAATACAGTTTACGATATCCTCCGGAAGTAAAAGAATTGGTCTAGGAAAAATGAGAGGCGCTTAAAAAATGGGCAACAGAGTCGTGCTCCACAACATAAAGTACATTTAAATTGTTTGTCCAATTTGTTGAAGAAGACTATAACGGATTTTAAGAATTGTTCGATAGGCTCTTACCTTCAAAAAACTAACAGCGAATAAGACGAATAAGATTTCAATTATTCACTTTAGAAAGCTGTACGAGGCACCAAAAGGCCCGAATCCTCATGCTTACTTACTTACTTAGGTGGCGCTACAGTTCGGGGTGAACCTGGGCCTCAACTAACAAGCCTCTCCAGTTAGCTCGGTCCTTAGCTAAGTGCCTCCAGTTGCGCACTCCAAGCTTGTTCAGGTCCCCTTCAACTTGTGCGCGCCACCTAAGGCGAGGTCTGCCTCTGCTGCGTTGTCCCTCCGGGTGTGTCCTCCTGGTGTCCATTCGCTCTACATGTCCTAGCCATCTCAAACGAGTAATGCGCAGTTTTTTGACTAGGTCGATGTCGCTGTACAGCTCGTATAGTTCGTCGTTGAATCTTCTCCTCCAAAGCCGTCAACGCAAACGGGACCGAATATTTTACGAAGAATTTTTTTCTCGAAAGACCGAGGATATCTTCATCCGCTTTTGATAAAGTCCAAGCTTATGCGCATGACATGACAGCGCGTCACCTTGTCTAAATCCTTTTTTGACATCAAAGGTCTCAGTGAGATCGTTACCGACCTTGATGGAGCAGCGAGAATTCTCCAACGTCATCCTGCACAGGCGAACGAGTTTGGCAGGGATGCCAAAACTAGACATGGCTCTGTATAGCTCGTCTCTATAGATGCTGTCATATGCCTTAAAATCGATAAAAAGATGGTGGATATCGATTTGGGCGTCTCGAGTTTTTTCCAGGATCTGCCGAAGTGTGAAGATTTGATCGATTGTAGACTTTCCTGGTCTGAAACCACACTGATAGGGCCCAATCAGGTTGTTGACGAAGGGTTTCAGACGTTCACACAATATGGCAGATAGGATCTTGTACGCGATGTTGAGGAGACTGATACCTCTGTAATTGGCGCAATTGAGGGAATCTCCTTTCTTATGGATCGGGCAAACGGTGCTGAGATTCCATTCATCAGGCATACACTCATGTGACCAAATTTTAGAAATGAGTTGGTGTATGCTCTCTACCAGGTCATTTCCAGCTGCCTTGAACAGCTCGGCTGGTAAGCCGTCAGGTCCAGCAGCCTTGTTGGATTTAAGTTTCGATATTGCTATCCTCACTTCGTTTTGGTCAGGTGGACGGAAGTTTTGGCTATCATCGTTTATGTTGAATGGTTCATTCTGCCTGACAGCGGAATGTTGGTCTTCGTCGCCGTTATACAGTCTGCAGAAGAAATTTTTCCATATTCTCAGCACCGACTGTGACTCTACTACGAGGTTTCCTTCTTCATCTCTACATGCTTCTGTACGGGTCTTGTTGGCCTGACACGTTTTTTTTACCTGTTGGTAAAACTTCCGTACATTATTCCTGGAGTATAATCTCTCAATATCTTCGATCGCACGAGAAGTGCTCTTTTTTCTTCTTTCGGAGAAGCCGATGTTCTTCCCGTCTCTTTTGCTGGTAGAGCTCACGAGCCGCTCTCGTCCTTCTTTGCAGCGCCGCTTTGTATGCCTCTTGTTTAGCTGCATTTGCTTACCAGCATTCTTTGTCAAACCATGGGTTTCTTTGTGGTGGTCGAGCGAAACCCAGTACATCAGTTGCGGCACTTCTGATGGCATGTTGTCAGTGTTGCCATTGGTCCTCGGCATTTGATGCTGGTGGCATAGGAGTCGTAGCGAGATTTCGGGATACGCGTTCGACAAAGGTTCTGGCGATCTCTTGCGATTGCAGCTTTTCAACGTTATATCTTCTCACAGTATTTCTTCTTTGTTGTGACGTTAGGGATATCCGCATTCGTACCGTGGCTGATCCTTATTTCTATTGCTGGGGTCGTCAATAGTGAGTCCATCCATATCCGAGGCTTGTGAGTTTTTCGGAACTAAGTGTTTTTTCCGTGGTCGGGAAGTTCCCGTTTAAACCCCTAGGCTTTGGCCCATTAAGGGCTCTTCCGTCCCTCTTCATATAGGGATTGCACAAGAAAGTTCGGCCTGACTGCAACTGTGGGCGCCACCGTTGTTTCCACCTGGAGAATTCGTCCGCTGCCGTCCAGATTAAGAGGAAGTGTCTTAGTGAGAAAACACTCCTCCCCCTCTCTGGTTTGCTACCACCAACGACCTTCCAAAGGGGTTGGTTACCCAAGCTCCAGCCGAGGTACTAGGCACCCAGCAGCCACCAACGCGGAGGTGTAGAGTAGGAGTTGATAGTGAGAGGCTAAGGTGAGAACGCTTGTGTTCCCATATATTCCGCATCACCATCCTTTGGCCACTCGAATCCTCATGCAAGCAATTAAAATAGATCAAAATGAAAGGGCAATGAATGATAAAGAAAAAGCGGACGTTTTTCCTGCCCATCTGGAAGAAATCCTTAAACCGTACGGTAGCCAAGTGGTTCACCATAATATGAATAGGAGGGAATTAACACTCACAAGTGCATTGCTAATAGAACTAAAACATGTTCACCGAAGAAGTTCTCAAAGTTTTAACTAGAAAAGCATTAATTAAGCTTTTATAAATGCTGCGGTTATCATAATGCAGAAATCATTGTGGTTTTAAAACCTGGATGAGTTAAGATCGTATAGACCGATTTATCTTCTTCTAGTCGTATTCAAAATTTTCGAGAGGATATTGATAAGCCGTATACAACCGGTTATAGAAGATAATTATCTTATCCCTGACCACCAGTATGTTTTCATAATTAAACATTCGACGATTGACCAGGTGCATAGAATTACTTACGGGAAAGCACTTGTAGAAAAGAAAATTTGATAGGGTGTGGCACTATGGCTTAAAATGCAAATTACGATAAGTTCTCGCTTCTAGAATCATATCTCGGGAGTAGACTCTTCCGTGGAAAAGAATACTCGGAGTTCAAAGAAATTTCGGCCGGTGTACCCCAAGGAAGCGTTCTTAGGCACACTCTATCTATTATATACTTGTGATATGCCGAAAGAATATGGCACTATCCTTGCTATGTTTGCCGATGACAACGGTATCCTAGCAGTAGGATACCATGAGCGCATATCAGGTTAATGTTGGCGAATTTAGACTTGATGCGGATTGTTATAAGGCGTTCACTCACGTGTTTAAAGCTCAAGAATTCATTTCGAAGCTCCCGCTTACAACAAATCCACACCCAAATAGGCGCTGCTTCTGTTCTCTGTAGCAATCATCGTAGTATATGTCACAGTTTTTCATCCTTCTTTTGCCCGACCCATCCCATCGCACTTCCTGGATTGCGGTTATATCTGTATTATAGCAGTCTAGGGTCTCCGCTAATTGTTCGGCTGCACGTAGCTTTTTCATGGTGCGAACATTCCACGTGCAGATCCGAATGTCGTTGTCCTTTTTTCGATTTGCAGGGTCGTTAACAGTGAATCCGTCCTTTTCCGGGGCTTTTAGTTGTTTCGGAACTAATAATTTTTTTTCTGTGGTAGAGAAGTTACCCCGACGGGGCCGGATCTTCCGGAGTCAGTAACCCACTTCGTGGGTGTGAGCGCTACCGTTGGCTTATTAAGGGTTCATCTGCTACCATCTCTTTTCCAACACCCTGGCTCAGTATTGGCGATTCATAAAGACTTGGAATTGAAGTATGTCGAAGCAGTTCATATAGGAATAAACACTAATTGTTCGGCCTAACTGGAACTGGTAGCGCCACTGTTGATTCCATCTAGGGAATTCGTCAGCTGCCGGCTTGAACAACAGAAGGTGCCTTAGTGAAAAAAGCCCCCCCCCCCCCCCCTCCTTCTCGTCTGCTGCCACCAACGACCTTCCAAAGGAGTTTGTTATCCAATCTCCAGTCGAGATACTAGGCACCCAGCAGCCACCACCGTGGAGGTGTAGAGTAGTAGTTGATAGTGAGAGGCTGATGGAGTGGTGAGAATGATGGAGAGTACCTAGAGTAAGAAAAACAAATTGAAATTTGAAACGGCGAGATTTTAAGAATTTTCAATTACTTTTTAATAATTTTTAAATAGCAAATTAATAATTCCGCCACGAAACCTCTTATGAAAGAAATAAGCGACACTTTATTTAGCTTTTAGTGGTAGTATAGTCCTAGCTGAACACTTTTCGATCAAATAATTCGAGTACAATTGTCAGAGGGAGGAAAACATGTCTACTGGGTGGTTCTCATTAAGCAATCTCTCTACACCAAACCTTCTTGGTTCAAGACGATGTTTTCTCTATCTCTAGAGAGACGGTGAAGACAAGTTCATCTAATCTAAATGCAGCATTGTTTCTACAATAAGTAACTATACTGAGAATGAAGCCAGGATCATTATTTAAGTGAGCATCGTATATCCATTTATAACTACAGTTCATAAAGGTGCTCTATGATCGCGGGAGTCGAGCTCTAGCTCGTTCTTTTTGTTCACCTTTAGAATGATTGTGTTAAGACTTTAGCGTATTAAAACTTCAGTCTCTGGCAAAGTAGCACGATATTCGTTTTCAATTGCAACCCATTTCCAACATATCTACTTTGCAAGTGTGCATCGGAAATGCATATCTCATACACTTTCGAGAGTTTGGCTGGGATTAAAGTACGAGTTCTCGGTTTACTTGAGATGTCCTCTGGCGTACCGCCCAATTTGGTTACAGCTAGCTTTTAGAAATAGTATGATCATTGATCGGCGCAAGAAATTAGCTTGAGGGATATATGAAAAATTCAAATTATGGTTTAGCAAAATTTGGAACTCCCCACCCACCTTTTCAACATTTTTCTCAGAAATTGAAAAAAAATTGCTAAATCAAAATTAATAGGCCTTCAAGCTCTGTCCACTTTTAAGGTCATTGTAAAATATCGCAGATGGCATCGGTTCAATGTTATCAATTCCAACAAAAATGTAAATTCACACCTATGTAAATACTTATTAGCCCTCATAATAAGAAAAACATTACTTGAATTTAAAAGATTGTATGCTTTCTTAGGCTTGTAACTTATTGGATTCTTGGTTTCAAATTTAAATTATTTTGTTGCTCTTTGAATTAAAATAGCTTAGGTTTAACCTTATTCTAATTAGATAAATGTAGCAATATCCAAAAGAAAACGTCAAAACAAAAGATTGATTGAAAAAATTGAAAAATGTTTAAAGAAAATGTTATATTCTTTTCCCCGATAAGAGCACAGGCCGCTTATAGTCACAATGTTCGGCTGCACGGTTGATGTGACTATATCCGCGTCCGACTGTATCCCGTTCGAAACTCATCTTTGAATCCCGTCACGCGTGCTTTCACTGTAACTGTTGGATAGATCACGGTTCTGCACCGTAACTATAGGCGGTATTTCTAGTACAATACTAAAACACACAAACTTGAGAAAATAAATTGCAACTCACTTGAAATGAAAATCAAAATGTATGTCAACAGTTCTATGTTTATTAGGCGATATTTATACCAACATCTAGCTTATTCTAACACGAAGAGTTCTGAACAAAATTAGCTTGCTTTACAAATAATTACATGCTGTGCAAATACTGTGCAAATTATTTATTCTGCAAATATACATTATGCGTACATGAGAAAACAGCCGAGAATAAAATTGAGCTGTTATCTGACGCCTGTATTGCGGTGAACTCAGTTCAACGACAAGTATGAGTTTTAAGTGTCCAATTCAATGTCGGGCGGATGGCAATCGGATGCCGGCGCACTGTGAATACTGACCGTAATCAACACATACATTCATATGTATGTATGTATGTACATTTATGTATATTAATTTTCATTTTTCATTGAATAAGCTTACACATCATATAGATTAAACTTACATAATATCTCAAGTTATCATTGATTATCACATTTTCTCCATCTTATATCTGTGTATATGTACATATGTCTATAATCTGTATGTACGATACAAAAAGACGTTGTATAGAACGTAATGCACGTACAATGTTGCCAATTGATAAATTCGTAATAATTATATAGTATGGAAGAACCATGTGTCTCCTTCTGTAGCTCACCTTCATAATCGCCAGCGATCATAGCACAATTTAATGGTAACTCAACATTGATGATATTACTAAAACTTCACATCCCAGGTGCTCTTAAGTTCAGTGTATTCCACGCATATTCCACACGCACACTAATTACGTGAAGCCACGTTGAGTTTCATCAGCAAACGTATAATCAATTAGTGTAATGTATTTACGTTCGCAGTACTTACATATGTACATAAATGTGTACATATTTATATATGTATGTATATTGCTAGGCTGCGATAAAAGCCCGTTCTTGTCGGAGACTAGAATAAGAATTCCATCCATCTATACATAGATAACGATAATCTGTGCCTGTAATAATCGGTTGGATTGGCGTGTGCGCACGAACTCCTAACTAGTCAGAAAAGTAGAACTGAACCAATGATGTTCTCACGAAATGGCCTCTGCTGCCCTTAGTAAGTTTGAAGTTCATATTCCATAAATGATTGTGATTTAAAACTGACTCAGGGATCACTGTGCCATGCTCTCACATCTTGTGTATGCCATGTTTGTGTACCTCAGTATTTCATTGATTACCGTACACCGTAAGAAGTTTTTGTTGAATCTACTTTTGAAATTGAATTTGTTGGCAGAATGTAAGTACGTTACGTACAATATGCATTTCCTTTATTTTGTTTTCAGGTTATTGACGAAAAATTATTTGAATCAATTGACACCTAAGCAAAGTCAGTTATTATACAGTGACAGTGACTAGCTGACTAGTTGGTTCGCCCGGCTTCGCTTGTATGTTTTGATAGTGTGTATGAATAAGTAGATATGAACGTACATATATACATGCATATGTAGACCTAATTCTTATCATTGGATCTCTACAGTCTATTTTCTAAGTAATCCAAATTAAGAAGTTCAAATTCGATATCAAGGGAAATTTGCAAAGTTTCAGAATTAAATACATATGTATGTACATTTTTATAAACACTGTAACTTCGACCTCGTATTTATGAAGTAGACGATTTTAGTGTTGTTTTATATCCTATGCGTTGCAGATACTTCCGAATCTAAACCCGAATATTAATTTAACTAATGGATCGATGGCTCATAAGTTTATCGTTTACGATAATTTTAGACTGTAGATCAGCAGACTACGAGTTAAGCTAACTCTGTAGCTTCACGGTTAAATTAACTCTAGCCTTCTTTATGGATTGAGTCTGAATCTTATTTACTGTCATCGTGAACAAGACCTTCAATGGAAAAAAAGCTGTAATTACATGCAAAATATCATTAAAATTGGTTTTTTAATAAAAAAAAAAATGCCACCAAAAGTGGGCGTGGCTTAGGACAATGTATGGATGAATTGTAGAGAATCTGAATGTTCAAATATTTGCCATTAACAAAATTCTTTGATTTCAATTAAAAATAATGAAGTTTTGGAAAAGTGAGTGTGGCAGTGGACTGATTTCAAACATTTTTGCACTTGTACTGCTGCTCTTTTTTAAATGCTGAGATATGAAAGTTTATCCTCTTAGCTCCAAATTTAAACCCCAAAAAGAGGTGACATAAAAACGGACGGACGGACAAACAAACATGGCTAAACCGTCTTCGCTATTGATACTGATCACGAATATATTTAGTTTATGTGGTTTATCTCGATTATTTCTCTAAGTTACAAACTATGTACGTGTCAAGCTTAATACACCTTTAGGATAGGGTATATACATAAATGGTTATGTTACTCCGCATGAATAACCGCACACACACTGCTGCACGCTTGCAACCTATGGTCTCCACTGTTTGTTGGTATGATTTAATGAATGGTTTGGAGTATTACCTAGCTTGAGAACAATGCTGAAGGATGGTTTATATAGCTTAAATGAAGCGGAGACGAATTTAATATAAACAACTTTCTGTACCGTATCCTATGGGTATATTAGGTTTGACATATAGTTTATAATTTAGAGAAATAATCGAGACAGACCCTATAAAGTATATGTATATATTCGTGACTAGTATCAATGCCGACCGATGATCGTCCGCTCGTTTGTATGTCACCGTTTCTTGGGCCTTATATTTTAAGCCTTATATTTAAGGAGGATGAAATTTCATATCTGGGCTTTTGAGCAAAACATGCAGTACAAGTTTGAAATGTTTTTAAACCTACCCACTGCCACACCCACTTTTTCATAACTTCACTAATTAATATGAAACCAAAATTTTTTATTACAACAAAATATTTAGATATTCACCTTGTCTACAAATCATCCACACAAGAACTTTTGCCACGCCCACTTACTGGTGGCGTTTTCATCAAAAACAAATTTTGATGAAATTTTACATGTAATGCCCTCAAAAGTTCGAAGTTGCAATACGGCCACGCCCACTTTATAAGGGCTACATAGGAAGGAGGATAGGGTATCATACGATTCGTTCCAGATGGATTGTAGATTTTCGGTATGTTTTATTTTTAAATTTGATATTGAGATAGTGATATGTAATCACCTTTTAACGGAAAATTCGATGTTAATTCCCTTTCTACCACTTACAACTCGAATTTCAGAAAATCCCTTGCATTTACAGACCATAAGAAATTACTTTGCAAAATTTCAGTCTCTACATCTAGGGATTTTGGGGAGTCTCTGATTTCAACGAGATTCGTAGCCTAAGCGTTTTCGATTTTATACTTTTAAGCTGTACTTAATTATTTTGAGTGTATAACTATAATTCCAAACGATACTCGGAGAGATATACATATGTATGTACATAAGGTGCTGTAGAGCAACATCACCGTGCTATTTTCGATTAAGGTCTTATAATACGTAAATTAGAAAAATGTATTTAATTCCTCATACCTTGGTTATTGCAGGAAAAGGGTTTTTGGACGCACCAGCACCGATTGAGGATCCACCAGGTGAAATGGGTAAACCTGTCGTACTACCCACCAATATGACAGATGATTTAAAGAAAATCGTCGATGACGGCTGGACAAAGAATGCTTTCAATCAGTACGCGTCTGATCTTATCTCGGTACATCGTAACCTTCCCGATCCCAGGGACGCATGGTAAGTGAATATTTCTCAATTTCACTTGTACGTGGGTAGTTTCAATGATACTTACTTACGTTTATTTTCAAGGTGTAAAGAGCCCGGTCGCTATCAAGATGATCTCCCAGCAACAGATGTGATTATTTGTTTCCACAATGAAGCGTGGTCAGTACTACTGCGTACTGTGCATTCGGTGTTAGACAGATCACCTGAACATCTCATCGGCTACATTATTCTCGTGGATGACTTTTCCGATATGCGTAAGTTAATGTTAATTGCAAACAGCGAAAGTATAAACCAAAGCAAGAAAGGCCAGTTATTAGGTTATAGTGGTTAACGAATTTTTTATTTACCTTCCATACAGCTCATACGAAAACACAGCTTGAAGATTACTTCGTCGCATATCCAAAAGTGAAGATCATACGGGCGCCGAAGAGAGAAGGTCTGATTCGTGCTAGACTGCTTGGAGCGAGGCACGCCGTGTCGCCGGTGTTGACTTACTTGGACTCACATTGCGAATGTACTGAAGGTATGCACTCTTTATTGAGATATTTAACGATGCGTGCGTCGAACATAATATTGTATTGGTATGGTATCTATTCCATTTGTTCAATACTTTGGAGTTATTTAGAATTTGTATCTTTAAACAAAAAAAAAAAAAAGGCGTGGAAAAGTTATAAGCTAATTGGAACGGATCTTTGGATACTCTTTCCTTCTTTAATACATAATATATATATGGTATGGATGGATGGTTCATTGTGATACTACATAGACCTTACTTTAAAAAAAAATCACAGAAGAAAAAGTTCAAATCGGTTAGGCGTTTAGTTTTGTTCCCCGAAACATATATTTCTTCTATATATATAAAAAATTGTTGCAAGTGCGTTGTGACTTTATAACTCACGAACGGTCAAATCAAATTCGATCAAATTTTTAGGGTTTGTTCGCTTGGTCGTGTAGCTGGTTTATCTAAAACGTTTGAACGAAGTTGGTGTTCGTGTGTTATGATTTTTATGTCAACATCTGATTTTGTTCAAATAAAAAAAAAAATTACAACAATTTTTTATATACATATATATGTAGAGATTCATACAACAACACAAAACACGCGAGCGAAGCCGGGAGGTTCAGCTAGTTATACATAAATGTTACCCTATCCTCCTTCCTTCCCATGCAGCCTTTATAAAATGTATGTGGCCGTACTGCATTATTTAGTTGAATTACTACGATCGAACGTTTGAAGATGTTAGTTACGAAATCGTTTTTTAATGAAAACACCAGTGGACGTGGCCACATATGATCTGGGCATTGCATTGGACGAATTTCAAAAATTTGTACACTTGTACTGCTTTTCCTTCTCAAAAGCCTACCTATGAAATTTCATCCTCCTAGCTCAAAATTTAAGTCTCAAAAAGTGGTGACATACTTATGGACGGACGGACAGGGCTTAATATTGTTGAATACTGATCACGATTATTTCTCAATTACCCCGTTTATATGACAGCTCAATGCGCATTGGTTCAATTTGGTCATATAACCACCACTTCAAACCGCACTGAAATACGCAATCCACATTCGTTCATTTCTGAACGAAATTTGAAACCGAATTGAAATATCATATTGTATAAACACTTTCAAACATGGTTGCAGGTAATTTGGCTATCTTTTTTCAAAAATTACGATTAAAATTTAGAAGTTAGTCGCTCAACGCATTTTAAGCTAGACATAATTATTAATTCACGATTTTTAGCGACTTTTTATTTTTAATTAAAATTTTTTAAAAACTATCTACACCTGAATTTTCTACAATTTTTGTTTTCATTTTCTTGCTTACAAACGTAAGAAATTGCAGTTGAATTAATTTTTAAAGATATTGGTTATTTTGCCATACAATTATTAACTCTACCAGTAAGTAGTGGTCGAAAAGACATTTTCAATTTAAAATTCTGTAAAAACAAAACCCAGAAATAGACTGTATTCGTCATCTCTTGATGCAATAATGCTCATACGCATTGGTTCCAAATAGTATAGGTAGTATAAAACAATTGTTGCAATGACTTCGAACCAACACCGCATATGGTAGCATGCACTTCGGACATTTACATTTAAGAGTGATGAATGACATTGGCGTTTTAAATGAAGATTTCAACTTTTATTATTTTCTTGTACTAGTTTTGATAGAAACCTGAACATGTCTTCAAGAATAAGTAGCTTTACTGTTTAAACAGTAGCAGCCTTACTGTATTAAATTATTTATTTATTTTTCGCTATTTTTAAATGAAGGAAATTGTTTATTTTTAGTTTCTATAAAAGTTTTTCTTAATTATTTGTACGACTAGATAATAATATGTATATACATTTGTACATATGTAAAATAATAAAACTAAGGATACGATATTTGGGCAACGTTGTTCCAGTTGTTCAATTGTCGTAAAAGCCTCTGAAACGACGACGCGCTGGGAACGACCGATGATGTCGATGTCGTCTGCGTATCACAGCAGCTGGACAGATTTGTTAAAAATAGTGCCTTCCGTGTTCACACCTGCCCTGCGCCCTATCTGTTCCAGCACGATATTGAAGTAGTCACATGATAGCGCATCTCCTTGCCGAAATCCGGTGCATGTTTGGAATAGTTCAGAGGAACTATTTCCGAATTGCACGTTGCACCGCGTGTTATCCAGCGTCACTCGGCACAGCTGGATCAGTTTAGCCGGGATCCCGAATTCGGCTGTCGCCTTGTAGAGCTCAAGACGATGAATGCTTTCATATGCGGCTTTAAAGTCGATAAAGAGATGGTTTCCAAGACTACGAATCCACACAGCAACCTGGCGCTCTCCAGATGGTCGAACCGCCAACCAAATCGACCACGTGCTAATAGATGCGAGGCACGCATCCAACATTCTGAATGTGCAAACGTTCAGAGGGGCAAACGTCGACTCTGACCATTTTCTTGTTGCAGCTAAGTTCAGAGCTCGACTATCCAATGAGAAGAAGCTGCAGACCGCCCAGAAAAAGAAATTCAACGTTGGAAGCCTTAGCACGTCTGGAGTAGCCAGAGCCTACAGGGAGCGCCTGAGTGAGAGACTCTCCGCTGTGCATTCACCATCCACAAACGCCAACAATCTGTGGAACCAGTATCGCGACATCATCAAAGGGGTAGCAGAGACCACCATAGGCTACCAGCCACCACCCAAAAAGAGCCCTTGGTATGATGATGAATGCGTACGCCGGAAAAAGGTGACAGAAAATGCACACTTGCAAGCGCTGCAACGCAAAACAAGGGCAGCGAGAGAAGAGTATCGAACCAGAAGAAGGTAGGAGAAGAAGATCCTGCGTAAGAAGAAAAGGGCCGCGATAGGAACAACGCATCCAGTCAATGAAGAATCCATCCCCCCTTCTAGTTTTGAAGCTATCAAAAAGCTGAAGAACAACAAAGCCACCGACTCTGATGGTCTACCAATAAGAACTGCCGAGGCATATCCCTGCTTAATGTCGCATATAAGATCCTATTCAACGCACTGTGTGAACGTCTGAAGCCTTTCTGCAGCACACTAATTGGCATGTACCAGTGTGGCTTCCAAGTCGATACTCACCATCTCTTTACTTACTTACTTAACGGGCTCCCGACCCGTGAAGAGTCTCTGCCTGAGACACAGCAGCCTTCCACTCTCTTCGATCCCGGGCACGCTGCTTCCAGTTATCTAGACCAAGCGCTAGAAGGAAATTGTTTATTTTTAGTTTCTATAAAAGTTTTTCTTAATTATTTGTACGACTAGATAACAATATGTATATACATTTGTACATATGTAAAATAATAAAACTAAGGATACGATATTTGGGCAACGTTGTTCCAGTTGTTCAATTGTCGTAAAAGCCTCTGAAACGACGACGCGCTGGGAACGACCGATGATGTCGATGTCGTCTGCGTATCACAGCAGCTGGACAGATTTGTTAAAAATAGTGCCTTCCGTGTTCACACCTGCCCTGCGCCCTATCTGTTCCAGCACGATATTGAAGTAGTCACATGATAGCGCATCTCCTTGCCGAAATGCGGTGCATGTTTGGAATAGTTCAGAGGAACTATTTCCGAATTGCACGTTGCACCGCGTGTTTTCCAGCGTCACACGGCACAGCTGGATCAGTTTAGCCGGGATCCCGAATTCGGCTGTCGCCTTGTAGAGCTCAAGACGATGAATGCTTTCATATGCGGCTTTAAAGTCGATAAAGAGATGGTGAGTATCGACTTGGAAGCCACACTGGTACATGCCAATTAGTGTGCTGCAGAAAGGCTTCAGACGTTCACACAGTGCGTTGAATAGGATCTTATATGCGACATTAAGCAGGGATATGCCTCGGCAGTTCTTATTGGTAGACCATCAGAGTCGGTGGCTTTGTTGTTCTTCAGCTTTTTGATAGCTTCAAAACTAGAAGGGGGGATGGATTCTTCATTGACTGGATGCGGGTTGTCTTCCCTGTCACTCCCTCTACCTGATGCCCATTAAGTAGCTGCTGGAAGTGCTGCTTAAACACATCTACTATTACCTGTGCTTCGGTGACTAGGTTTCCTTCATTGTTTCGAAGAGCCTGCATTCCGGGCTTGAAGCCCGCTGCTAGTTGCTTGGCTTTCCTAAAAAAATCCGGATGTTGTTCCTATCGCGGCCCTTTTCTTCTTACGCAGGATCTTCTTCTCCTCCCTTCTTCTGGTTTGATACTCTTCTCTCGCTGACTTAGTTTTGCGCTGCAGCGCTTGCATGTGTACATTTTCTGTCACCTTTTTCCGACGCACGCATTCATCATCATACCAAAGGCTCTTTTTGGGTGGTGGCTGGTAGCCTATGGTGGTCTGTGCTATCCCTTTGATAATGTCGCGATACTGGTTCCACAGATTGTTGGCGTTTGTGGATGCACAGCGAAGAGTCTCTCGCTCAGGCGCTCTCTGTAGACTCTGGCTACTCCAGTTGTGCTAAGGCTTCCAACGGTGAATTTCTTTTTCTGGGCGGCTTGCAGCTTCCTCTCATTGAATAGTCGAGCTCTGAATTTAGCTGCAGCACTAAAAAGGTTAGAGTCGACGTTTGCCCCTCTGAAAGTTTGCACATTCAGAATGTTAGATACTTGCCTCGCATCTATTAGCACGTGGTCGATTTGGTTGGCGGTTCGACCATCTGGAGAGCGCCAGGTTTCTGTGTAGATTTCTGCTTTCCAACTAATCTGCCGAAGATGTTTTCCTTACCGATTTTGGCATTGAAGTCCCCGAGTATGATTTTGACATCGTAATCCGGACGGGCTCCGTAGGCTCCGCCCAGGAGGTCATAAAACTCCTCCTTGATAGAGTCTTCAGCTTCGTCGGTAGGGATCGGGCGTGTGCACATATTGTGCTGATGTTTTGGAATGTTGCCTTGATGCGGATCACAGCCAGGCGATCGCTGATCAGCTTAAAGTCAATTATCATTGAGCGTAACCGATTTGCAGTCTTTTGTGACAGCTGTAATAAATGTCGCAATTTTTCCGTTTTTGCATACCTGATCCTATCCATCGTATCTCCTGGATCACGGTAAAATCTGCCTTGTAACGCATGAGGACAGATTCTAGTTTTTGAATAGGAGCAGGTGTACAGTGTACGTACGTTCCAGGTGCATACTCTTAGCTTATAGTCCGTGGACGTTCCGGGTCGTGGTATTAAATGAGGGGGTCCATAATCCAAGGCTTGTGTCTCTCTCATAACTAATTTTTTTTACGTGGTAAGGAAGTTACCCCGACGGTATAACCCCCAACCTGGGATGCCAGTTCCATTTTTTTGAAACCCCTAGGACGAGGGGCCGATGTGTGTGCTGCCGGTGGCGCAGTAAGGGCTCATCACCGACCATCTCTTTTCTAAAAACCTGACTTATTCTTGGAAATCTTTATCGGTCTGAGCTCCGAATATGTCGAAGTAGCCCAGATAAAGTGACATGCTTCCGTTTGAAGCTGTGATGCCACCGTTGACTCCATCGAGAGAGTTCGTCCGCTATCGTATTTATAGTGCTGCTATTCTCTCTTGTTCAACACTCGCGCTTATAAGTTCAGCAAGTCGGGTCCGGATGGACACCAACCAGTACCCGATGGCTACCACTAGGAGGTAATATAAGCACAATTGATGTGCAGTAATTGTTACAACATTGAACATCGGCAGGTTGACGCCAGTCATTGCCTATCCTATTCCTACAGCATCCATCTATCTTGTAGCTTCTCTATATGTTTTAAATTGGTATTTTGTATTAGCAACAGCTAATACGTACATATACATACATATATAGTTATGCAGTTATGTTTGAAGGGTGTCGGAAATATTCTGTGTTGACTTTCCATTTTTTCAAGGATCACGGTTTCGAAAACTATATTGCTCTCGCTCATATGTTCGTTCGATCGTCCGGTTCTAGAATAATTTGTACCATAGACAAATAACGATGAACACCGTTACTGTGCCCCTAGTCTTTTTTCTGCCTAGCCACAGTTTTTCATCATACCTTACTACATATGTACATATATGTAGGTAAATACTACATCGTACGTGTCTTATATTCGTACATTGTATTACTTGCTTTCTGGATTTAAAACACTTCAGTTCGATTGAATTTTTGTAAGTAAATTTCCTGTGCGATTGGTAAATAATTTTAAAATGTCCCACTAACTAATAAAGAAAGTGCTGAACAATGAAGAACGACAAACCCTTTTAGTTTTTATATTTAATTAATTATTTTATTTTTTTATTATTACTATTAATTTTATATTTAAAGAAAAATAACATACATATGTACGAATTCTGTTTGAATTGTTTGTCATTCTTCCAATAAAACCGACTTCAACGAATCTTTGCTGCTTATAATACATTTTCGAACCTACCAATCGATAAACTCCCATAAATGCTCTATTAATTTAAAGTTAGGGGACTACGGATAATGTTCCAGCTACCCAGGTGTCCGATAAAGTAACCAATCCTTTGCCCGTAAGCCTGAGCCCGTACCAATTTGACCGTAAGCTTGAAGTCGTTGTCCTGCTGGAAGACCCATAATTGATCTAACCCCAATTTTGCAACACTTGATGGTAACTATAACTATTGACTAACTATAAAGACCAGACGCCCGATGCTTATACGCACTCCGATGTTACCATGCACGCCCATAGGTGAATTTATATTTTGTTCTTCAAATTCTTTATTTTCACCTTTCCATATTTTGGGCGATTTATTCTGTTATTCCAAATACATATTTCAAACTTGCTCTCATCACAAAAAAGAACATTTTTCCAAAATAGCAAATCCTAATTTTCGGGTTTTTTATGCTTTGGGCGTAAGGCTGCTTTTGGTTCTTTTTGGACATGTAAGGTTTATGGTGAGGTACTTTGCCATGTATTTATATACATACATATGTACACATGACTGTATTTCACTCCTAAAGGTTTGATTCATACCAACTGCAATACATTTGAATATACATATGTATATAGTATTTCATTTCTTTGAAGCTTTTACATATATTTTTTTATTTTCTCAGGATGGTTGGAACCATTGCTGGATCGAATAGCAAAAAATGCAACAACTGTTGTGTGTCCAGTTATTGATGTAATCGATGACACTACAATGGAATATCATTATCGCGATTCAGGAGGCGTTAATGTTGGTGGTTTCGATTGGAATTTGCAATTCAATTGGCATGCTGTACCTGAGAGAGAACGCAAACGTCATACGGTAAGTGAAACATTATTAATAATTATATGATATGCAGATAAGTATATAGTAATAGAGTATATAATATAGTAGTAGAGTATACAATATATTAGTAGAGTATATAATATAGTAGTAGAGTATACAATATAGTAGTAGAGTATATAATATAGTAGTAGAGTATACGTTATGCAGTGTACGGACTCCTAGTACACAGAAACGACATGTCACATTTCGTATCTAGGGGAGTTAAAGGAGAAGTAAAAAACACTTGTAATGACGAATGTATTGCTCAGCGCTTATTATTATTATTTTAAGATGGGGTATGTTGCACTGCGACCTGTTGATCTATTGTGCCCCTAGCTAGCACCTTGAAGAGATGAATGTCCTCATTAGAGTTCCCCTCGCATTTTGATTCCTTTCGGAAACATTTTGAGGGTTATGTACTCTTACTACGCCTTGACGGAAGAAATCTAGAATCCAGTTTCCTTTAAGAATCGAAGGATGAAAGCTGGATCTAGTGAGTGTATTTCCTATCTGATAATTGGTACTTGCCCAAGTCTTTTTTAGGTCGGTGCCCCACAAGATCGCAGCACATGTTCTGCGATTTCATTGGACTCATTACAGAATCTGCAGAGACCTTCTTCAGATATAAGTACCTAGTTTCCTTAGGTGCTCCTTGAGTTTACAATGCCCCGTTAGGAAGCCTGTTAGGATACGAATGTTATTCTTGCTCATGCTGATATATACGTCGAATCTTTTTTGGTTGTATTGCCCCAGAAGTTTCTTGGCTATAGGAGTCAAGTGCCATGATAACATCTTGGCTATCTGACATTATAGTTATATCACAGTTGGCATGGTTTCTATCAAAATTGATTTGGATACATCTATCTATGGCATAGATTTCAGCCTAAAAGATTCTATTGCTTTTGCCCATGGATTCAGAGTATTTGGTTCTGGGTCCGAATACTCCTGCTCCAGTTCCTTCATCAGTTCTTGGTCCATCTATGTACCACTTTGTTGTGTGATTGCTCAGTTTGTTAGTAGATACATTACTCCAACTTACTGAGCTTGGCAACAAAGTTGTTTTGGAAGTTAAACCTTTTAATAATATCGTCTCTAGGAAAGGCTAGGAGTGATGGTTTTTTGAGCAATGCATCGAATTGCCTCTATGTAATGCACTTATCTCTTCCTACTCCTTCCTTTGCTATTCTTAGGATCGTTTTACAGAGTCAGTGCCAATAGTACCTCCATGGCTGTAGTTGGACAAGTTCTCATGGCCACTGTAATACAGAGGCATGTCAGTTTTGCACCTTAATGAGTGTCTTCTTCGTGTTGACCAGATTGGTTCTTTTTGCCCATGCAATCGCTCCATATGTGATCATTGGTCTCTCTAAGGATGGTCGGGATACATCCCCAAGATTTGCCCGCTAGGCTAGGCGACAAATCATTACAGCCCGCGTGGTTATCTCTTCTCTGTGTTTTTTCCAGATAAGTTTACTTTCTAGGTTTAGTCACAGATATTTAACTTCTTTGACTGGTGTCAGTATTGCACCCGACAGCCTTATTGGCCTTAGTCGTTCAAGTTTTATTTTCCTCGTGAAAGGTACTATTGTAGTTTTTGTCGGATGAAGGCTTAGCTCAGCCGTCAAACACCATTCTCGAGTTATATCAAGTGCCCTATCGCATAGAGTTTCCTCAAATTTGCCTCTGGCAATAATAACTATGTCATCAGCATATGCCTGACAGTTGATGCCATAGTTTGTTCGGTTCCGAAGTAGCTCATCGAAATCGGGGCCATAAATTAACTCCTCCTTGTGGGCATTCTTGTTCTGTGCTGACCTTGATGATACCTTCTGATGTTTGAGTCTCTGCTGATCTTGTGCTCAGAAGTTCATACATCCACTTGGCTACTGTGTTGTTTACCCCTTTTCTATCTAGAACTCGCACAATTGATTCAAGCGATGTGTTATCGAATGCTCCTTTGATGTCCAAGAAAGCACACAGTACTATCTCTTTCGCTTCAAGAGCGGTTTTAATAGTTTCATTCAGGCGGTACAGAGCAGTCTCTGTGGATCTGCCCGCTCTGTAGGCATGCTGACGGTGATGAAGAGGAGATGAACGTTGTAAATAATTGTCCACAGACTTTTCCATCGTTTTGAGAAGGAACGATGTTAGGCTGATCGGTCTTTAGGACTTCGGGAGACTTGGGTATTTCTTCCCCATTTTTGGAATAAACACTGCCTTCGCCCGTCTACACTGGTTCGGCATATAGCCCAGTGCCAGACTACTTTTTAATATCCTTTTCAGATGTGGAAGTAATTTACTTTGATCCTTTTGTAATAGGATTGGTGTATTTCCATCCACCCCTGGTGACTTCAAAGACTGAAAGGAACCAATTGCCCATTCTAAGCGCCCTCTGGAAACATTTTTGTCGCTATTTTCCAGTCCTCTTTCCGAGGTCTTGGTATAGTGGTACTGCTCCTATTTTGTAGCTCTGATAGTCTCCAGTACGCTTCGCTGCGTTAAACAGTTTACGCGTTTTGGATCGGAGGCTTGACAGATTATTGCTCCACCATGGAACCCTACTCTCTCTTACATTTCTGCTCGCTGGGCAGCTAGTTTCAAACGCAGTTGTGATGACTCCTGTTATGCCCTCTACAGTATGTTCGCACGCCAGTCCCATGGCTCCTGAATCAGTACAACGCCCAGGTCTTTAGTTGTGAACATCCGTGCTATAACAGCAGATGCCTCTATAGCATGATGAATGTCCACCTGAGCTATTCGGAATCTTCCGGAAGGGGTCATCGAGCTAATGCTCATGTGGGGCTGGTGCCCTTCCCTCTTCCTGATGTAGCAGGTTTTCCTCCATCTCAATGACCGTAGCGTCATGTTCCTCATCCGAGAGCGAGCTCTCCGAGAGATACATGTGTACTCACCTACCTGTTCGGCAGAAGAAGCAGGTTTTTCATCCCGTTGCGGATCTGACTGCTCCGCTGTGGGTTCTGTCCTCTGCACAATTGGATTCGAGAGACTCTCCTCTGATTTTTTGAGTCCAGACACTGCGACCTTGCCGAACCTGTAGCGAAGGGAATTGTTTTGAGCCGTTATAGCATCATAGGATTGCTGATCGATTCCAATGACCAGTACTTGTCCGGTTCCCTCTTTCCGAACATTCAGAATCTTTCACGATTTGCCGTTCAAGCCGTCGTTTTACGCTTCAAGGAGTGCCAGTGTGGTTAGGTGCTCCTGGTAAGCGCTACGTGGAAAGTAAATGGTATTTGAATGAACACTTGGTATTTCCTTCCCACACTCCGCAGTAAGTCCCACTCCCTTCCAATTGCTAAGTCTAGGTGCTACCATCTTCAGCCATTCCACAGTCTGTGGAGTCTCGCAGTCGACCAGTAGCATCTCAAACTTGAAATTTATACTCTGAAACTTAAGCTTATGCTCCCATCCTAAGGTCATTTCATGAACCAAAGCGTTTTCTAAATCTTTGAGGTCGTCAGTACGCAGCATCTCCCTGGGATAGTCACAGGGAAGAACTGCCACCTGTTCAGCTTTCGCTGTCATAACACAGCCGCTGCATAGTTTCTGTATGAGACAGTAGCATGCTAAACAGGCTTTACCTGCGACTTTTCCGACTTTTGAACCACCCTTGGCTTCTTCTGTACGTTAGATACAGGAGGTTAAATAGAGCTGCTGCTACTTTTCACCGCAGGTGTCGGTCTAGAACCAGGCTGAGCCTTATGCTCAATAGCGAAGACGATTTAGCCATGTCTGTCCGTATGTCACCACTTTTTGGGCCTTAAATTTTGAGCTAGGATGATGAAATTTCATATCTGGGCTTTTGAGAAGGAGAAGTACAAGTCTAAAATTTTTTGAAATCCGCCTACTTTTTCATAACTTCACTAAATTATATGTAACCGAAAATTTTTGTTAAGACCAAATATACGAATTGTAGCTTTTCTGTATGTTTTTCTATATAATTGCCATTTGTCCCGCGGAGCAGCAATAATTTTGGCATTCCTAGTTTAACCTTAAATTTAGCAATTCCATTTTATAAAATAAAATTTCACATTTCAGTTGATGAACTTTCATGCTGACTTTCAAAAAGTTTATGTTTTAAACATTTTTAAAAACCGAATAAAGATTGTTAAGGAACATTTTTCAATAATTCAGCTTATTATTAATTAGGGCCTCGTCCATTTTTTTGAGAGGTTTTTCAAGGTAAAAATTTTTGGATGATATTTCGCAGATAAGGTCATTGGAGAGTTAACGTGATTTGATCATTATATTTTGATTATAAATATATACTGAATTTCACTTGGTGATTGGAGTTCCTATGATTTGATTCATTTTATTTTATATATTTTTATATTCATTTTTGCGCTATGGTAATGTAGATTGAAGTTTTAATTTGATATTATAGAGCTCCGCAGAGCCCGTATACTCACCCACAATGGCAGGTGGTCTATTCTCCATTGACCGCAAATTCTTTGAGCTTCTCGGTACTTATGATTCGGGTTTCGACATTTGGGGAGGAGAGAACTTGGAGTTGTCATTCAAAACATGGATGTGCGGCGGAACACTCGAGATTGTGCCTTGTTCACATGTTGGACATATATTCCGCAAAAGGTCGCCTTATAAGGTAGGAGACTTTTCTATTAAATGTTACCATTTTTAAAAAATTGTTAACTTTATTATGGGTTTTGTAATTTTAGTGGAGGACTGGAGTAAATGTTTTAAAAAAGAATTCAGTTCGTTTAGCTGAGGTATGGCTCGATGACTATGCAAAATACTACTATCAAAGGATTGGCAATGACAAAGGTGACTTTGGAGATGTCACAGTGAGAAAAGAACTGAGGTAAGACGTAAAAGATAATGTGTTATATCAAAAGCCCAACGATAATGATTTCTTCTTGGTAAAGAATAATTCAAATTATTCACCCATTTGTCGAACATACATAAATAAATACACTAATTTTGGTATCAAATACTTTGGATGAGGTGTGCGCATTGAGGTAAGACGTAAAAAATAGTGTGTTATATCAAAAGCCATGATGATGATTTTTTCTTGATAAAAAATAGTTCAAATTATTCACCCATTTGTCGAAAATATATAAATAATTACACTAATTTTGGTACCAAATAATTTGGACCAAATTATGCCTGCCCATACTCTTAGGCTAATGAGGTATACAGGGTTTAGGGCTATTGCGCTTGTGGATCTTAGTTATTATATTATAGCTTTACAAAAATACAGAACAATATTTTACAATTAAACTTAAAACATTTAAGCATTTTATATAAAATCAATTACATATATCAAAAAATAAACTTATGTACATGTGTACGTATATTAGACGATTGTGCACAAGGGCGTATGAAGTTTTAAAATCAATACAAATGAATGTACGTTCTTTAGGTAACACCATTTAGATTCTTTAAATCCACATCTACATTTAGTGCAATTTTTGCTGCGAATTTTTAGATTTTTAGAGCCCAAATGGTAACAGAAGATGGTAGAAGGCATCGAGGGAAGATAATAGATTTTTGCTCAATTTGGCTTATTATTGAATAGTGGACTTATTGATTTAATTTCAATTTTGGTGGGGGCGACACCCCCATTTATTTGGCTTAATACAATATTTGGCTTACTTAGGTGGTGCTACAGTTCGGGGTGAACCTGGGCCTCAACTAACAAGCCTCTCCAGTTAGCTAGGTCCTTAGCTAACCTAAGGCGAGGTCTTTCTCTGATGCGTTGTCGCTTCGGGTGTGATTCGAAGACTCTTCGGGCCGGA
Organism: Xylota sylvarum; assembly: GCA_905220385.1. NCBI lineage: Eukaryota > Metazoa > Arthropoda > Insecta > Diptera > Syrphidae > Xylota > Xylota sylvarum. The sequence continues at coordinate 23,309,089 of LR999960.1, forward strand.
GCACTGGTGTCCAGTTGCAGTGTGCGCAGTTTTTTGACTAGGTCGATGTCATTGTACAGCTCGTGTAGTTCGTCGTTGAATCTTCTCCTGCAAAGCCCGTCAACGCAAACGGGACCGAATATTTTATGAAGAATTTTTTTCTCGAAACGACCGAGGATATCTTCATCCGCTTTTGATAAAGTCCAAGCTTCAGCGCCATAAAGTAGGACTGGGATGATCAATTGCCTTCTCAGCCCAAAGAAACAGCGATTGGCAAGAGCTATTCTTCGTAGTATTTCTGCCAAGGTGTTATTGTTAGAAATGATAGCAGAGCCGAGGTAGACAAAGTCCCTTACTACCTCAAAGTTATAGCTGTCGATTGTGACGTTCTGTCCAATTCGTCGATGTTGCGTGTCCCTTCTGGTTGACAGCATATACTTGGTTTTGCCCTCGTTTACCGGTAAACCCATTTTGGCAGCTTCTGTTTCAATACTAGCGAACGCACCGGTGACAGCCCGCTGTGTTCTTCCAATAATGTCGATATCGTCGGCATACGCTAGTAGTTGCACAGACTTTTGAAAGATTGTGCCTCCGGTGTTGGCTTGTGAGTTTAGCAAAATTCTTTCAAGTATGATGTTAAAAAAGTCACATGACAGCGCGTCACCTTGTCTAAATCCTTTTTTGACATCAAAGGTCTCGGTGAGATCGTTACCGACCCTGATGGAGCACGAAGAATTCTCCATCGTCATTCATTGAAATCGATAAAAAGATGGTGGGTATCGATTTGGACTTCTTGGGTTTTTGCCAGGATCTGCCGAAGTGTGAAAATTTGATCGATTGTGGACTTTCCAGGTCTGAAACCACACTGATAGGGCCCAATCAGTTTGTTGACGAAGGGTTTTAGACGTTCACACAATATGGCAGATAGGATCATGTACGTGATGTTGAGGACACTGATACCTCTGTAATTGGCGCAATTGAGGGAATCTCCTTTCATGTGGATCGGGCAAAGGGTGCTGAGATTCCATTCATCAGGCATACACTCATCTGACCAAATTTTAGAAATGAGTTGGTGTATGCTCTCTACCAGGTTATTTCCAGCTGCTTTGAACGGCTCGGCTGGTAAGCCGTCAGGTCCAGCCGCCTTGTTGGACTTAAGTTTGGATATTGCTATCCTTACTTCGTTTTGGTCAGGTGGACGGAAGTTTTGGCTATCATCATCTAGATTGAATGGTTGGTCTTCGTTGCCGTTATACAGTCTGCAGAAGAAGTTTTTCCAAATTCTCAGCACCGACTGTGACTCTACTACGAGGTTTCCTTCCTCATCTCTACAGGCTTCTGTACGGGTCTTGTTGGCTTGACACATTCATTTCACCTGTTGGTAAACCGTCCGTACATTGTTCCTGGAGTATAATCTCTCAATGTCTTCGATCGCGCGCTTCTTATGCTCTTTTTTCTTCTTTTGGAGAAGCCGATGTTCTTCCCGTCTCTTCTGCTCGTATAGCTCACGAGCGAGCAGCTCTCGTCCTTTTTTGCAGCGCCGCTTTGTATGCTTGCTGTTTAGCTGCATGTGCTTGCCGGCACTCATCGTCAAACCATGGGTTTCTTGGTGGTGGTCGGGTGAAACCCAGCACATCAGTTGCGGCATTTCTGATGGCTTGTTGGCAGCGTTGCCACTGGTCTTCGGTGCTTGATTCTGGCGGCACAGGAGTCGTTGAGAGATTTCGGAATACGCGTTCGGCGAAGGTTCTGGCGATCTCTTGCGATTGCAGCTTTTCGACGTCAAATCTTCTCACAGTAGTTCTTCTTAGTTGTGGCGTTTGGGATATCCGCATTCGTACCTTGGCTGCAACAAGGTAGTGATCCGAGTCCATGTTGGCTACTCGGAAGGTTCGGACATCCAGAATACTAGAGGCATGCCTTGCGTCGATCGCAATGTGGTCAATTTGATTGTCCGTTTGGTGATCAGGAGATCGCCATGTCCCCTTGTGGATATTGAGATGAGGAAACCGTGTGCTTGCTATGGTGACGTTTCGCCCCGCCGCAAAGTCAATAAGCCGTAGTCCGTTGCCAAACGTGGTGTCGTGTAGGCTGTGCTTACCAATCGTCCTACCAAAGATGTCCTCTTTTCCTATCTTGGCGTTAAAATCATCCTAGGCATACTTAGGACATTGCTCATATGTTTTGTCGAGGAGCTCGTAGAAACTTTCGTTGGTGGCATCGTCCTTGTCCTCTGTGGGGGCATGAGCGCATATTAGGCTTATGTTCGCAAATTCAGCCTTGATGCGGATTGTCATAAGATGCTCTCCTAAGTCTGCCGCGTATGACGAACCCGCACCCAAATAAGCGCTGTTTCTCTTCCCTATAGCAATCACCGTAGTATACGTCACAGTTTTTCATCCTTTTTATACCCTATCCTAAGGGTATATTAAGTTTGACACATAGTTTGTAACATAAAGAAATAATCGAGATAGACCCTATAAAGTATATATATTCGTGATCAGCATCAATAGCGAAATCGATTGAGCGATGACCGTCCGTCCGTCCGTCCGTCCGTCCGTATGTCACCGCTTTTTGGGCCTTAAATTTTGAGCTAGGACGATGAAATTTCATATCTGGGCTTCTGAGAAAAAGATACAGTACAAGTGTAAAAATTTTTGAAATCCGCCCACTGCCACGCCCATTTTTTCATAACTTAACTAAATTATATGAAACCGAAAAATTTTGTTAAGACCAAATATTTAGGCATTCAGATTCCTTACAATCCATCCATACAAAATTTTTGGCCACGCCCACTTTTTGGGGGCGTTTTCATCATAAAACCGATTTTTGAGCCTAAAATGTTTAACTAGGCTGAAATTTCATATCTGGGCTTCTGACGAAAAGATACAGTAGAAGTGTACATTTTTTTTAAATCCGCCCACTGCCACGCCTACTTTTTTATGACTTCACTAAATTATATGAAACCGAAAAATTTTGTTAAGTCCAAATATTTAGATATTCAGATTCCCTACAATTCACCCGTTGAAGAGTTTTGGCCACGCCCACTTTTTGGGGGCGTTTTCATCAAAAAACCGATTTTGATAAAATTTTACATGTAACATCCTCAAACGTCCGAGGTTATAGCCATATTTGAGTACAAAATGCAATTTGGCCACGCCCACTTTATAGAGAGGAGGATAGGGTATCAGACGATCCGTTCCAGACGGATTGTAGCTTTTCTGTATGTTTTTTCCCCAAGCCATCCCATCGCACTTCCTGGATGGCGGTGATATCTGCATTGTAGCAGTCTAGGGCCTCTGCTAGTTGTTCGGCTGCACGCAGCCTGTTAAGGGTCCGAACATTCCACGTGCAGATCCGAAGTTCGTTGTCCTTATTTCGTTTGCTGTGGTCGTCAACAGTGGGATCATCCTTATCCGAGGCTGGGAGTGCTGCGGTTAAAATCGAAATGGATGAGGTTTGAGTTAACCTTCCGCAGCAGACAGGAGAGTGTTTCATTGGAGCCATATAAGGTGCGGGGGTCGGAAGATATTTAGAACAAATGGGGGCATTGTAAGTTACGTGGGTTAGTGTTGAAGAAAATTAAGTTGTAAAGAGATGCGCAATCGATGAAGCCTGAGAGCAGTCGATGAAAAAAAAATGTCTGCAACATCTCTACGTTTCTCAAGTGAATTCAGATTGATGAGGGTAAGACGGTCTTAATAGGGAGGCAGGATAAGTGGGCCGTTCCCAGAAAGACCTCGAAGGGAAAATCGAAGAAAACGACGTTGCATGTTCTCGATTCTTGACATATGTACTTGCTGATAGGGGGACCACGCTTGACTGGCGTATTGAAGTCAAGGAAGAAGAAAGGTAATGTAGATTGATCTAGTCACGTAAGGGTCAGAGAAATGCTTAGACCATTAACAAAGTCAAGAGATAAGTTAGCTTTCAGAATTATCTCATCAATATGGGAACGGAAGTTTAGCTCCTTATCGCACAATATTCTAAGGTCGCGAAGAGATTGACTCATAGATACAGGTTGACCGTGGGGAAGGTATAAGGCATAAGGCACAGTGTTGAATTACAGTACAAAAGTTGGTCAAAATTATTTTTATGTGTGTTTTTTATTTTTTATTTTTTTTTATTACATAAAAAATAGGTTGATATTTAGAGAACAAAGTCCTTAAGTCAAGATAATTAACAAAAAGAAAATTTATAAAAAAATAATGTGAGTATTCAGAAAAATCTGAAGAATTATGTTTCTCATTTGCTGAGCCTTTTCGTGGATCTATCGAAACTTCGTCCAACATCGCGATGACTTATTTTGGCAGTGTTTAAGGCGTTCTATTGGTTAGCTCACAAGACTTGAAATTAATGAGTCTGAAAATATCGGAAACTGTTGAAAACATCCAGTAAGTTGACTTCGCGTGAACACTTCCTAGAAAATTGTTCGCGATACTTGTTTACGTCCTTATTCCGGGATTTGAATACCCTATCCTAGGATCATATTAAAATTTGATACATTAAAGGTAACATAAAAAAATAATCGAGATAGATCCTATTAAGTATACATACATATATAAGTTTAAAGATTTTTGAATTCATCCCACTCCCACTCCCAATTTTTCATTACTTCACTAATTTACATGAAACCAAAAAATTTTGTTAAGACCAAATATTTAGATATTCAGATTGTCTACCATTTACCCATACAATATCTCTAGCCACGCGCACTTTTGGGGGCGTTTTCATAAAAAAACCAATTTTGATGGAATTATTTAGTACATATCAAACGTTCGTAAATGCAGTATGGCCACTCCCACTTTATAAGGGCTGCATAAGAAGAAGGATAGGGTATCATATGATCCGTTCTAGACGGATCGTAGCTTTTCTGTCATTTTTTATACCCTATCCTAAGGGTATATTAAGTTTGACACATAGTTTGTAACATAGAGAAATAATCGAGATAGACCCTATAAAGTATATATATTCGCGATCAGCATCAATAGCGAAATCGATTGAGCGATGACCGTCCGTCCGTCCGTCCGTCCGTCCGTCCGTATGTCACCGCTTTTTGGGCCTTAAATTTTGAGCTAAGACGATGAAATTTCATATCTGGGCTTCCAAGAGAAAGATACAGTACAAGTGTAAAATTTTTTTACATCCGCCCATTGCCACGCCTACTTTTTTATAACTTCACTAAATTATATGAAACCGAAAAATGTTGTTAAGACCAAATATTTAGGTATACAGATTCCCTACAATTCACCCATAGAACAGTTTTGGTCACGCCCACTTTTTGGGGGCGTTTTCATCAAAAAACCGATTTTGATAAAATTTTACATGTAACATCCTCAAACGTTCGACATTATAGCTATATTTGAGTACAAAATGCAATTTGGCCACGCCCATTTTATAGAGAGGAGGATGGGGTATCATACGATCCGTTCCAGACGGATTGTAGCTTTTCTGTATGTTTTTATTTTATTTTTCATTGCAAAAAACTCCATTGCTTTAAGTATTTCTTTATCGGTTATATCTTAATTGTAAGTAAAACATATTAACTGTAGTGGAATCTACATACCTTCATTAACACGACTTATTTTTTTTACAATATTATCTTTGAAAACTATTGCCAAATCTTAATCTTAAACTTGCATTAAAATCAGGCGTCACATTAACGAAACAAATTCGCTGACAATGATGTGCTCGTAAAAAAAACATGTATTGCCTTATTTTAATACTTTTAGTTGAAGAATTTAATAAGCTAACGCAACAATATTATTTTTTTTGTAAAGAATGGCATTTTAAATTTTTTATTTCTGACCAACTTTTGCGTGGAAATTCAACACTATGCGGCGGGAAGGGGATGCGTGGTTTTTACGTGATAAGCTAATAGATTAGCACTTGGCGATATTGAACTCTAAGCAATTTTGGAACACCAGTACGAAAAACTGTCTAGGTATTCTTGAAGGAGACAGTAGTCCTGAGGTGAAGAGACCATCAACGTAGAGAGAAGGGGAGTAGTGTTTTTTTTAACCCTGTCGATATCGTTTATGGTTAGAATGTAGAAATGGCTGTCTTGGGGAACACCAGAGGTGGCCGAAGAAGGAGCCGATAGGACGGATCTGAAGCGAACTCTATAAAAACGGCCTTTCAGGGAAGAAGATATCCATTTTAATAATATGGGTTCGAAACCGAGTGCAGACAATTTGAAAAGGATCAGGTTATGAGATACCTTATTAAAAGCTTTACTGAAATCAGTTGCAATAACGTCGACTTTCTCTGAGGCAGAGAGGGCAAATGACATGAATTCGACAAGGTTTATCGTAGTTGATCTGCCTTTCAGAAGGCCATGTTGGTTAGGGGAAATAAGAGACTTGCACTGAAAGCTTAAGACTTCGTATAAAATACTTTCAAAGAGTTTGGGTATATGGGAAAGTTTAGCAATTGGACGATAATTTGTTACTTCGTTCCTGGAGCCCTTTTTGTGTATCGGGGTTATGTAAGAGGTTTTCTAAATCTGAGGGAGAGATTAGACGAATATTTTTGGAGAAAAATGGCAGGGAGACCATCCTGACCGACAAGAATTCATCATTAAGATCCAATAATTTATTTTCGATAAGAGTAGGATCAAAGTGTTGAGTCAGAAAGCGACCACCAGAGAAGTTAAGTAGGTGATTGAAGTAAGAGGGATCCGGATCGAAGAAGTTGCCGCCGAAAGATTGTTTGAAATAACTGGCAAAATGGTATCTGGATCAGTTGCTGAAATGTTTTCAAAAGAGAGGGAGGGAAGGCAACCGTTAGGTTTTCTTTTATATGTACATAATTGAGGAATTGGAAATAAAAATGTAGGGTCGTTTATTAGATTTGTTTGCGCGTTATTAAGAGAGAGTTATAAAACTGGCTGCATTGTAGGTAATAACCAAGGTAGTTGGAAAAGTCAGAAACGGAAATGGTACGAATGGAAACTGCCAATAACTTGTTTCTCTTGTTGCGTAAGGCGCGAAGTTTACGATTGTACCAATGTAGATGCTCTTTTATGGCGCTTTTATGGCGAGACAAGGGGATATGAAGAGAAATAGCGTTGAATATTACTCTGTAAAAACTCGAGATGGTATCGTTTAACCCTGCACCCGTCCTTGGAGTACATTTGTACCCCATTATTTGATGATGACCGCAGCGATGACAATTATGACAATAGACCAACGACATCCGCAGGCAGACCTGCAGCGCCGAGAGTACGAAATCGTTCGCCATTGGCGCTGACAAAAGTTTAATTTTTTTAAATCTTTTCTTTCTCTTTCTCCTTTTTGAGTAATTTTTTTTATAAATAAAGAAATGAATTCAATTAATTTGCATTTAAATTCGAACTTTTCCCATGTAAATGTACTGGGGTACAATTGTACCCCAAGGACGGTCCACGTAAATTTTTAACATGGAGGGGTGCAGGGTTAAGGATAAATTTGCAAAATCAAAGGAAGCCCTACTCAGATAGGCATTAATTTGGCGGAAATAGCTTTATGAAAGTCGTAAGAAGAGACTGCGGGAGAAGTGGAGTGAGTGGACTGGGGTAGAACGTTATGGAAAAGTGAAGGAAGAAGGGGGGCATGAAAGTTATCATCGATAGTGATAGGGGACAGAGCGAGACTGAAGATTTCACAGGATCAGTTGTGAAAATAAGGTTCAATTGTCTACCCATGTAGTTGGAGACACTACTACAACTTGGCATAGACTTGTATCAGTAAGCCGATCTATGAAGAAGCATTCCTTAGTGGACTTGACGTTTGAAGCGATGAAGAAGCATTCATCATCTAATGGAGTCCAGCGCAATTGAGAGATTAAATTTGATAACTGTAAGAATGTCGTCGAGGGAATCAGATAATTCTATTAATTGATCAATCGCGTCAATAACAAGTTGGTAAGATTCGATGGGCTGGGCCGGTAGAATGTAACAACATATAACATACAGGGATCCGCGGGGAAGAGTTATTTTTATTGAAACGAAGTCGATCTTGGAAGAGGAAGAAGTAACGATGACGGAAGAGTCGAGGTCATTGTGGATGGCCAGTAGATCGCCTCTAAAGAGTCGGATTGAAGAAACAGTTTTCAAGCTTTTGTGTTCAAGCAACTGCAGTTTCGTACGCTTTGCCTTCGCAATAAGTATCAATTAAGCTGAAAAACTAGAACTAGGAATTTTTGGATAAAACTTGGAAAATCCATTCTTACCACACAGCCAATTATACATACGTACATATGTACATATGTTGCATGCCTAAGAGTGGGAACACTAAAATTTGTTAAATTTTTATAAAGGAAAACTGTGTGGTATGTATATGTATAATAAAAACCAACATTTGTATGCGTGTAGCCTATTGACTCATAAACCACTCGACCGATTTCGCTGAAAATTAAAGTTTGTTGTTATTAATGGCAGTAGTTCTCACAGAATGGTTTGAAAACCGATAGGCAGCACTGTTGTTTTTATAGCGTTTATAGAAAATTCCGATGGCCAGCGCTTATTGGTGAACATGAAAAAAATCACATTCATTTTAAAATGTGGCTAATTGTTTCATCAACAAATGTACATACATACATATGCAAATATTGAAACTGAACGGTTTTTATATACATATTTGTATAAATGAGAAGAATAAATGCATTTGCGTGATGCAATAAACAATGATGGATATACGCACAAAATGCAATGTCATATGTTCTTCAATACGGTCATTTAGGTATGTTCATTTACATGTAATTCGACATAGACTGTGATAAAAGAATGTCTTATGTGCAGTCAATCGTCAGCAGATTCTCATGACATTACTGCACGTGTATGCAAAGAAAAATTTAAATCAATAATCGATTTCATTGTTAAACATCACGTGTTCAGAGAGACACGTTGCTGAGATGATGCCTACTTTTTGATTTGGTTGATCAAAAAAATTACACCCAACGAGATTGATAACATGATTTTAGCTGAAATTGTCGATTTAACTGTCGATCCTGAATTGTTTTAAAATGTCACCAAAAATATAATTTACAAAACGTTATCCAAGAACATATGTATGTTGCTTGCAGAAACTATTACTAGCACTGATGGTCGTAAAAAATTAAACACACGATTTTCAATATGGACGAGCGAAGCAACACCTACTTCAGACTGCTTAGAATAATAGAAAATAGTGAGCGCACTGCCGATTTGCTATCGGCAAATGTTTAATTGCGAGAAATGAAACACATGGCATGTGCTGCACATGATGTGCAGTTCTGTAAAATCCTCAAATCCATTCGGAAATACATATGTATATCAACAAAAGAAGTGATATGGCTTTTAGATTACTGTTTATTTATATGTATGTATATGGCCACCTGACCCTCCAGTCTTTGGTCTTGTATTTTGAAAGCCCTTAGTATGAAGAAGTAGATATGAACGTATATAGGCACATATTTACTTACATAAGTACTCAAATATTTTTAAGAAAATCGATGAAAATTGATTTTTGAAGAAAAACGCCTCGAAAAGTGGACGTGGCCATACATATTGTTTGGACAATTTGTAGAATAGGTGAATGTCTACATATTTGAAAAAAATAAATATTTGGGGCAACAGGGGCCGTGAAAGAACTTTTAGGTATTTTCTGGGGATTGTACCTCGAACTCCTCGCTCTGTAATCCAACGCAAGAACCACTTAACCAACGGCTGCCATATAACATATTTTTTTAAGATTCCTGAATTTCCGGTGAACAAAAAATTGTTGAAGTGGGACACCTCCGATTTTGAGGTATAACCACTTTTGATTGTATAACTTCTAAACTATTATAACTACATTGTACATTTTGGAGAGACAATTTAGTAGCGCATACAAATTGTGAAAACTTTGTGCAATTTTATGTATCCACAAAAAAGTTATGACTAGTCCTTTTTTTGACCATTTTTTTCTGACAAAAAATGGCGTTTTTTAGAGAATTAAAATTTTGATTTCATGTAAAATAGTGAAGTTGTACAAATTTACACTTGCACCCTGAAAACTTTGTGCAATTTTATGTATCCACAAAAAAGTTATGACTAGTCCTTTTTTTGACCATTTTTTTCTGACAAAAAATGGCGTTTTGTAGAGAATTAAAATTTTGATTTCATGTAAAATAGTGAAGTTGTAGAAATTTACACTTTCACCCTAAAACGGCCAGATATGAAATTTCACATTTTCTGATTGAAAATTTAAGGCCCAAAGAGTGATGGCATATGAATAGAGAGACAGACGGACGGCCGACGCACGAGGGCATATGGCGCAATCATTTTTTATATTGATACTGATCATGAATATACATACATACATTGTATGATTTATAGTTATAAACTATGTATCAATTTTAGTATTTCCTTAGAATAGGGTATGAAAACCATCGTAACACTCTTCCGATGTGCTTCTTTTCTTTTCTCTTTTGTCGAATGTGATTTTCACACATAGTTTGTGAATTATGCCCTCTTTATACCATCCTAAGTGTATTAAGTTTGACACACAATTTGTAACTACATAAAGTCATCAGTGTCAATAGCGGAATCGATTGAGCGATGGCCATCCGTCCTTTTGTCACCGCTTATTGGGCCTTAAATTTTGAGCTAGAAGGATGAAATTTCATATCTGGGCTTTTGAGAAAAAGATACAGTACAAGTGTAAGTTTAAATCCGCCCACTACTACGCCTATTTTTTTATAACTATATACAGTATGATACTGATCTGCGGTGTACATGTATGTATACTGAATAGGGCCGGGTCAAGCTTTGAACCTTGTGACATTCCAGCGTTGATTCTCTTCATTGTTGACTTCATAGCTTGAATCTATACAGAAAAATGTCTCAGTCCTACAATTGTGTACACAATTTATTAAATGAAGAGGGAAACCAAATTAAACTAGTTTGTAAATAAGTCCTTGGTCCAGATCCTGTCAAATGCCTTCTTGGTGGGTAGGTACGCTATCGTTGTTTCCTTTTTGTTTACCCAATTTATGATGTGACTGTGAAGCTTGAGTAATGGCTGGATGGTGGAATGCCATCATTGAAAAATCATTGTTGGGGATTATCCCTCGCTCAGAGCTAAAATTGTTGATTTTCCACAGAATCACCGATTCGAATATTTTGCTTATGCACACAAAGCACGGCAATTGGGCGGTACCCCGCAACATTCTTGCGGTTTGTTTTCTTTGACACTGCGAGCACTTTGGCTATTTTCTAATAGAACATTTTTCACGACTTTTTGGTGTTGACGTTGTGGACGCTGTAATCCACTTTTTTTCATTGCCGAATTCACTGTACAGTTCTGGTACATTGATTCTGTAGCAGACTATCGGAGCCATCAAGGATTTCTTCTCAGATGCTGTTGTTGGTGGAGTTGGAGTTGTAGTTGACGATGTTCACTTTGCTGGTATTGGCAATGTTGATGTTGATCCCATTGATGGTGATGGGTTTAGCGCGGATTGGGGTAAGATGGGTGAGCCGCACTTCTTTCGTTTATTGGCCTTCATCACCTTGAATTCATCTAATGGTGAGAATGATGGTGATTGTTTCATCGGATTTATTAAATATATCTTAACCAAATATTTCACGTAAACGAACATATTTATCCGAGTCTAGTATTTAAATTATAGACTTATTGAAATATGTCTGATTATTTTGAAAAATTGTAGAAATTATTTGTAGGTTTTCTTTACTGTAAATAAAAGAAATTTGGGCATAAAACAATAATTGCATTACGAACCCCGTTGCATTAACTTTAATAATCTTTTTCAAATTACAGCAAAATCAGTTAAGAAAAATCTTTTTTACTTCTATTTAACCAGAAAACGATTAGGTTGCAAAAGTTTCAAATGGTATTTGGACAACGTCTACCCGGAGCTATTCATTCCTGGTGAATCTGTTGCATACGGCGAGGTAAGGATTTATTTATTTTACCATTACTGTGTTTAAGCCTTCAATCGACGTTTTATTAGATTAGAAATCTAGGGTATGGCGGTCGCACATGTTTGGACTCTCCTGCCAGAAAGAAGGACCTTAAGAAGGCTGTTGGTTTATATCCTTGCCATAACCAAGGCGGCAACCAGGTTTGACTATATTTTCACCAAATGCGACCGCCACGAACTCCAAATTTTATATATATTGATTATTTGTTGAAAAAAGAAAGAACAAAATAACGGCTGGGGATGAACACAAATTGAGAAAAATTATTGAATTTGATTCCAATTAATTTTACAGATTGGAAATAATATATCTTCGATGTGTCTTGATTCGCCGGCCAAATCGGATGACATGCATTCACCAATCGGCCTATGGGAGTGTCATGGTCAAGGTGGAAATCAGGTATACAACAGAGAGTTCTTATTATCCGCCCATTTTAAAAACTTCATATTGTATTATAGGATGAGGGACATTTAGGTTCTAAAGTAAGACAAAATATTTTACGACGTATGAAATTTTATATTAAATAGTAAAATGAAATCATTACATTCAAAATCACTACCATTAAAGTAAATTGACGTACTATAATAAAAGTATTTAGTACATTAGATTTGAAAAAAAAAACTACAGTTACTCATACCCATATTCGTATAAGGAATTAATTTTCCTATTTGTACGAGTGAACAAGTGAGAAATAACAGATTTTATTTTTGCATATATGTAAATGACCACTTTCTGTACATCATCTAAGTTCGTGTCAAATGGTTCATAAAGTTCGGAAACTATATACATATGTGTGTATGTATGTATTTCATTGCACAGAAACAAAAAACATTTCTTTTAATGTGTTCAATATTAGAATGGCGTAATTCTATCTTAAAATATATGTATATATAAAAAAATACATATATTGAAAACAACCCGAGAAATTAAACCAGACAAATTTGCTATCATCGCAATAATAATAGTAATAAAAGAAACTAGTAACAAAAGAGAAAACATAAAAAGAGCAGAAACTGTGCATAGAACCATTAGAAACCACAGATAGAATGGTAGAATTGGATTGGGCATATCAGAACGTCAATTGAAAACGCCCTTGACCTTTGCGAAAAATTACGCTAGCAAAAGATCTGACTTTTAAAATGGAGTAATATTTACCGATGAGGTAAACTCAATTATTCCAGTCAGGTGGTCATGCAAATGTACGAAAAAGCCCCAATAAATAGAACATTACACGTACAATAAAGGATGATGGACCAGATATTGTGCTTGGTTATTTTTTGAGTGGTGAAATAGTTACGTTATGAACTCTGTTACGGATATGAGTATGATTAACTTTATATTTACAAACAATATTAAATTTAATATTATATAGATTATATACATATGTACATAAATAATTTTCACTACAATTGAACACAAATGCACCATTCCTTCAACGTCGTAAAAATAATTTTGTCCGAGTCCGTTGATAGAACCTAAACACATGGTCATGAAGGTTTTTGTGTTATTTTTTTTAGTTCTAGCATATTCATTGTTTTATTAAATATATGGGCTTGGATAGTTTTAGGTTCGCGTTAAGATGTACATACATTATTTTGCATCAATTGCATTAAACTACAGTGCTTTATACAATCAAAATATTCTGTTGTTGCACGGTTTTCACTTCTGGACACGCAGAGCTTTTCACAAAAATCATTAAACAAGTTTGAATATCTAAAAACAATACACCATCATCAACCACTCCTTTACCAGTTTTATTCGTGCTAATAAAATGAATCGATAACCATGCTATTATGAGAATACGAGTTCTACACACTTTACACATGCTTTTTACAGAAATCATTTTTTATAATTACACTACGTATTGTAAATCGTTTTCACTTATCGGTTTGTATTTTCTTGTACGAAAAAACATACATACTGCATGCATGTGTATTCTGATGTGATGTTTGGTTTGTTCCTAGAAGACAATTCTAGAAATATCTCCGTTTTAAGTACACTCCATGTCTTTTTGAGACCTATTTTAATGTGGTTTAAGTATTTTCTTACTACTAAAATATAACCGATTTTAAAATTTTATTTAACTTTAACAATGTGTACTATCTCCATGATTCATTATCTATTCAAAAAGCCTATCTGATATTTAGCCACAAAGCGTTTGTAGGAAGTCAAGCGCAATTCTAATTCACGATATATTAATGGCTACAACCAAATGTGACCGCCCTAGACCTAGCTTCTCGGAACCATTCACGATGTGTGTATTATATTTTTGAAGCTTGCTCAGGACAATTATGCTCTTGGATGTTTGTTAGGCGTTTGCGAGGGTTGAGCCGTAAAAAAAACTGTTTAGACTTGTCTCTCGAACCTGCAACTGCTCGTTTAGTAGTCCAATGGCCACTGAGTTACGGAGAGTTATATTGCAAGACGTTAGGCCATAATTAATTAACGTGAAATGTGTGTTTGAAAAATAATTTTTTTTATGCCGTGTTGGACTCAAAACACCTAACTAAATTTTATAACACTTGGAACTCGGTAGACAACACTAACAATGACCTATGTATCTAGTATTTTTCGTTATTCGGTCTATTATGTACATACGTACATACATACAAAGTATCGTAAGCGATTTGTAATGAAAGCGCGTTTAAAATAACCAAGTACCTCATTTGTTCGAACCAAATGCATGTCCTCCATTTTGGCTAAAGGTTTACCAATCTCAAATAAATAACTACAGCCCCTCTGTAAACTATTTCACAATTACAAGTTATTTTTTATATTAATCTAACTAATTTGGAGTTTGTGGCAAAGCTGTTGGGTTAATTAATTTTAATACACATGAAATATATATCGCAAAATAATCATATTTTAGTACATTTATTTTTACATTGAAGCATATATATTTCAGAATTATTATTATACATACATATATTATCTACTGCTTATTTATTTATTTGGCTATGAACAAATAGAAATGGTAAGAAAATAGTGCACATTCATGGTATTTTCATAAATTAAAACAAAATATAACTTAAACAATTTTCTGAAATTTGGGATAACTTTAATTAGCGGGTACACAAGAGAACTCGTAAAAATGGATCATCTTCATCGTCTACAAGGAGTGGGCTTGTGTAAAACACAAAAATATGGGTTCACGTTTATTCTTTTATTCTCTCGTATATTTTGTGTACCCTATCCTAAGTGTATATTAAGTTTGATGCATAGTTTGTTACATAGAGAAATAATCGACTAATAAACTATATATGTATGTATATTCGTGATCAGCATCAATAGCGAAGATGATTTAGCCATGTCCGTCCATCCGTCACCACTTTTTGGCTCTTAAATTTTGAGCTAGCGGGCTGAAATTTCATATCTGGGCTTTTGAGAAGCAGTACAAGTGTAATCAATTTTGAAATCCGCCAACTGCCACGCCCACTTTTTCATAACTTCACTAAATTATATGAAATCGAAAATTTTTTTTGAGACCAAATATTAGGCAGTTAGATTCTCTACAATTCATCCATACATCAATTTTTGCCATGCCCACCTTTTGGGGGCGTTTTCATTAAAAAACGATTTTAATGAATTTTAATGCAACTTCCTCAAACGACTGAAGTTATCGTCGTAGTTCAGTTCAAAATGCAACACGGGCTGTTGTCGTTTTGACTGTTTTCCAGTCAGATCTGACTGGATTGATATGAATTTAGCTGGAAGATTTTTTAAAATCCATGAGAAAAATGCATTTTAAGTAAAAAATTGGAACAACAAATTTTCACAATTTTGAGTTTCAGGAGTCATATCTTTTTTGTGGCTGCATAAAATTATACAAAGTTTTCACAACTTTTATGGCTAAATTGTCTCTCCAAAATGTACAAAACCGTTTTTGTAGCTATAATAGTTCAGAAGTTATACCATTAAAAGAGGTGTCCCACTTCAACGGACTATAACGGTAAATGGAGTGAAAATAGACCCCCCCTGGCATGCGATTTTTTTGTTCGCCGGAACTTTAGGATTGAGCTTCTTAACACATTGTATTTCAAGCACATTCTGGTGTAAGGTTTTCAACTGCGAATGACGCTGCGAATGGGAATCCGTACTCTGATCTAGCAAGATTAGGCATTTCAGTATTAGTGCTCCCTTTATCTAATGCAGAAGTCGAAAGTTATTTAGTTCTTAAACTAAACTTCACTACAATGTACATATATATGTACGTTACACGTGCTATTGTTATATTTTTTTTTAAATATTTTTAAACGTTTTTTATTTCTCAAACTAAATTTAATTTACGAGTATATACGAGTACATACATATACATATATACATATGTGCAAATATGAAAGAAAATGGATTTTATATTACCTTTATTCCGAATAAATTTTTTTTTATCTTGGCCGGATTTTTAGCTGGTTTTGTGTTTACATTTTGTTGACGGTTTTTTTTCAGTCAAAGCTGACTGGAAGGACAATTTCAGAACGGCAACTCTGCGGGCTGCATAAGAAGGAGGATAGGGTATCATACGATCCGTTCCAAACGGATTGTAGCTTTTCAGTATCTGTCAAGTATTCGGAAATTATTCCGCGGGATTACAAATGTTTCCTTTATTGTCTATTGTATTATTTTTATACTCCTGCGGGTATGTTAGTTTGACACATTTCTTGTAACATAGAAAAATAATTGAGCTAAAGCCTGTAAAAGACATAAATTAACAATAGTATATTAATAGTATAGTTAATTTATGGTAAAAGAGAAATATTTGCAATCGATATGAACAGGCTGTCCGTATGTCAACACATGTTACTCTAAATCAGTTCGTGCCTTAGGGCGAACATGGCTCAATCGACTTGGTACTGATTGCGAATATACTTACACATGTACTTATGTACAGTAGTGGAAATTCGATGAAGAACAAAAAAAAATGTTTTTTTTTAAGAAAGTAAAAAAATATTTATTTATAATTTTAAATGTATTTAAAGCGTAATGATAAATAAAAAAACATTGTAAAACATTTTAAGAAAACAGGACCACAAAATTTCTTTGAAGAAAAACGAGCTTTGGAGCAATAGTTGCCACCCAGGTGTTTTAAATGGAATTTTGGCTTTTCGTTGGTCACTGTTCATAAATGAATTTCCCCAACTGTATGTACATCTCGATTGTCTTTCTATGTTACTAACTATGTACATATGTGTTAAACTTATTACAGAATATAAAAATATAGGTATATATTTAATCTCAATATGTTAATCCTATTGCAGGCTTTATGGTCTCCCTGTTACTTATAGTCCGAACCAAGCTGCATTGCGAAATTACGATTCACTTTGGAAATGTAAATATGTTTTTACAAGTGCAGAATTCCACAGAACCTCACTTCACTTTTATCAAATTTAGTCGAATTTCCAATAGGCACAGGAAGCAACTAAGATGTAAGGATAGATTCGGTTTGGGAGCATATGCATGTGTGCAATTGCGTAACACAAACTACTGCTTCAGTCATCTTATTTTCAACAGTCACCTAGATCTTGGCAAACATATGGTCCCAGTATCAATAAATCGATTGTTGGACGGCTTGTGTGGTTGATTCTAAGAATGTGTTTCTGGGTTACAATAAAGGGTTGCAGATTATTGGAATAAGTACCACCCCAACATGCCAGTCCATACTGCAACTTCGATTGTACCAAGCCATGGTACCTACATAGTTTCTAAAAGTTTACGAGAGCAAAATTGTCTAAGGTGGTACATTGCTGATAATGAATACTTTTTTAGCTTTGATGTATGAACACCACTGCTCAATTTACTATCGATGTCTAATCCCAGATATTTATAGCCTTATAGCGTAGGAGTATATTTTTTGTTATTTAAGCTATCATACACATAACTACAAAAATTCAGAAGCGTATCTTCCGTCGACATACCAGCTCTAAATCCATATTGGTAGGAGCTGAAGAACAAACCTTTTTCCAAAAAGCCGATTACTTTGTTTTTGACTACTTTTTCAAAGACTTTAGAAAATACAGGAAGGAGTGATATGGGTCTACAATTGTTCAATGATTTTCTATCACCTTTCTTAAAGACAGGTATAACCTCAGCAATCTTCACACTATTGCGAAAAGTTCCATTGTGGATACTTTTGTTAAAGATATGAGCCAAAACATGACAAATATTTGATGTAATTTTCTTCAAAAAACATTTGTAAATATAACTATTACGAACCGATGAATTCGAATTGTTTAGCAACATGATATTCCTATGTAGTTCAGTAGGAGATATGGGACAAAAGAAAAAGTTATTACTTTGTCCTCTTTCCTTACTGAGACTCTCTTCTGTACAAGCATTATCTGATATTAAACCGAGGTCTGAATTAACCAAGGTGTAAGTGGCAGCACTAGTAAAAAACTTATTGAAGACATTAGTCAGTTCTTCAGAAGTATTTATGTCCCTATTCTCATAATTAATGCATGCCGGTGCATCAGCATGGATATTATTTCTGAATAACTCATTCACAATGCGTCATTCTTTTTTTAGGATCCATGTAGTAGATCTCTTTACAAATAGGAACCTCAGTAGCAACTTTTTTAGCACTTCCCGTGCTCTTTTTTCTTCTTTCGGAGAAGCCGTCTCTTTTAGTCGTCGAGCTAACGAGCAGCCCTCGTCCGTCTTTGAAGTGCCGCTTTGTATGCTTCTTGTTGCTGCATGTGGATTCTTCGTCAAACCATGGGTTTCTGGGTGGTGGTCAGGCGAAACCCATCGCATTAGTTGCGTTCGGCAAAGATTACAGATTAGATTTACAACGTTATATCAATAGTATTTCTTCTTTGTTGTGGCATTGTTTGTGGCGTCTACGTCAATGTGATCAATTTGGTTGACTGTTTCACGATCAGGATACCGCCATATCGCGGATATTGTGGATAGTGAGACGAAGAAACCGTGTGTTTATTAGAGTAACGCCCCATTGCCAGACGTAGTGTCGTGTAGGCTGTGCCTACCAACTCTCCTGCCAAAGATATACGTCTTTCCTATCTAGACGTTAAAATCACCCAGTACGATTATAACTTCATATTTAGGGCATTGCTCGTAAGTTTTGTCGAGTACCTCGTAGAAACGTCTTCTGTGGTGGTGTGAACGCATATAAGACTTATGTTGGAGAATTTAGCCGTGATGCGGATTGTCATAGGACAATCGAAAGCTTAAAAGTGCTTGGCTAAGTCTGCCGCCTATGACAAATCCGCATCCGAATAAGCGCAGTTTCTGCACTCTATAGCAATCACCGTAATAGATGTCACAGTTTTCATTCTTTTTTTGCCCGGCGGATCTCATCGCACTTCATGGATGGCGGTGATGTCTGCATTATAGCAGCTACATGCTATCTGTTAAGCATTCGAACATTGCACGTGGAGATTCGAAGGTCGTTGGTGTTTCGATTGTTAGTGTCGTCAACAGTATAGTCATCCTTATCCTCGGCTTGTGTGGATTTCGGAGCAAATGTTGTTTTTTCGTGTTCGGGAAGTTACAATTTATACCCCCAGTCAGCAACCCACTTTGGGGATATGAGCGCTGCCGTTGGCAACGGGTTCATCTGCAACCATCTCGTTTCCAACAGTCTCAATAATGAAGATACCTATAGACCTAGAATTCGGATCAAGAGGAAGTGCCATAACGTGAAAAAAAACACTCATCCCTCCTCTCTGCTACAGTCGAGGTATATACTAGCCATTCAGCAGCCACCAACGTGGAGGTGTAGAGTAGGAGTTGATAGTGAGAGGCTAAGGTGAGAACGCTTTATTTATTTATTCGCTTCACTACCCTTTGCCCATGCAATTTGATCCTCCTACCTCAAAATTTAGGGCCCAAAAAGTAGTGACATATGTACCAAAGGATGGCCCCGGATTTCGCTATTGCTACTGATCACGAATATATATATTTTATAGGCTCTATCTCAATTATTTCTTTATGTTAAAAACTACATATGTATGTGTTAAACTGAATACGAGTATAACCTTAGGATAAGTTAAACCAATAGACGAGAGAAATATAGAAAAGTGAAAAGTACTTCCGGTATTAGTAATATAATTGCTGCTGCGAATATCGACTATGCAGTTGATGTCTTCTACTCAATCGCGAATGATTGTATAAATGGATGCATTCCATTAAAATCTATCAAAACTCTATACCATTTTCATGCTTCGTATACAAAAAACTTAGACCTCTACGAAGCAAGAGCAACAGAAATTGAAAGAACTATATCAAGAGCATTTGCCCATCTGGCTTTAATAAGTACATATATTTGGTTCTTCGATGATTTCAAAATCCTTTCCAGTAGTTTATATATTAATTAAATAAGCGAAATAAAGTTTTCTTTGAAATCCAGTTTCAGAGGTTTGTAAACTCTAAGAAAAAATCTGACGGCTATTCTTCTAATTTTACCTACAATAACTGCACAATCAACAATACGGTTGATATCAGTAACTCGTTCGTTGACCGTTTTCAAAAATCGTTTAGCGAAGTCTTATTTAATATTGACGATCACTATTTTGAATATCCTAAAAACAGTCCTCAAGATTTTTTAAACGACACTTTTTTTTTATTTGGAGCTATCATGTCGTCGCTCTTCCTTTAAATTACATTTTCAAACTACCCCTAACTTCTGGGATATTTTCTTGCTTTTGGAAAAGAGCTTTTATCTCACCAATATTCAAAAAAGGTGAAAGAAGCCACATTATCAACTAAAAACCTATTTCCAAGCTATTTTCATCCCAAAGCTCTTTGAATAAATTGTCTCTGATAGGTTAACCTTAATCTGTCGCAATGTCATATACAAAGAGCAGCATGAATTTGTTAGAAATAGGTCGACAGTCACGAACTTGTTAAGTTTTATGCATAAATGTTGATTGTACACACATGCATACACAGACTTTTCGAAGACCTTCGACCAGGGTTACCGCTGAAAAATTTCAGAAAGTCGTTAAAAATAAAGTGTCCCCACTGAATTATTTGCAGAAATAAAGCACACCAGTACAATATAATCATGAAAATATCGTTTTGAATCATATTAACCTTCCTATAGCCGCGTCAAAACGTATCCCGCGCACGGTCTCTGGGACCGGAACTCAAGAGCCCGTAGTTTCTCTTCTACTTCGAATATTTTTATGATTTTTTTTTAATCAGTAGAGTGATATATTGTTGACGAAATAAAACAAGTTTTTATTAGTTATTGTATTTAACAAATAAATGACAGTCTTTTTATTAAGCCTCTTAAAATTAAAAGTAATTTGTCGGTCTCACAGACCGCAGAAGCAATATAGGATTCAAACAATACAAACTATAAAATGGGCATACAGGCAGCACTACCAGTATTTATTCTTTTCTTAAGTAATTACTGATATGAAACAGATTTTGTACCCGGCGGACATACGAGTAAATTCTGGCAAGGGAAATTCCAATATACTGACACTTTTTTTTACGATATACAAACATTTGCTACTTGCCCGTTAAATGCTATGGAACTTCCCTAATCAGTAGTAGAGTTATAGAAGAATGAATTCTTTTGGAAATGAATTCACAGAAACCATAAAAAAATAATTCAGATTTTTTATTGGAGCAATCATGCTCAAAAAAGACTGCGATATAAAAAAAAACTTTAATTCACCATTCTTTTAAAGTCAGTGATTAATGCATTTAATTTTTGGCAATCACTTAAGCTGGAGTCAGAGAATTCACATATTTCGTTGAAGTCAGTAGTGAATTCAGTTGAAGTCAGTGAATTCAACTGCAATAATTATAACTCACTGGATTCCAGGATCATGTTGATATTGATGTCTGATTATAAGACATTTGTTAGATTGATGTCTTAACAAAACAGAAGAGGGTAAAATTGCTTAATCAAGCTGACGAGACTCAACATCGTCTAGTGATTTACATAACAAAAACTTTATTTTTTGCGAAAAATTTTTGAAGGATTTGAAAAAAATACATTCGCACATATAAATGAATTCCAATAATTTCAATTTAATTCACTGACTTCAACTGATTTTAAGTGAATTCACTACAAACTTAATACTTAACCTTCCAAAAGAGTTAATTCTTTTACAACTCTGGCCCAGTAGCCAATTAAGTAATTTTGCAGCACAATTTATAAATGAATCCTGAGAAAAGTGTCCAATTTCGGCATTTTTCAAAAAAGTAGTCGCCTGGTGTCCCGGACGCTGAAAAGTCGCTAAATAAAAAAGTTGCTAAACCGCAACCCTGTCTTCGACCAACTTTCCCACAATATAATTATATTGAAATTTGAAGTTTATGGTTTCCCCACAAATTTATCGAATGGGTAAGCTCTTACCTTAGTATCAGATCTTACCAAGTCCAGAGTTTAGAGGCATGTTATCGACCTTTTTTACAGTCCATTCTGGTATTCCACAGGGAAGTCACTTAGGGCCAATTCTCTTTATACTCGCCATTATGATGTCATATCATGCCTGAATTATAGCGGCATTCTTATTTATGCTGATGATATGAAAATTTTCAGAAGTATTAAAACCGATGTCAACACCTTTACCACATGGTATGTTAAAAACGGCCTTATTTTAAACACCCCCTTAAGTGTCAACATATGACAATTTCTAGAAGATGTGTGTCTACTCTATTTAAGTATTCATTATCACAGCATACTCTCTGTCATGTTAATAGTTGGAGTATATTTTGAATTTAGACTTGATTTCACTCAACATATTAATTCCGTAGTCAACAGATCCAAACGTATGTAAAGTTGTGTAAAAAGGTGGTCTAAAGAGTTTGTCAATCCTTACGTTTTTCTCTCACTATATAACGGTTTCGTCCGTCCACATCTAGAGTATGCTTCTCAGGTATGGGGTTCGTTTTACGAAATTCACACAAATCATATAGAGGGTATTCAAAGAAATTTTATCCGTTTTGCACTGAAAGGGCATTTTACATTTAACCTTCCATTATACAAACATCGTATAAAACTCCTTCCAATTTTACCACTGGCCCAAAGACGTGTAAATAATGACTTAATCTTTATTCCGTAGCAGCAATTAGGTCAAATAGATGCACCTGATTTATTGTCTTAAGACTTAACTTTTGCAGGGGGTCGCACAACTTGCGTAGTATTCGTGATCAATATCAATAGCGAACACGATTTAGCCAAGTCCAACTGTCGGTCTGCCTGTCTGTTTTGAGCTAAAACGATGAAATTTCATATCTGGGATTTTGAGAAAGAGAAGCAGTACAAGTGTAAAAAAATTCAAATCCACCCACTGACGCGCCCACTTTTTCATAACTTCACTAATTTACAAGAAATCGAGAAATTTTTTTGAGACCAAATATCATCATTTAGATCACCCATATATTGTCTTTAGCCCACTTTTTAAAGTCGTTTTCACTACAAAACTGACTTTGATGAAGTTTTTCATGTAACGTCCTCTAACACTCGAAGTTATTGAACAAATATAAATACAAATTTTTGGCGCGACAGGTCCATGGGACCCAGAGCCTAGCTTCTCACAACCATTAGCGTTGTGCGTGTTACATATAGTCTTTACACGAATGGAAAAGACCTACTGTTTATTGGTCCCAACAGATTTCATTTCCGAAAAATAATTAGAGTGGTGTGATTTTGTTTATAATAGTGCTGAGCCAAAAATCGCCGTGTAGCAGACAACCCATCATTGTCCTTATCTACTATTGCTAACAGAAGACAACTTTAAAGGCTTTTGCATCCATTGTTCTTTTAAAATTGTATCTACAAGTCCTGCCATACATATTTGAAATACATTTACATAGTACATACCTACTGATCTGCCCGACTTTCTTTTTATACCCTATCCTAAGGGTATATTAAGTTTGACACATAGTTTGTAACATAGAGAAATAATCGAGATAGACCATATAAAGTATATATATTCGTGATCGATCAGCATCAATAGCGAAATCGATTGAGCGATGACCGTCCGTCCGTCCGTCCGTCCGTCCGTATGTCACCGCTTTTTGGGCCTTAAATTTTGAGCTAGGACGATGAAATTTCATATCTGGGCTTCTGAGAAAAAGATACAGTACAAGTGTAAAAATTTTTTAAATCCGCCCACTGCCACGCCCACTTTTCCATAACTTCACTAAATTATATGAAACCGAAAAATTTTGTTAAGACCAAATATTTAGGCATTCAGATTCCCTACAATCCACCCATAGGGATTGGCTACGCCCCCTTTTTGGGGGCGTTTTCATCACAAAACCGATTTTTGGGCCTTAAATTTTTAACTAGGACGCTGAAATTTCATATCTGGGCTTCCGAGAAAAAGATACAATACTAGTGTAAAATTTTTTTACATCCGCCCACTGCCACGCCTACTTTTTTATAACTTCACTAAATTATATGAAACCGAAAAATTTTGTTAAGACCAAATATTTGGGTATTTAGATTCCCTACAATACACTCTTAGAAGAGTTTTGGCCACGCCCACTTTTTGGGGGCGTTATCATCAAAAAACCTATTTTGATAAAATTTTACATGTAACATCCTCAAATGTTCGACATTATAGCTATATTTGAGTATAAAATGCAATTTGGCCACGCCCACTTTATAGAGAGGAGGATAGGGTATCATACGATCCGTTCCAGACGGATTGTAGCTTTTCTGTATGTTTATACCCTATCCTAAGGGTATATTAAGTTTGACACATAGTTTGTAACATAGAGAAATAATCGAGATAGACCCTATAAAGTATATATATTCGTGATCAGCATCAATAGCGAAATCGATTGAGCGATGACCGTCCGTCCGTCCGTATGTCACCGCTTTTTGGGCCTTCAATTTTGAGCTAGGACGATGAAATTTTATATCTGGGCTTCTGAGAAAAAGATACAGTACAAGTGTAAAAATTTTTGAAATCCGCCCACTGCCACGCCCACTTTTTCATAACTTCACTAAATTATATGAAACCGAAAAATTTTGTTAAGACCAAATATTTAGGCATTCAGATTCCCTACAATCCACCCATACAAAAGTTTTGACCACGCCCACTTTTTGGGGGCGTTTTCATTTCAAAACCGATTTTTGGGTCTTAAATGTTTAACTAGGACGCTGAAATTTCATATCTGGGCTTCCAAGAAAAAGATACAGTACAAGTGTGAAATGTTTTTACATCCGCCCACTGCCACGCCTACTTTTTTATAACTTCACTAAATTATATGAAACCGAAAAATTTTGTTAAGACCAAATATTTAGGCATTCAGATTCCCTACAATCCACCCATACAAAAGTTTTGGCCACGCCCACTTTTTGGGGGCGTATCATCAAAAAACCTATTCTGATAAAATTTTACATGTAACATCCTCAAACGTTCGACATTATAGCTATATTTGAGTACAATATGCAATTTGGCCATGCCCACTTTATAGAGAGGAGGATAGGGTATCATACGATCCGTTCCGGACGGATTGTAGCTTTTCTGTATGTTTTTTTTTTTTTTCTTCTAAAATCCAAATTTCCTTCTTTTCTTGTGCGTTACTTCCTCTAAAATTCTACCTACCACGATTGTCTTCAGTAGAAGTACGTCCACCAAACGCATGCTTTCTCTATCTACCACTTGTGTTGATGGAGAACAATTTTGACGAAAATTGTTTTGAAAATTTTCATAATGTGAACCCAATTGATTTTGGCTGGATGGTTTTCATAGCAAATTTAATGAAGAATGTGATCAAAAGCATTGATTTCACGCAGCATGTTGCTGAATTCCTAATCAGCAGCTCTCCTACTGGGGAGAAAATAAAGAATTGTCCCCAGTAGGTTGCTATATTTGTTTTAGAGTGCTTTCACACTGAATAGAACAAAACAGCGTTAGACAAACAAAACTGTTTATACCCTATCCTAAGGGTATATCTAATTTGACACATAAGGAGTTTTTCTTTTTTAGTTCAGAACAGAGCTCCGAACAGAGCCTGAACATGTCGAGCGCTCTCTGAACGCTCTGATTTATTTAAGAAATACGATTGAGCAGTACCTGTCATATGACTGCAAAATTAATCGACCATTCATGCTTTTTGTCTTCTTAAACACTGAAATAGCGTTTATACACAAATAAAGTTTTCATTTAATTATTAACTAAGTACTAATAATTAATTAAAAACAAAGCCTCGAACTCCATTTCAATTGTTCTCGATTTCGTTTTCTCATTAGGCGTTTTTCTTTTTTAGTTCAGAACAGAGCTCTGAACAGAGCCTGAACATGTCGAGCGCGCTCTGAACGGAGCACGCTCTAAACGCTCTGAAATATTTAAGAAACACGATTGAGCAGTACCTGTCATATGACTGCAAAATTAATCGACCATTCATGCTTTTTGTCTTCTTAAACACTAAAATAGCGTTTATACACAAATAAAGTTTTCATTTAATTATTAACTACTAATAATTAATTAAAAACATACAGAAAAGCTACAATCCGTCTGGAACGGATCGTATGATACCCTATCCTCCTCTCTATAAAGTGGGCGTGGCCAAATTGTATTTTGTACTCAAATATATCTATAATGCCGAACGTTTGAGGTTGTTACATGTAAAATTTAATCAAAATAGGTTTTTTGATGAAAACGCCCCCAAAAAGTGGGCGTGGCCAAAACTGTTCTATGGGTGAATTGTAGGGAATCTAAATACCCAAATATTTGGTCTTAACAAAATTTTTCGCTTTCATATAATTTAGTGAAGTTATAAAAAAGTAGGCGTGGCAGTGGGCGGATGTAAAAAAAATTTACACTTGTACTGTATCTTTTTCTTGGAAGCCCAGATATGAAATTTCAGCGTCCTAGTTAAAAATTTAAGGCCCAAAACTCGGTTTTGTAATGAAAACGCCCCCAAAAAGTGGGCGTGGCCAAAACTTTTGTATGGGTGGATTGTAGGGAATCTGAATGCCTAAATATTTGGTTTTAACAAAATTTTTCGGTTTCATATAATTTAGTGAAGTTATGAAAAAGTGGGCGTGGCAGTGGGCGGATTTAAAAAATTTTTACACTTGTACTGTATCTTTTTCTCAGAAGCCCAGATATGAAATTTCATCGTCCTAGCTCAAAATTTAAGGCCCAAAAAGCGGTGACATACGGACGGACGGACGGACGGACGGACGGTCATCGCTCAATCGATTTCGCTATTGATGCTGATCACGAATATATATACTTTATAGGGTCTATCTCGATTATTTCTCTATGTTACAAACTATGTGTCAAACTTAATATACCCTTAGGATAGGGTATAAACAAAGCCTCGAACTCCATTTCAATTGTTTTCGATTTCGTTTTCTTATTGCTTTACCCCTTGTCAAACGTCAAATTCACTGTGCTCGGGTTTTGCTCAGGATGCTCAATCAATTCATACTGAGCTGATAGAGCGCGCTCTGAGCGCGCTCTAAACGAAAAAAGAAACACGAATCGAGTGCTCTAAGCGCTCTGAACTAAAAAAGAAACACAAAAATTTTTTTTGACGACTCAGGCTCTGCTCTGAACTAAAAAAGAAAAACGACTATAGTTTGTAACATAGAGAATGTTGGATGTTATCTCCCAGGAAAAGACGAAGGAACTTTATTTATTACTTTATTAATTATTATGGAGCAACTAATATGGCGAGGACACCAACACGCCGACCACAACCGAGAGACCAAAAAGAACAACACGCGGCAAAACCGGAAAAGGCAACTCAGACGGCGTACTCTTGACAGAAAGCGTTATTAAAGGGCTCACCACCAGAGCGGCGCTCTAGTCCTTTGGAATTTTGTCTTCCGTCCATATGTCTCCGCTTTTTGGGCCTTAAATTTTGAGCTATGGGCTGAAATTTCATATTTGGGTTTTTGAGAAAAAGATACAGTACAAGTGACATATGGACAGACGGACTGACGGACGGTCATTATACATCAATATACATATATGTATGTATGTGTGTATATACTTTATAGGGTCTATCTCGATTATTTCTCTATATTACAAACTATGTGTCAAACTTAATATACCCTTAGGATAGGGTATAATTAAAAGATTGGGTCGTACGTACGTACACTTGCTATAAGCTTACAATCTTACAAGCACAATTTTTTCGATTTCCAGTTAATTTTTAAATTTTTTAATTTTTAAAAATTTAAATTACATTTTACCAATTTTAAAAGGGCGACGTAGTTTCTAAATTTGAAACGCCATATTTTTTTATTTATCATACTTCCCTCAGGTATTCATTTTAAGTATATTCGCTGAAGGAATAACCAATTTTCAAAAGTGTCGTTGTAAGCATTTTTAGTCAAAAACGTGTTATGCCATTTGTTAGAATATGTTCAAATTAACCGTAATATGAACTTTTATCAAAATCGTTGGAGCCGTTTTCGAGAAAATCCATTAAGGGTTGAATGAAAATTCCGGTTTGAAAACTGTTCAGCTGTTTAGGCTGCAGTCAAGACAGACAGAATTGGTAAACCTTCTTTTTTAAACTTATCTGTTATAGTAATGTCAAGTTTGATTTAAACCTCGAGTTCGACACTTTTCAGAAAATCAATACTTACACTTACCCTATAGGCAGACATACATAAACTGCACATAACGAATAGCAAACTGAAACTAAAATTATAATCCCGTATCCACACGTCTTTTGTGTGGACCCGGCATAACAGTATGTAGAAGCCGCGTCATGAACAAATAATGATTCAATGCACTTAAAAAAACATAGAGAAAAGCTACAATCCGTCTGGAACGGATCGTATGATACCCTCCTTTCTATGTATCCCCTATAAAGTGGGCGTGGCCATATTGCATTTTGTACTGAAATACGACGGTAACGTCGAACGTTTGAGGATGTTACATGTAAAATTTCATCAAAATCGGTTTTTTTAATAAAACGGCCCCAAAAGTGGGCGTAGCCAAAACTGTTGTATGGGTGAATTGTAGGGGATCTAAATGCTTGGTCTTAACAAAAATTTTTGGTTTCATATAATTTAGTGAAGTTATGAAAAAGTGGTCGTGGCAGTGGACAGATTTCCAAAATTTTTACACTTGTACTGCTTCTCCTTCTTAAAAGCTCAGATATGAGATTTCATCCTCCTAGCTCAAAATTTAACGCCCAAAAAGTGGTGACGGACGGACGGACGGACATGGCTAAATCGTCTTCGCTATTGATGCTCATCACGAATATATATGTATGTACATATACTTTATAGGGCCTATCCCGATTATTTCTCTATATACCCTTAGGATAGGGTATAAAGATAGTGTAAATTGTACACTGAACAACCAAGTAGGGATAATTTTTGCAGATTTTACCCGGAGTACCTTGTGTCGAAATGTCGAAATATTATTTGAAGAAATAATAAATACCAAACAAATATGGATGTGCAAAATTTATTTAGTAGTTGAGGAACTAAAATTTGTCATTCTTAAGAAATGATTTATCAAATTTCTGGTTAATTTATTGCTTACCTTCGGTGGAAAAAAATGTCGATTTTTTCCCCACCAAATGTGGCTTAATTCCCGCGGAGTTTAAATATACGGTAAAGCTACAATCGGTCTGGAACGCATCGTATGATACCCTATCTATCTTTTGGGGTGAGTTTTCATGATATGAAGTGTGCAATTTTTTTTGTTGATTTTTTTCTTGTTTAAAATGGCCTAAAAAAAAACAAATATAAATTTCTTTTGTGAGGAAATGAATAATGAGGGCGTAACTATAAAATGGTATCAAAATCTCCAAAATGCCAAAATCGAATCAGCCCTTATAAAATAGACGTGGCTGTATTGCATTTTTTCTTGCACCTACTTATACCTATAGGACAAGTATAGGTCTCATGAAAATTTTCGAATTTGAGATTTTAATAAAACTTGACATTACTGTGATGGAGAAGTCCAAAAAGTGGGTCAACCAATTACGTCTGTCTGTCGGTCTGTCTGTTTGTCGGTATATTCGACTGCAGCCTAAACGGCGAGACGGATTTGCTTCAAACTTCATATCTGTGGTCTGTCGGATGATCCCTAGAGGTGAAGTTGAAATTTTCATTCTAACCTCAAATTTAAGGGTATTTTACTTAGGACCGATTTCACTAAATATGGGTGTTCTCGAAAACGGCTCTAACGATTTTGATAAAATTTTATTTGTGAGTTAGTTAGGGAAAAATACGTATAACGGTCCAGAAATTACTGCAATTCTCTCATTCCTCGTGTTAAGTTCTCATTTGACTGGAAATTGAGGCAAAAAATGGTACATTGTCGCAATGGTAGTAAACATTTTTGGTCGTTCGTCAAAAACATAAAAAATTGTGCCTCATCTTCCATCCCAAAGCTTGTTCACAATGACATTCTAGCTGTCAGCTCTTTAGACGTGGCAAATCTGCTTTCAGCCCTTTTCGCTGCGAATTCCACACTCCCAGATTGTGCATTGCTTCCCCTGTACTTGAACGCGATGATTATTCTATATGACAAATCCACTTTCGCACTCGAACAGTAGCAAGGGTACTTAAAGATCTTAACATAAACGAATCCGCTGGAAACGCTGGTAAAGCAAAAGGTGCACTGGTGATTTGATGGTACATCTCACCGAAAAGTGGAACCACTCTCTGCATCATTCTGGTGAATGCGCTTGATATTTCAAAGCCATTTGACAGACTTTGGTATCAAGCTTTTTTGTCGAAAATAGGTGCATTTAGTATCGATAAATCTTTTCTTCAAAGGATTAGACTACCTTTCGAAACGTTCAATTCAAGTGATTTTGGATGGTTTCAAGTACCTTCAGTTTCTCATATTCGTTCCCAGACTCACGTCTCTGCTCTTCGGCCGTGGAACTGGCGAGGCAGCGTATGTTAAGCTCATTAAATTCCGATCTTGACAGTATAATTAGATGGGGTATAAACAGTGGAATTAAATGGTTCAAAATGTCCATTTCCAATCCTTAAACATGTGTACTATACCTGGAATGAATTTCAGTCCGATATTTCAAGTATTCTGTTTATTTAAATAAAAATTGCTATGTCCTTTTTGTAAAACCCTTTATGTTGCACATCGTATGATCGTGGAATGATTATTAGATGAACGTTGCAAAATTTTGTGCTTTATTTTCTTTGTATAGTTCTTTTACTTTAATATGGTTTTTGTAAAAAAAATCGTCCATATAATATTTATTAAATACAAAATTGAATATGCTTGAGGAAAATAAAATGCTTGTTTTTTTGTTTTGCAACAGAAATCAATTTAATGACTTTATTACATTTACTTTTAGTTTTTTGTTTTGTTAAATATATTTCCTTATTCATACGTCTTTTGTATCTTTTCCTTTCAATTCGATCAGTACTTTATGCTCAGTAAAGCTGGAGAAATCCGACGAGACGAAGCATGCCTGGATTATGCTGGACTCGAAGTAATGCTGTATCCTTGTCACGGTTCCAAAGGAAATCAGGTGGGTATTGTGAAACTGAAAACATTTAATATTTTAATAACATGTCAAAGTTGAGGCGTTAGATGCTCCATAAGAAATTGAAGTTGACTGGACTTTACGATCGTCGAATGCGAACTGACAAAAGCAAACGAAACCAAAATCCTTTCCACAGAATCGACTTGGAACTTAAAAAAAACACCCTGTATACAAATATTTTAAAGTATTTTAGATAAATTTGGATCAATACCAATACCCGAGGTGATTGAGTCATGTCTTTGAGATGATTGCCTTTCTTGAGTCATGTCGTTCGTCTGTTTATCCGTATATCACCACTTTTTTAAACGCAGCCAAGTCGGTTGGCATCGGATTCTACTTACTTACTTTACTTCATTTAAGTCGATGTCAATGTACAGTTCATATATGTAGTTTGCCATTGAATCTTTTTTTTTCCAAAACAGTACCAAATTTCTTGAGAAAAACTTTTCACTAAAACCTATTCGTTTGATTTCTGGCAAGGTGTTATTGTCAGATTCGATAGCACAGCCAAGATAGATAAAGTTCGACGTCTATGACGTTCTGTCCAATTCGATCGATGTTATGTGTCGCATCTTGTTGAAAGCACTCGTTTGCCTCTTAACCCATTTTGGCAACTTCTGTTTCAATAATAGATATCGCACCGGTGATACCCTGATGAGTTCTATCAATTACATAAGTATGTATGTATGTGCATATATCAATACCATTGGCGAGTTTCGCAAATGTTTCGAGTGTTATAATACTATAAAGAGAAGGGTGCTATAATACAATCCATTTCAGACAGTTTATGTTATAATATTATAAATTCTTTTTCACAACTTAGAATCTGATGTTTTTAAATATCTGTAATGAATTTGTTTTTTTAGTTCTGGACCTACAATGCCGACACAAGTCAACTTCGGCATGGATCATCAGATAAATGCTTGGCCATCAATGAGAAGAAGGATAAAGTCGTTATGGAAGAATGCGACTCAAATCGTGATTGGCAAAAATGGCATCTTGAGAATTATGATCCGTCGAAGTTGTGAGGATTTGTATATGCGAATAGCTCAGATATTATCCCTACGCACAAAAAATAACAACGTCGTCACTTAGTGTATAATTTTTAAGTGCATTGGCGATTTGTATATACCCTATGAGATATAAGGACTTTATAAATAAGAACTAGAAAAAAAAATACACAAAATAGGAATGAATTTAAAGTATAAAATAAACATATTATATAGTACAACATATGTTATTTAGATATATACACTGTGACCGTTATATGTATCATTTTATAAAAAAAATAAAAAAATATTTTATACAGTATGCAATATAGTATTTAGGTAGAAGTACAGGATACACACTTCTCTTTTTATCTTAAAAGTTTAATTGTTTAATTTAATTTTAATTACTAAGCTATATACATTCCTTTTAACTTACCTGGATATATATAGTTTAAATGCCGCGAAACTTGCTTTTATGTATTCCTATACGCACAGGATTTCTCTTAAACTTTGTGTACTTACTTCCATTAGTTTTTTTAAAACAAATAATTTAAATTGTTGTGTAAAACAGTGTTAGTGATAGTGTTTTCTTAATTGCCAGTAATAAAAACATTTGTTGTGTATATATAGATATAGATAAGGCCATTCAACATTCCGCAGATATACTTTATATACCTAAAGAATAAACATATCCGATAATTGTATTAAGAACGTAATCCGTAGGACTACGAGTAAAATAAAACTGTTGTTGCATACTAACTTGAATACGCTCAAAACTTGGAAATGCACAAAATTAAGTTTAAAGTCTTATTGTAATGTTAGATAAGTTTAACCCAAACCTTTGCATAAAAATAATGAATACATATATGCAATCATTCAGAGGGAGAAGGGTGTGTTGAATAGGCCAAAAATTAGTTCTTGGGACTGAAATTTACCGCCGCGACGCATCCCATAGATATACCGATTTTTCCAGTATTTGCTACTATTTCCTTATTACCGCACTATTTTCACCATAATTATTCCAATAATAACTGAACGAAGCCATTAAGAAAATATACTGATTCATATACATACATATGTATGTATGAATTTTTTTTTTATTAATTACCTTTATAAGTGTTGCAATAAACCCTACTCATGACAGTTCATAAGCTTAAATGCTATAAAGTTAACATCTTGGAATTGTATGCCGAGAGTTACTCATAGTTTAAAGTAACTACTGGCTTTAACTTTTTTACTTGTTAGCTTTAATGCTATAAAGTTAATTGGAATGGAATTGTATGCAGAGAGCTACCCCTAGTTTAAAGTAAGTACTGGATTTATCTTTTTTTACTCCATTTGAATTCGAGTAAAGAACATTTGCAAAATTACAAGACTGTGTATGCAATGTATGTAACAGATGTATATAGATTGCTTAAAAATATTTTCTATTCGAAAATAGTGTGAAAAAGAAGTTCGCTTCGGAAAATTTGGGAACAGAAAACGTTCACAATAAATACGTACGTATGTAGATTCGTATACAGACATAAATACACTTATACCAAACCAATGCTAAAGGCACAAAACAAAATGGCTACTGAAGAAATAAACATAAGTCAAAATATACACAACAATTCCAATCTTTACAATATCAATCAAACTTGACATGACTATGATGGAGAAGTCCAAAAAGTGGGTGCACCAATTCCGTCTGCCTGTCAGTCTGTCTGTCTGTATATCCGACTGCAGTCTAAACGGCTTAACGGATTTGCTTCAAACTTCATATTTGGGGTCTGTGAGGTCATGCCCGAGTCGAAAT
This sequence comes from Xylota sylvarum, assembly GCA_905220385.1. NCBI lineage: Eukaryota > Metazoa > Arthropoda > Insecta > Diptera > Syrphidae > Xylota > Xylota sylvarum. The sequence continues at coordinate 23,343,224 of LR999960.1, forward strand.
CGAAATTTTTACTCTAACCTTAAAATTAAGGGTACTGTACAGTCGATTTCAATAAAACCCGATTTTTTAGAAAACGGCTTATTTTATAATTCAGTTCATGTTTTTGATAAAAATTCGCAAACAACATCTGCAAACGTTCTAGATTCATTGCACATGCATCTGAGAGTTTACTATGTTACTCATAACATTTATTAAAATAAGTTAGTTTTTCACCGAATTCTGAAAAAATCACAATCCACAAACAATCAAAAGTGAAAATGGAAACTGGAATTACGAAAATCCCATTTGTGACGTATGGAGCCGTCACCTAACATGTTAGTCAACATTGCGTTCCAAAACGAATGCCTAACATGTTACCCCTAACATATTAGTCCTCGATTTTTGGAACGCGCCCATTCAAATGACTGCCCGGCTGGTTTGAGAGTAGGTCAATATACCTAAGGGTATATTAAGTTTGACACATAGTTTGTAACATAGAGAAATAATCGAGATAGACCCTATAAAGTATATATATTCGTGATCAGCATCAATAGTGAAATCGATTGAGCGATGACCGTCCGTCCGTCCATCCGTCCGTCCGTATGTCACCGCTTTTTGGGCCTTAAATTTTGAGCTAGGACGATGAAATTTCATATCTGGGATTCTGAGAAAAAGATACAGTACAAGTGTAAACATTTTTTAAATCCGCCCACTGCCACGCCCACTTTTTCATAACTTCATTAAATTATATGAAATCGAAAAATTTTGTTAAGACCAAATATTTAGGCATTCAGATTCCCTACAATCCACCCATACAAAAGTTTTGGCCACGCCCACTTTTTGGGGCGTTTTCATCACAAAACCGATTTTTGAGCCTTAAATTTTTAACTAGGACGCTGAAATTTCATATCTGGGCTTATGACGAAAAGATACAGTAGAAGTGTAAATTTTTTTTAAATCCGCCCACTGCCACGCCTACTTTTTTATAACTTCACTAAATTATATGAAACCGAAAAATTTTGTTAAGTCCAAATATTTAGGTATTCAGATTCCTTACAATTCAACCGTAGAACAGTTTTGGCCACGCCCACTTTTTGCGGGCGTTTTCATCAAAAAAACGATTTAGATAAAATTTTACATGTAACATCCTCAAACGTTCGAGGTTATAGCCATATTTGAGTACAAAATGCAATTTGGCCACGCCTACGGCGTCCAATCGCAGATCCGTGCCGGCGGAGTAACATTATCAAAACGACTGGTTACACGATTTTTGAACTTGGTGTAATTCGATTGTTGGACGGCTTGTGGGGCATGTACCCGAACATGCTGGAATTATAATTCGCGCAAGTCCAAATCCTCAATTTCTGGTCATAAAAATCGGTTATATTGCCTTGATAGCGCTCTCCATTGACTGTAATGTTTATTCCATCGTTGTCCTGGAACAGAAATGGGCCAATACTGCCACCACTCTAAAAACCTGCAAAAAGTAGCAATATTCTCCATTGAGCGCACAGGACGAATATGGAAATATTTTCGGTTATCAATCAGCAAACTAGTCTCACGAACTTTGATCACAAACTTGCGTACACCAGCTGTAGTTGGTGAATTATTTCGACCGAAACGCAACGCAGTATTCACTTTGGGAGTAATTTTGCAATATCTCCCAACGCTGTTCAACCGTAAATCGATCAATTTTGTACCGCGAAATATGTAATACTGAGTTACGCTAATTTTTTTGAGTGCATAAGAGCTGTCAGTGTCAAAATAACATACGATTCAAAAGAAACACGCGATATTATTTATTTCTTCTTTCTTCTGACATTTTCTAGTTTTTTAATTCTGATGATGCCATCGTTTTGCAATACAACTAAAATGTAGAATTCATCTTTTCAATTCAACTATTTGATTATATGAAAGTCTGAGATCGTACATATGTATATATAGTTGCATTTATAAAAGGTATGTCCATATGTATGTGATTCTCGTGTATGCTATCATCCAGTTATTAAACCATCATTTGGTCTTTCACAAATAATTGTATTAGAGATGAAAGCCAAAACATATTTAGCTAGATTGTAATTCTAATCATCATTCTGTGTCTACACATTGCATTGTTACAGTTTAATGCAATAAAATTGATATTAGAATGTTGAAATTCAATATTCAATCTCCTTGCAGAAGTTTTAAAAATGTATTCACAAACACATTCACTAAAAATCTTTTTTCAATAATTTTGTTACAAATTTTTAGAATACATTTCTTACACATCCATACATACCCATATATATATATATACATATATGTATGGCTTAATATTTTGTCATCAGAAAATCAAATGTCACTGAAAATTTTGCTTATTAATTTGAATGCATTCACTGGCAGGTCTGATTGTACTTGTTAAACAGTAGCGTAATGTATGTACATACTGCATGTGTGTCCTGAAACTTCACTTTTGAGAATATTTGTCATGGATTTCGAAAGGCTGGTTATAATCGCTGGGAATATTTTTAAATCTTCGTAGTTCTGTATAAGTAACAGTTTCCGAAATATAACTTGATATGTAGATACTTTATTGTAGCTTAATGGTGCCAGTCCTAATATTGCTTTGCATATTCCATATAGACTCCAACCAATAATTTTTTGTAATTAGTTAAAGGCTATGAACGCTATGAATATCACTTTCAACCAGTCTTCCAGAAAAATAAATGAACGTACTTAATTCTAATTACTTGAGTTTAAAACAAAGCATAAATCAATCATTCCCTTTATTTTGAAGAAAACCAACTGCCAAAATTTAATCTGAATTGATACCTCTCTATATTCAGTATCGAAAATAAATAACAGAAACATAGGTAGTATCCATATAATATAATATTTGTATAGTATACTGTTCCTATACCTTAAATCAAATTCACTAACTACATATATGTATAAAGGCGGACTTAGATATTTAAAAATGACAATGCAAGTACATAATTATATGAAAATAAATATAATTATAGTGGGTAAAACCTATTTAAGAAAAATGTGCCTTCTTATAAAAATAAATTGAAATTATATATATACATATGTGTACATATATGTATACGTATATGCATACACACATGTAAGTATATATGTATGTAAAAAAAACAAAGAACGAGACAAATGTTTGTTCTACACATTGTATATACATTAAACACGCTCTATAAAATTATACTTTTCGAAACAACAAATGTAGTAAATTGTTAAACATTAGGTATGTTATTAATATTTTAGTATTATGAGAAATGTATTAATGCAACAGGAAAACAATTAAAATATCAATTAAAAATAATAATACACCTAAATATTTGTTATAAAAAATACATACTATTTGTATGTTTTCTTTTTCTTATCCTTTCTAACATCGAAATATTTTACTAATTGGGTTCTTTTAACAAACTGTCACTCCTACTTGCCATTCACATGCTATAGAAATTATAAAAATCAATTAGGACCGTGAAAAAAACATTCTGGGAACTAAGGTATGTCAATCGCTTAATGCAAACTAAAATGCAACCTGGATGCTATCGAAAGTATAAATCTTAGGTGGACAAGTGGATCAACATGTCTAGCGACAAAACAAATTTTGCAAAAGCTTGATTTAAAACGTTCTAAGAATTTGATTTCTCTCAACAGGTTGCATATCGGCACTACAATGTGTAATTAGTGTACACTACCTAATAGGCGGGTATGCTACAAGGCTGGGCCTTTTTACAAATGAGTTTTGCAGAACCTGTATGGATGCTTCTGCCCAGCTCACTTAGGAGCCTTCTATTATAATGATTTAGGCGATCTGATAAACATGGATATCAAGAACATCTTACGCTTCATCAGACGTTCAAAATGGTTTAACGAGTAGGTAGAGAGAAACTTTCCTGTGATCCATGTGGTATCACAATGGACCTATTGCTGGTCTATTGTTGGCGTTTCTGAGCTGGCAGCCACTTCAACCAAACCAATACAATTAAACTGGATGTTCATACATACATATGTATGTACATATAAAATTAATTTTAAAGGAAAACGCTCCAAAAAAATGGGCATGTCTATATGGGTGAATGTCTATATATTTGCTTAAATAGATTTTTTAAAGAATTTTTAATTTTGGATTACTGAAAAGTTTGTTTTTCTAAAAGTGGATCGAGGGCCTTTCTGTGGGCGGTAATATAGACAGCGGTTTGGGTTATATTTTGGACTTCTGCAAAAATTTCATTACAAATGGACTGCAAAACTATAGATGTATGTGAAAGACAAACAAACAAGCAGCCAAACATTTTTCTTCATATATACATATATCGATAGAAGAAGATGTTTGCTCTTTTCATAATAGTATAGTATATATGTACATACATGTGGAGGGCCAGGTTCACCCCGAACTGTAGCGTCACCTAAAACCCCGGCACAAATCGAAACGATGCAAATCGAATTAACGATTCCCACGTATTTTCACATTTGGTTAAATTGGTACCAGAATATAATATAAAGTGTGCAGCAAAACTCTTGATACCCCACATGTCTTGTCTTCGCGTACGAAAAAGATATTAATAATAGTTTCCGACAGGAACCGAGAGTGTGCTACTTCTTCCATATCTACTACCTAGTGTGTCTACAGAGATATGCATATGTATGCCATACCAAAAGCATGTAATTAAAGCAAAAAACAAGTAATATTTTCGTTTGCTGCATCATTTGTTTGTCTTAGAATAGCCCGCTCCTTTAGTTTGTTTTTTATATTCATCAAATCCGAGACGTCTTTATGTCCCTCACGCTGGCGCTGTGACACAAACTTTTGGGAGTTTTTACTTTCTCCATTTCTTCTTCTATATTTCCGTCGTCTATTTTTAAAAAGTTGCCCAAACCTTTATCGACAACGCCTTTTCATAAATCCTTAAGTTTTTGCTTAGTGTTTTGGTTAAATCCTTAGTGCATTCATTCTAGACTATAGGCCTACATTCTCGAGGACTTTCAAATATATTTAAATTAAGGTTTTTTGAATGCTGAATCCGGAGACTTTCCACTCTCCAACAGTATTGCAGCTATTCCAGACGAAGTGACAGCAATGACACTTGGAGAGTTATGTATTATAGTATTAGTGTTCCCCTTGCATTAAGATATGTAGTCGTGTACTCTTACTACGCCTTGATGGAAGAAAGCCGTCCTAGAGCAGTTTCTTTTAAGAATCTTAGGATGAAAGTTGACTCTAGTGACGGTATTTCCTTATTTGATAATTGGTACTTGCCCAAATATGTCCATCTGTTGTGGGTCCATGCCCTACAAGATCCCAGCACGTGTTCTGAGATTTCACCGAACTTATCGTACAATCTGGAGATATATGTATCTATACCTAGTTTCCTTAGGTACTCCTTAAGTATAAAATGCCTCTTTGGGGTACGAAGGTTATTCTTTCTCATGCTGATGCAAGCCTTATTCCAGGTTCTAGCCTTTTCATCCCTCTAGTTTCCTGAATTCTGTTTTGAGGGTGTGATCTTCTATTCCACGGAATTCCTATGGAGTCGGCCAATTCATGACCCTCTATTCCCACATGTACAGGTATCCAACAGGGGGTCAGCTTGTTTCTTGTCCCCAATTTATTAGATTTTTATGCAGGCATTCCCACATAAGTTTAGACTTAATGACATGGGAATTAAGTGCCATGATATCTTTCGTATCTTTTCCACGATCCATCCTAGTCCGAGAGTTTTTCTGGATTTTTCCACAGTTCCTCTCTAAATTTGATTCCTCTTTTCAACGCTAGCCTATGTTCAACAGAAATCTGAATCATCTTCTGAGTTTTTACCCAGTGGTACACAGGACCTCCTTTCTTTTGCTAGCTAGTGCCGGACATTGACACCATATGTATGTGCTGCCGTCGCGATTTCCTACAGGCATAGTTCACAGGTGTCATCCTCCAGAAGGCCCATCTTCTTTAGATGATATCCGAAATTTCCATGACCTGTATATAACGCTACCATCCATTCCAGTGTTCTTCGCCGCTTAGAACTTCTTTATAAGTGGTTCCAATTGGCATTTTAATATCCATTTTCGCCTGCCTGTAACTTTCCACGGTTGACCATAGGTGCTCTACCATTCCTCTGGCAATTGCAGCAAATGGTTCCGGACCAGAGAGCTCCAAGATTGACCCTTGCTTTGCTAGAGTGTATGCTTTTCGTTGCCCTCAGCCCCTACATGCCCTCTCACACAGTGCAGCGTCAGTAATGCCAGTGATGTATTGATATCTGTTTGCTGCATGCGTCTAATCATTGACAGGCGAGTTCTAGTTCTTTTGAGAAGATATCTGCCCCCGCCCTGCCATCCAGCATGGACCCATCCGTGAAGATGATTATATCACCAATTTTTTTTTTCCAGAAGTGTTTCATCCTCGATATGAGTTTTGTGATACTTTTCAGTAACATGCATTCTCTTTGTTCCATCCATGGGCATATTCAACTCCCTAATCTCGTTTTTCAAGAGATCCAAGGTTTTCCTATGACCATAGATAGTATCGCGCTAGTACCAGTTGGTATCCCGGTGCAAACGAAGTGCCGTCGATGCCACCGCTTTCTTAATAAATAAGTCTAGCGGCAGAATAGCTAGGATCAATTCGATACGCATTAATAGAGAGCCCTTGTTCGTGACACCACCTCTCGACCACTCGGTGAGCATTTCTCATTGTATATGTTCATGAATTTGCTTCTTTCCATTTATTTATTTATTCATTTATTTAAGCTTAATGCAAGCTATTCTTAACTAACTTAAAGGCACCTAGAAACTAACTTAACACACTTTTTTTTTTTTTTTTTTATGGGCCCGTATGCCCACCATTTTATAATTTTAAAACTAAAATTACTAAATTACTTAACTAGAATAAGGGGAGGGAAAAGTTATATATTGCTATGTCATCGACATATCCCACAGTGCAGATGTCAGTCTCTTCAAGTCTTCTCAGGAGAGAGTCTACAGTTATGTACATATGTATATTCCACAGAGTAGGTGATAAAACTCCTCCCTGCGGGCAGCCTCTGCTAACCCTTCCTCCACCCTCAGGCAAGGCTGATCTGATTTAGGACTTCCCGGAAAGTGTATTTCCATGAGGACCTCATTTGTACGATCCAGTGTCTCAACCATCTCCTCCGTTCTATCACGAATGAGTCCGACTATGGAAACTGAAACTGGATCCCTCGAGACAATTTTCTGAAGTCTATTGAACTCAGCTGTGCTCCTCATATTCGAATGAAATTATCTCCACGACTCCCTTTTACGTCGTCGCAGAGTTGTTTTTAGCTCTTTCTTTTAGCCTTACCCCCCACCCATGATTTAGGATCATCCCTTCTAATGACTTGATTAAAGGCTTTGCAGCTCCTTCTTTAGTTGCGCGGGGTCCTTTTCATATACCAAAGTAGGTATACACGCCTCTTTATATTCATTTTCAACAGCTGATTGTAAATGCTTTAGCTGGGACTCTACATCCAAAGTGGTTTTCGGTATTTTGGGTACTATCCCATTCAGTTTATCCATTTATTCAGTATTCCTGGGAATCCTGACATATTTTCGATCTTTCTTCCTTTTAGATTCGTATCGAACATCAAATGAGATGGCTCTGTGGTCCGATATCATTGTCTGATCCATTACCTTCCAATTAAATATTCTTTTAAGCATTCTATTACTACATAGAGTCACGTCAATAACTTCTCTTCGTCGTGCATCCTCAAAGGTCGGTTCTGCTCCTCTGTTGACAATAATTAGCTCTTTGTCCACTACAAATTCGAATAAAGTTTCTCCTCTGTAGTTATCGTTGGTGGTTCCCCACACTTTACTGTGTGCATTAGGGATCATTCTAATCATTAGATCTTCACTCCTATCCTTGCAGATATTCACCAAAGACTGTACCTCTTTTGTTGGGGGAGGATGTATGCAGTCACACGGCAGGTATACAAATGCCATAACAAAATTGCCTGCAACTGCTCCTGCGTGACAAGGTCAGGGGCACATAGTTGCGGCAGCATAACCGCTTTAACTCCTTGCCTCACCAATACACAAGATCTAACTCTTTCGCCAGATCGCACATAGTGTAAAGTGGCAATACTTTCAGGTAGACCTATAATCCTTTCTTTGATGAAATTTTACATGTAACATCCTCTAACGTTCAGAGTTATCGTCATATTTCAGAAAAAATGCAATATAGCCACGCCCACTTTATAAGGGCTGCATAGGAAGGAGGATAGGGTATCATACGACCAGTTCCACGCAGATTGTAGCTTTTCTGTATGTTTTTTTTTGTTACTTGGCACTGTTCTGCGCAGTAAACGAAGACTGCAATTACACTCCGTAATGTGAAAAATAAAATAAAACTTGATAAAGTGAGGTCAATGTCGGTTGAGCCCCCAATTTTGTGAGATAATTCTTTATTGGGTAATTTATGACGATAAGAATGACGGCGGCGGCGATGATGATTGACGATGTGGAATAATGATGGCGATCACAATAGCAATGACGGTGGCGGCGATAGAATGAGTGAGTCCTGGCGGCCTCGTTGTCGTGGATTTTATCTGTAGATTAAGTGCTGCCAAGTTGATCAATCCGTGCCGGTATGTGTGCGGTGTTGCCACGTATGTATGGGGATCTTATATTTGTGTTCCTACATATATACATATGTATATATATCTTATAGCATTAAGTGGAAGAAATGAAGCAAAGTTCAAGCATTACTACCTATGTATACCCAATTACTCGAGGTTTATCTAGGCCAATATTCTGTACTGATTAACAACAACACTAACTTTTATAAAATATCTTCACTATTAGCACCCTTTCTACATATGTACATACTTATGTATAAGTATATTTTTCTATAGATAGATATAAAATCTACATAGCACAAACGAAGTTTCTGAGTTTGGAGAATGCGATAATAATAACACAACCCACGATCTTTATTTTTGACCTGACGTATAGGCATTTTTATATTTCATTTTGAACATCAATTTATTTTACTACTTTCAAACGCCGGACACTTCTTTAATCCAAGTACGAAGACCTCCAACAAACGTATACATAGCAGGTTTTCCTGGTGATCCACAGCCGAATCCCCATGACACGACTCCAAACAACTTATTATCAACTGTAAGTGGACCACCTGAGTCCCCTTGGCAAGAACTAACTTGTCCACTTGGATGTCCGGCACAGATCATACGATCTGTTATTCCAGGAATATTTTTAGGATTGCAGTAGTCACGACTCCAAAGCTGAACCTTGGCATACTTCAGCATATTTGGAAGCTGCAGGTTTCCATTTATTGCACCGAAGCCGCTGATTGTTGCCAGAGTGTCTGCAGGATAATTAGAGTCGAATGAAGCCATATCAATCGCTTTAATTTTTTCACCGAACTGTACAGCTGTGCTCAACATAATTAAAGATATATCAAAGTCCTGTGAGCGCGGGTTGTATTGGGGATGAATAATAAATCTAGAAATTTCTCCATGCATGCCACCTGATGTGAGGTCATTAGTTCCAACAACAATAACCATTTGATTTGGTGACTGTCCTATAGTGCAATGAGCAGCTGTGACGATGTAGATTTCAGAAATTAGTGATCCCCCGCAATGATGACGTCCTTTCAGTTGTAAGGATACTTGATGTGGAAATTGTCCAGGACTGGCAAAATTACCACCAATGATCCTATTCTGATCTGATGCGCTTACAACAGCAAATACAGTAACTAGGAATCGCAACATGTTTAACCTGAGTTCACTAGCTTCCTATGGATAGCAATCGGGGTTTTATAGTTCAAAATATCCCAATGGGGTACTGGTTGAACATTCAGTGAAATAATTATCATATTAGTGAACAGCAGTCTTATCGTTTGGTCTGCGGGGGTTTGGTGCCATTAGAATAAACATTTGGATTTGGCGATTTGGAGACTACAATAGGGCATATTAAATAAATATATAATGATTTGCTATCAGTGTACATTCTTATGTATAAATGTGTTAAATGTCGTCACATCCAGAGCAAGCTGAGCATTCTGGTGAATCGTCGACTCAAAAGCGATAGAAGTATCGGCGGGAAGTGCCGTAGCCTGACAAAATAGCGTCAATTGGTAGTTCACTTCCCCATGATCTCTATTTATCCTCTATTTATTCTGGGGATTAGTTTGTATGCCCGCATCAGTCCCTTATATGAGGTATCCCATCTTCGCTGCCGCTCTCTCTTTAGTTTGTACTGTCTTCTCTTAATTCTTTAAGAACCATGTGTTCCGCCTTTGCGTCGCGAATTCTTTTAGTTTTATCACTCAGTACGTTTATGCAAAAGACACCCGCGGTAACGTATCCCGCCTCATCCCAAAATTGTCTCATTGGACTATTACTATAACCCGGTCCTATAACTCGAAGTTAGGTTAGTCTATAGACACTGTTTACCCACAGACGATTGTACTTAACTTTTATTGATGCAAAAGTATTTTTTGAGAGATCATTTCCTACGCTACAGGGAGAATATCGAAACTTCTGTGATAACGACCAAAAAATTTGTTTAAGGTTATTAGGATCAGTTAGGAGGCCTTCTTGGTGTAGCGAGATCATAAGGTGAGAAGAGAAAATGTTTGGTCTATCCACATGCAGAACAGGGAATTGAAGGCAAATACTTGGATGGTTCACAAGAGAGGGCCCAGGAAGCAATGAGGTCAACACTTCTTTTTGGCCTTAAATATGGATTAGCTACCTTTCCTAGAAAAGTCAAAAGGAATGGTGCGATATAGTATGGGAAAGGCAATGACAAAACTTATGGCTAAGCGCGGGAAAAAAACCTAAACGATGGAAGCGATGCAGATGAACCTGCATCACATGAAGGCTGCAATAACATGCTAGATGAACTATGCAATCAAGCATTGACGTTTCAGTCGTATTGATACGAGAGCCATGGATTGTAAGATAATTGAAATAGAAAATGTGTTTCAATGTATTTAAAATAATCTTTACCACCCTGTCCTATTATTTAAACATGTACAAATAATATGTAAATACATGATCGATTATCTGTATTTTTTATATCATATATATCACTGCGACAAAATAGTTTAATTTCTTGTAGCCCTACAGTCGAACGACTTGACAGTGACAGTTTTTTTTTATGGAAATACTCAATGTTTATCTATTGACCATGCTGTATGTACATATGCCTGATTAGGTATAGTCAGTCTAAATAAAGCATCGTTCAAACAAGACATGTTTAAATTTATGTATGTATATTGCATGAAAAGTGTTACAATTATTCAGAAGTGGGATAAGAGTACCTACTACGTTTATAATTTTCTTTTTGCATCCCAAAAATTCAATTTGTAGTTTATTTTTCAATACGCGCTTTTAAATAAAAATAATTCTGTTGCAATGGATGCAAACAGGCGCTGCTAAGTTCTTGCAAAGTGCGATTGTACCCGAATTGAAAAACAAACTGGTCGAGATAGATTTGGCCACGAATGGACTAAAGCCACGTGGAAAATACGTCTGGATGAGGGGATACCTCAGTAGACTATACGTCTACACTGGCGAATTAGAATAGCGTGGACTTTATTAAGAGCATGTTGCATCTTTTCAGTTGCTGCTTCAATTGTATCGCCCGTTGTCAATATTGCCGTATCATCCGCAAACGTGACGAACGACGCAGTTTCTTTCCTGCGGGATGTCACGTAGAGTACATATAAGAGCGGGGCAAGGACACTTTGTGGGACTCCGTCCGCAATCTCCTTGAAGTCAGTAATCATTTCCGTGTTTAACACAAAAGAGTCTTTCGGTGAGGTACGATCGTAAGATTGGAAAGAGTTGCCTTGGCAGGTAACAGGTAGATTTAATTTATACTCCATGCCTTCGTGCCAAACCTTACTGAAAGCTTGTGAGACGTCAAGAAATACACCACAACAAATCTTTTTTCTTCGAGAATTTTCTCAATTACTTCATTTATTTTGTGAACTTGATCGATTGTAGAATGTTTGGTTCTAAATCCAAACTGATGGCCAGGAATGAGACATCTTTCATCGATTACGGGTGGTAATCGTTTAGAAAGTAGTTTTTCAAATATTTTTGTGATAACTAGTAATAGGGAAATACGCCGATATGATTTCTTCTCATTCAAAGGTTTGCCTGGTTTCTAGACCATTATAATCTCCGCGATTTTCCATTGTCTCGGAACGTAGAGCAATCTGAACAAATCATTAATCAGATAGAGCAGTTTGATAAGAGTCTTATTCGGCAATTCCTTGACCACCTGCGCCGTTATCAAGTCGTAACCCACAGCTTTTTTTTAGATTCTTAATCACTCCGCTCAGTTCAATCAATGCAACTTTTTTTATACCCCATCCTAAGGGTATATTAAGTTTGACACATAGTTAGTAACATAGAGAAATAATCGAGATAGACCTTATATTCGTGATCAGTATCAATAGTGAAATCGATTGAGCGATGACCGTCCGTCCGTTCGTATTAATTCGTTCGTAAATTTGATATTGGGGCTTTTAAAAAAGATACAGTATATTTAGATTCTCTACAATTTTTCCGCATATTAGTTTTGGTCACCCCCACTTTTTGGAACGTTTTCATAATAAAACCTATTTTAATGAAATTTTACATGTTACATCCTCCAACGTTCGATGTTATCGTCGTAGTTCAGTATATGTTCAGTTCAGTAATGCAACATTGCCACGCCCACTTTATAAGGGCTGCATAGGAAGGAGGATATTGTGTCATACGATCCGTTCCAGATGGATTGTAGCTTTTCTGCGTGTTTTTATACGGGAATTGCTCTCCCATTTGACAACCGATCTAGTAGGCAAAGTGTAAGCAAAATGTTGTTGTTGCGGCTATAAACAGCTGTTAATTGTACACTTTGGTCTTAACAACCATGTAAGTGAATATTATGTTTTTGTGTTTTAAACAATTTTTTATCAGTGTCTTTAAGCGCACACGCACACGATGGCTGGTTGCTGTAGGAATAGGGTAGGCACTGACTGGCGTCAACCTGGCGACGTCCAGTGTTGTAACTGTTACTGCGCATCAATTGTACTTATTTCACCTCCTAGTGTGGCCATCGGGTACTGGTTGGTGTCCATTCGGACCTGACTTGCTGAACTTATAAGCGCGAGTGTTGAACAAGAGACTTATGACTTATGACAATCCGCATTAAGGCTAAATTCGCCAACATAAGCCTTATATGGGCTCACTCTCCCACAGAAGACAAGAATGACGCCACCAAAGAATGTTTCTACGAGCTCCTCGACGAAACCTACGAGCAATGTTCTAAATATTGGCGATTTTAACGCCAAGATAGGAAAGGAGAACGTCTTTGGTAGGACGATTGGTAAGCACAGCCTCAACGACACCTCGTTCGGAAACGCACTTAGGCTTATTGATTTCGCTGCGGGTGAAGCGTCACTATAGCAATGCCACGGCTACCTCATCTCAATATCCACAAGGGGACATGGCGGACTCCTGATCATCAAACGGTTAACCAAATTGATCACATTGCGATCGACGTAAGGCATGCCTCCAGTATTCTGGATTTCCGAACCTTCCGAGTTGCAGCCAGGGTACGAATGCGGATATCCCTAGCGTCACAACAAAGAAGAAATACGGTGAGAAAATATAACGTTGAAAAGCTGCAATCGCATGAGACCGCCAGAAACTTTGCCGAACGCGTATCCCGAAATCTCGCTACGACTCCTATGCCACCAGCATCAAATGCCGAGGACAATTTCAATTTCAATTTTTTATTTCTCGTATTTTTATATATTACATTTTCTTATTTACCTGCGAAGCCAAAGTGGCTTGTCTGCAGGAGGTTAATTCAGCAAAAACATTTTATTTTGAAGTGAACTTTTGACAAAAATAAAGTTAATTCAATATATGTACATACATTTATTTATGTGCAAATTTAAAAATTAATTAAGGTTATATTTTCTAATGTAAAAGATTTAAAGATTTTTTCTTGTTTCATAAAAGATTCTTATTTTTAATAATTATTCAGAGTTTATTTTACTTTAATTCAATTTTAATTGTATTTTAAGTTATAGTTTCGAGAAAATATTTTTTTATCCTACTTTTTCTCAGATTTACTTCTCTTATATTTCTCAATTTATGCGGCAGATCATTCAAAATACTTGGCACCGTATACTTAAGTTGTCTCTTGCCATAGATATTGTTAGAGCGCAACGCAAAAAGAGACCCTCTTAGCTTACTTCATAGGTTACTAATGTGTAGTTCCCAGAGAAAATGTTTGTCGATGATAACACCAAGATATTTGTACGTATCCACTACTTGAATAGCCTCGCAATGGCCGGTACAGTTAAACGTTTTAAGCGAAATATCTGACGCTGGGAAATTTGGACTACGGATGTGCATCAATTTGGTCTTTGATTCGTTAATTACAAGGCCATTATCGTAGCACCATTTTCCAAGTTCGTCAAACTCTGCCTGCATCATATTTGTTACTTCTTCTAGGCTTTTGTGACATACCACGACCGCCGTATCGTCTGCATATGCGAATGGGAAACTCTTCTGGCAACATTTCAACATCTCGTTTGTGTACAGTATGAAGAGTAGGGGTCCGAGTTTTGAACCCTGTGGAACTCCGTACTGCACTTCGTTCACCCTGCTATAAGAGTCTCCTATTTTGACCCGAAATGTCCTCGTTCTAAGGTAATCCCTTACCCAGTCTGCAAGTTTTCCTCTCACTCCAACTTTTTGTAATTGATCGATGAGTTTGTTGTGGTTAAGAGTGTCGAAAGCCTTGCTAAAGTCCAAAAACAATACCAGCACATGATGACTTTTGCTAAGGTTGCTGTTGACAAGATCGGCGAAATTGCCAAGAAGTTGATTGGTGCTTTTCCCTTTTTGGAACCCGTATTGGTTTTTACTTATGATGTTATGTTTTTCGATGAAATTCCACACTCTGTCTGCTACTACCTGCTCTATAATCTTCTCTATTGTTGGTAGTAAAGCTATTGGACGATAGTTCGTTACCTGGTTTTTCGCATTTCCCTTATGGATTGGTCGAACTATTGCTTGCTTAAGTTTGCTAGGTACTGTTGCCGTGTTAAAACTGAGGTTAATCAATTTCGAGATTATAGGAGCAAATATTTCGGCGTTTGATTTCAAATCGATGGCTCTAAAACCATCTGCCCCAGGCGCCTTCTGAGTGTTTAATCTACATAATAGGTTTAGAACCTCCGTACAATTTGTGTCACTTAGGTAAATAGAGTCACGTAGTATATCATCACTGCGAAGGTTGGATGTTATAGTGCTGCACGAATGTATGATGGATGCAAAGACCAATGGCAACGCAGCCAACATGCCATCAGAAGTGTCGCAACTGATGTGCTGGGTTTCGCTCGACCACCACAAAGAAAGGAATGGTTTCACGAAGAGTGCCGGCAAGCAAATGCAGTTAAACAAACGACATGCAAAGCGGCACTGCAAAGAAAGACGAGAGCGGCTCGTGAGCTCTACGAGCAAAAGAGACGGGAAGAACATTAGCTTCTCCGAAAGAAGAAAAAAGAGCACGAGAAGCGCGCGATCGAAGATATTGAGAGATTAAAGTCCAGGAATAATGTACGAAAATTTTACCAACAGGTGAAATGAACATGTCAAGCCTGTAGAGATGAGGATGGAAACCTCGTAGTAGAGTCACAGTCGGTGCTGAGAATATGGAAAAACTTCTTCTGCTGATTGTATTATGGCGACGAAGACCAACATTCCGCTGTCAGGTAGAATGAACCATTCAACATAGACGATGATAGCCAAAACTTCCGTTCACCTGACCAAAACGAAATGAGGATAGCAATATCCAAACTTAAATCCAACAAGGCTACTGGACCTGACGGCTTACCAGCCGAGTTGTTCAAGGCAGCTGGAAATGACCTGGTAAAGAGCATAGACCAATTCATTTCTAAAATTTGGTCAGATGAATGTATGCCTGATGAATGGAATCTCAGCACCGTTTGCCCGATTCACAAGAAAGGAGATCCCCTCAATTGCGCCAATTACAGAGGTATCAGTCTCCTCAACATCGCGTACAAGGTCCTATCTGCCGTATTGTGTGAACGTCTGAAACTTTTCGTCGACAACCTGATTGGGCCCTATCAGTGTGGTTTCAGACCAGGAAAGTTCACAATCGATCAAATTTTCACACTTCGGCAGATCCTGGAAAAAATTTAAGACGTCCAAATCGATACCCACCATCTTTTCATCGATTTTAAGGCCGCATATGACAGCATTTATAGAGACAAGTTATACAGAGCCATGTCTAGTTTTGGCATCCCTGCCAAACTCGTCAAGGTCGGTAACGATCTCACCAAGACCTTTGATGTCCAAAAAAGGATTTAGACAAGGTGATGCGCTGTCATGTTACTTCTTTAACATCATTAAAAGAATTGTGCGAAACTCACAAGCCAACACCGGAGGCACAATAAATACGACGAACTCGATGGAGTCAACGGTGGCGTCACAGCTTCAAACGGAAGCATAACACTTTATCTGGGCTACTTCGACATATTCGGAGCTCAGGTCGATAAAGATTTCCAAGAATAAGTCAGGTTTTTAGAAAAGAGATGGTGGCGGATGAGCCCTTACTGCGCCACCGGCTGCACTCACACCCCCGAAGCGGGTTATTGACATGGTTTTAAAACCGGCCCCACGTCATAGGGGTTTCAAAAAATGGAACTGGCCTCCAGGTTGGGGGTTGTGCCGTCGGGGTAACCACGTAAAAAACACTAGTTATCACCCCGGATGATGGACCCCCTCATTTAATATCCAGGAACGTCCACGGACTACGATCTAAGAGTATGCACCTGGAACGTAAGTACACTGTACACGTTCAAAAACTTGAATCTGTCCTTATGCGATCAGCAGATATTACCGCGATCCAGGACATGCGATGGATAGGATCAGGTATGCAAAAACGAAAAAATTGCGATATTTATTACTGCTGTCACAAAAGAGTGCACATGTTAGAATGCGAATTCATCGTGGGAAATCGGCTGCGCTCAATGATAATTGACTTTAAGGCGATCAGCGATCGCCTGCCTGTGATCCGCATCACTGGTCCAAAACATCGGCATAATATGTGCACACGCCCGCCACTACCGACGAAGCTGAAGACTCTATCAAGGAGGAGTTTTATGAACTCCTGAACGGAGACTACGGAGCATGTCCGGAGTATGATGTCAAAACCATACTCGGGGACTTCAATGCCAAAATCGGTAAGGAAAACATATTCGGCGGATTAGTTGGAAAGCACAGCCTCCACGAAACGACACCAGACAACGGTTTCCGGCTAATCGATTTTGCAGCAGCTCGTAATACGGTAATAAGTAGCACTAGGTTTCCAAGACTACGAATCCACACAGCAACCTGGCGCTCTCCAGATGGTCGAAACGCCAACCAAATCGCCCACGTGCTAATAGATGCAAGGCACGCATCCAACATTCTGAATGTGCAAATTTTCAGAGGGGCAAACGTCGACTCTGACCATTTTCTTGTTGCAGCTAAATTCAGAGTTCGACTATCCAAAAGAAAAAGAAATTCTACGCCTTAGCACGACTGGAGTAGCCAGAGTCTACAGAGAGCGCCTGAGCGAGAGACTCTTCGTTGTGCATTCACCATCCACAAACGCCAACAATCTGTGGAACCAGCATCGTGACATTATCAAAGGGATGGCAGAGATCACCATAGGCCACCAACCACCACCCAAAAAGAGCCCTTGTTATGATGATGAATGCGTGTGTCGCAAAAAGGTGAAAGAAAATGCACGCATGCAAGCGGATGTTTTTTAGGAAAGCCAAGCAACTGGCAGCTGACTTCAAGCTAAACAGTGAAGGAAACCTAGTCACCGAAGCACAGGGCATAGTAGATGTGTATAAGCAGTATTTCCAGCAGCTACTTAATGGGCATCATGTAGAGAGAGTGATAGGGCAAGAAGACAACCCGCATCCAGTCACTGATCCTCCCTCCTCCCAGCTTTGAAGAGGTCGGCTCAGCTATCAAAAAGCTGAAGAACAACAAAGCCGCCGGCTCTGATGGTCTACCAGCAGAGCTTTTCAAACATGGTGGTGATGCTTTGGTAGGGTGCATGCACCAAGTCATCAACCAAGTATGGGTGGATGAAGTCATGCCCGATGACTGGACTATCAGTTCTATTTGCCCCATCTTTAAGAAAAGCGATCCCATTTCTTGTAAGAACTACCGAGGCATATCTCTGCTTAATGTCGCATATAAGATCCTATCCAACGTACTGTTTGAACGTCTGAAGCCTTTCTGCAGCACACTAATCGGCACGTACCAGTGTGGCTTCCGGCCCGGCAGATCGACGATCGACCAAATTTTCACACTAAAGCAAATCCTGGAAAAGACCAACGAATTTCAAGTCGAGACTCACCATCTCTTCATCGACTTTAAAACCGCATATGATAGCATTCATCGTCTTGAGCTCTACAAGGCGATGGCCGAATTCGGGATCCCGGCTAAACTGATCCAGCTGTGCCGCGTGACGCTGGAAAACACGCGGTGCAACGTTGAACGAACTATTCAAAACATGCACCGGATTTCGGCAAGGAACAGATAGTGCGTAGGGCAAGTGTGAGCACGGAAGGCACTATATTTAACAAATCTGTCCAGCTGCTGGGATACGCAGACGACATCGATATCATCGGTCGCTCCCAACGCACCGTGTTAGAGGCAAAGAAGCATCTGTCCACCGCTTAAAACAATACGTCACTGTTGGCAACAGTAACTTCGAAGTGGTTAAGGAGTTTACCTACATCGGAGTAAATGTCAACTCCACGAATGACAACTTAGTGGAGATTCGACGAAGACTTACCCTAGGAAACTGCTGCTACTTCGGATTGGCGAAACAAATGGGGTCAAAACTCCTAATTCGGAAGACGAAATGTATGCTCTACAAGACTGATCCTGCCAGTACTGCTGTGTGGAGCCGAGTGTTGGACGTAAACAGGAAAGCAGAGCAGACATTGAACACTTTCGAAAGAAAAAATCTTCGTCGGATATTCGGTCCCGTATGCGAGGATGGCGAATGAAGGAGAAGATGCAATCGCGAACTCTATGAGCTGTACCAAAATGTGGATGTAGTCCAAAAAGCCAAAACACGTCGACTACACTGGCTCGGCCACATCGAGCAAATGGACAATAATGCTCCAGCAAAGAGGATCTTTGAATCACAGCCGCCAGGTTCGAGACGACAAGGAAGACCGAACCTCCGTTTTAAGGATCAAGCTATTGCGGATGCCAGAGCGCTTGGTCTAGATAACTGGAAGCACCGTGCCCGGGATCGAAGAGAGTGGAAGGCTGCCGTGTCTGAGGCAGAGACTCTTCACGGGTCGGGAGCCCGTTAAGTAAGTAAGTAAGCGCTTAGCTTAGCACACGAACTTAAGCATTTAGTTTTTCTTATTGAAAAAGAAAAAATAATAATAGCAAAAATTCGCGTGTTTCGTATGGCATATACTTACATAAATGCATATGTATGTACATACATATATACATATGTAGGTATGTAGAGCAACGCTGTACAGAATACACATAATGGTAGAAACAGCACAATACGCAATGATCATAAAAATTATTATTTTCTTATATTCTCGATTCTGGCTTTCCACCTTTTTTGCGTTTGTTTTGGTTCTCTTTTTCTCTTTTTTCTCTTCTCATTTGGTATCTGCGGCTGTAAGAGCAAATAGATGGTTCCGACTCATTCAAGCAAATGAGAAAATGTTTTCGAGAAGCCCTAGAGGCGCTAGTGTCGATATCCTTAAGTAATAGTACTACTAGTACCATATACAATGGTAACACCTAATTGTTATTAAGGTTCATAACTGAAACGAAGTGGGTCGAAGAGAATCCAAGTCTTGAATACAGTCAACCAAAAAAGCTTTGTCTGATGGTGTTCGGTCTGCTCCAAACGTTCGCGTATATGCATAGAAATACTACTTCAATACGTACACTACAAGGACGACTATAGGTGCATACATTTAGGCAAAAAAAAAATATTCTTTTTTCCTTTCAAATTAAATGCATACTTTTAAATGTAAGCAAAGTGCTTGGGTGGCATGCTTCGTAAGTTAACAGTATTTCGCTCACTCTTATTTTCCATCGACGAAAACTCAACAATAGTCGTTTTTCTTTTTTAGTTCAGAGCAGAGCCTGAGTTGTAAAAAAAAAATGTTTATGTTTCTTTTTTAGTTCAGAGCGCTTAGAGCACTCGATTCGTGTTTCTTTTTTCGTTTAGAGCGTGCTCAGAGCGCGCTCTATCAGCTCAGCATGAATTGATTGAGCATCCTGAGCAAAACCCGAGCACAGTGAATTTGACGTTTAACAGGGGGTAAAGCAATGAGAAAACGAAATCGAAAACAATTGAAATGGAGTTCGAGGCTTTGTTTTTAAGTAATTATTAGTAGTTAATAATTAAATGAAAACTTTATTTGTGTATAAACGCTATTTCAGTGGTTAAGAAGTCAAAAAGCATGAATGGTCGATTAATTTTCCAGTCATATGACAGGTACTGCTCAATCGCATTTCTTAAATAAATCAGAGCGTTCAGAGCATGCTCCGTTCAGAGCGCGCTCGACATGTTCAGGCTCTGTTCAGAACTCTGTTCTGAACTAAAAAAGAAAAACGCCTAATGATGGCAGAATCGCCCAGTTCTGAGTTCTTTCAATATGTCCATATCTGTCAAGATGTCAATATAGTCGGCGTAAGCTAGTAGTTGTACAGACTTTTGAAAGATTGTGCTTCCGGTGTTGGCTTGTGAGTTTCGCACAATTCTTTCAAGTATGATGTTAAAGAAGTCACATGACACCGCGTCACCTTGTCTAAATCCTTTTTTGACATCACAGGTCTCGGTGAGATCGTTACTAACCTTAATGGAGCAGCGAGAATTCTCCATCGTCATTCTGCACAGGCGAACGAGTTTGGCAGGGATGCCAAAACTAGACATGGGTTTGTATAGCTCGTCTCTATAGATGCTGTCATATGCGGCCTTGAAATCGATGATATGTGGCCTGGGTATCGATTTGGACTTCTTGAATTTTTTCCAGGATCGATCAAATCTTCATAATTCGGCAGTATGAAAATTTGATCGATTGTGAACTTTGCTGGTCTGAAACCACACTGATAGGTGCCAATCAGGTTGTTGACGAAGGGTTTCAGCTGTTCACACAGGATGGCAGATAAGATCTAGCACGCGATGTTGACGAGACTGATACCTCTATAATTGGCGCAATTGAGGGCGTCTCCTTTCTTGTGGATCGGGCAAACGAGGCTGAGATTCCATTCATCACATACTCACATGGCATACACTCATCTTACCAAATCTTAGAAATGAGTTGGTGTATGCTCTCTTCCAGGTCATTTCCAGCTGCTTTGAACAAATCGGCTAGTAAACCGTCAGGTCCAGCAGCCTTGTTGAATTTAAGTTTGGATATTGCTATCCTCACTTGGTTTTGGTCAGATGGACGGGCGTTTTGGTTATCATCATCTAGATTGAATGGTTTATTCTGCCTGACAGCGGGATGTTGGTCTTCGTCGCCGGTATACAGTCAGCAGAAGAAGTTTTTCCATATTCACAGCACCGACTGTGACACTCCTAAGAGGTTTCCTTCTTCTTCTCAACAGGCTTCTGTACGGGTTTTGCTGACTTGAAACGTTCTTTCTACCTGTTGGTAAAAATTCTGCACATTATTCCTGGAGTATAGCCGCTCAATACCTTTAATCGCGCGCTTCTCGTGCTCTTTTTTCTTCTCTTGGAGAGGCCGATGTTCATCCCGTCTCTTTTGCACGTAGAGCTCTCGAGCAGCCCTCATCCGTTTCTGCAGCGCCACTTTGTATGCTTCCTGCTTATGCATGTGCATGTGCATTATGATCAATTTATATGATGGTAATCGGGACTAATAAGAGCAGAGGTTTTGGAAATTTCTAACGAACAGCGGTGGTGGTGCTGTATATTTATTTATGTTACAAACTTTGAAGCAAAGAAGTGGAGATATGTTGATAGGTTATAAAACAACAATGTACAAGTAATTCTTCAATACCATTTTACATTTTGCATTACATTTCATTTTAAGACACTGTTCAATTTATGAATATGTGTACATATGTATACATATATGTATGAATTTTTTTTTGTTTTTCTGAAACTCCAATTTTATCCTACTTCAGTTAATTTTCATTCTTCACTAAATTTATGCTCGTTTCCAATAGCAATTATCCAAAGATTTTGTGGTCTGTCTCTTTTAAAGATATCGATATAATTTTGAACGGAAACCAAGAACTCCTAAAAAAGTCAACGTATTAAATGAGGTTAGCAATCAACAGAACAAAACCAACCGGTCCGAAAAGAGTCTGAACAACAACATTTTCGGCGGCCAAATTTCGGTTTGTTGCCGAATGTGTAATGACTATTGGGCTGTTGCTCTATATTGGTAAAGAGTATTGAAAAGGTAGATTTCAAGTTAACGCGTTTGATTTCAACACAATATAAATGTTACCGGTATTGGCTGTCCATCGGTTTCGAAACGCATTTTTGGATCCACATGATAGCACCGCCATCTTGTGTATGCGGATGGTATGTCTTTACCCGCACCAGTATTCTGTCAAAGAATATACATATATTTGTTTTTAAATTAAATTACTGGTAACCTGGTAAGAAAGTCTCACCCTTTTAAGGCACAGTGCCACGGGTAAATTAATTTCACCTCGCTTCCGGGAATCGAAGGTGGTCCGAATCATTGTTGCTAAATCGGGAGATTTTTGCATGCTGAACAGCATTAGCGGTTGTTCTTCGCCATCGACGCACTGTAAGGCAAAATGTTGACCATATTTCAAAAGCTCGTTTGTACGGTCCTTATCATCCCCACTGTCGAGTCCAACCAAAGAGAAATAGATTTGATTGCATTTTTTTTTTAACACAGGTACTTACCTAACAACAATGAACGAATTTCTCGAACAGGGACGGAAGGATGGTGCAATTGTTAGCTCACATTTGTCATTTATCCGCTGACTGTTACGAACCACTTGTTCATTAATAATAATTGATAGCGCCGACCTTATATTTGACTTGTCTGGGCAATTTTTCATACGACATGAAAGGATTTGTACTACAGCTCCGAATCGTATATGATCCGATGGCGCATCCAGCTCGACCTCAGCGTGAAAATTTAAAAACAACAAACGAGTTTTTTCGATTAACAGCTCCGATTTTTTACGTTTCCAAAGGAATGCCTTTATTTCATCCTGTAACACACCAATATAAAGCTTTGAGTATGTACAATAAAAGTTTTAACTTATTACCTCCTCCAGACAGATGTCTTCAAACCAATTACCGATGCGGACACTAGGTCTGTAACGAGATGCTGAAACTGTGGTACTCATTGTGTCCTGTTACTACGACTCTTAAAAATTTCAAAACAAAATACAATAACTTTTTGAGCTTAATGTTCACGTTTACTATATTTGTGAAATAATAAGGTGATCAATCGCAAATTTTGTACAAAGATGCAAATACACGCGCACAAGCATACATACAACATTTACAGAATTCATTCCAGGAATATGTTTTTGGCTAGGTTAGGGTGGCAGTACACGGGGGTACAGACACACTTAGACCATGGATCCATTTTCATATCTGTCTTCCAATTAGTGAATTTCAACAGGTATGATTAGGTCCCCTTAGGTCCTGAGGACTTGAGTATTTTGAAAATGTGCATGAGTAGCTTATTGTAAATACTCCCTTTTCAGCGAGGTGCTACTGGTGTTGAAGCATAGCAACAGATGACCTATCAGGAGAGTTAGTTTTCAGTAGAGACCCATTGATCTATACTTAAAACTAACTTTCCTTAATAGAGGAGGTTCATCTTTTCTCAATGATGTTTTGTAGAATTTGAGAGACAATTAATAAACATTTTAAAATTAGTCTGCATTATTTTCTAAAAGCACCGAGATATGCACTCCCACAAGGTGATTTCTTCTTTAGGGGAGGGTAAGACACCGACATAGTGTCATTTTGCTAGCGTGTCAACTATCCAATTAAATTCATCGAAGCTATTAAGTTTACTACACATAGATTTTACATTAGGATGGTTACCATGGATCTTTCCAACGACTTGTTTGTGGCCGAACGATCACTGGTAAGTGTAATTGCTTTTGATTTTATTGATAATACATTTTAGGTATTAAATTCTTATATATAAATTAAAACAATTTACATTTAATATATTAAAAAAGATCTTTTTTTTAGAGGAGAAGCATCTTGCTTTATTCAGATTCAAAAATCAACTAACTACTTAAGACTAACAAGAAACACTTATCACCTAACTTCACCTGCCAGCGACGTGATAGAATGCGTGATCGGGTAGGGTGTCATCTTCCGTTCGCTCCAGACGCTGGGTCAGCAGCATGAGTGTGTGACATGTTGGCAGCAGCATGAGTGTGGAGGCATCGGGTGTCCGCAATCCGTGGGAACGAATCTTTTAATATGTTCGTTGTTAACTCTTCCCTCCTTTGATTCGAACGTCCTCGTTTGACCTCTAACTTTAAAAAATGGTATCTGGCTGATCCTAGTTGGCTTGGGTGTTACCGGCTGTTCTTGTAGGCTTTCTGAATTTCTGGTGTGGATTTTAGGTGCTTCTTTGCCCACTGATCGGATCTTAGGTGTTGGTGTTGTTGGCATTGGATCCAAATTGGTAGTTATATTGATTTGTCTCTTTTTCCGGAGAATTAGCATTTTTATAGCAATAACAATGATTACTACTGTTATGATGGTAATAAGGCTAGAGTAGGTTACCAGATGCAGGTTGTCCTCTTCTTTTATCTGTTCAATGTATTTTGTGTTTTTTAGGTGTAACTCCTTCAACATTTCTAAGGTTAACAATTCTTCATACTTCCTTACATGTGAATCAGGCTGTATGATTGCCGGTAATGGTTTTGATCCAGGAATCTCGTGGGAAACGTAATTTTGTTTGTTTATAGTTATGGAGACGTTGTGATATTGTATAATGAAAGATCCTGTTAGATTGATGGCATCACTGTTGACAAGGATTGATCCGTTGTATTGGTTTAAAAGTAGAGTTCCAGGAAGTATTTCTTCCACGCTGGGTATGTGTTGGTTATTGATTTCCGTACAATTCGATTGGCGGCTCCGTAATAAATTTGGAATACATTCATTCTTACTAATATCTACAATTTGGTTACGCTTACAAATAGTTAAATTGTTGTATGTTTTGCATTTTTCTTTGATACCATATATTCGGTTATTACATTGGAGTATATAGTTAAAGGATATTTTAGTTACAATATTCTGTCTTTTAATTGGTTTGACCATTATATTTCGACATGATTCTAATTGAGTAACAGGTATACTAATAATATAAAGTAAAGTTGACATATTGGTAGCTATTTTGACATCTGCAAATTCAAATGCCTCTTCTAAGTTTAAGTATGGTATCTCATTCCTTTCAAACGTTTCTTTTGCTAAGTTTATTTCTGAATTTGATAAAATAAATGAATTTACGACACTCGCTTTTGCCCAGTGTAAGGCATAGTTAACATTGGTTAATTCCTCTTTCAATAAATCTAGTTTATATTTAATATTTATAAAGTATTCGTCTCTTAGACTTGAACTCTTTTTAATTGCATTAACAATATCGTTCGTAACATTTGTAATCTGGTTAATTCTTTCGTTTGTTAATTTGTTAATAACTATTTGTCTGTCATTATTTATTAAAAGGTTATTCATTCTTGATTCTATTATTTGAAAATCTGCGTGGTCTGGGTTACCTGCTACCCATTTCCACGCGCTGCCAATAAAATCTAATGATCTTTGCTTCCTTGGTTTTGGTTTAAGTCGGGTGAGGAGGTTCTGGAGGTTGGAGATTTCGTGGGATAATAGGGGGTATAATGGGTCTTTGTTGCTCATGTAATTCTTAATTTTAAATTCGATGTCTTCAATAATTTTAGCATACAATTCCAGATCTATGACGTGTATAAGGTTGAATGTGCCTGTCTGCAATTTTGACACACCTAGGCTCAGAGTAACCAGTTTAGAGTTTGAGTAGTCCAAGATCTGAATATCCGCGGCGAACAGAGGCAGTAGCGACCTGTTGGGAAATTTAATGTTTTATAAGGCTTTTGTGGATTTCTTTCCCTGATTTTGTTACAATACTAGTATTCCTATTTTCACCTACTATTTCCTTTTTATACCTTGGGGAAAGTTTGTTACCTATTCGCTTATTGATTTTCACATAGATGGTATCTCCAATAGAATAATTTTTCGGAGGTGATCTTTTCCTGTTATGATAATCTAAATCTATGGCCTGTTTTCTTTTAATTTTCTCGCTAATTTCCTTTCTTTCTAAGTCGAGTTGTTCGGAGTTGTTCAGTTTATTTTTCCCAAAAAACACGTCTATAGGTTTCATTTTTGTTGTAGAGTGTATGGATCTATTGTACTCATAAACCAACATGTCTAGTAATTCTGAGAAAGTACTGTGGATTTTCTTGGCCTTAATACAACGCATCAACTCAGAGAGCGTGGAATGAAATCGTTCCACCTGCCCGTTAGCTGAGCTGGTGTAAGGAGGGATTTTAAATACTTTAATTTTGAAAAGGTTTTCTAACATAAATGAGACAGAGTTTGAGCTTAGAGATTTCTCATTGTCCACTACGATTGTTTCTGGTACGCCAAGAGCCAATATGATTTCCCTAAGAGGTTGTTTCACATCTTCAGTAGCTCTGGACTTTAGGATTTTCGTTAGTGCATACTTAGAGAATTTATCGATAGCGGTCAGGATAATTTTCCCGTCAGTAAAATAAATATCTATATGCGCGATTTGGCCGGGGAATTCAGGTATAGGGGTTGGTTGAAATTCAGGTTTTTCGGGGCTGCGATCATACTTGTTCTCTATACAAACGCTACACTGTTTTGTGACTCTTCTAATTTTCCGAGTCATGCCTGGAAAATAATATGTTTTCAAAATTTGGGCTTTATTCTCTCTTTCGTTCCTGTGTGCACGTTGATGGGTATCGATTATAATTCGATCCTGGTCTGATTCGTTAGTGACATCGTCTACCTGTATCTGGGTGAATCTTATTTTATAATTATAAAAATGCGTAGGGTAAATTTGCTGAATCATTCCCATTATGGCTTCTTCGGTTCTAATGCCATTGACTACTGATGGGTTTAAATGTTTCTTCAGAATTTTTATAAGATTATCGGTTGTGAACGTTGGTTCTGTAATTTGATGGCGGTGGTACGTTAGAAAAACAATTTTGAAGTCTATAGAGGAGTTCGGACTGACATTGATGAGAATCTGGTTTTTAAAGGCATTAATAGGAACTTCAACGCTGGGGATCAGGTTTTCGGGGGAGCTTTCGCCACTGTGCTGAGTTGACGTGAGTGAGTTAATGTTTGATAAATTCGCTGTTCGTGAGAGGGCATCGGCCACCACATTGGTTTTGCCTGGTTTGTATTGTAATTCGTAATCGAATTCTTCCAGGAATGCCTTCCATCTCTTTAACTTGTTGTTGTGGTTTTTATTACTAAGTGCGAATGTTAAAGGCTGATGATCTGTGATAATCTGTACTTTTGCTGATCCGTATAGGTAGCTTCTAAGTGCACCCAACGCCCAAAATATAGCCAACATTTCTTTTTCATTCGTGGCGTACATTTCTTCGGCCTTACTGAGTGTCCTAGAAATAAATGTGATAGGCCTGTCGTCTTGCGACAAAACTGCTCCTATTGCAAATTAAGATGCATCTGTTGTGAGTTGGAATACTTTTCCAAAATCAGGGTACATTAATACTAAATCTGTTGAAGTTAAAGAATTTTTTAATTTTTGAAATGCTTCCAATGCTTCGTTGTCAAGGTGAATTTCCGTTTTACTAGATTTTGTTTTGGACGTACGTCCATTTTCCCCTCTTAATAGAGCAGAGAGCGGTTTTGCCACTTTGGCATAGTCTCTTATGAAACGGCGATAGTAGCCGGAGAGCCCGAGGAAGGAACGCAAATCCTTCAAAGTTCTCGGTACGGGGAAGCTTGTTATTGCTTCAACCTTAGCCGGGTTGGTGCGAATCCCGTCGGGGGATACCATGAAGCCTAAAAATTCCACTTGTTTCTCAAAGAATCTACACTTGTCCAATTGGACTTTCATCCTTGCTCTGTTAAGAGTATGAAATATATCCTGAATGTGTCTAACATGCTCGTTTTCTATTTTACTAAATATGATGATGTCATCGATGTAGACAAAACATATCTTTCCTATATGATTACGCAGAATATCATCGAGGGCCCGCTGAAAGATGGATGGTGCATTTTTAAGGCCAAACGGGAGTCTTACGAACTCGTACTTTCCATTGTTAATGGAGAAAGCCGTTTTTTCTACGTCAGATTCTTTTACGGGAATCTGGTGGAAACCACTTTTTAAATCGAGGACCGTGTAGAATTTATTTTTCCCCAGTTGGGAAAGGACCTCGTTGATTTCAGGTATTGGGTAGCGATCTGCGATTGTGACCAGATTCAATTTACGGTAATCGATCACTACCCTGTATTGTTTGTTGCCCTTGGAGTCTGGTTTTTTAGGTACAACCCAGACAGGAGAGTTGTACGGGGATCTGGATGGCCTGATAATGCCATCCTCGAGTAGTTGACGGATTTGACCCTCAACTTCTTCTTTGAGTGACATGGGGTACGGATAGTACCTGGTGTAGACGGGAGAATCTGTGGTAGTGCGGATTTCGCCAACAACTATTGTTGTATAAGTTAATTTCTCGTCTGGCTTAGAGAATAATGATGCGCACCTTGTCACAAGTGAGTTGATAGCATTTTTCTGGGAATCGGACATATGGTCCATTTGTATGTCTAAATTATTTATTGCTTGATAAGTTTTTTGTTTAATTCTTACTTTTATTCCATTTCTTATTTCCATATAGTTTTGCTGGGTGAAAATTGTGGCTGAAAGTTCTTTTAGGCTATCGTTACCGAGTATGGCATCGAAAGATTTAAGTGATGATAGCAGGTAGAATTTGATTTTAGTGTCGTTTAGACCGAAGAGATTTGTCTCAACATGATGGCTTACTTTAGTGCTGCCACCGACTGAGTTTGCGTAAAAACATTCCTTGTTGGGAATGGGGCTAGAAACTAGAGAGGGCTGAATATAATTGCGGTTTGATCCTGTATCTATGAGTATTTCCAAAACTTTTCCGCTCTTCCTTTTGACCTCGATGTACGGTAACGAAGAGTTCGCTAATCTAAAAAATGGATATCTGAGAAATCCTCGATATCATTATTGTCTGGATCCACCACATTTTCTGATGGTTCCTCAGGTATATAATTTTCCAATGTTTCATTCAATTGACTATTTTCATATTCTAAGGCCTGATTATATTCGGAAAGCTCATCTGTATTGATATGAAAGTTACGTTGCCCTCCTCGTATATTGGGGTTTTGTTGAGGTCTTGATGGGATTGATCTTGGTACGAAACCACCAGGTTGCGTCCTAATTTGAGAGCTTTGTGGTTCATGCTTTAACTGAGGCATTGAAACAAAGGAGGTTTGCGGTCTTGGCGTGAAATTCGGCCTAATGTTTTGTTGGTTATTAAATTGGTTATTATATTGCGGAATAAATGATTGGTGATTGAATTGCGGAGTGAATGATTGATTATAAACGGGTGGACGGGTAGGGAAACCGTGAGACGTTCTAGGAAAACTGTTGTTCTGTTGACTATAACGATTTTATTGCATATTGGGCATGTGCCTTTGTGGGTTGGTTAGAGAGGAGGGGTTTGGATACTTCTTCCCTGTTCCCTGATTATTATGAGCATGATTTGTCCTGAAGTCTTGATTCTCAAGCCTTAAGCACAAATTCAAAGCGTGGGGTAGGTCTAAAGGTTCTCGTATGCCGAGTAGTCGTGGGAGGTCACCTTTTAGGCCACGGATAAATGCATCCAGAGCCTTGTCCCTGTATGTCTGGGTCAGTAACCGCATGGAATCTGGGCTTGCTTCTAGGCAAGAAATTCTGTTGAGAATTAGAGAGAGGTGCGAATAAACCGTTTGGTAAAATTCGCTTATTGATTTATTCCCTTGGACAAGAGAGACCATTTGATATTCTAGGGTGCTAAGTTCTCTCTTGTCGGCATAATGCATGGCTAAGCACCTGGATATGGCCTTCCAATCAAGTGGAGTATTGTATGACTCCAAAGCCATGTCTGCATTGCCTACGATTTTATTTCTTATTACAGTTAAAATCCCGTAATATTTGGGTGTACCCATTAAGGGCTTGTAAATGTCAAGAATGCGGTCGACGCTCTTCTTCCAAGAGCTGTATTCCACTGGGTCCCCTGAAAATTGTCTAATGCAACGGACAACATCTGGAATATTATCCATGTCACCGAGTCGATTCATATGTTCGCTGTTGATTACATGATCGGTGCCAGCGAAGTTATCGCAATTTGGATTTAATGCTTGCCTAACTAGGGAAGGACCCTTAGAATCTATGATTTGGTTCACAATAGCCGCGATCACCACGTCGAGTGCAGGAGTGGATATCACTTCTTGGCCTAAGTTTGTATGAGATGTCAGAGACTGGAATGAATTGTTAAGGTCTGTAATTGTTGTAACTGGATTTTGTGGGTTTCTGACATTTACCCCTTGAATTTCATTACTAGCACGAGGATGACTTGGAGCTTCAGGATTTCTATTAACGGGTTGGGGTGGAGCAGAACCACTTGGGTCCTTCGGATCGGTAGATAAACCAGAACGTAGGTCAGGCATATTTTGGCAGTCGAAAAAAATGTTTAAATTTCCAAATATTGGTAATGTTGGGTTTTGATTTTTTAACAAAAAAGTTGTGTTAATCTTAATTTCGTTGTTATCTTAAGTGCTATTTAAAAAAATTATTTTATGAATTTAGAATTGTAATAATATTTTCTTTTAATTTTGACTTAATATCTATGTATGTAATTTTCTGTGTAATTTCCTTAATATTACTTCTAGGTACTTTAAATTCAGAGTTGGATTTAATTAATTTATAATATTTAAATTCTCAGTAATAGAGCAATTTACTGTCACTAATATGAATCTTTAAACTAAGCTTACAAAATTGCAATCAGGATCTTCATCGTTTATAGTTGTTGACGAATCCTGGCAGTGGTGGAGCGGCTAGCTTGCATAAACTTCCTTTTCCTCCGTCCTTGGAATACAATCTGGGAACGGCTACTGGGGGGCCTCGTTTCTCCACACAAATGAATGTTCTTTTACACTAACAAAGGGCTTCTTGGGACAGGTTTTTATTGCCACTACGTGAACACTTGGTTTTGCATTAACTGCGCAAGTACTACTTGAGGACCTTTTTGCGAGTTATTCACTAGAGTTTTGTATTAATTACGCGAGAACTACTTGAGGACTTTTCCGCGGTAATATTCACTATCGTTTTTGCGTAAACCGTGCGAGTACTACTTGAGGACTTTTTCGCGAGTTATTCACTAGTTACACACCTGTCCCTGCTCGGGCGCCAATTAAAACAATTTACATTTAATTTATTAAAAAAAAATCTTTTTTTTAGAGGAGAAGCCTCTTGCTTTATTCAGATTCAAAAATCAACTAACTACTTAAGACTAACAAGAAACACTTATCACCTAACTTCACCTGCCAGCGACGTGATAGAATGCGTGATCGGGTAGGGTGTCATCTTCCGTTCGCTCCAGACGCTGGGTCAGCAGCATGAGTGTGGGACATGTTGGCAGCAGCATGAGTGTGGAGGCATCGGGTGTCCGCAATCCGTGGGAACGAATCTTTTAATATGTTCGTTGTTAACTTATATTTTATATTTTTGCGTGGGGGTGGAAACCAAAGTACAGGGTAGGTATAATGAAATCTTATTGGGGGTTATTTCTTGAATATTTGTAATACCCAAAACCTAACCTCCAACCAATACCTCTTGTTTACTTTTTCATATCAATTTTTCCTTTCTTTTTTTAGAAAGCATCATACAAAACGGTCACGTAGCAAACACGAGATCGAAGTTCTAAAACCTTGTTATAATTTGATCACCGATGAAGTTCTCAAAGTTCTATCTCGAAAAGCATTAGTTCCATATTATGAATGCTACGCTCAGATTAAAACACGTGCCGAGCCAATGGAATGTTGCGGAAGTTATAATGGAAAACCGCCAAATGAGGTAACATCGTACAGACCAATTTCGCTTTTTCCAGTCATATCCAACATCATCGAGAGGATATTACTAAGGCGTCTACCACCAGTTATAGAAGATAATAATCTTATCCTTGACCACTAGTTTGGATCGAGAAAGCACTCGAAGAAAAAAGATATGCTCAAGTGTATTTCTTGACGTCTCGCAAACCTTTGATAAGGTGTGGCGCGAAGGCCTAAAATGCAAATTAAGACAAGTTCTCCTCGTATGCCTATACGATGTTCCAGAATCATATGTCCGGAATAGACTCTTTATCATAGGCTCCGAATACTAGGAGCTTAAAGACATTTCGGTCGACATACCGCAAGGAAGCGTTCTTGGGCCGCTTATCTACATATACACTCGTGATATACTGAAAGAAGATGGCATCCTCGCTACGTTTGCTGATAACACCGCTATCCT
Organism: Xylota sylvarum; assembly: GCA_905220385.1. NCBI lineage: Eukaryota > Metazoa > Arthropoda > Insecta > Diptera > Syrphidae > Xylota > Xylota sylvarum. The sequence goes on from LR999960.1 coordinate 23,375,874, forward strand.
AGCAATAGGTGAAACAATTGAAGAAATGACTGCAAAACTGCAAAACGCACTGATTAAAGTAAATGAATGGTCGAGGGACTGCCGGATCGCCCTCAACGAATTTAAACATTCATAGCTGAGTGCCGAGAACCAACTGCGTTTATACAAGCAAGTGCTTTAACCGGTGTGGACCTACAATATACAACTTTGGGGTTGTACCAAAAAAAACTTATACAAATATTATGCAAACTTTTCAAAATAAAGTTCTTAGAGAAATTAAAACGATATCCATAGAAATCTCGAAATTCCTACAAACGAAGCAAAAACTAGGAGCTTCGCGCGAAAGCATAGAAACGGACTAATCGGACATACATATCAACAATACAGTCGTACAAATTTTGGATGAGAGCATTTTATTGCGTCGACTACAAAGAACGAAACCGTTCGACTTGGCGAGATAAGGATTACCCGAATCTAAATTGCGGAACACGCAGGATCTTTGCTTGATAAGTTATGTCTTAGTTGCTGTATCTAACAATTTATATCGAAGGGTGGTGTTTTTAGTTAGTAAAAATCTGACACTACTATGAGCACGCGCTTGTTATTCTCATAGTTTCTATTTAAGATTTTCACCTACCCTCAGCAAAAAAAAACTTTTAATAGTTTTACATAGAAAAACAACGATTGTTTGGGCGCCATAAGTCTGTAAGATCTTAAACGTCACAATTTTGACAAGGTGAGGTGGAAAGGTCTAACTAATCATTATTGAAATTCTTTAAATATTTAAAACGTTATTAGTCGTTATCATCATGGGCGTAGTATTCTTAATTTTTGATGGAATTATAACGGTAACATTGAACGGGATTTCATAATCAAATAATTATTTTGAAACGCCTGCAAAAATGGGTCATTAAAATGTTCAGGTGAATTATAGAGAATTTTAAGGCTTATAAATTTTATAGTAACAACTTTTTTCGATTATAAGTTAAAATATTAAAATAAGTTAACTTTGTTAAAAGTGGGCGTAGTTGTTTCAAAATTTAGCATGTCATCTTCTTGTACATGCCGTATATTTATTACTCACATATTAGTTTCAAGCCTAATCAAAGAAATACCCGAGAATTAGAGAATTTTTAAATATCATGTGTGTATGTACATATTATGTATTATGCCATTTGATGGCATACGTTCAAACTACCTCAAATGAGATATTTTAATGTATTCGTTTTAAGTAAAATGCCCTTTATTTTGAGGTTATGAGGAGGAAGGACGAATCCGACTGCACTTCAAATTATTAAACTACATATATCTAGACCCCAGATATTAAGTTTGAATGAAATCCGCACAGACAATCAACTCGATTTCACAAAAAGGTTTATTTTCAAACTGCGATAAAATATATATTTTTACCTGCAAAAAATAACTTACTTGATATATGTATGCATTTTTGTGTCAATTTTTAATGGAAAATAATAACTAAAAATAAACTATTAAAAGCACCGCTGAATTTGTCATTATTTCGCAATAACACTTCTAAAAATAAAATCCTATCTCTCCACGCCAATCCAAATAAAATCCAAGTTCACACATATATCGTGTTTGTTCGAAAGCAATCAACTCGGGTGCTAAAAATCACGAGATCGCCACGGTTTCGGCGTACACTTAAAAAGGTTTCGTCACAGCATTCACGTGTTTAAAGAAGTTTATTGAGCTAATTGCTGTGATTGTTTTTTGACTTTGACTGCTCTATCTATAATCATGAATAGGTTTAAATTATGATGTCTACATGTGCACACATACAATCTATAATCAGAAATTAGGTTTGAAAATAAAGTAAAACATGAAAAATTACTATCCATATAGAATAGATCGTATGATACCCTAGTCCTCTTCCTTGGAATCAGCCTTATTAAAGTGTTAAAGCGGGTGGCGTACTCCACTTTTTGGTTAATTTTTTAGCACATTAAAGGTAATCATTCGTCGTTTCGACGAAGTAATATTGAACTCAAATTTTTAGGAAAAGTTTTTGACATATTCTTATAAATTTGGATAACTTATGTTTATCAGTCTTTTTTTAAATAAAAAGCCGAAACAGTTGTTTTTTTTAATATATGAGCCTATATTGTTTCAAAAGTTGTTTATTTTTTAATAAATAAAAGTAGCGTAACATATTTCATTAAAAAGTAAAAACTGAAAAATTAAATCATTAAAAAGCACAAAAAAATAAAATTCATTTGATGCAAAGTTCAACTTTATGCTTTCCTTGCATCTAACATACGTTGACTTAGTTATGCGTCGTCTTGTGTACCGACAATATTTGCAAATTTTCCTTTTTTTTATTTTTATTTCACTAACGCATACGAAACTTAAGTATACAACGCAATATTTTAAATAAGTTATGCACATTAAAAAGTCTAATCGAACACAAAAAGTTACATAGAAGCCAATCTTCGTCGTTTCGACGAACATTGGGGCAATTTTTCGATAAAAACAACACTTAGCCAAGCAACTACTCCACCAAATGTCCGCTGCACACTACAAGAACTTAGAGATGACTAGGGTGACACGAAGAGAAAATGCGATCAGAGAGAAGAGTATACAGGTAATTGAAAAAATAAAATTGATGTTCGTCGAATCGACGAAGATTTAACTTCTAGGGAAACATATGAAAATGTAATGGAACAATTTCATCAAAATTGGATTTTTAATTTATTAACGTCTCAGGATGTTTCTGCAAGTGAAGACACGTTGAAATCCGACACGCTCATTTTTAAAATTAATATTTTAACCAAAAATTGAAAAAAATAATATTAAAATTAAATATTTATGAGTTCAAATAATTTACAATTCACTCATACAACAAGTTTAATGAAATCCAATTTTGCAACTAACATACATATATACATGTACATGAGTGAATCGCCTTGTTAAGTTCTTGTTTGACCAAAAATTGAGGCAAAAAATCCCACATAGTCCCAAAGGTACTAAAATATGTTTAATCATTCGTCAAGAACATAAAAAATTGTGCCTCATCCACCATCAAAACGCACGTTCACAATGTCATTCCAGCTATCAGCTCTTTAGACAAGTGCAATCTGCTTATAGCGCTTTTCGCTACGAACTCAACACTCTCAGCTTTTTTACCTATGTATCCTACTCTTGTGGACTTATCCCGAGTAGATGGTGAATCTTCTTCACTCTCGAACTAGCAACCCATTGCACTTATGTATGTGCGACACTTCTTTCCAAGGTCATGGAGACGGTGATAAACCAGCTTATAAAATATCTGAAATATAAATAATATCTATTCGGTTTTCGTAACAAAATTTTCAATGGTAATTTTATGGTATATTTCACCGAAAAGTGGAACCATTCTCTGTATCATTCTGGTGAATGCAAGATTGTTGCAAAGGCATTTGACAGAGTTTGGCATCAAGCTCTCTTGTCGAAAATGCGTGCATTTGGCATTATTGAACCTCTTCTTCAATGGATTGTCAATGGATCAGAGTTCCTTTCGGAACGTTTAACTCAAGTTGTTTTGGACATTTTCAACTTTGCTATCCAATTTGTCCCCAGACTCACGTCTCTGCCCTTCGACCGTAAAACTAGAGTGGTTCATCGATTACGGGTTGAAGTCGTTTAGGAAGTGGTTTTTCAAATATTTTTGAGATAACCGGCAACAGGGAAATAGGTCGATATGATTTCTTTTCATTCAGACATTTGCCTGGTTTCGGGACTATTGTATTCTCCGCGACTTTCCATTGTCTCGGAACGTAGAGCAATCTGAAGGAAGCATTGATCAGATAAAGCTGTTTGATAAGAGCCTTTTTCGGCAATTCCTTGACCAGCTGCGTCGTAATAAATTCGTAACCCGGAGCTTTTTTCGTCTTTAGATTTTTAATCACTTCCCTTAGTTCAATCAATGCAACTTTTTGCAAAATGTCTAGGCTTTCCTAAACGATCCTAGAAGTACTGTACCCTCTCTGATCTGTGTGCAATATATAAGGCATTCATCCGCCCCAACCTCGAGTATGGTCCGGTGCATCCAAAACCTCCTAGCACCTGCTAGATAGTCTGCTAGAAAACCCTGTAGATAGAAAGTCCAAAATCGCGCACTAAAAGTGATAGGGGACAGACAAATAGAGAAGTCAATAAACTCGCTCGATCACCGTAGAATTGTATCCTGTCTTTATCGCTTCCTCCACCAAGAGTCGTTCAGCGAAATAGTCAGTGCAAGCTGAAGTTTTCGCACTAAACCTACCCGGCGAAATGGCTTTAGACTTTATAGGGTCTATGTCGATTATTTCTCTACGTTACAAGCTATGTGTCAAATTTAATATACCCTTAGGATAGAGTATAAAAATACATCCAATTCACACTACTGAAAAATAATAAAATTAAAGACAATAAAATTTCCATTGGTACTAAAATTCTTATAAACAGAAGGGAATATCTAAGGAAGAAACCTAAGCAGAACCAGCAAAATAAATACCAAAGAACACATAGAAAAATATAAAAGATATTAAAAATACCAAAGGGTTTCTAAATTGCGGTAAAGAATGTATAAAATCGAAAAAAAATCTACAGCGAACTCATATAACGTAGTATACTAACGAAACTATCCTGAACACTTGTATACTCTACCTCTCTTTCAAAGAAAGGATATCGAATTATCTATCAACGACTTACAAAAAGTGCTGGAGATAATGGAATCGCAGCTGAAATGCTGAAGTATAGGAAAAATTCTCGCCGAACCTGATGATTTTATTCAATGCTATCCTGACTACACAACCAATTCCAAAATAATGGAAACAAAGTACTGTTTGGACATATTATGCGCCTTTATTAACAACTTAACATAACATACCCTAAAATATAATTTACTGTTTTCTGTTGAAGCTGTACAAACATCGTTGAATATCACCTGCCCAAATGTCTTGCTTGAAGTGACTCACAAGTCGTTCTCACCATGTCGCCGATGGAGTACATTTGTCGAAAGTCGCACCTCCGAAATCCTGAATACAATTCCCAGAAGTCGACGGCTTCATGTTAAATTGGAATACAACCCAGTTGATATCGCATCCCGAGGAATATCACCATCAACAATTTTGGATCACCGTATCTGGTGGCAGGGGCCAGATTGACTCTTGCAAAGTGCAGAAAGGTGGCCTACTTCGATCGGCTTGGAGGAACCTCCTGACTGCACTAACGAAGAAAGGAAACAAGTGTAACAGTTCTTACTCGTCGTAACTTCAGATCATCCTTTTAAAATTGTTTTTTGCAACTCAGCTTGCTAAAGATTTCTACAATGCAACCCGTTCGTAGATTGCGGATGCGATTATGCATGTCGGATTTCTATTAAAACTAATTAGGAAGGAAGTCATATAATATTTCCAAGGGGTATATTTCAATATTTGTTTTTTTGTATGTCAATGAAGTCTATACATATAGAGCTTGTAAGCGATCTGACAACGGACGCATTTTTGCCTGCACTTCAGCGATATATTGCACGACGCGGGAAACTGTCACACATATACTCCGACAACGGCACAAATTTTCGAGGAGCTGCTCGCAATCTATCAGAAATGCATAACCTCATCCTTTCAGAGCACCACAATTCGTTAGTCGAAGAAACGATTGCCTTGATGGTGTAACGTGGCATTTGATACCCCCTCAGCACCGTAAAATCTATCAAACACCAACTTCGAAGAGTCATAGGAGAAGATATGCTTAACTTCGAGTTAACTACACTTCTTTCACAAGTGGAAGCTTTAGTCAATTCTAGACCCTTATGTCGTATTTCTGACATTAATATAGATCCGCTAACTCCTGCATATTTTCTTCTAGGTCAGCCTTATTTTTCGATTCTAGAGCCATCATTGGACATACTTATCATCATGGCAGTCAATTCAAGCTAAGATCCAAGGTTACTGGAAGAAATGGTGTATGGAGTACTTGACTTCACTCCAAAACCGACCGAAGTGGCAACAAACTCAACAAGACCTGAAGATTAGCGACCTCGTTCTTGTCAAAGATTCGAATGTACCCCTTGGCAAATAGTTGAAGGGGCGAGTGATACCCATCTGAGCAAGGACGAACGTGTCACAATATACCTTTGAAAATAATATTCACTTTCTTTCAATTATATATACATATATTTTTAGAGAGATTGCGAACCAGATCATCACTTTGATTCCTCCTGTCAACACTAGCTCTGTTTAACAGAAACCTGGTTCATTCTCTGGGTTTCTACCCAGTGGTTGCCGGACATTGACACAATATATGTGCTGCCGTCCCAATTTTCTCCAGGCATAGTTCACAGGTGTCATCTTCCAGAAGAGCCATCTTCTTTCAGTGATACCCGAAATTTCCATGACCTGTAGATAACGTTACCACACATTTCCGTAATCCTGGCCCTAAGCTAAGAACTTCTCTATGAGTGGTAACAATCGGCATTTTAATAGCCATTTTCACCTGCTTGAAACCTTTTACGATTAACCGCCTTCTCTGGTGTTCCGCTGCGGCCCAGTTGCTAATTAGCTGCTCTACCATTCCTCCGCCAATTGCCGCAAATAGTTCCGGAGAACTTCGAGGTTGATCCTTGATTTGCTAGAGAGTACGCCTTTTCGTTACCCTCCGTCCCTTCGAGCTCCTTCTCACCTAGAGCGTTATCTAATTTCGAGATGCGCACTCATTGAGCTTATGAACACATTCCAATGCCAGTGATGTATTGATAACTCTTCGCTCCATGCGTCTCAGGACTGATTGATTGTCCAGTGCTACAATAATGTTTTTACAAGCAACCTGGCCCTCTTTCAGGTGATCCAACGCATGCAACAGAGCAACCATTTCCGCTTGATAGACTGAGGTACATTTCCCCAGACTTATATGACAGGCTAGTTCTAGTTCTACCATCCTTCTTTACCTATCTGTAAGGATGATTATATCACCAATCTTCTTTTCCAAAAGTGCTCCATCTTCGATAAGAGTTTTGTGATACCTTTCGGTAACACGCATTCTCTTTATTCCATCCACAACCATGTTCAATTTCCTAGTATCGTTTTTCAAGAGATCCAAGATTTACCTATGACCATATATTGCACCGCGCCAGGGCCAGTTGGCATCCCGTTGCAGATGAAGTGCCATCGATGCCGCCGCTTTCTTAGCAAATACTTAAGTCCAGTGGCAGAATACCTGAGATCATTTCCATTGCGCATGTTGGTGTTGTTGGTATTGCACTTGCGTTGGACCCTATCTAACTGCTTGTTTACAGTTTTCTGGATGGCTTTTTGGCATCATGCAACTGATGCATATGTAATAAAAGGTCTAACTAATATCGTATATATTTAGTATGCTAACCTCGGTGACATGCCCCACCTTTCTGTACATAAACGTTTGCACTGATGAAGCACACCTTTCGCCTTTCTGATCTTCTCTTCCACATGGACGTTCCAAGTTAGACCAGCATCTAAGAATACAGATACTTAACCTTCCTCGTCACATGTAGCTCCGAATTGAAAAGTGTCAAGGGCTGCAATTCTAGATCTCTCTTCTTCCTTGTGAAGATGATTTCGTCCGTCTTTTTCACATTAATGGAGAGTTCTTGTTCCTGACACCACCGTTGCAACACTCGGAGAGCATCTCTCACAGTTATATTCCACAGAGTATGTGATAAAATTCTTCCCTGAGGGCAACCTCTGCTAATCCTTGCTATACGCTCTTGAAATACCGGTCTGAATATTTATCGCCCAATTTTTGAACATATTGTCCACCCATCTCAACACCAACGGGTTAACCCAGGGTTCTTCTAAGGCTATATAACAGACTTTCGAAGCTTTATCGAAGGCACCTTCAATGTCCATTATTATGGTCATTGTCTCCTCTTCCACAACGCGTACCAATTGTTGTAGCGCTGTTTCCGCAAACCTACCAGCTCTGTACGCATGTTGTCTACTATTCAATATGGTCCACTACAATTCTCTGCATTGATTTCAACAGAAATGATGTTAAGCTGACCGGTCTGAAGGACTTTGCTTTAGTGCGGTCCTTTTTTCCCCGGTTTTGGAGAAAACACCACACCACTCTCCATGTTACCGGTATGTAGCCTCTTGCTGCTGGTTACCGGTATGTAGCTTACTGCGTTTCTATCGCCCACCTGACCGCTTCCTGTAGTAAAATGGTAACATTATTTGGTTGATCGTTTTCTGTTTCTCGCTTTTCATCGTTGGATATAAATATCAAGCAGTCCAAAAGAAAAGCAATGACGAACCACATTAAAAATTAAATAACACTTGCCAAAATTAAAGTCATTCACTAACTAGGAAACAAAAAAAAATAGACAGAGGAATAACAAACAGCTGAAAACAGTATTGGAACCTAGAACAAATAATAGAATAAAATTTGAATAAACAAAAAGTACCAAAAGAAAAAATCAGAAGAGAAACAGATATACGATAATTGACGCAATAAAACTGGCAAAACAATAAAAATGGAGCTGAGTAGACCATAAATACTTCTATCAAGAACCCAAGTCCCATGTAGATCAAAAGTACTTTCCGTCGATTTCAAAAGTATGTTGTTTATTTATTTCAATAATAGGTAGGTATTTCACAAAATAGATTTATAATTAGGCTTTTCTTTAAATAAACGCATGCACTGATTAGGTAATATTTAAAAGGTTCTAAAAAAAAAAAAAAATAGAAGACAAAAGCAAGTAAAAATGGGAAAAGCTAAACGTGGACAAAACTAATAACGATAATAATAATAAGTTTTTTAAGCTTTATTAACCTTTTTTTATTAAAATTACATTAAAATTATTAATTCCTGAATTTTTACTTACACCTATAGGGCAAGTATTGGATTCATGAAAAATTTCGAACTTGAGATTTTAATCTAACTTATATTACTATGATGGAGAAGTCCAACACGGAATGTTGGATCCGTATTGGGTCGGCCAATATCGTCTATCTGTCTGTCTGGATGCCTGTCTTTTGATCTGTGTACCTAAATATACATATATTCGACTGCAGCCTAAACGGCTGGACGGATTTGCTTCAAACTTCATACCTGGGGTCTCTTGGATGATTCCCAGAGGTGAAATTGGAATTTTCAATCTAACCTCAAAATTAAGAGTACTTTACTTTACGTAATTTTACAAATTGGCTGTTTATCAGCTATTTCTGCAGCGATTGGGCTTAAAATTAATATCTGACGTGAGTATAACAAATGCAAAGATATGACATACCCCGCCCACTTTTCAAAAAGTGAAAAATTTAACATTTGAAAATTTTTTACTAGAAATCGAAAAAAATTGTTAGAAGAAAATTAAAAGTCATTCAAGTGCATCTAAACACTACATATGCCCACGCCTACTTTTTAAGGGCGGTTTTAAAAAAAAATAAAAACAATTTGTGAAATCTTCCAGATTGCCAGGCTTTCAGTTCAATTCTATCAACTCCATCAAAAATGCAGAATGCTACGCTCACTTTTTTAGGCCTCATGTCTAAGAAGAACACGATTTGAATTGCAGTGTTCATAAGATTGTAAACTTACAGCATTAAGGTGCAAGTACGTACTTTTTTTATGTTGTACACCAAATAAATAAAATTTTCTTAAAACTTAATGAATTTTGCTGTATGAAAGCCGTTCATTAATATTATGTTCAATCATTATTTCAGTTTACATTCAGTTACCGTAAGCACCATCCAGATACTTTTCGAACTGCATCATTCCGTTCTTCCATTCGTGAGGAAAGCCCTCACCTTCGGAGCCTTTCTATGTAAGTGGGAGCAATAGCTCAGTCGAAGTTGTTGTTCTACTACCTTGGTAGAACGGTCAGTGCTTTGACCGCGGTAGTGATCTCATTTGCCCCCCTTAGGGGGTTGTGGTGCGTATTCGGGTATCTCCTACCTCTGGCATCAATCTAATTTGAGTGTATATCCCTGTCAAGCAAACAATTTAAGACTTATTCAATCTTTTGAGCTGGTCCTCGCTTAAATTAAACAAAAAACCTTCTAACCCTTTTACTGATTCACAATGGACCTTTAGGTCTCCGAGTGGACGTGATGTGTTTTTATCCGTCACACACCTCTTCTTTAACCTTTAACCCTTTTATTGGGTGGTGAGAGCATCTGCTTGTAGTTTCTTCTACTTTTGTAGGCAGCACGTGGATGTATTATTGCGCTTGTCATGTCGTCGTCCACTACACTTTTGAAAAATTTCACAGCAGTATGATTTCCTGTATATTAGGAATATTATCCTGATCGATGGTGAAATCGAGATACGAGTATAGGCACCCGTACCTTGAGGTACACAGTGAAGCATTCCGAGTTTAAAATACAGCGAAGCAATGCAATTAGGTTAAATAACAAGCTAATACTATTCTGTTCCAACATAATGTTACAAAGTATATCTAACGAATAACTTTTTCTACTATTGAGTATAAAGTGTGCTTAAAAAGTTTTGGTGGCGTTTTGAGAAACTAAGAAGAACTATTATGTTGAAACTAAAAGGAATCTAACAAGAATTAGGGCAATAAATAAAGACATGAATACATTTAGGGGCAAAGAAAGAAGAAGCATGTAATCGTAAATGATATATGTAAGTTCATAAAAAAGATGAAGAAAAAAAAAAAGAAATAGCTAATCTACGATCCATTTAGATAAATTGTATCTTTTTTATTTGTTATTTTTGCACCAATAAAGAATCTGACAGATTGTGAGCGACTCTCCAAAGGCATCTGGAACACGTGAAAATAATTATCTACAGATTCCAACACATTGTTTGGTTATCTGATGCAATATTTTTTGATTTATTGTAATATATCATATATGTGTATAATAAATTAACAATAATCAATTATATCAAGCAGCAATCACATTACTTAGTATACATACATATATATGTCTTTTTTAGCACAACTGCAGACATATTCAAGCAGTTTTGATTAGAAAAGCATTTGACTCGGGCGCTACAAATCACGAGAGTATCACGATAGCAGCGTGATCTCAAAATGGCTTGTCATATCATTCACGTGTTTATGACATCGAGAGAGGTGTGCTAAGTTAATCGTTGGGTTGACTGCTTTTAGGTTTTTATTGAGTGTATAAAGTGATAACTGCCCTGCGTACATGGATGAAGCTAGTTTATTTCGTAAGACGCGAAAGAGATTATATAAAAATAAACTTAAGTAGGTAAACATCAGAATTACATATATCTATCGTATAATGCCCTTAAATAGCCGTGTTAAAGTTGAGATGGCACTTGATTATAGATATAAACGTAAGGACATATGTACATACATATGTATATGGTTGACAACGTCCAGTTTACGCGTTCACGGGTGGATCTAGTTCTAAGATGATAACTGGCATTTCTATAGTTATCATTGTGGTTGAATCAAAACGTGCAGTACGACACTTATGGTTGATGCAAAAAAATGATACGCTGTCATACGATCCATTCCAGATGGATTGAATTATTTTCTGTATGTTGTTGTTTTCGTGAAAACTGGAAAGACCACACTGAAGCCGCCCAGAGTGGATTTCCACTAAAAAAATTAGCAACTTTTGGTTTTATTGTTTGAGGTGTTACTAAACCACTTTTAGTGACTAATTTTTCTGTAATTTTTTTTCTTTTCTCCGTGTAAATTTTTAATTTCTAGTTAATTAATTCAGAAGGTTTTACCCATTTCAGTCTTTGTTCTTCAATTTTTTATATACATAACTACATACATACATAGTTTGTTAATATTGAAATAATTTTGTCAATTTTAATATATAAAATTTTATATTTGTCATTATAAAATTTGGCTTTGCTTGGATTTACCACCGAAAATGCAGTCAACAACACGTTCACGTAAACAATTGTCAACGCATAACGGGTTGTATACAAGACGCTGATTGAATCTATAGTCTATTGTCTCTCTCTCTCTCTATCACTTTTAACAATCAGTGTAAACTTTGTTCGAATATCGTATTCGTTCTTGAATGGACCCCCAAAATAAAGAAGTTTAACTAACGTGATATCATTTTTTTCAGTAGTTTGGCACTAAGTATTTAATTCGCAGATAATATTATATCAGAGCTGTTATGTTCATGCTAAATTTTCTCAAAACGATGACTAAGAAACGATTCAAGAGAAACCAAAGTAGACTTGATCACATATCGTATTCTACACGTAATGTTAAAGTTTGTTCATTCAAATGATATAAAAATAGCTACATTCCGTTGAAAAGAGAGAAGAACCCCCTATTTAGTAGTGCTTATGGATAAAAAAAACTTCTTTAGTCAAAAGCATGTCAAGTCGAAAACATCTAAGGCACTATCAGTTTTATGGCTTGTGCGTCGGTAGTTTGATGGAGGGGACTCCCAAGTAAATATATGACTGCCTTCTGCACTCAGCTGCACGAGTGGTTTTCCAATACATCTTTTCCATTGCCTTAAGTGTATTGCTAGATCTATGTACTTTCTCTTGATACTTGTGTATATCATGGACTGGACGGCTTTTCGTATTATCTACACTAGAGTTTTGATGAATTTCCGTGGCACTTATCCTACGACCCTGTTCTCTGTGATATGGTATGATAATTTAAACTCGATTTTTCTTTCGTTTGAAACTAACTTCAACCAGATTATGAGCCAGCAGTGAACTTCGAATTTTTATGGATGGGTCGGGTGTCCAGCTCTTTAGTTCGGTGCTGGTGTCAGAGGACCACAACATAAGCTTTTACTGGGCGTTAGGCAAGTATGCATCTGTTTTTTAGCAGAAAGCTGCATCCAGGCACTATCCCAATGGCCATGAACTATGTAAATATGAAGGGGTGGAGGGGACGTGCTATGAGTGTTTACGCTCAAAGCCTTTTAACTACTTCCAAAATAGTTGAAGAATTCATGAACTCTCCAAGTTTTGTTGCTGGGCTTAACTCATTAACTGCTACTTTAAGCGCAAAGCATGATTTCTCAGAACCATAAACAATTTTTAGTTATTAAGATATTTACACAGTTGACATGGTATACATAAGATATTTTTCTGTGTCAAATCTACAAGTCTATTAATAAATAAATTCCGCTTTCTGGATGACAAGGTCTTACCTATAGCATTGCCTAGCAAATATTTAGATATGTACATATGTAGGAATACTCCTAATTGACTTAGTTGATAAATAAAATAAATGCAGAAGTAAATAAAATCTGCAGACAAGATACACTCATCGCATCAGGATGAAAATACCTACGCTCAGTTTGTATGATATGAATCATAGTTCATCGTGAGTTTATTAATAAAATGGGTTAATCTTCATTATTATTTGTGCAAGGGAAGAATTATTTATTGTAGTCTTTAAATCATTCGATGAGTAAGTTTTTTCTGCACTTCCATCCACACTATGCTACATTTGTATGTATATGGCATACTATGCCACATTTCCACTTGTCTACTCTAGACATTCGTTGGTTTTTGCTTGAAACATTGTACTTGTAAAAAAAGTTTTTTATGAAAAGAATTCTTAGTCAAAATGATGCCTCTTTTGCGGCTGGCGCACGCTGCTATAAATGTACAAGGTGGCGTAAAATTAATCACCCTATCGGAAGATGTTATAATTTTTGCAAATGGCGTCGTACGTCAATCATTGACATTTGTGAACTAGATAGCTGTTGTATACAAACAGACAAGCAATGGAGCGCTATACTCCTCAAGAGCTTGAAATAATTGTGTCGATTTTTTTGACCAATAATCGGTCGGTGGTGTTAGCGCAGAGTGAATTTCGACGTCGATTTCCTAATCGTGTCGCGCCAACTGGGCAAACATTCCGGCGCTTAGCTACTCGACTCGAACAGACTGGAACCACAGGAGACCATGCAGGGCGTGGCTGCCACCGGACTGGTCATTCGACCGGGAATATCGCGGAGAACGAAGAAACATGAACCAGACGACGGACATCGCTAAAGGGCCATGATAAATGACTTCTTACTGCCGTAATTGGATGAACGGGGCTTGGTGAACATGTGGTTTCAACAAGACGGTGCAACCGCACACACAGCATGAGCCATAATGAATATTGTGAAAGAAGCGTTTCCTTGTCGCGTAATCTCCCGGCGATTTGGCATGGCCAGCAAGATCGCTCGATTTAACCATTCCAGACTTCTTTCTTTGGGGCTACTTGAAGTCGCGGGTTTATGCCAACAAGCCTCAGACAATCGCAGTCCTTAAGGAGAATATTCGACAGGAATGCGAACAGTTATCAACGGAAATCTTGCGGAAAGTCATGAAAAATGTGATAAAAAGGGCACAACTGTGTATCAACACTTGCGGCAGCCACTTTGCGGATACCATCTTTTCCACTTAACAGAAAAAATTTTAAAAATCCAAATAAAGATTTCCAACACTCAAAATCATTTTTTTAATGTAATGTTTTTGTAATTCAAAAACAAAATTGGATGATTACTTTTGCGCCATCTTGTCCAAGTCAGTAGAGCAATTAGTAGACATCAATAACCTAAATTTAGTGGGCAAATCAGTAGATATCAAATAGTTCTGCCCACCACATAGTAATTATTAGGACCACCAGCATAATCAACACCCAAATATAAGAAAGCACAGGTGCATAATAAAAATGTATTCATATGTTTTGAATTGTCAGCAAACATCAATTTACAGAAAACATTTTATTTTATTTATTGTAACATAATAGTACAAGATTTTATATCTTATTATAAGTATCTAACGAAAACGAAATGGGCTGTACATTTTTTTTATTAAAATGTAATTTATGAGCGGTGTGCACCCACTGCACTGGAGCGGATTGAAGGTACTATAGCGATAAAACTTTGTAAGCACAGTTGAACAAGTACTGCATTTCAAAAGGTCGATGGAGAAGCTCATTGAACTTGTCAAACTAATAGAACAATTAGGAATCCGAAATACATAGTAGTAGACCATACGTCCACACTGGCTTTAGCACTTGCTGTTAGATAAGCAGTTTGTTATGTAGGCTCAACTTCGAATGTTTTCCGAGTAGCCAGTACATTTGTCGGTATTTTTTTTCGAGCTCATCGCGTTTCTTTTTACGTGCGAATTCCATTTAAGCTTAACATATGCAGTCATTCCTAAATATTTTGCTTCATTCGCGTGCCGTATTTGAGTCGAGTTTAGATATACAGACAATCTATCCTTTTTTTTCTGTAGGTAAAATTGACGTGAGTAGACTTGCTTTCGTTCAGTATAAAACGCCAATAATTCATCCAAGCATGGACTTTATTAACAGCAGGTTGCAGCTTTTCAGTTGCTGCTTCAATTGTATCGCCCGTTGTCAATATCGCCGTATCGTCCGCAAACGTAGTTTCTTTCCTGCGGGATATCACGCGTGTAAAGTACATATGGGAGCGGGCCAACACTTCCACACTTCCATTTCCTTGAGAGACTTCGACCGCAATCTTTTTGAAGGCAGAGTAATCGCTTCCGTGCTTAACTCGAAAGAGTCTCTCGGTGATGTACGATCGTAGGATTTAAAAGAGTTGCCTTGGCAGTAGTTGTTGCTATTTATACTCCAAGCCTTATCGAAAGCTTGTAAGACGTCAAGAAATACACAACAACAAATTTTTTTTTCTTCGAGAGCTTTCTCAATCACGCCAGTTATTTTGTGGACTTGATTTATTGTAGAATGTTTGGTTCTGAATTAGAGCCCCCTAAGAATTAGAATCTTTATAACGTATCAAATTCAGTTATTTAATTTTGCATTTCTTTTAGCCACAACTTACGGTTGGAAATTTTTATCTTTATTCGGTTCGGCCTAACGACTTAAGTCCGAAACAGACATCTTTCGTCGATTACGGGTTGTAGTTGTTTAGAAAGTAGTTTTTCGAATATTTTTGAGATAACCGGTAATTGGGAAATAGACCGATATGATTTCTTCTCATTCATAGATTTGCCTGGTTTCGGGACCATTATAATCTCTGCGACTTTCCATTGTCTCGGATCGTAGAGCAATCTGAACGAATCATTAATCAGATAGACCAGTTTGATAAGAGCCTTATTCGGCAATTCTTGACGACCTGCTCCTTTCGTTCGCGCCTTTCTTTCCAAAAACATAAAAAAATAGATCTGGAAAGATACAGACAGATCCTTTAAATCAAGATTTAGTATTTATACCCTATCCTTTTAGTTCCATTTTCTTACAAAGTTCAATTAGTTCTTTTTTTTACTTACGCCTACATACATACGTAAATACATACTGGATTACCATTATAGAGAAATCGAAAATTGAGTTGCCGTCTGTCGGTCTGTCTATCTGAACGGCTGGACAGATTTGGATCAAAATAAACATAAAGCGTCTGTGAGACCCTAATATTAATTAAATAATAAAATAAATAATTAAAATGTTACTTTACTTACCCGCGTCAAAAAAATAACACGAACGGTCTCTGGGACCGAAACGCAAGAGCCCGTAGTTTTTCTTCTACTTCGAATAGTTTTATGAATTTTTTTTAATCAGTAGAGTGATATATTGTTAACGAAATAAAACAAAGTTTGTATTAGTTATTGTATTTAACAAATAAATGACAGTCTTTTTATTAAGCCTCTTAAAATTAGAAGTAATTTGTCGGTCTCACAGACCAATTTTACAAAAGACGATTTAAGTTGCGCTACAGTTGGGGGCGAACCTGGGCCTCAACCAACATGCCTCTCCAGATAGCCCGATCCTTAGCTAACTACTTTCAGTTGCGGAATCCAAGTCGGTTGAGGACCCCTTCTACTTGTGCTCGCCACCTAAGGTTTTCCGCTACTGCATTGTCCCTCCGGTTTCGATTCAAAGACTCTATGGGCCGGAGCGCTGCTGTCTATTAGTTCTATACGTCCTAGCCACCTCAAACGACTGATACGCAGTTTTTTTGACTAGGTCGATGTCGCTGTACAGCTCGTATAGGGCCTTAATACTCAATTGTCTTCTCAGCTGCAAGAAACAATGATTGGCAAGAGTTATTCTTCGTTTTATTTATTTATTTATTGTTCTTATATTTCTGGTGTTGTTTTTAGAGTTGATAGCAGAAGCAAAGTCCCTATCTACCTCAAAGCTATAGCTGTCTATTGTGACATTCTGTCCAATTCATCGATGTTGTGAGTGCTTTCTTGTTGACAGCATATGCTTGGTATTGCCCTCGTTTACCGCTAAACCCATTTTGGAAGCGTCCGTTTCAATACTTGCGATCGACGACAGCCCGCTGAGTTCTCCCAATGATGTCAATATAGTCGGCGAATGCTAGAAGTTACACAGACTGTTGCTAGATTGTGCCTCCGGTGTTAGCTTGTGAGTTTCGCACAATTCTTTCAAGTATGATGTTGAAAAAATCATATGACATCGCGACACATTGTCTAAATCCTTTTTCGCCATCGAAAGTCTCGGTGAGGTCGTTACCGACTTTGATGGAGCAACGAGCGTTCCTTATCGTCATCCTGCACAGGCGAACGAGTTGGGCAGGGATGCCAAAACTAGACATGAGTCTGTATAGCTCGTCTCTATAAATGCTGTCATATGCGGCCTTAAAATCGATGAAACGATGGTGGGTATCGATTTGGACTTTTTGAGTTTTTCGAGGATCTGTCGCGCTGTGAAGATTTGATCAATTGTGGATTTTGCTGGTCTGAAACCACACTGATAGGGGCCAATCAGGTTGTTGACAAAGAGTTTCAGACGTTCACACAATATGGCAGATAGGGTCTTGTACGCGATGTTGAGGAGACTGATACCTCTGTAATTGGCTCAATTGAGGTGGTTTCCTTTCTAGTGGATCGGGCAAACGGTGTTGAGATTTCCGGACGGAAGTTTCGGCTATCTTAGACTGGATTGAATGGTTAATTTTGCCTGACAGCGGAATGTTGGTCTTCGTCGCCGTTATACAGTCTGCAGAAGAAGTTTTTCCATATTCACAGCACCGACTGTGACACTACTCATGGTTTCCTTCTTCATCACTCAGGTTTCTGTACCGGACTTGTTGGCTTGACACATTCATTTTACCTATTGGTAAAATTTCCCTACATAGTATAATCTCCCAATTTCTTCGATCGCGCGCTCTCTTTTACTCTTTTTTCTTCTTTCGGAGAAGCCGATGTTCTTCCCGTCTCGTTTGCTTGTAAAACTTTGCACCGCCGCTTTGTACGCCACTTGTTTAGCTGCATTTGCTTACCGACACTCTTTGTCAAACTAAAGGTTTATTGGTGGTAGTCAGGTGAAACCCAGCACATCAGTTACGGCATTTCTGATGGTTGACCGTTTCTTAATCAGAAGACTACCATGTCCTCTTGTAAATACTGATCTGAGGAAACCGTGTGCCTGCTTCGTTGTTAGACGTGGTGTCGTGTGGCTCAAGTAGTTAGTGCGTTGGACTACGGAGCGAGGGGTTCGAGGTTCAATCTATAGACAACACCTAAAATTTTCTTTCACGGTCTTACCTCTGGGAAAGATGCTCGCTATAACAATTACCATGCTGTACACCACAGTTTTGCGTCCTCCTTTTGGCAGGCCCTGCAAATTTTTGCATTATAGCAGTTTAGGGCCTCTACTAATTGTTCGACTACACGCGGCTTTTTAATGTCCGAACACTCCACATGCAGATCCAAAAGTCATTGCACTCGTTTGCTGTGTTCATTAGCAGTAGGGTCATCATTATCCGAAGCTCATTGTTGCTTCGAAACTATTGTTATTTTTCCCGTATTAGGGAAATTACCTCGAAGCTTAACCCCCAACCTGGAGGAGCAATTTACTTTTTGTATACCTAAGACAAGGAGCCGGATTTTTCGGAGTCAGTAACCCACTTCGGAGATACGAGCACTGCCGTTGGCCCATTTAGGGTTCATCCGCCACTAACCCTTTTCTAACTCAGCTCAGTATTGGAGATCCCTATAGATCTGGTATTCAAATATGTTGAAGCTGCTTATATAGCGATAACACTAATAGTTCGACCTGTCTAGAATTGCTAGACTCCACTATTAATTCCATCTAGAGAATTCGTCCGCTGGCGCCTGGATCAAGAGGAAGTGCTTGTACTCCTCCTCGACAGCTACCACCAATGACCTTCCAAAGCGGTTGGTTACCCATTGTCCGAGGTACTAGGTACTAGGAGTTGATAGTGAGAATCTATCGTGAGAACGCTTGTGCTCTCATATGTATATTCGCGTAACTATCCGTTGGGCACTCCTTATAGCCGACTTCACAGAACGTCACAATAGACAGCTATAACTTTGAGGAAGTAAGGGACTTTATCTACCTCGGCTCTGCTATAAACTCTGACAACAGCATCTCAGCAGAACTAAAACGAAGAATAACTCTTGCCAATCGCTGTTTCTTTGGGCTGAGAAGGCATTTGAGTAATAGTGCCCTATCCCGAACAACTAAGCAGATTCTGTATAATACTTTGATCATCTCAGTGCTGTTTTATGACGGAAAAGCTTGGACTTTATCTAAAGATGATGAAGATATCCTCGGTCGTTTCGAGAGAAAGATTTTTTCGGTCCCGTTTGCGTTGACAAGCTTTGGAGGAGGAGATTCAACGACAAACTATACGAGCTGTACAGCGACGACGACCTAGTCAAAAAATTGAGTCCTTTAAGAAGGCTAGGACATGAAGAGCAGATGGACACAAATGCTACGGCCCGTAAGGTCTTCGAATCTAACCCGAAAGAACAACGCAGTAGCGGAAGACCTCACCTTAGGTAGCAAGCACCCGTGGAAGGGGACCTCAACAAATTTAGAGTGCGCAATTGGAGGTAGTTAACTTAGGACCGGTCTAACTGGAGGGCCTTGTTGGTTGAGGCCCAGGTTCACCTCAAACTGTAGCGCAACCTAAGTAAGTCAGTAAGTAAGACCCCACAAAGTATATATGTATATAGTCGTGATCAGTATCAAAAGTGAAG
Source organism: Xylota sylvarum (assembly GCA_905220385.1). NCBI lineage: Eukaryota > Metazoa > Arthropoda > Insecta > Diptera > Syrphidae > Xylota > Xylota sylvarum. Next base: position 23,395,758 of record LR999960.1, read on the forward strand.
ACAATTGAGCCATGTCTGTCATAGAAGAGTGCAATTTCATATCTGGACTTTTGAGAAGGAGAAACACTATTCTATACTATAGATATTCAGACTGTCTACAATTCAGCCATACATACTCCCACTTTTTGTGGGCGTTTTCATTAAAAACCGATTTTGATGAAATTTTCCATGTAACATCCTCAAACGTTCGAAGTTATCATTGTGATTCGAGAAAAAAATTTAGTGTGTCACGCCTATTGCGTGGAAAAAGAAATAGGGTATCAAATGATCTATACCAAGCAGGACATGTGTATGTACATATGTATAAATGTATGTATGTGTAAGCCTGTACGACCCAAACGTGAGCTTTATTTTATAACCAAAATAATCTACAAGGAAGTTCGAGTATGTATACATATACATATGAACATACATATGTGCATGACTCTTCTGCCCAGGTTAACAGTGGGGGTTAAAATTCCATTTAAGGTTTAAATTTATGTTTAACAATTATGTCGGCTTCGAAGTACTGCTTAAAAGCTTAAACAGGAAGTTTTTCGAGCATATGGAAGTTTTATGCATAAGAGCTGTCAATTACTACTCTCGGATGTTTTTTCAGACCTACGGAAGAAATATGTTGGTATCATTTAAGATCAATTCTGGAGCTCCTCCTCCACCGACTTAATACAATATCTTCAAAAATCACGGCAATTTGTAAAGTTTGACGGAGGATAGAATACAACATGATTCCTTCTAGAAAGATTGTACTTTTACCGTATGCTTTGTGGAAGTTTTATCGTCAGAAATTAAATTATGTTTTAAGAATCGACTTTCAGATAATGGGCCCGTAAAATGGCATTTGTTCTTATGGTGAACGATTTTTTACTGAATTTACTAACACTAATTAAGTTCTGACAAACTCATTCCAGGTATGAAATACACATGTATGGACTTCAATACACCCTCTTGGCAACAATTTTAAAACATTTCTGTAATCAGACTACAGTACTATTGTCTACCACTAACTATAATGTGCAGATTATCTCCGTCAAAGAGGAATTACCTTCAATTCAATGTGTTTTATGAGCATGACACTGGGTGTGTGTAACGTGATCAGTATAGATTACAGTCCAAGTAAACATTTTTAATCCCAATCCGTGATAACAATCACATAAACTCATTGGAAATGCTCCTACTCTTGAAAAGCACCTGCTTTTGTTGGTGTTTACACTTCTATACTAGAGTTAGTAAACGAAGAGCTTTGACTTTAATAACCTATCCCGTAAAGACTATTAATTATACAACGTAGTTTGAGAAATAATGGCAATAGACAATATACAAGGTGTGCAGTCCAAACGTTAAGTACGTACATATGTACATATATACACGGACATACGTACGCATATACTTATCCTTCTAATCGCTTATATGACAGGACAAATAAAAAAATTGTTTAGACTGCACATCAAAGCGAGAATTAACCACATACTAAGTTTCTGCATAGCGAACTCCAATATTACGGGCCTCATTTCGAAGGAGATTAGTCGGTAATGAGAAGGTCGTCAGATTCAGTAGTGTATTGAAGTGAAATTAGAAATCTCTTAAATTCGAAAGTATTCAGTCGGCCAATCAAGGGATAATGGATAATACGCTTCAACTATACACCAAGCGGTCAGTCGAAACTATGGAAGCAATAACGACAAAGAGACGGGAAGAACACCGGCTTCTCCAAAAGAAGAAAAAAGAGCATGATTACCAACAGGTAAAACGAACGTATCAAGCCAACAAGTCCCATACAGAAGCCTGTAGAGATGAAGACGGAAACCTCGTAGTAGAGTCAAAGTCGGTGTTGGTCGGATGAGTGTATGCCTGATGAATAGAATCTCAACACCGCTTGCCCGATCCACAAGAAAGGAGACCCATTCAATTGCGCGAATGACAGAGGTATCAGTCTCCTAAACATCGCGTACAAGATATTATCTGCCATCCTGTGTGAACGTCTGAAACCTTCCGTCAACAACCTGATTGGCCCCTGATGATGTGACTTCTTTAACACGATACTTGAATTGTGGGAAATGAAACTACTATCGTAGGCCTACGATGTCGATATATTTGTCGTGTTATGCGTGTTTTATTTTGCATACTAATGGAAGGAGCTTATTGTTCAAGCCCGTGATCGAGGAGCTATTTTTGTTTGAGTAGCTTTATCATGACAGTTATTCTCCTTGATTTTTGGAAGATGTTTGCGAGAAGTGTGACCGTGGTGTTCTCTGGGAATCAAACCTCGAATTTTCCACTCAGTAATATTTGGAGCTTATGTAGATGTCTAATATTTATACCGTATCCTAAGAGTATATTAAGTTTGATATATAGTTTGTAACATAAAGAAATAATTGAGATGGACCCTACTAAATATATATGTATATTCGTGATCAGTATCAATAGCGAAGACGATTTAGCCATGTCCGTCTGTCACCACTTTTTGGGCCTCAAATTTTGAGCTAGGAGAATAAAATTTCGTATCTGAGCTTTTGAGAAAGAGAAGCAGTACAAGTCTAAAATTTTTTTTAAATCCACCCACTCCCACGCCCACTTTTTCATAACTTCACTAAATTATATGAAACCGAAAAATTTTGTTAAGGCCAAATATTTAGGCATTTAGATTCACCCATACAAATTTTTATGAAATTTTACATCTAACATCCTCAAACGTTCGACGTTATCTCTCCACTCCCACTTTGACTTCTCTCCATGATTGGGGTACATACATATGTAGGTGCAGCTAAGGCAGCCTATGAAAATCCGTATGAGCCACAGGCCGGAATATCCTTTTGAGCTTTGCAGTATCATAGTAATAATCCCCTCAAATCCCGGCTATTTGTCGGGGGGAGGTGTCAATGGCCCGCGCAACTTTCAGTTCATAGCATTAGTATTTAAAATACTCAAAGCACATCTTAACCGAATCAATTTGATTCAGGTTTTCAAAGAAATATTCTAAGGTACCGTAAAGATCTTCAGTGACCGTAAAACAAATGAGCAGCAGCCTTATTTTTAAGCAATATGCTCCGATGATTCCACCAACTTGGATACCCAACCATAAGGTACATTTTTATGGATGTTATGGAGTCTGCAGTGTCTCTTGTGGATTGGTTAGTCTAAAACCGACAATCGTTCGTTCTTAACAAACACGACGACGACTCGCGTCTCACCTTTTAGAGAGTCTGTGGTACAAAATCTAGTCAAGATTCGACATTTGGATTGCACAGATGAATTACTTATTATGCGTATGTGCCATAAAGATCACTAAGTCCGATATTGACCTATATTCAAAGTAATATTGTATAATTTAGCAACATTGTTCAAGCTATAAACTACATATGTACATATGTACGTATGTATGTATGTACATGTACATAAATATAATCGTGTTAAATATAATCGTGGTAGTGCTCTTAGATATACGGAATGAAACGCCTACTTTACTAGGCCCCATGTATGTACATATGTATTTTATGCTTTAACTTTTTATACCCTATCTTAACGGTATGTTAAGTTTGATACATATGTATGTAGTTTGTAACGTAGAGAAATAATTGAGATAGACACTATAAAGTATATACATATATTCGTGATCAGTATCAATAGCAAAAACGATTGACCCATGTCTGTCCGTTCGTCCGTCCATCTGTATGTCACCACTTTTTGGGCCTTAAATTTTGAGCTAGCTGGTTGAAATTTTGTATTTGGGCATTTCAGAAAGAGAAGCAGTACAAGTGTAAAATTTTTTAAAATCTACCCGCTGCCACGTCACCCCTTTCGCAACTATTTTACATGAAATCGAGAAATTTTGCTAAGACCTGAATAATTTATAAACCTTCAGCATAAAAGTGTAAGTACGTATGACCCAGTCGTGCACATTATTTTTCAACTTCCCCGTCATAGTCATGTAAAATTTGATTGAAATCTTGGATTTGAAATTTTTCAGAAAACAATAGAATCCTATTTAGTCTTGATACATAAATATGTATATACATATGTAGGTATGCAGTAAAACAATAGATTTCAAAATTTTCGTAATTCGCAATATCAAACCCTGGAACATACAACATATCTAACAGCTTTAAAATCTCATCTTCGAGATCACTGTTAGAGAACACATTCTTTTTAACTTAAGAGAATTCCATCGATGAGATACACTTACTCATTAAGAGAGTCACCGCAGTACAGAGTCATTGCTTATGTAAATAATTTTCTTTTATTGAAATATCAGAATTTTCATATTTAAATGAGAACAACTCGTATCTACAAAATCGTACATTTCATTTTTTTTTCCAAAGAATACACGCTCTTTCCAATAAAAGTATTAAACCCCCGTATCCACTTGTTGCTACTTGCGACAGTTTATCGCGGTTATCATTAAAACAATCTTTTCCAGCATGCTATAATCGACTGAATATAACAAAACTGAGTACGCGACTCGCTTACACAAATATTCAATTATCATTATTTTTTTGGGTTGATTTGCCGATTTGTCATCATTCACACAACAACGACAACAATTCGTCGACATTCTCGTTTTTTGCCCAACCTACGACACGATTATAATATAGGGTACTTCATTTAAGCGATCAATTAGTGGAAAAGGTATTCCACTGCTAAGTCAGACGCCGACTGAATCTGTTCGTCTCCAACTTCGCGGAAATAAACGTTTGCCAAAAAAAAAAAAAAATAACAAATAAATAAAAAAGAAAACAAAAATAAAGAAACAAGTAAAAATTTGTGTAACCAGATTGTTTTTGTCGTCTCCGCACCTTGTTGCCTCTTGTTGGCAGTTTCTCTGTAACTTTTAGTTTTCGCGTTCTTATGTTGGAATTTTTTTTTGTTTTAACGTTCAACAAAAAATCTTTCGGTATGCAATTTATTCGAAAGGGCTTCTGAGAAGAACTAAGTTTGCGTATTGAAAAAGGTTTCCAATCAAGTGGATGTGTGCATCTCCATGGGTGACCCAAAAAAGTTTTAATACGAAATAATAAATCTAATATCATTATTATTTTTTTTTAATTGTTTATGAAGTTGATTTGTGTAAACATTTTGTGAGCAATTTTTTTTATTGTGCTGTGTTCCTGTAAGGACGTTTCTTACGACGGTTGCGAAAACTCCTCTTGAAGGTGAGTGACAGTGTGCAATAGTTATGAATAGACTGCTTGTTAGCGTTGTGTTTATTATTTGTTCATTTACTCATTATGCACATGTTAAGCAGACAGACATATTAAGAGTACATGCACTAAAGGAAAAATAATTGCAACTCGTATAAGTATGTAGGTATATATTCATGTATATTTTATGTCAATAGCGACATAGAGTCAACATTAAAACAAATAATTTCAGAGAAAAGTACGTATGTACAAACATATGTACATACATATGTATGTATGTACTGTGATATTAGTTTTCAGACATATGTAGGTATGTGTAGGACACGTGTATTTATACATGTACGTATTAATTTTGTGAAATATTTCGAACTCGAGCTTTAATCAATCTCGACACTATTATTTTTTATAAACTGATGTGGGTCCGGCAGCGCTGTTGTTTCTACTACTGTAGTAGTATTGCACTATTTTCGGTCACATTATACTACATGTAATACTACACAATTCATATTTGAGTTCATTGGCAGATTTATATAAATTTGAAGATACACATATACATATGTACATATGGGAACTGAAGGATATCTTTCAAACATTAAAGTATTTTTGTACTTCTTTCCCATTAGAGAAAACACAAGTGGTTTCTCAATTTTCATTGAATCGTTATTAAAAGTTCAAGTTTTTGTGAATATTTTGTTCTATGTATCTTATTAATTGAAGGTTAACGCATGTAGATACAAATATGGAACGACATCCACAACAACGTACAAATTTCTGTTTGCGTCCCATATAGAATACCACGAAAAGAGATAATGTTTATCCTGTGATATTAATTTTCTTAATCCTTTTTATTGTTTGCCTTTAAATTAGGAGAAAGGGTTTACACAAAGTGTGGTGTTTTACTTTCCTTAATGCCGAACAACAGAAAAAAAGGGAAGAACATTTTCTTCTCGTTTAAAATTTGAAAGTATATTAACGGAGATTCTTAAGCTATCTCAAGAAATAAGTATGTACTTATCATACACCAGATACATATGTAACTCGGAATAACTTCCCTAATCTCATTTAGAAGCTCTTGCGTTTGGCCGGATAATACATCCATACATATGTACATATGTACATATTTCTACAACTTATTCTATAATTCGTAGGCATTTTTATGAAAAGTGTGGAACATTTTTTATGACTTGTTACCCAGATAACATGTAAGTATTTATTATACATAGCTTTGTTTAGCTTCACGTATTACTATTTTTCCAGTAATTTATTTGCGAAGGGTATCGGTGTACGAGTAAATTGTATGTACACTCGAACTTCTTTCTCATTATACCCTATCCTAAGGGTATATTAAGTTTGACACATAGTTTGTAACATAGAGAAATAATCGAGATAGACCCTATAAAGTATATATATTCATGATCAGCATCAATAGCGAAATCGATTGAGCGATGACCGTCCGTCCGTCCGTCCGTCCGTATGTCACCGCTTTTTGGGCCTTAAATTTTGAGCTAGGACGATGAAATTTCATATCTGGGCTTCTGAGAAAAAGATACAGTACAAGTGTAAAAATTTTTGAAATCCGCCCACTGCACACGCCCACTTTTTCATAACTTCATTAAATTATATGAAACCGAAAAATTTTGTTAAGACCAAATATTTAGGCATTCAGATTCCCTACAATCCACTCATACAAAAGTTTTGGCCACGCCCACTTTTTGGGGCGTTTTCATCACAAAACCGATTTTTGTGCGTTAAATTTTTAACTAGGACGCTGAAATTTCATATCTGGGCTTCTGACGAAAAGGTACAGTAGAAGTGTAAATTTTTTTTACATCCGCTCACTGCCACGCCTAATTTTTTATAACTTCATTAAATTATATGAAACCGAAAAATTTTGTTAAGACCAAATATTTAGGTATTCAGATTCCCTACAATTCACCCGTAGACGAGTTTTGGCCACGCTCACTTTTTGGGGGCGTTTTCATCAAAAAAACCGATTTTGATAAAATTTTACATGTAACATCCTCAAACGTTCGAGTTTATAGCCATATTTGATAGCTTTTCTGTATGTTTTTTTTGAAATTCAGTTTGGGTGTGATATATAGAGCCGTTGTCAGATGTATAGAGCCGTTGTCCCTGGCTCCGAATCTAAGATGTTAGATTTTCTAAGGCAAAACACTGATTTCATGAGCTCAGCGCATTGGACGATGTTGAATGTAATAGACCAACACACAGGGTCAGTTTCTCTCTCTTTTTCTTCTTCGACCAAACAAATTCTAGTCGTGAACTTAGATCTTGAAGGCGAATAATGAGTCTGTTGATCATATTTCAGAGTACGATAAATCCACGAGTAACAATTGTACAATTTCAAGAATTTTTCATATAGGCGTCCAATATCCGTTCATTATATTGTCATATTGGTCGTTACCGTTGATAATGATGGTAAAATACAATGAATTTTTGATTATGAGGAACTGTATTGATTTATCGGCAGCACGTTGTTGCTCTTTACGGAAATTAACGCTCATATGTATGTGTATTTTTGGGATCTTTCATTACGTGCACTTAAACATTTTCGCATCAAGTGAACACCGCTGTCAGTTTCAGGTGAAAAGCTTTCAGTAGTACCATATGATTCAGTGACGTTAGACTTTTATTTATAAAGCTTTTACCGAGAGAATGAAACCCAACATTGTTTTTTTATCGCTGATTTTTTAAGAATAATTTAATATTTTCCTCTTTTCTTTGTTCGCGTTAAAATTTATAATATAAAACGGTATCTTCACGTCACTTTTTTCGTTTTGCCCGAAATATTCATATGTACTTACATTCATATACATATACATATGTTTAGTTCAGGTGTTGAAGTGCATTTAATCGAGGTGCAGAGTGGGTCCCTCAAATCAATGTCTATTCATACCCTATCCTAAGGGTATATTAAGTTTAACACGTACATATTTTGTAACATAGAGAAATAATCGAGATAGACCCTATACTCGTAAAGTACATACATATGTATATATGTACATACATATATTCGTGATCAGTATCAATAGCGAAGATGATTTAGTCATGTCAGTCCGTCCGTCCGTATGTCACCGCTTTTTGGGCCTTAAATTTTGAGCTAGAGGGATGAAATTTCATATCTGGACCTCTGAAGAAAGATGCAGTACAAGTGTACAAATTTTTTTTAAATCCGCCCACCGCCACGGCTACTTTTTCACGACATTTCTAAATTATATGAAATCGAAAAAATTTATTAAGACCAAATATTTATGTAGATATTTAGATTGTCTGCAATTCACCCATACATCAGTTTTGTATAACAATTATTATTATTCACTTTATTTAAATAAAAGAAATATTATTATTCCAATGAGACATAATATACATATATCATATAACTAGTTTATTTCCGCATTTTTTAAGAAAAGAAATTTTATTGAATAAAACGCAAAAACAATGGAAATTGTCTGTTGATCACGTCTCAATACGGATACTATTACTGAAGTCAATTGGAAACAAATAATGCAATTCAATATTATGATCATATTAATTCGATAGTAAATTTATTGAATCATGAGCGTTTTGTGACTAAATCCATGCCACACAACTTATTAATAAATCAATAGTATTGTAGTGTTAAATAAACCAGTACAATACTATTGAGAAATAGTAAATACACTATTTAATGTATAAGATACCCTGTTAATTTAATGCGTCTTGTTTTTCGAACAATCAATTGTACAAAACCCACGAAAAGTATTGAAAAAAAGTAGGGAAAACGTATTTTGTTGTTGTCCTTTTGATTTTCTTTACTCTGAGTGTAGGTGCAAATACTTTATGAGTTTTGGAACAGCTCATAAAGAAGGCAAGTTCACGACGAAGCTTTTCCACTCTGTTTTCGTTTAAAGCTATGAATCATTCAGATCACCCGTCGGAAATCACGGTCATACCATTAAAACCTTTGGATTAGCAGATGCGCTTTTCTCGGACTCACTATTCCTAGAGAGCGTTGATATAATGCAGGTTTGTCTAAATAAATATCTGACAGGAAACGAAGTGTTCAAATTTGTCAAGTACTTCGCCCATGCTTCTAAAAACCAATATTGCGTTCTGTCGCTTAAGCGGAATCAATGCGCTCGCTGGCAATACGGCGATATGTAATGGAATTCTCAAACGATGCAAGCGTCATTTTGATCTGACTCCGATATAAAGGGGCCATGGATGGTCTTGTATACCTAAAACCTCATTGCACCTGTTAGATACAATTCAAAATCGCACAAATATTTCGTGTGTGTCCTTGATATATCAATTTTTTTTACAAACAATGCTCCAGCGAAATAGTATAGTAGCTCCTTGAACAGTTTTCTTGCCATACCCGTCACATATCCTGTCTGTCTGGCTGTTTGTCTGTGTATCTGTCGGTCTGTCTTATCGACTGGAGCCTAGACGGTTGGTGGTTGGATGGATTTACTTTAAACTTCGTATTTGGGATAGGTGGGGTCACACCTTGAGGAATTTTCAATTTAACCTCAAAATTAAGGGTAGCTTAAGGCCGAAAAAATTATATAGTTTATACATATAATGGAAACAGTTAGCCAATGAAGTGACACCATTACAATTATATGAACATATACTCTTAAAATGATTAGATACTATTCATATTAATACGAGAAAAAATGTTATCGTAACATGATAATAATATCATCAGATACTTCTTTTGCATCTGCTGTAATAAAGTGGGGTGATATTTTGCTGTACTGATTGCTACTTTAAAATAATACCTAAAAACCAGTTTTTCATAGTTGATTAAAATTTTTTAGTAATGGATTGTTTTTTTTCCGCTTTGATTCGAATTTGATTTAAGTGTACTTAAATTAGCATACTAATTCCAAAAATCCAGATATTGGTAATTTTTGGCATCGAATTTGATTCTAAAACTTAAATCTAGACATGAACCGTGCCTATTGCAGAATAAAGTGCACGATTGATTCAAGTGTTCTTTACACGAATGGAATGTACCTTTTAGTGCTGTGATACTTATTAACTAGCACGGAATACCTATTTCGATGGTTTCCTAAACCATTTATTACCTGATAATGTATATTGGGACTTTGTACTTTTTACCACCACTCGAAAACCACTTGAAAAGTAATAGACGAATGCCATCACATACACAGTAGAATAAAAATTACTTTCCTTTACCTTAGCGGTGAGTAAAAAATATTAGCCCATAAAGACAACACAAACAATTAAGAAAACAAATTACTTCTTACTTTCAGTTACAGATAGATCGAAATTGGAAGTTTACCCCCCAAAGATTTTATAGGGCAATTATAATTATAATAATTAATAATTAATAATGAAATCTTAATTTTCAGACTAACATAAAAAATAACAGTAACCTACTTAATTTTATTGAATATTAATTTTTTCTATAACTGCTATAACGATTTTGATAAAATTTCATATACATGTGTATTTTACTTGGTTTAGACGTATGCGTCTGGTACATGCATGTGGTACATGCACACACACATACATACATACATATGTACATGCATATGTATATACATACATATCATCATCCTTGACCGCCTCTTGTCTGCTGACTTAAAGTTAATATCTGACAAACAAATTGCGTTTCGGACACCCCATTAAACAATAGGCACTTTCCATTCATGTAAAGAATATAACACGTACAGCACGAAAGGGTAGCTAGGTCCTGGATCTCATGAACCTGTCGCACCAAATATTTGTATTTGTTTGGTTTGTTTTCTTAAAAACAACGATTTTAATGAATTTTTTTTAAATAAAATTTAAGTTGAATCTCCTAGTGCTAATGCCAGAGTTGTAAAGCTACTCCTTTCGATAGTTATTTGAAAGAAAGGTTTCGTGCAAACGATATACAAACACAGTTGCAATTTTTTGTAAAACAAATGTGTTGGAATTCTCTACAATTTAGCTAAGTATAGTCAGTGCTGCAAGGTTGTGTAAAATTTCTTTTTGAGGTAATATTTGTTCTTGGAAAGGAAAAAAATTCAACTTTTTGTTTTCCAGAATAAAGAAAAGGAAATTATCAACTTCAGCAAAAACAATTATACATATTTTATATTTTTAAAAATGCTTGGCTATAAATTTTGTTAAATCCGGCCTTTATTCATACCCAGAATGCGTCTATCAATAACCGTTTGTCGATTGGGACAAGTAAGGTGTACTTACTTCTATTAACGAATACAACGCTCTTTTCCAACATAGAAATGGTTTAACTCACTGCATTGTCCATGAAAGTCGCTACTAAGTCTTGTAAATCTTTTCCGTGCCAAACTTAAATTGTGGAGACGGAAAATTTTCTGTTAATCCTCATTCGCCACACTGAATTTCTGTTCATACCCTATCCTAAGGGTATATTAAGTTTGATACATAGTTTGTAACATAGAGAAATAATCGAGATAGACCCTATAAAGTTGCATATTAGTGATCAGCATCAATAGCGAAGACGTCTCTACAATTCACCCATATAACAGTTTTGGCCACGCCCACTTTTTGGGGCTGTTTTCATAAATTTTTACATGCAACATCCTCAAACGTTTGAAGTTATCATCGTAGTTCAGTACAAAATGCAACGTGGCCACGCCTACTTTATAAGGGCCGCTTAGGAAGGAGGATAGGGTATCATACGATCCGTTCCAGACGGATTGTAGCTTTCTGTATGTTTTCTTTTGTAAATGGCACGTGGGAAAATGTTGGGGACTTTTTCGAGGCAAGAGTGTGGAAATGGGATTTTTTTGGCCTTAGCATGATAATTTTTATCTCATAACACTGAATATTTGCGATAGGGGCCTTCAACCCGTAAGTATTCAGGTAAATACATAAATACGTATGTACATATGTACACACATCATAATTTATCACAGTAATTCAATCAAAACGTCCAGAATGGGGTGCTCACTTTATTAAGCCTGATGCTTAAAGAAAAGAAGAAATATGGGGTGTCATTCGACCTGTTTTGTAGGTTTAATTTACCACGATATCGTCCATAAATGTGGGCGCCGTGGCTCAAGTGGTTACTGCGTTGGACTACGAAGCGAGGGGTTGCAGATTTAATCCCCGGACAATACCTACAATTTCTTTCACGGCCCCAACTCTCGCGACCGTCTGACAAACATTCGAGACTAAAACTCTTATGAAATAGCTTCTCAAAAAAAGAAAAAATGCGGCATTTCCCACCTTCCATTCGTGCAAAAAATATAACATGCACAACACGAATGGTTGGGAGAAGCTAGGCCCTTGGTCCCATATACCTATCGCGCCAAAAATTTGTATTTTGAATCGTCCATAATAACTACAATCCTTGTATATAAATGATAAAAATTGTATCTTTATACCCCAAGTTGAAGTAGTTTTGTCGTAATATGCTAATGAATGTGCATTTAAAACTTTATCAGTGTAATTACTAAAGCATATGTATAGTAAAACTATGAAGAGAAATATTGTTTTCACGAACAATCCAAAATGATACAAATATCGTCTGTCTCATGGTCATAAAAAGCATAATGTCCAAAATGTTACCAAAAATTAATTTAGTTATTCCTCAGAATTCGTTAAATTAATTTTTGTGGAGAAAGTGGGCTAAACTTTATTTACTTGCAAACCGAGATTCCTCATACGGAATATCAATATGAATCGGAAAAAGTATAATTTTAACATTTATTGCTTGGCTTGGCAGTAGTTATTGGTGGATAGGTACATATGTATGGTAGTATGTATATTTTAAGAAAACGATACCAAATTGTATTAAACTGCCATGATATCATAGGATAAGCTCATAATTGTTTTGTTGTAAGGTGTAACAAATGTCGTTAATCTGATAATTAATGAATATCTAGAATTTGTAAACAAGTCTTAAGTGTAAATTTAAATGACTATGACAAATTAAAGTCGACACAATTTCAATGTTTACACACAGTAAAACATATTCGACATATGCTTTACCGCACATTGACTCTAAATCTCCTCGTACAATACGCCCATGTTAACCCAACATGTTAACCGATACTTTGCAATCAGATTATATTCTCTGAATCATATAACTGGTTTAAGTTTAGTACGTATCGTTATATGGAGAAAGGTGGTAGCTATATACATACGTATATGTATTGTAAACATTGCATGCGGATATGTATGTAAACATTGTGTACGTATGTACATACATATGTATGTATGTGTCTTATGATCGATCGATGAAACATCTTGCATTTACGTTCATTGAAAATTTTTCCAAGAAGAAGAGGTAAACGAATTAATTTAATTTATTTTCATAAGAATTTGTTTTCTTTTTTTAAAATATTATTGGAACTTCATTAAGAGCAAAAAAAAAATTGGAACCTAACCTGTCCATGTACATGTACATATGTAAATAAAAGAATTTGTTCAAATTCCTCACATGATAAGGTAAAGTGTTATGTACCTTGTGGTTCCTTGATTTAGTTTGACATGGGAAAGTTTACATATATTTTTCTGGAAGAGTCGCTGATCTTTTCAATGTTTTCATAGTATTATGCAGAGCCGTGTTTTTTTAATTAGAGAAGTTAGCCTTTTGACTTTAAAAACTGTTCTCGTACAGGAGGTTTTGGGGGTAAAGAGTCTTGAAGTTTTAAACAGTTTTAGAAAAAATTCCATAGTATTTAATTGACGTAGTATTTAATAATTCTTGCATGATCAATCTTTATTTCAAAATATTGACTATTGTCTATGACAGGGAACGTAAATTTTCAGTTTGTGGTTAGAGAAATTGCATTCATAAGATCTTGGCAAAAAGCAAATTCAAATGCTTGCTTTTTAAAAAAAAGGCCAATTTCAAAATCTGTATGTTTGTAAAAAACAAAAATACTATTGATCGGATTTGAATGCGTTTTTTTTTCAATCGAATCAGGATTGATAAAATCTATAAAATATTACAAAAATGAAAAAAAGAAAAATATTTGTGCGAATTTTTATTCACCTAACTCTATCTTGATTCTGAAAAAACGTATTAAAAAAACATATTTATGTAGATGATTCCATAGCAAAGATTTTGATGTACATACGTATAAATTTTTTTTTGTGGGAAAGTAATAACACAAAGGAATATTGTTTGTATGCTTCAATTGAAGTGGAGACAATTGCCACCGTCAATGCAGAAGCGAGTATGCATGTAAGTACATGCGTGTACACAAATAGAAAGAGAATATTTTTGTATGCGCAGCGAAGCGGATACATAGGGTTGCCAGAAGAAATTGTATTAAAATCGGAGCAGCAGGACCCGAAAATCGGGACAAATCGGGTCTTAACAATAAATCCGTAAAATGTTATACACGCAATTAAACCCACATAAAAAAAAAAAACACCAACCGGTACATGCAGTACAGCCACAGCTTGTTTGAATTTGAAAGTACATAGGTTAGATACGTGGGTAGGCGAGTAGAGAAATCCACAACGCCGCATTTAGGTCAATACAGACCCACTGTGATACCCATAGGGGAGAGATGTCCCTTGCGCATTGGTAAAAGTAAGTAAAAGTAAAAGAAGAAGAAAGTAAAAAAACAAACCTATTGTTTTATTATATATTTCCGAAAATTTTTAAAAGATGTAAAAAAAAGAAAGTCGTTAAATTTTGTAAATCGGGACAAATATTGGGACATGGTTCGAATGTCGGGACTGTCCCTCCAAAATCTGGAGGTCTGGTAGGCCTACGGGTACATCATCTACTTTTTTTTTTTATATAAAATTATGTATAAGTCTTTGCCCAGTTTTCGCGGTTTTTTGTAAAACACTGATTTTTAATAAAATACGTACATACATATATAATGTATTACATGTATTTATATACGAACATACATCTGTAGGTACATACATAGTAATATTCGGGTGAATTGGATATTGTGAAATTTGTGCAAATTTGGCTAGTCAGATATTTTTTGACTAAGTATACTTTTTTTATAAGCCATATCCCTACAGTACCTTAAGTTGGACTCATTTATGTACATAGTTCTCATTCATGTACATAGTTAGTAGCATACATATGTAAGTAATTGAATACCTGCATTAAATTCTGAAAACCGCAGGGAGTACAATTGGACTAGTGTGTATCTATATAGCTGGTAGTTACATACATGTACTAAGTCTTCTTCTCGGTTCAATCTAATTGCGAAATTAGGTGATACAATTTCGTTTTTGTTTCATTTAGTATCATCGCTTATAATGGTGAATTTTGAATCTAGAGTTTCTAGAAATAGTCGTTAAGAGAACCCAAAGGTTGATTGATGTAGAAAAATTTTTAAATAACTATTTCCAAAATAATGTCACCTGTTCGTGAGGAAATAAACAACAACATCAGTAATGTGAAATCTGATAAATTTAGTGTATCTAAACACTTACAAATGAGTCATTCGAAATATCTCACTTCGGGCTGGTACAACTCGTCACGATTAATTGCCAGCAACATTAAAACAGAGAATGCTTCTCCTAGAAATAGTTCACAATACACAATTGGCGGTAGGTAGTGATATACACATACGAGTATCTACTTTTAATTTTATTCCGCACTTTCAGCAGATCACAACGCTTAACGATTTTTTTTCCCTAATAGCTATCAATCCTCTCCACCCGATATTAAAAAACCGGAATATCTAAAAAAAACTATAGTACATAACACAATTAGCCCATTGCAGAAGGAATCACATAGGAAAGTTACAATTCGTCTGTAACGGATCAAGTAATACTCTACCTTTCATCTTTTGCATCAGCCCTTGTAAAGAGGACGTGGCGTTTTCCATTTTTTGATTTGATTAGAATGTAAACTTCGAACTGTATTTTATATAAAAGACATCATAAGCGAAAAGTCATAAAAACCGATTTCAATAAAAGCATTTCTAAAAATTGGCGTGGTAAAAAAAAAACAAAGTCTATATTTATTAGATCAGATAGTAATTCCCTGGCCTATATTATTTTTTTACAAACAATGGAAGTTTAACTTTAATAAAATATTTGGAATATTTACATGCTGATAATTCAACAAGACTGAATAGGCATTATAAAGAATAAAAATATTCTTTAAAAGAAAATGCATATTACGGATAGTTAGTTAGTTAAAACATTTAATTTGGTATAGATTGAAAATGAATTTTAAGTAACTTTTTTAGATCATGTTGTAAATTGGTAGGACAAAGGCGAAAGTAAGCATACCGATGTCAGTCCCACCCTTATTTTGAACATCTAACAGATAACTTTTGAAGCTCTTATTGATCGCCAAGTGGTCAATCAAAAAGGATTCTCGCTGCATATCGTTTGATTTGCATTAAAAATATTCTTTAAAAGAAAATGCATATTACGGATAGTTAGTTAGTTAAAACATTTAATTTGGTATAGATTGAAAATGAATTTTAAGTAACTTTTCTAGATCATGTTGTGAATTGGTAGGACAAAGGCGAAAGTAAGCATACCGATGTCAGTCCCACCCTTATTTTGAACATCTAACAGATAACTTTTGAAGCTCTTACTGATCGCCAAGTGGTCAATCAAAAAGGATTCTCGCTGCATATCGTTTGAAACTCAGGTCATCTTATGATAGACATTGTGCTCAGGCAAAGTACCTTCAATAATTGCACAGATCTACAAAACATTGTCCGTTGTTATTCTGCGCTCTGAAATCTGTCCTTCAATATACTGTTACAAGTGTTCGTCGACCACATGAGGCTCTTGCGTAACGTTGAAGTTACGCGAACTCGTGAATGTTTCCATTTTGTTTTTTAGAGAAAGTCATTCGGCATCGATTGGTATTCAGCACCGTTCAAACATCTTATTTCGCTCATTGTACCCTATCCTAAGGGTGCATTAAGTTTAATACATATGTTTGTAAATTGTAACTTAGGTAAAGAATACAGAAAAACCCTACATAGCATACATATATATATATATACATACATACATATACACATATATATTGATAATCAGCGATACAATTGAGCAATGTCCGCCCATCTGTTCATCCGTACTCTATATGTCATCACTTTTGGGTCTAAAATTTTGAGCTAGGAGGATGAAATTTCATATCTGGGCATTTGGGAAGCAGTAAAAAATTTTAGAAACCGCATACTGCCTCCCCGTTCTTAAAACTTCATATTTTTACTTGAAATCGGAAAACGATCATTAACACTAAATAGTATTCAAATTATCTAAAATTCACTCAAAAATTATATATGGTCACGCCCACGTATTGAGGGTGTTTCAATAAAAAAAATTGGTGTTTGCGATATTTTCCTATTAACTTTTAGTTAGGTACGAAATTGTTATTGTATATCAGTACACCGCAATTGAGTCTTCAATTTGTTATCTCTACTATCTTCGTTTACGTATGAACTGAGTGTGAAATTGGAATTATGAAATAATTATAGGACATTATTGGTAAGGCATGAGGCCAATAAACTCAAATTAAATAGTCAGTCAGTGAACAAGTGCTGTTGGGCCTTACTGCAGTTTACGATTTGTTGGTAAGCTATGTAGATTGTTGTGAAGACCTATTACGGTAGTTGTTGTACTGTTTTTGTTTTTCAGTCCGATAGAATATATAAACGAAATAACAAAAGCGGAAAACAAAACAATCAGAGCACGTAAATACATATATATGTATGTATATCGTACTTCATTTCTTACATACTTAACACGTGCATACTTCATTATTTTTAAACTTTAATTTGATGAACTTCAATTTGATGGCAAAAAAATCCCCGAATCAAAAAACCACCGAATTAAAAAAAATTAAGCTAAAAAGAAACGTGACAAAATGAAAATCTTTTTTCGTACAATCGCTCGACGAATATGTTTTCAGATTTCATACCTTTAGGAAATAAATTCCAATTATACAGCTATGTATTTAGCAATCAAAGATTTGAATACAGTCTTCAATGCCAATATTAGGTGTACGTACAACGTGCGTGAAATAGTCAAAATCTGCTCAAAAATCGCTACGAGCTATGATAATTTAGTCTTTACTGTAATTGCAACAATCAACTTCAGAAGTCGTCATAAAACTTTTAATAGCTACAGTTAAACTTTTCTGTCTAGGTCTTAATTTGTTTTAATTTACATAAATGCATCTAATGAGATAGAGATACATACGTATGTATATCTCTTTTATCAGCTTCATTGACTCACATGGGTGCGGATTGAGTAATAACATTTGTTAATCTTGTAAGGGTACATAGATTTGTACTCATATACATACATATGTATGTATGTTTCCGCCTACTTATTTTGAAATTGCCATCATACTTAATTTATCACCGAGTGAAATACATATAGAATGGGTGTTATCAAAACAGTAGCCAACGATAACACAAAACACCTTTTGATTTACAACACCCAACCATACCGCGCGACCAATCAAATAAAAAAATGGATTTTGGATTAATTAACTTGTTGTTGCTTTTTGAGCGTTATTTCATTATACATATTATCAAATTATTGTTCCAAAGATAATAGAAATGTTGTACAAAGCCAGTGTTGCACGTACAGTTAATAAAATCAGATTATTTCCTAGTGGTCAGGGAGCAAGAGTTGTAAAATGATTTAAATTAAGCGATAGAAATCATTTTCCGATACTATCTCAGGAAGAGGGTAATAGAAATTCCAGTTAAATAGAATTGTTGATAATAAACATGTGCTTATTAATTTGGACGATAAGACTTCTGGACACATATAATTCGATTGCTTCAATTCCAATTAAGATTCTTAGGTTAATGGCGCCATTAAACCAATTGAAAGATAAGTGGATTAACGCAAGAGATCTGTCGCTACAGTTTGGTAGAAAAGTAAATCTTTTACACTAAATCTTGTTTCAAATTTTATTTTATAATGTAAGTCGTCATATGTGTGTAAATATGAACGAACAGATATGCCTTAATCAACTCTACTATCGACAGGGTAAGAATATATAATACGGCCCATTGCTTACCTACGAAAATGGACACGTGCATCAGTCTCCCGTGAATATCTATGCTAAATTGTTGTATTTTATGTGTTCGGTTGCAAAATATAAGGAAAACAAGGTTAGGGACGTAATGCGGTGAGAAGCGGTAAAAGTGTTTATTTATACAACGTCAAAGTAATTTATATCTAATGAAAATAATTAAATACACTTTTAGATGCAGAGTACTCTTTGTTACTACCACTACACTATACATAGCCGATCTCAATACGTGCATGCAGTTACGCCAACCTGCTATTGCAGCCCACACTCTAATTAGATAAATCCTGGGAGTAGGAAGAACGTCCCCACTTTATCGAAAACTTCCTGTTAATACATTTTAGGCTCAAACGACAAAAAAAAGTTTTGCTTCTAATGGCAAAGATGTACAAAAACATTCACAAGAATGGGTTCAGTGCATATCGAGCTACGAGTTTTTCATTACGTTCATGACAAATTTATTCTTAGTCAGTCGAATTAATAGACCGACAGACAGACAGACGCAATTGGCGGACCCACTTTTTTGACTTCATTATAGTATGTAATGTCAAATTTGATTAAAATCTCAAGTTCGAAATTTTTCACGAGACCAATACTTGTCCTATAAGTGTAGGTGCAAGTAAAAACTTACGTTCAGATGTGAGGGATGAATACCTCGAATGAATCAAGTGACTAGATCTGTGAGAGGAGGCTGTTCTTATTTTTTTTGTGGAGATAGGTTGGTTGATGTGATAACAGGATATCGGAAAGTTTCGAAAGAAAAATTTGACACCTGTTCGTATATATATATATCATATATATGCAGTTCTCCATGGTATTGGCAAAAGACCTTGCCCTTGTCCTATCAAGATGTCATACATAACAGTCACTTAGGAACGTCACTTAGGACGTCATAAACGACTTGATTGTAATGATTTAATACTCCATGCCTTTATATGTGCAGTTATATTGCAGTGTATTAAATGAAAGAATTCGCACATTCTTTAAATCCACTCATACTTTGAGTTTGATTAGAAGAATGCAAAGAAAGCTCTCTCGCCCATGTATTGCTCGCGATCAAGTACCATAGTGAATCGACAAACTCAATGATCTCCGTCAATAAATTTTCTTTCAAAAAGGTTTTAGATCAAATGTCGATGTTCGATGAAGTTATCAAATGCATTGAAGATCTAAATAACAACATTGAGCGTTCTAATAACCTTTGTAATACTAAATTTAAATCTATTGATAGCCGACTCGCCGTTTTAACTGAATTGGTTACTAAAAAAAAGTCTCGCGAAGAACTCACTAAATCCCATTTTGATCTTAAATCAGCAATTATTAAATCTGATCAGTGCGAAAAAATTTATCAAGAATTCAATTCCCTTCGCTCCGACCTTGAAGTAAAGTTTCTCCAAAGTTCTTCAAAAGCATTTAAATCTTCTCCCCGTCTTCCTGATCCATTACTTGCGGATTTGGCAACTAAGATGAATGATGTCAGCAATGATATCAAGGCAACTCGGATTACCTTGAATGATATTGGCGATGATATTATGATTGTCTCCAGCAAGATCGACGACATTCCTGACCAATTCCAACCTCGACCAAGAGCATTCTACAACACATCTCTCCTGTCTGAAATGCTTGAAACTTCTGTCAATACACCAGTTTCGGGATCTGCTCCACTGGACCCACACTCTCTGAAGAGCAAATAGACAACTCACCTTCCGAACCTGAATTCCATCCCGTCGCCGCGCCACGCAAAGTCATTAAACAGTTTGCAACATTATGGACCCCATCAGAATGGAAGAACAGACTTGAAAAAATAAGTAATGGCAACCAGACGACATTTACCATTAAAGATGCTCCTCAACACGCTGATGCTTCTTGGCTGTGCAAATTCTTTCAACAAAAGTATGCCATTACCATTAGTGAATGCCAGAAGATCCCTCCCACCGACTCTAAAAGGCTTAGCAGTTTTAAATTCAAAATCCCCTTCAAATACTCATGGTTGTTCCTGACTTACCCGGGTGATTCTTCTAAACTTGGGCTTATGAAGATGGTCAAATGGTCTGAGAAGTCTTCAAAAAAAACATATTTCTAAACAAGTAACGAATAAGTCTAACCCTATTAGTTCTAAGAAACAAGTAAAGAATAAGTCTAACCCTATAAGCTCTAAGAAACAAGTAAAGATTAAATCTAACCTTAGTAATAAGTCTCCAAAACCAGCCTCCGACTCCCATCCTAAGTCTGACTCCAACTGGAGCTTAAAAACAAATCTTTTCCCCAGTTTTGCCCCTCCCTCTCACATCCCTAACCAACCCCTTATTGTTCCGGCTCCACCGAAGCCCCCTCGCCAACGTGTCTCCTTCAATTTAACTCCAACCACCTCGACTCAAAACCCTGTTCCCCCTAGGAATTCATTCCCAAATTTCGACCTTTTAACAGGGGCTAAGTATCCCAATTTTATTAGGTCACATATTTTAAATCCCGCACCCGGCCCGGTTCTGAACTCCACTCCTAACTCCTCATCTCACCCCAGATCTGTAACTCCCATCCCTTCGCCCACTCCTCCTATACTAGATCCCCTTTTGCCTCCTACGGTTAAACTAACGCAACAAACATTTGATACCACAGAAAATCGTTATGCTCTCTCTAGGCTTAGAGAAAGAAAGATATACGAGAACATTCGCCTTTTCCTTGCCTACCTACACGACAAGACCGATTCTGTTTGCTATGAAGGAAAAACCAAAACAAGCGTCATGGTCTCCATTTAGCAGGAAGGCCTCCCCACCGACCTAATCGCTCTCAAAAACCTCTATATCAGATACCACGAAATTTTCAATATGTCTCCCCAAAAAGTGGCGAACGACCTTGCTTGTCATTATGCACACTCCAAACGAATCTCACATCTTCAATGTAGCCGTGCTGACCATGATAAATTTTTTCGTCCCTAACTTACCACTTCTTCCAACACTTCAATCACACTCCCCCACACCTCATCGTCGCAACGTCCCCCTTACCTTTTACTACCAGAATGTAAGACGTCTGCGCTCCAAAACTCAAACTGTTTTGCGACAAACCCATGCTCTTCCCTTCGATATCTATGCTCTAACTGAAACCAACCTGATGCCCTGCATAAATAACCAGGAATTATTCCCTACAACCTTTAATATTTTTCGCGATGATGATTTAAACCGCCCTATTGATGTCTCCCCTTGTCGAGGTGTCTTACTGGCTATCCCCAATAGTCTTAACTCATCTCTCATTGCTATTTCTTCTTCCTCTAAACTCGACTTTGTTTCAGTAAAAATACAAATGCCCCGCAAGTCCCTTTACGTTATGTGTTGCTACATTCTTTCGTCCCAATCTATTGAATCCTATGACCTTGCCATCGATGCGATTGACCACATAATAGATCTGTCTGACTCTCATGATGATATCCTTATTTTCGGTGACTTTAACCTTCCTCAGCTGAAGTGGACTCCATCAGATGATCAATCCTATTTTATTGCCTCTAATCCCAACTCGGTAAAGGAATGCTACTTCCTAGATTCAAGTCTTTGCCAAGTAAATGGTGTGTCAAACTACATGGGTAGGCAGTTAGACCTCATTTTCACAACCGATCCCATTAACTCCTCAGTTTCGCTTTGTCCTCTTTCTCTGTCTTGTTTCACAATTCTCCTCTCCAAACAACTCCTCCTATTGATCTCTCTTCTTACGATTTTCATAAAGCAAATTTCCAAAAAATTAACATCTATCTCAGCAGATCTTCCTTTGATTTCGATAATCTTCTAATAAAGGATGCCCTCACCACCTTTTATAGGGAAATATTTAATTCTATCTCTCTTTATGTACCCTTTTCTCGTCATAAAACATCGTCTTCATCCCCTCCTTGGTATAATCAGAGGCTTCGTTCTCTGCGAAACCAAAGAAATAAGTTATGGGCAGTTTTCCTTCGCACTCGCTCTTCTTCTGATTATTCTAACTATTTCGGTATTTACCTTCACTTCACCGAGCTTTACAACTATCTCTACCAGCGCTACCTAAACAATGTCCAAGCTAACCTCTTAAACGACCCAAAATCTTTCTTCCAGTTTGTCAACTACAAAAGAAAATCTGACGGTTACCCTCCCTCCCTCTCTTTCAACAACGAAACATCAACCGATCCTCATACCATAGCCAACTTTTTTGCTACCTTTTTTAAACAATCTTTTGCCGACGACTTCTTTATACCAGACCCCGCTTATTTCAATTACTTACCTAACTTCTCCTTTGGCCCGTTTCTCTCTCATACCTTGGACCCATCTCTTATCGAAAATAAGTTACGTCTACTTAATGACGAATTCAACCTCGGTCCAGATGGCATACCTGCGGTATTCCTCAAAAAATGTTCGTCCACCCTCTCTAATCTCTTTCGTCTTTCTCTTTCACAAGGAGAATTTCCACAGGTTTGGAAACTCTCTTTCATAACCCCAATCCACAAGAAAGGAACAAAGACTGATGTAACTAACTATCGTCCCATTGCTAAACTCTCTCATATATCTAAACTTTTCGAAAGCATTTTATATGAAGCCTTAAGATTTCACTGTAAGTCACTTATTTCCCCTAATCAACATGGCTTCCTAAAAGGTAGATCAACTACCACAAACCTCGTCGAATTTGTGTCCTTTGCCCTCTCAGCCTTAGAGAATGGCAACGAAGTTGATGTTATCGCAACCGATTTTAGTAAGGCTTTCGATAAAATCTCCCACGAATTAATACTTTTCAAATTGTCTGCCCTCGGCTTTGAACCCATATTGTTAAAATGGATATCTTCTTACCTGGAAAACCGCTTTTACAGCGTCCGCTTCAGATCCGTCCTCTCCCGTCCATACCTGGCCACCTCTGGTGTCCCACAAGGCAGCCACTTAGGCCCACTTCTTTTCATCCTTACCATAAACGATCTCGATATGGTCATTAAACACTCTCACGTCTCCCTCTACGCTGACGATACCAAATTCTTCAAAACGATTTCTTCCCCCAAGACTCCATTCTTCTTCAAGACCTCGATAGCTTCTCGGTATGGTGCACCAAAAAATGTCTGGATCTCAACATCTCCAAATGCCAATCCATTACTTTCTCTCGTAAACGCATCCGATCCCCTCATCGTCTTTACCTCCTCCATGAACAACCCATCTCTGTAGCCCAGTAGATTCGCGACCTTGGCATTATTTGTGATAGGGAGCTCAATTTCCCATTACACATAGACGAGATAATCCTTAAAGCCAACTCAGTACTTGGCTTTGTCAAGCGGTGGTCCAAAGAATTTAACAACCCATACGTGACCCGATCCCTCTACATTACCTTTGTCCGCCCCCTCCTTGAATATGCCAGTCAAGTGTGGTCCCCATATCAACGTATTCATATCTCACGGATCGAGAACTTTCAGCGTCGTTTCCTCCGATTTGCTCTTCGAGGTCTGTCCTGGAACGATCCTTTAATCCTGCCCCTTTATCAAGACCGCCTCAAGCTAATCAATTTGAATACGTAGAGATGTAGCCGACATTCTCTTCATTCATCGACTCCTCTCAGGTTCCGTTGACTCTACATCCCTTCTCAATTCTATCTTTTTCAACACCAACCGTCGTAATTTACGAACAAGTCGTTTTTTCTATCTACCGACCCATCGCACCTCCTATGGCTCCAATGAACCAATCTCTCGTTTGCTGCGTAAGGTTAACTCAAGGATTACCATTTTCGACTTCAACCGCAGTACTCCCATCCTAAAACACTATCTCCTTCACCATCCTCCTTACACCCCTTCATCTTAGCCTTATAGTTCTAGGTTAGTTTAAGATTAGCTTGTAAGTTAGTTTTAAGATTAGCTTGTATTAAGCCGAATAAATGGGGGCTTTCGCCCCCACCAAAATTAAAATTAAATTAAAATTAAAGTAAAATATCTAAAATAGATAACTAGGATATACAGGATTTATTAAGACGGCTGTAAATGTTTAAGTATTATTGTATACTAGTATGCGATATTGTAAACCACTGTGTTATTTGATTTGTTTTTTACATTTAAAACTATAACAACATTTTTTTAACCAAATTTTTTTTAACAAAAATTAGTTTTTAATCACTGAATCAAGGGTACCGAGTCCATTCAACGTATTGCTCAACTTCAGATGGTTCGTCAGATATCAACGCGTGTATCCAATCGTTGATCATTCACACCGAAAAAGTAGCTGATTAACTCGAGCAAAGCTATTTGACAAATGAATGAATCGATCAATTTGGTGTACGATGCTCACAAAGTGTTCAATACAAACATATACATACGAACACCCTTAATATATGATTTGTATGTATAAAATGTATTATATAACTTTGACAAGTGAAATAAAGCCGAGTCGGCCTTATTACGCTTTCAATTTATTCACACATATGTATGTTTATATGTTCATATGTATGTACGCTGTGTTCAGATTTGCACCCCAGTAAATTTACCGTGAAAACGTATTCACACATACATACATGTGTATGTATAAAGCAACATTAGACCAAGTTGGCTTTATGTCATTTATATGCATAACCAGTAGAATGTGTATGGGGGGGGCATGCTGCCCATTGATATAACATAGTTTGTAATATAGGGAAATAATCGAGGTAGACAATAGAGAAGACGATTTACCCATCTCACCACTTTTTGGACCTTAAATTTTGAGCTTCCTTCTGAATTTTTGAAAAGAAAAACCAATACAAGTGTTAAAATTTTTGACATCCGCCCATTGCCACGCCCACTATTTCATAGCTTTACAATTTTAAATGAAATCGAAAAATTTTATTTAACTCAAATATTTAGATATTCAAAATATCTACAATTCAACCATACATTGTCTATAACCACGCCCACTTTTTGGGGCCGTTTTTATTGAAAACTTGACTCTGATGATTTTTTCCATGCATCCCCAAACGTATGAAGTTACCCACTTTATTAGGACTTATGGAAAGGAAGAAGGATATGGTATCAAACGATCCATTTAAAACGTATTGTAGGTTTTCCATATGTTTTTTCTTCAAAATTTAATGTTCGATATCTGCAAATTTGTGTCGCTGTTTTAAAGTTTCACTAATAAAGGACCAAACTGTAGTTACACAAGGACAAATGGCAAAAAGAAAGGACTGTCCTTGAAAATGAATTAGTTAACTAATTATATTAAAATATATATCTATTCATTCCATGCACAAAATCTCAAAGCAGTCTACTATCGATTATTATTAAACAAAGTAACCGAAGTATTACGTTTGATATATTCAACTTTACAACTACAATGGTTTTAAAAAAAAAAACAGCATGTGGTCTGCATTCAGTCTACAAATTTCGCACGCTCAAAAGTATTTATATTCTGTCTAATTAGTTCGTTTAAGTCATGCGTAGTGTATAACATACACAAATAACTTTGACTTCCAAACCGAACTTCACACTTTCAAAGAACGTGTGCAAAGTGTTCACGTGAACACGTTGCTATTTTTCGATTTGCTTTTCAAAAATACCATGACTTATCAAAAATGGCGATCGTCGTCTTTACCTCAATTAACATTCATATCAAGATCCACCAGGGACGGAGAGAAATTTGCAAGTGTAAATTTATAAAGAAAATATGAGTAGCTTAATTTAAAACACATGTGATAGAATTTTTTCAACATCCCAGATGCTCGAGAATCACTTCAAAACCTCTAAATAGATATATTCATCAGACGATACAAATTAGTATTCATTTGACTCTCATGTGTATCTCACAAAACCCATTAATTAAAACTAACATAAAACGTGTAAGGTAATTACCGATGATGTTGTCAATTAAGTTATAGTCGTAATGATATTTTAATAAGTTTGTTTGACAAAAAGTTCTATCTAAGGTCTATAAAAATGTATTATGTTTTCAAGAAATGTGCAATAATAAATAGATTAATTATTCTTGCAGTCCTTGCAGTGGCGAGCCTATTAAAACAGGCTTTGAATTTCCAGTTTAATATTTGTAATGACCAGTTCTGGTACTTGAACTACTCACTTAGTCAGAACAATAAGAGTGTATGGAGCATTACTCGAATTCATACCACTTTTGTTAACATACATATGTAAATCCACGGGACATAAGTCCATAACAGACTTACGTCCTAGTGAAATGGAACATAAGTTCATAATTCGATTGTGCACTTACGTCCTACTAAAACAACTCTATTTTTAAGACTTTTTTTTATAAAATGCAGCGCACGCATTCACATGCATATCTTAATATGTACTTGCACGTGGAGTTGTAGGCTCATTTGTGAGTAAGTACTTCATACTTTATATGTGGATGCCAAACTAACGGAACGTTCAGATTTGTTGGGCGTTATGACAACGATCTGCTGCTTGATTTCCAAGTCAATGTAATGGATAATCTGTGAATGCCAGAACACATTATCTGCTTGGTCTTTTAATTATCTATAGAGTGTCGAGTATCAATTTCGATAAGGATCTACCTGGGTGGAGAGCATTCACAGACAATGTGCTCTCATCATCTTCTAAGCAGAACCTACAACCTACATTCCGTTTCTGAGCACAGATTAAGTTTGTTAAGGTGATATCGCAGGCCACAGTGACCTGTGAGAAAGATCACCAGCCTTCTGATAATTTCCTTATCTAAATTAAGGACTTCCTTGTAGGAAAACAGCCTGATTAATCGCTTGGATTGTCTTAGCCCCGAGACATTTTCCCAGTGGGCCAAACGAAGTTTGTGTTAATATTTTTATTTTTTTTATTTATTTATTTTTATTTTTTTATTTTTATTTAATTTTTTTTCTTAATGGCATGAAGTTACGTTCTCATAGGTATCGAGACCTTGGTGGTGGGTCCGAAGACGCCAGCTCCAACTCCAGTTTCCATCTTTGATTCTTCTGTGTTCCAGATCAGACCTGTAGGATCCAGTGCCGGAACACCATTAGACCAGTTTACATGGTCCAATATTTCTTCCTGAAATAACCTGCCGAAACAGAACTCCCTAACAATGATGTCGAGGATAGTGCAAAACATGTCCTTTTTGGGAATTGAGTCTAGAAGTTTAAGGTGTCCCACATGGTCGCCTGATTTATACTTCTATTCTAGTTGCAGCTAATAGCGCATCTAGCGACCGTCTTCCTAATGGAGATTTGTAAGGGAGAAAGCCCAACAACAGCTTCTAATGCTGCCGTGGGGCAGGTGCGCATAGCAGCCGTAATACCGAGAATACTCGTACATATGTATATGGGACCCAGGGCCTAGCTTCTTGTAAGCATTCCTATTGTGCGTGTTATATTCTTTACACGAATGGAAGGGGCCTACTGTTTAATGTCGTGTCCGAAGGGCAATTTTTTATTTGAAAAGCTTTTCCATGTCAGTTTTACTCTCGAATATTTGTACTAGCGAGAGGTGGGGCCGTAAAAGAAATTTTAGGTGTTATCTGCGAATTGAACCTCGAACACCTCGCTTCTTAGTCCAACGCACTAACCACTTGAGCCACGGCGCCCATGAATTCGGAGAAAAAGTAATTAATTATAATATGCAGAACATATATTAATAATATGCAGAAAAACGTAAAAAAATCCGTCGGGAACGGATGGTATAATTCCCTATCCTCCTTTTTTTGTATTAGCCCTACTAAAGTGGGTGTACTGCACTTTTCTATTGAATTATTACAATAACTTCGAACATTTAAGGATGACATGTAAAATATGTATGTGTCATCAAAATATAAATAACATAAAAAAGTGCTATAAGTTTTCAGTCTTATAAGGGCTGAAATTCAAATCTTGTTCTTCTTACATATGAGGCCTAATAAAGTGGCCGTGGCATTCTGCAATAGGTATGCCATCTTATATGCAGTTTGAAGCAAATCCGACCAGCCTTTCAGGCTTCAGTCGAATATACAGACAGACAGACAAGCTGACAGACAGACGGACGGAATTGGTCGACCCAATTTTTTGGGCTTCTAAATCACAGTAATGTCAAGTTTGATTAAAATCTCAAGTTCGAAATTTCTCACGAAACCAATACGTGCACGTAATAACAGGGAAATAATTGAGATACACCCTATAAAGTATATATTTGTGATGAGTAGGATTGAGCCATACCCGTCTGTCCGCATCCCACCACTTTACTAGGAGATTGAAATTTCATATCAAGGCCTTTTACAAATGTAAACATTTGAAATCCGCTCACTACCACGCCCACTTTTTCATAATGTTTGAAATTATCGTTGTAATTCAATAAAAAAATGGAATGCGGTCACGCCCACTTTATAAGAGCTATTTAAGAAGGAGGAGAGAGAATTATAGCTTTTTTGTATGGTTTTTCGTTGGATTCAAAATATCTAGGAAACATATTGTCTTTAAGTCCAGAGCAAAAATTTAGAGTCATTTTTTGAGTGATTAAATAAAACTGGGGTATTTATAATAATAGTACAGTTCAACAAAGAAATGAAGAAAATGTTAAAATGTAATACAAATAGGAAATATATTTGTTATGTTTGAGATGCATTTCGTACATTTTTTTGGCGTTCATAACCATTATAAAAATTCGAATAATTGCCACTACATTCTTGGTTACACATTAAATTTCTATATTTACCATTTCTATGTAGAACATACTAGGAATGGCAAATATAAAAGAGAGTACTAAATTCAGTTTGTTGATTCCTATTTTTAATCTAGTTACTAAAGCACGCAATTGAATTATTGTTTAGTAGTTATTTTTTTCCAAAAATACAAGCTAATTTTATGAAATTTTATGCATAACAAGAGTACAAAAGAACTCAACTTTTGTGTGTATCTCCAACCAGGGATGATCTCTTAGCAAATGAAATATTAATCTTTTGTGTAAAGCTACCTAAAGTATTTCTATTTACATACGCATTATATTGTGTAATAACGTGAAAGTAAGTGCTGCTTTATTTTTTTATTTGTCATCCAAATCAAATATATAAAGACGTCAAACGTGAATTGCGGATATACTTGCTAATAAAGTGAATTGAATTGATTGAAATGTCTGTTTTCAATTCAGTTTTTGTTATTTAATAAATATTTGCCACTGACAAAGCAGAAAGAGAAGATTAAAATGTAACCATGAAATATTAAATTTATTTGTTTTTAATATTAACATGTCTAAAACGCCATACACTTTTGCAAGGGCTAACGCAGCGAGTAATCATATTTATTTGTACAGATCATAGACTTAAAACTAGAAAAGAAGGATGTGGGTAACGAATTCAAGCTCTTAAATCTTCTCCAGATCTACAACCGCATATGTATTTATATAAATATTTGCTCGATTGTAGAATTTCCGGGCCAAACACCGCGCCACTACCAATCTGGTTATAGATAAAAGTCTTATGACGTTCGTCCTTGGAACTTAATCAAACAACAAGTTTCTTTGTGTTCGTTGGGAGAAACGCAACGCATAATTGTTTTGCTAACAGTTACAAAACAGCGGCGCTTGGTATTGGGCATATTGAATTCTTAAGATTACAATAAAAAGTTGACTAGCATAGGACAACGAGTCTCATTGGATTCACTATCCCATACCTTCTTTACATGATCCACAAAAAAAAATAATGTAATAAGGTGGAACCATGAAAAAAAAACGTTTGACATTGTCTGAGATTCAAAACTTAAACCTCGCTCAATAATATCAAATTTTTCATCAAGACGGTATGAATCCGATTTGATAAATGTGAACGCAAATGTACTAGGTTTAGATGGCATGTCAAGCATATTTGATGCAAAATTTGATCAGTGGGAACCACGCGTATTGGAGATACAGACCACTCATTAACGACGCCCAATAAACCTACCTACCACTAACTAGGGCACACGAAACTTAAGTTTGAACAAACTAAATAGTTACATATCATCTGTAATGGATCATATGATAATCTTTTCTTCTTTTTTTGCTTCGGCCCATACCGATTTTTTGGACTAAATTACAATAATTTCCAACGTTTGCAACACTCAGCGAACTTCGTTCCGCCTACAATTGCTTAAATTATTAATGTTTCTTTCGAAAGTCGAGCCTCTCTATTGAAAGAAGTAAACTCTTTTGGAATTAAATTGAATTCAATGCATTTTATTTACACGGAAAATGGATTTCACATTTCAACGCCATCTGTTGGTGATCCCATTTTCATTCCTTAGAATCAATATTTTCTCCTTCTGATACAAAATGGAATTTTCAGATATCATCCACCCCCGAAAGTATTCAATTTCGGGTTTTCGCGATTTTCCAACTTTTCCGATCGAAATTTCCAACTCCGTAGTGTGTTTACCTGGTTCAATACAAATCCAACAAAAAAGTCCCCATGCAAATCGGATAATGTTCAGCCGAGTTATGCGCGTACGAACCGACACCAATTCATATTTATATATATTTAATTAATATATATGTATATGTACATATATGTATACAGATTATAGATTTGAAAGTTTTCATTAAAATCTGTTTCTTAACCATCAGAACAAGTGTGCGCGTGTACATAAATTTTAGGAAATTAAAGCCAAGTAATATCATTAGATTCCAAGTTAGTCGGGATACGACTCGATTATCTACATTTTTGATATATCTGTTTACTAAGCCAACTGACTTAAAATCGTAGTTTATTTTTTTTTATCAGATGGGCGAAATAATTTCAGTAATTGCAGTGAAATATTGATTCGATTTATATCCGTATAGATTAGAAACTTAGCTAATTGGAAGAAGAAGCGCTACTATCTTGTCCAATTAACTACCTTCTTTTTCTTGTACTACTTATCAATTATTTTCTGAAACCTAATGAATTTTGGTAAACAAGTTTGACTAGATGCTGATAAGCAATTAATGAAGTCATGGTAAGATATGTAGAATGAACCTTCAAAAAATATATATACATAGGTACCATTCGGCTAAGTGATATAACCTACCCGATTGAACCACAAGTTAAAGTGTGGACTTACACACATATGTACGTCTATCATATATAGGGATCATAAATATATGACCCCTGTATGCCATCACTTGGTAGATATTTGTTTGCATCCAAATAAAAGTCTTTACAGCCCAGACCTTTAGGACTTTGAACATTATATTAACGTGCTAAAAGTTCAGGTAAAAAATACATACAGAAAAGCTACAATCCGTCTGGAACGGATCGTATGATACCCTATCCTCCTCTCTATAAAGTGGGCGTGGCCAAATTGCATTTTGTACTCAAATATACATAGCTATAATGTCGAACGTTTGAGGATGTTACATATAAAATTTTATCAAAATAGGTTGTTTGATGATAACGCCCCCAAAAAGTAGGCGTGGCCAAAACTGTTCTATGGGTGAATTGTAGGGAATCTAAATACCCAAATATTTGGACTTAACAAAATTTTTCGGTTTCATATAATTTAGTGAAGTTATAAAAGTTATTTACACTTGTACTGTATCTCTTTCCTGGAAGCCCAGATATGAAATTTCAGCGTCTTAGTTAAAAATTTAAGGCCCAAAAATCGGTTTTGTGATGAAAACGACCCCAAATAGTGGGTGTGGCCAAAACTTTTGTATGGGTGGATTGTAGGGAATCTGAAAGCCTAAATATTTGGTCTTAACAAAATTTTTCGGTTTCATATAATTTAGTGAAGTTATGAAAAAGTGGGCGTGGCAGTGGGCGGATTTCAAAAATTTTTACACTTGTACTGTATCTTTTTCTCAGAAGCCCAGATATGAAATTTCATCGTCCTAGCTCAAAATTTAAGGCCCAAAAAGCGGTGACATACGGACGGACGGACGGACGGACGGACGGTCATCGCTCAATCGATTTCGCTATTGATGCTGATCACGAATATATATACTT
Source organism: Xylota sylvarum (assembly GCA_905220385.1). NCBI lineage: Eukaryota > Metazoa > Arthropoda > Insecta > Diptera > Syrphidae > Xylota > Xylota sylvarum. The sequence continues at coordinate 23,428,748 of LR999960.1, forward strand.
TATAGGGTCTATCTCGATTATTTCTCTATGTTACAAACTATGTGTCAAACTTAATATACCCTTAGGATAGGGTATAAACATACAGAAAAGCTACAATCCATCTGGAACGGATCGTATGATACCCTATCCTCCTCTCTATAAAGTGGGCATGGCCAAATTGCATATTGTACTCAAATATAGCTATAATGTCGAACGTTTGAGGATGTTACATGTAAAATTTTATCAAAATAGGTTTTTTGATGATAACGCCCCCAAAAAGTGGGCGTTGCCAAAACTTTTGTATGGGTGGATTGTAGGGAATCTGAATGCCTAAATATTTGGTCTTAACAAAATTTTTCGGTTTCATATAATTTAGAGAAGTTATAAAAAAGTAGGCGTGGCAGTGGGCGGATGTAAAAAAATTTTACACTTTTACTGTATCTTTTCTTCAGAAGCCCAGATATGAAATTTCATCGTCCTAGCTCAAAATTTAAGGCCCAAAAAGCGGTGACATACGGACGGACGGACGGACGGACGGACGGTCATCGCTCAATCGATTTCGCTATTGATGCTGATCACGAATATATATACTTTATATTATTCGTTTATTATTTCTCTATGTTACAAACTATGTGTCAAACTTAATATACCCTTAGGATAGGGTATAAAAACGGATTGAAACTCAAGTAAAAGAGTTAAAGTCACTCTGAAACGATAGTAAAGTGGGCATGGCATTCCCCATTGTTAAAGGTACAGCCCGATAACTTTTAACTAATGTTATGTGCGAAATTTCATTATTAACGCCCCTAAAAGTAAGCGTAGTTCCTATCTAACGTGTAAGTGTCTTACATTTTTTTTTCGAATTCTAGTCAAAGTACCCAATATTTTAAAAAGTTGGTATGTCTGAAATGAAACAAAATTTGGCAATTTTCAAAACCGGTCAATAAATAAACTAACATTATTTGTTATACTACCCCGATCCAACTCAAATGCGAAATTTAAGCAATATTGTTAGGTCTGTTTTCCAGCAAATTGTGTTTTTGTTAAGTTGACAATAAGTAAAATACATTTTAAGTAGTTTTGGCTAAAATCGCAAAAACCATTTTATGTGGCTTTAAAAAAACTAGTCTAAATATAAAATTTAAACGAAATCGTTACAGCTGTTTGAAAATCTGCTCGAATCCAACATTGTCCCTATATTATATATGTAGGTGCAAGTAAAATATTATCAATTTCAATTCCAAAGTAAAAGACTCGGAGATCATTTATAAAACTTATTGTTAGAGTACTATTAAAACTTAAGTCTACTTGAATGTGACTAAGACTGTTGATGAATTCAATCTGAGTCCTGATGTAGGCTTAAGTATCAGTGACCTTTATTCGCTATTACTTCATCAACTTGTATGCTTCCGAGCTTGCAAATATTTACCAAATCTGAAATTCCTGGAGAAAACTCAAGTCCAAAACGATACCCACCATCTTTTCATGGATTTTAAGGCCGCATATGACAGTATCTACAGAGACGAGCTATACAGAGCCATGTCTAGTTTTGACATCCATGCCAAACTCATTAGATTGATGCTCCATCAGGATCGGTAACGATTTAATCGAGATCTTTGATTTCAGAAAAGGATTTCGTCAAGGTGACGCGCTATCATGTGATTTTTTTAACGTCATACTTGAAAGAATTGTGCGAAACTCACAAGCTAACACCAAAAGCACAATCTATCAAAAGCCTGTGCAGTTACTAGCTTACGCCGACTATATTGACATACTTGGTAGAACTCAGCGGATTGTCACCGGTACGTTCGCTAGTATGGGAGCGGAAGCTGTCAAAATGGGTTTAGCGTAAACGAGGGCAAAACCAAGTATATGCTGTCAACAAGGGACACACAGCATCGACGAATTGGACAGAACGTCGCAATAGACAGCTTAAGCTTTGAGGTAGTAAGGGACTTTGTCTACCTCGGCTCTGCTGTCAATTCTGAAAACAACACCTCAGCAGAAATAAAATAAAAAATAACTCTTGCCAATCCCTGTTTCTTTGAGCTGAGAAGGCAACTGAGTAATAAGGCTATCCCGAACAATTTAGGAAACTTTATATAAGACCTTGATCCAGTCCTCCTTTATGACGCTGATGCATGGACTTTATCGAAAGCGGATGAAGATATCCTCGGTCCTTTCGAGAGAAAAATTCTTCTCTTCGACACGTAGAGAATGGACACCACTGCTCCGGCCGCAAAATCTTCGAATCAAACCCGGAGGGAAATTACGGTAGAGGAAGACCGGGCTTAATGAAGAGGCTTATTGGTTGAAGCACAGATTCCCCCCTAACTGTAGCGCCACCTAAGTAAGTAAGTAAGGGAGCTAAATGGTGGAACGACTGAGTTTATAATGGAACTGTCAAAGGTTCTGTCCATGGCAAGTAGTATATGTAATACATACATATATGTATGTAGATGTGTATATTATGACATTTCTGACTTTGGTCGATACCTGCTGATGAAATCGTAGTTTTGGAAACGATGAAAAAAACATTTAGATACAGACTAAAATGAAACTGTTGCCTGCACCTTTTAACGTGATCATTAGGAGCCGAATTTGAGTAGCTATATACATTAGTATTTTTTGAAACCTGATACAAGCAATATACCCTTCTAAATAAATATATTCAATGGGTAAACCGAAAATTAAACACCGGCAGAGATAAAACATTGCCACAACCTTACTATATCGTTTCTCCTCTGACGTTTATTTTTTTGATGTATGTATGTATGTAGACGGTGGATTTTTTGAGAAAAATATATCACTATGTATATCAGTGAAACATAAAATTAGGGCAAATTCTGACTCAGTAAAATATTTGGTCTTAGGTTGAGATGAGTTTTACCACAATTGCGTTTTTTTTATTGTCATGTCTCTTTGTATAACCCACTTAGCAACTTACCGATAATCTTCTGAACAATATGTCTTATTGATGTTGTTTTATATTTGCTGGGTCATTAAATTTATCTACGATACGGATAATCGTTGATCATTATAGTTTCTATGCAGGATTGTAGTGCGTATTTCCAATACGTCACACATTTATGATAGATGTAGATAAGTGCTCAATTTGCGTAAAAAATCAATAAAAGACGTACGTATATGTATATATCCCAAATATACATACTCGCATGATTTCATATGTATTTATTTGCCGTTACCAACTTGTGCGCATTCTTCTAAGAACAATGTTATTAATTTTTTAATCCTACAATCTGTTTTTAACATAAATACATACATATAGAGCAATGAAAAAAAAGTATATCTGTTTCAACACATCATGACATCGAATTTATTGCAATCACAGTTTTAATATGGCCCGATCCTGTATGCAATAAGTCTATGTAATCACATATATACATCAAATCCAAACGTACAGTATGTATGTATGTATGTAGGTTTAAACATTTACAAACATACTACATTTAAGTATGTTTGTAAATGTTTAAACCTATTCTCAACATATGGATGACTCGTTATTATTTGTATTTGTTTTCTTATTTATTTGGTTGTTATTTTTGTTATAAATTGTTAAATCTAATATATAATTAAATATTACATATATGTATTTTTACTGAAGGTAGAGAGAATTGAGTAAAGTCCAAGCATACAAAAATTTGTAAATATAAAACTCTTTTATGTATTTATTGAAGCAGTAAAATATTATCCAACATTTTGACACATATTTTGCAAAAAATATTAATGTCCATCTAAATGTTATGGCCAGCTATACATATCACATCCGCATGTAGCTTTCATATTAGGGCGTGAAAACTACGTAATCCTTCCGAAACAAGAAAACTCACAACAGCTAGCTTAATAAAATTATCAGAATCTCTCCATATAAACCGAATCTGTATTCAGTCCTAACTAACCACGAATTTATTAGTCGAACTCTTAACATGTTTGATGTATGTATCAATTATGCTTCAATTGTGCTTGAATACTACACACTCACTATTATTTGTACATGTATTGTTCGAACTGACTGCTGATATGCGTTTATACAATTAGTAAACAAATACAAAATATAACTCCAAAAGTTTTAACTCACGTATCGTTTTTTTTTTTGTTATTATTTCTCATTTTAGATTAATCACACACTCAACAGCAATAACTACAGCCGCCACACACTCCGGTGGCTCATTTGATCTGACGATAACATCATTACGTTTTATACCTTCAATCCACGAGGAAGTGATACGATTTTCGTCTACTAAACTACAATCAGTGTACATAAATTCATACAAACGTTTGTATGGGGATCATTTGAAGAGGATTCTCAACAAAACAATATCTGTCATTGATACAGAAATTAATTGCCCGAATCATTGAACTGGACAACCAGCTATAGTATTATTTCGGGTCAAAGGCTGAATTATAAACGAATCTGCCGTAGAACGTATTACTACAATAAATAACAGTATTTTCTATTTAAAACAAAATGACGATGTCAAAGGAAATTATCTTTGAAGAGAAGGAGGTCGAAAAACCACAAGGTAAGTTCAAGTGATTGTAGAGAATTCGTATAAAAGTGTTATCGGTTCATTATTACTCTTTAAATATGTTCATACATGTGTATGGACTGTATTAGGATTTCAACCAGTTAATTTTTATTATTTCCTTTCAAAAGGATGGTACAGTAACCATATTAGACTCGCTCGCTCGTCCGTCCATCTATCTATCACCAACTCCTAACTTCTAAAAACGAATGCTACATGCACGATTTCTAAACATACTCATGTGTGTACATACATATGTATAATACATAAGATATAAAAAAAACACCGAAAAGTAGTCTATATTTTGTATAAACATATTTGTCAAAATTTTTAGTCAAAACATACAGAAAAGCTACAATCTGTGGAACGTATCGTATGAGACCCTATCCTTCTTCCCTTGTATCAGGCCTACTTAAGTGGGCGTGACACACTGCATCATTTAACGTTCGACGTTATCGTAGTATTATTTGCACAATATTGCGATTATTGTCATTAGAGCGTTAAATTATGTTATCAACATACAAAGCAAAAAAATCAAGGGTATTTGATTAGTCTACATAATTGTGCGACTGTTTTCAAAATGAAGACATATTTGATATGTATCTTTTATATCACATTTAGCTTCAAGTCATTGTAAATTAGTAATTAAAACATACAGAAAAACGTATATCCATCGAATGGTATAATACTCTATCCTTCTTCTTTTGTATCAGCACTACCAAAGTAAAATCGACATAGTGCACTTTTCTACCCTTTCTTAAGGGTTTGTTAAATGTTATGCATAATTTGTAACATACATACCTAGAGAAATAATCGAGATAGACCGTATAGTGTATATAGTCGTGATAAGTATCAATAGCGATATCTAGCTGCCTTAAATTTTGAGCTTGGACGAAGAAAATTCATTTCTGGGCTTTTGGGAAGGAGACAAGTGTACAAATGTAAACATTTCTTAAATCCGCCCACTGACACGCCCACTTTTTCATAACTTCACTATTTTACTTGAAATCGAAAAATTTTGATGATAGTTTGTATGTAACATCCTCAAGCGTTCGAAGTTATCGTAGTAAAAAAAATGCAGTATGCCACGCTCACTTCATTAGGGCTGCATAGAGTACCATACGATCCGTTCCAGATGGATTGTACCTTCTCTATATGTAAGCATAAGTACCACATTACATATCTCACGCAACGTCAGATTTAAATATTTGTACCGGGGCGAATTCTATTACAATTTGGGACGGCTCGTATGATACTCTCTTCTTCTTCTTCTGCTTTAGCTCTAATGATGTGTACTTGGCGTAGTATATATATTTTTAGATTGATGTAAAATAATTAAGTACCTTAAACATTTATACTACATACATACATATGTAGCTGCAAAATATTATCAAATTTAGTTTTTTGATGATAACGCCTCCAAAAAGTGAACGTGGGCATGTAGAATTAATGGGTCAGATAACTTGAATACCTAAATGTTTAGTCTTAATGACTTTTGGGCTTGACAATGGGCTTATTTAAAAATGCTTACACTTGTACTGGGTTTTATTCTTAAATGCCCAGATATGAACACGGTCAAAATCTGGCCAAAAGTCAATTTTTCAAAATCTAAAGTTAAAGTATTTTTTATTCCCTATCGTAGGGGTATATTACGTTAAGAGATAAAGTATATGTAGGTTTGTATATATTCGTGATCAGTGAGTGAGCCATGTCTAGCCGTTCGTCCGAAAAGTGGGTGTGACCATATAAGATGTAAGATTAATTGTAGACATTTTGAATATCTAAAAATTTGGTTTTAATAAAAGTTTTCGATTTCATGTAATATAGGAAAGTTATAAAAAAGTGAGCATGGCAGTGGGCGGATTTAAAAAAATTTCCACTTGTACTGAATTCTATTTCTAAAGTCCAGATATAAAATTTCATCCTGAAACATATGGCCCAAAAAATTGTGACATATGTATGGACAGACGGACATGGTAGTCTTTTTCGTCATTTTTATATTATAGGAGCAAATTTATATATTATAGGATTTATCTCGATTATTTCTTTATGTTGCAAACTGTATATCAGGGTATAAACAAAAACATTTTTGAACATACAAAAATATATTTTTCTACATATGTACATATGTATATTATTTTCTATAACAGTAGTGAAATGTACAAATCCAAAATCTGGATTTCTATCGTTCGACCTATTATGATAAAACGCATGGTTAGCTAGAAATGATTTATCCAAAGTTGACAAACAAGAAGTAGACATATGTACGTATACGTATGTACTCGAGTGAATACATTTCACTTTAAACACTGTCCAACTTTCATATTATTAGCAAGCTTCTTATCTTCCCCGAATTGGAAATAAGCCATATGTTAAGCAATTAAATTATTGGTTTATATCGCACTTTCAAAGTGTGTTACATAATGCACTAATTTAAAGGTTATTTCTGAAAGCTGTAAAGTAATATAGACATAAGACATAATTATTTTTTCTAAGAACTTTTGGACATTTTAGACATGATAATGATGCCTTATAGAAATAGTGACCAACATACATACCTATGCAATTGTGATTTGATCTGCTTTTGAAGCTCAGGAGGCAATAATGATTATCTTCTTCCAAAGTGCAATATCATTTCCAGTTATTTTAAACTGTGTCTGACGTTTTCCCAGAAAGAAGTAACTTTTCTCAATGAACCTAAAACCTAACTAGTTTCACCATAAACCACAAATGAGCACTTAATTTTGCATATGATGATTACAAATCAAAAAAAATTAGCGTAGTTTATGCTGAATCACTTAATCAGAACCCTTATGTTGATGATACAACAAAAGAAAAGTGTAGGCGAAGTGGGAGTATTCCAAAACGCCACACTCTGGTCAATACACCCCAATGTGATACCCATGTCCCTTGTGCCTTGTCCATTAGTTAATCTTGTTCTTACTATAGGTTAGCTTCTTACTGCGAGGAATTTGCAAACTATCCAGCTGTTTTCAGTTAGTTCCAAACGTCATTCACTGGCTATTTCTTTTAGTTCCGAAAAATGTCAGTTTTTAATTGAAATTCCTAAACTGTCAGTTTTCAACATTGTATTCCAAACTACACACCATCATTCCAAGAATGTCAATTATTCTAAGATTGTCTTGTGAAGCGATACCCAATCCACTATTGCCGAATAACGAAACTTACCTACACATCATCATCCCATCATTCTCCATCATTTCACCAAAATATACGAAAAATTTTAACCTTCATCTGTCTCGGCAGCATTTCAATTGTCAGTTACCATTCCAAGAACTGTCAATTGAAAACTGATAGTATGTATCCTACTTAAGGTGGATAATAACAGAGAAAGTGAGTTGTATCCTCTTCGACTTCTTCATCTCCATATCTTCGAAATAGGTCTTCTTCCGTTAGGCGTACTTTTTCAATACCGTTGTACCTATCGGGATAGAAAGAGGTTTCATATGCTTTTGCATAAGCCTGTCTATCCTTATTTTGTGGAAACAAGATCATATATCATCTGCCTACCTTAGGAGTCGATTCCTGAAAGCTGAATGTTCCCCGATGGGTCGATTTGTTCTAATTAGTTCGTATGTATACAAGCATCTTTATGTGCAAGAATCAAGCAGAGCGCACCCTTATTTTATGTTCCAGGAACTCTTAGCACTTCTCGGCAGAACATCAAAAGCTTGGATTTCATTTCAATAGCAAAAATAGCTTTCGTTTCTGCCCGACTGATGATGAAAAATGCAATGCTTTCTTGTGTTATACCTTTCAAAATAGTCTCACGAGTGGCTATGGTCACTGTTAGGAAGGCGAATTAATTTGGGTATATCCAGAGGTTCGAAAGAGATATCTGAGTCTACGCATACATATGTACATCCATCTTTGATCCATCCGCGTAAAAAGAGATTGATTAAGGCGCTTTTATATTCTTCTCTGCTAGGAAATGTGAACATACAAACAAACATACAGAATGTAATCAAATAATAACTCTGTCGTCGAAAAGTGTTTTCAATTTTTATTAAAAATATGAACTTTTTGAAAAGTTCAAAATATACACAATATACCTATACACGGTCGGACGATTACGGCCCATTCACCTCATCCGCTGATACTCATATCAAATGTATAATTAATGGTGTCTGTGATGATTATATTTCTGTGTTCCAAAAAACACTAAGTAGGTTTTTTTGACAGGCTATGAAATGAAACTCAATTTATTAACTTTTAATTTATAACAATTATGTATGTAATATTATATCGGCCAAGCGCCTGTAGCTCTTTCAACCATATTTTGCGATTACTAGACATTAATACAGCATTCCTCTTGAGTCTTTAAAAAAAATGTGACCCAATATTGCCGCTGGTCCAAATGGCGCACCCCATACAATACTTCTACGAGTGTGTATCAATTCAGTGTCCAAATAGCGGCTATTTTATTTAATACCAAAGCCAAATAACTCGAAATTTCGCAAATTTTGTTCGTGCTTTCATAGTTGAACGAATATTTAGATAAAATGGTTTAATTATTTGAACCACGTGTTGAGGCGTTAGATAATCCATAATAAAGTCTTACAGCCCCCATATGCGAATGTCAATTAAATGAAAGTGTCCTGACAAACGTTCAACACCTGCATTTGATACGCAAGTCGCTTGTTTCGTAAACAGTTTGCTTCAGTTTGCTTCTTCACCACACTCACTATCAATTCAGATTGTTACTTCAGCATAGTTACACATAACTGATGCTTCAAAGTTTCGAATTAACTCACTCTACGTCAAAGTTTCGAAATTTCCTATGCGAACAGTTCATATTATCTCTTCCATTAGAGCCGTAATGGCAAAAGCTTGTTCAGAACGTTATACATACATACATATATACGGGTACGTCTGTTCTTCAGTGTCGGATTTATTATGTTGCAACATGTCGGTGTTATAATGGTTTCTGTGGTTTTCAAGTGCTGCCATAAAATAAATTGGCCTTGATGATTTATGAAGTCATTGTGGTTTTGTTGTATTAAAACATGTAGAAAATTTACAAACCATCTAGAACGAATCATATTATACCCTATCCTTGATTTTTGGCATTAGCCATTAGGATATATGTATACATAGATACAATGATAACTTTGAATGTAGATACCGGTTTTCAAAGTGAAAGCGTTCAAAAATTGACGAACAAAAAGTAACATATAAAAGCAACTTTTCAAAAAGTTGATATTTTTACTACAAATTGAGAACAATTATATAATTCACGCCTATATACTGCATATATACATATGTATGTTGTCACTCATACTTTTTATAGTATTTCTTTTTATTTAAATATCGATTTTGATGAAACTTTACACTAGCTGACTCGCCTAAGTTCGTATGTATGAATTAGTGGTACATACATATGTATGTACATAACGCCAATTCTTATCGTTGGATCTCAACAATATTGCTGCATTATTTGTTGGTGTTAGTATAGCCGACGCACTAAGCCTCGTGGTCTTAAAGGGATCTGAAACTGAAATTCAAAATATGAGCATGCATGTAACTGCGCAGTCATAACGCACAGTGGCAAAGTTAGCCACTGCTCCATGACAGCTGGCTGTGGTTTCAACTGATGGAAAATTGTTGGCATGGTTCTTGCGCCGATATAAAAAAACATACAGAAAAGCTACAATCCGTCTGGAAAGGTTGGTATTATACCCTATCCTTCCTCCTTTGCTTTAACCCTTACTAAAGTAGGAATGGCATACTGCATTTTTACTTGCACTTATAACTATAGGGCAAGTATCTATTGGTTTCGTGAAAAATTTCGAACTCGAGATTTTAATCAAACTTGACATTACTACGATGGAGAAATTCAAAAAAGTGGGTCCGCCAATTACCTCTGTCTGTATATTCGATTGCAGCATAAACGGGTGGATGGATTTGCTTCAAACTTCACATCTGGGGTCTGCGGGATAATCCCTAGAGGCAAAATTGGAATTTTCATTCTGACCTAAAAATTAAGGGTACTTTACTTAAGGCCGATTTCACTAAAAATGGATTTTCTCGGAAACGGCTCTAACGATTTTGATAAAATTTCATATGTGAGTTAGATTGCCCATATGCTATAAGGTGGCCACGTTTAGCGCGAAAAAAGCGTATAACTGTAATTTTAGAAATTGGTTCTTACTCTATTGACTCTATAGCCAAGAAATTGGCTATTTCTTCAGCGATTGGGCTTAAAATTAATATTTGAGGCAAATGCCAAACTACCAACAACTACCAACACCAACTGATAGACCTTGAAATTCTCTATAATTCACCTTTACGTCATATATGGCCAGCCCCAATTTTTGGGGGCGTTTTTACAAAAAAAAAGGAATTTTTAAAATCTTCTATGTTCAATGTTATCAATTCCATTAAAAATGAAGAATCCCACAACCACTTTATTGGGCCTCATGTGTAAGAAGAATAAAATTTGAATTTCAGTGCTTATAAGATTGTACTTAAGCATTACACTTATACTGAACTTATAGCATCACACACTGCTTACTATTTTTCTCGCTGGGTATGAATGTATTTACATACATACATATGTATGTACATATGTGTATAGTAGAGGACCTATATCGATCAAGATCTGGGAATCAACATTCTTTACGAAACCGATACTTCAATAAAAAAATCTACAAAAACTCCTTTTAGATACATACATACATATGTATGTACTTTGTAAATACATACTATGTATGTACATGTACATATGCACATATATGACCATCAGGAGGCAGAAATCAATGTCAAGTTCAAATCAATTTCAATGAACACTGAGTGACTCATAGCGTGAGACACGTATATAGGTACATACATATGTATATATGTATGTACATATATGCGTAGCATATTTGTACATATGTATTTAACAAACTAGTTGTGACCGTCGCGGTACACCAGTACGTCTCTAGACGCCAAAGTATATGACATATTTTCCTAAAGTTTATTTATTTATTCCTCACAAGTACAGGGACAATCAATGACCGGTGTTTCTACATCGGTTTTATTTTATCAATAGTTTGTTATTTGTTATTTCCTCTCTTTTTGCAATGCTAACCTCCACCCAATGTCCGCATTCAATCAACACCCGCAAAATACTTCTCTCCGCGAGTAATGGCAATATTTTGATGAACATTTCTCAGTTAGTGTGCCGGCACTTATTCGTATCTACGGGTCGTCAGTCGCTAATTGCATGAGTATCTACCTACATACGTACGTTGAATGTGGATGTGAGTTTTATTTAAATTACAGCTGTGAAGATGATACAGACTTGTGTTCCATTGATATTAATGAAAGTCTACCAGCAAAACAAACTGTCTGAGCAAATTATTTAAATTGAATAATAACTTCTCATAGCAATGAGCTGTCCCTCAAAGCAGGCTGCTTTTGATTTCATTGCATCGCACGATACATTGTTCTCTCTATAGTTTATTCCGTGATAGATATTTGATGATATTCTTGAATCACGAATTCAGTCAATGTGCACATGAGACATCAACTTATTTTTAATTTGGCGTGTATTTGAACTTTTAGAAGGGCATACCTGTTTATTTTAAGGTTATAATTGCGGAAATTAAATAAAAGTTGAATCACCTAATTCGTATGTACATAGTAAATCTATTACGATGTACTACTACTGCCAACCGATTTATTCATAAATTCAACACAGATTACATCGTTATTATGTAAGTAAGTAGTGAGCTGTTTGAGAGCTTCATTTAAAATGTTCTCGGTATTCAATTTAATTGCGGAATAAAAATCTGTGATCAAAGCGCCAGCTGACGATACCAGTTACATTAATATTGACGTACATATGTATGTTTGTATATACTATATGTAATATCTTTAGGAATTGTAGTAACAATAAAGTGAGTTACCACGATTATAACTTTTTGTTGGAAATAGATTTATCAGTTCATTGCTGTCGGCGATCTAACTGCACGCAATTTATTGCACAGTGGTAGACAAAATAATAAGAGCAAAAAAGGATGTTCTCGTAGCCATATTATTTTTACCTCTTAAAGCAGAAATCATTGAACAAGGCTTAAAGATTATTTTTAGGAGAATTCAGGTGTACAATTTTGCGTAATTTTTAGTGTTACACTTTTCACTGTTTATACCCTATCCTAAGGGTATATTAAGTTTGACACATAGTTTGTAACATAGAGAAATAATCGAGATAGACCCTATAAAGTATATATATTCGTGATCAGCATCAATAGCGAAATCGATTGAGCGATGACCGTCCGTCCATCCGTCCGTCCGTCCGTCCGTCCGTCCGTCCGTCCGTCCGTCCGTCCGTCCGTCCGTCCGTCCGTATGTCACCGCTTTTTGGGCCTTAAATTTTGAGCTAGGACGATGAAATTTCATATCTGGGCTTCTGAGAAAAAGATACAGTACAAGTGTAAAAATTTTTGAAATCCGCCCACTGCCACGCCCACTTTTTCATAACTTCACTAAATTATATGAAACCGAAAAATTTTGTTAAGACCAAATATTTAGGCATTCAGATTCCCTACAAATCACCCATACAAAAGTTTTGGCCGGGCCTACTTTTTGTGGGCGTTTTCATCACAAAACCGATTTTTGGGCCTTAAATTTTTAACTAGGACGCTGAAATTTCATATCTGGGCTTCCAAGAAAAAGATACAGTACAAGTGTAAATTTTTTTTACATCCGCCCACTGCCACGCCTACTTTTTTATAACTTCACTAAATTATATGAAACCGAAAAATTTTGTTAAGTCCAAATATTTAGGTATTCAGATTCCCTACAATTCACCCATAGAACAGTTTTAGCCACGCCCACATTTTGGGGGCGTTTTCATCAAAAAACAGATTTTGATAAAATTTTACATGTAACATCCTCAAACGTTCGACATTATAGCTATATTTAAGTACAAAATGCAATTTGGTCACGCCCACTTTATAGAGAGGAGGATAGGGTATCACATGATCCGTTCCAGACGGATTGAAGCTTTTCTGTATGTTTTTACTTGCATTTATATACACATGTACATATGTATGTATGTATGCCTTTAGGGCAAGTATAGGTTTCCTTTTTTTTCGAACCCGAATTTTAAATCAAACTTGACATTATGTGATAGAGAAGTCCTAAAAATTGGGTCTGCCGATAACGTCTCTGGGTATGTACATATGCACATATGTATGTTCATGTGCATGTATGTACATATGTCATTGACTGCAGTCTGAAAGGCTGAATTTATTTGCTTTAAACTTCATATTATCGGATTATCCCTAGAGGTGAAATTGGAATTTTCGTTCTAACCTCAAAATTAAGGGTACTTTACTTAAGGCCGATTTTACTAAAACTGGATTTTCCCGAAAACGGCTATAAAAATCTTGATAAAATGTGTATCTGTGTGTAAGTTAGTTCGGGTATATGCTATTTCATGGCATACCACGTATTGCGCGAAAAATACGTATAAAGGTAATTTTTCTGTAAACTGGCGGTTTCTCGGTTATTTCTTTAGCGATTCGGCTTAAAATATCCGAGGTGGGTGTGAGAAATGCAAAAACATAGCGTACCAAGTATTGGAATTGACACTTTTAAAAAATTTAATTTTCACAAAATTTTTACTATAAATTGAAAAAATTTCTAAAACAAAATTATTTTTTTAAAAAAAAACGTAGAATTTGTGAAAGCATCAGTTAATGTTATCGATACCATCAAAAATACAGAATCGCACAACCACTTTATTAGGCCTCATATGTAATAAAAACAAGAACTTAAAAGTACCTCCTGGGTATTTGGCATTTACCCTGGTGGAAAACGTAGCTGAGTAAGCTGAAAGAAGAGAACAGAAAACGTTTTAATAGAGTGGAATTCTAAGTCAAGTCTTAAAGAATATAAAGTAAATCTTATGAAGGAATGCTAGCGTCCTTGTGTACAAATATAAAAAAAAAACAACGACTCATCCAGGATTAGAAAAATGTTGTATCCTGAGTAAGGGTGCTATAGAAACACTTCTAGATACTCATTTTCCGGGTAATAATACAGAGAATAAAACTCTGCGAGTAAACATCCGAAGCGATTATAAGTGATTATATTATTCCAGTGAAGCTACAACAGATCAAGGGTTTGATGTACTTTGCCTGTGCCTTCATTCCATGTTCAGCAGCTGTCTATCTTTAATTTAGGATCCAAAACGTTTGGGAAGTACTCTTTATTCCAGAATCCAAAAAAGCCCTTCACTCTTCTCCTAAACATTATATATTTCTTCGTCTAAAAACTGTGGAATACTAGTTGACGTATTTACATACATACATATATGTATGTATGTATATGCCCGCATGTATAAACCCGCAAAAGTTTGTTCGTGAAACCACATGAAACTCATCTTGTATGTATGTTCAGTATTCATTGGAAAACATACAGAATCATCCTATCGAGCCCCTATGAAGTGGGCGTGGTCGTATTGCATTTTCTTTACTGAATTACGATGATAAATTCGAACGTTTGAGGATGTTACATGTAATATTTCATCAAAATGGGATTTTTGATGAAACCGCCCCCGTTGTATGGGTGAAATGTAGGGAATCTGAATACCTAAATATTTGGTCTTAACAAAATATTTCGGTTTCATATAATTTAGTGAAGTTATGAGAAAGTGGGCGTGACAGTGGGCGGATGTAAAAAAATTGTACACCTCTACTGTATCTTTTTCTTGGAAGCCCAGATATGAAATTTCAGCGTCCTAGTTAAAAATTTAAGGCCCAAAAATCGGTTTTGTGATGAAAACGCCCCCAAAAGTGGGCGTGGCCAAAACTTTTGTATGGGTGGATTGTAGGGAATCTGAATGCCTAAATATTTGGTCTTAACAACATTTTTCGGTTTCATATAATTTAGTGAAGTTATGAAAAAGTGGGCGTGGCAGTGGGCGGATTTCAAAAATTTTTACACTTGTACCGCATCTTTTTCTCAGAAGCCCAGATATTAAATTTCATCCTCCTAGCTCAAAATTTAAGGCCCAAAAAGTGGTGCGTCCGTCACGACGGACGAACAGACGGATATGGCTCAATCGTTTTCGCTATTTATACTGATCATGAATACATATACTTTATAAGGTCTATCTCGATTATTTCTCTATGTTACAAACTATGTATCAAACTTAATATACCCTTAGAATAGGGTATAAAAAACCAAAACGGAGATATACATATATTATTTTTTTTGAATGATGAATTTAGCGTGTTGCGGGGAAAAGCAATAACAATGTTAAATCTACTGTCATAAAACTTAGTATCAATAAAAAAACGGGTTGTGAAGATCGTTCTCAAGAGTTTCGTTAGGTTAGGTGAGACATTAAAATGGAAATTCACTTAAAATAGTCGAAGTACTTGCTATACACGAATTATATGGTTATATATTCAAGAGAGAGAAACAAACGTATGTTAATGTAGATATGTGTAAGTATAGTCAAGTAATGTACATGTATTTTGTTGGTGTTAAGGTGTGAATCTGATCGAGTAAGCCACATTCTCTCGTTAACCATACACTCAGTTTTATACATATTATGATACAGGGTTCAGTCGCTCCAAGAACCAGCTTTAACCACATTAAAGAAGCAAATGAAATGTAAATGTCTCGAACGAACGATATCCGCATCTTTTCGGATAGCAGCCATCAAATTCTTGGATCTTTTTCTAATAATAATTCGAAAGTAGCTTCAAACTACCAATCGCCTGTCTTAAAGATGGCGAAGCAGTTTAATATTCACGTTTGATGGGTTCCAGGACATAGGGATATTCCAGGGAATTGTAAGGCTGATAAGTCCGCCAGGCATGGAACAACAATAGGTACCTATTTTACCAGGAAATGCTAACTTAGGTATTCCATTCGCATGATTATTAAAATAAAATTGATGACATGAAAACTTAAATTAAAGCTGGCTGCTTTCGAGAAAACAAATTTTGGGTGGACAAGCGGCACAACGTATCTAGCGATAAAACAAATTTGAGGAGAATTTGATCTCTCTTAACAGACTGCATATTAGCACTATAATAGGTGTCATCACTAGATACTATCTAATAGGAAAGTATGGAAATGGGTTTGATGTACTGTCAAATGATTTTTGCGGATGCTGCGGGGATGAAGAAGAGTGGGAAAGTATTCTCCACCTTTTCTGCACCTGTCCTCCTCTTTCGCAGTAGAGAAAACTTCACTTGGGAGCTTTCTACTTTAATGATTCTGGCGATCAAATAACAACTGATATTAGGTGTCTACGACGCTTCAATAGAACCTACAATTGGTTTTACGTGTAGTATTGGACAATTATATGATTCAGGTAGTATCACAATAGACCTCTCACTGTTCTTAGTGTGCAGGCTATAGTTCGCTGCCACTTCAACCTTACATAATCTATATAGTTCATTATAGGGATGTTGGGAATATTCGCAACAAGAAAGAAATTGGTTTGGGCCGACGAGTGGCACTTGGTGGTTGTCTAAATTCCGAAGGGTCTAAAAGAATGAGAATGACGGACTACTCGAAAAAAGATACAGAACAACCAGGGACGTCCAATATGGTCAGAAAGACATGCTTAAAAAGCGATCTTGCCATGATGTTAGATTCGTCAAGTGAAGATGAGAGTCAAGAAATACTAGAACATAGTAGCGCTCACGCTATACTCAAAAAGCAATTACTTTCTTCCCGCAATAAAAGTAGGGAAAATATAAATGAAAATCCACGTGGAGCGTTCATTGAAACGAATTGAAAAAATTATCAACAATAGCACACAGATTTTTATCGCCACACTATTCAGTGTTCCTAGTGAACAGTTGTTCAGTAGCGCGGGTTTAATTTGTGAACCTCTGCGAAACAGACTGGAACCTGAAAAAGCGTCAATATTACTTTTTATTAAATGTTTGATTATTAAACAATGAATTATTTAATAAAGGAACGGAAGATTACTATCTTTTATTTTAATTCTGTACACATACAAAGTTTCAGGGGCGATTCCTCTCAGTTAGCTAGTTTAGCGGCGCTAAACCAAGAATTTAAATAAATAAATTCTTTGAAATACATTTTATACGCAAAATACAACGAATGACGACGTTAAAGTAATTATGAAGATTAATAATTGCAATAATCAATGACATACTAAATAACAAAACTACCTATTTACAAATCATATTTTCCTACACACAACACAATACTTCCATACAAAAAGTTTCCCTTGAAATATTCTTTAGCGTAAAAAATTGCGCTACCAAATTCCCTACAATCGATATAAGAGTGTTCGACTACCAGTCGTAAGCAAAGCCCAGTTAAATAAACGGAAGCGTTAGCGCAAATAAATGCGATAAAACTTGAAAGTGGAGTGTAATGATTAAGCAAGCAGGTACATTTTGTCTCGAACTCGAGATTATAATCAAACTTGACATTACTATGATGGAGAAGTCCAAAAAAGTGAGTCCCCCAATTCCGTCTGTCTGTCTGTCTGTCTGTATATTCGACTGCAGCCTAAACGGCTGGACAGATTTACTTCAAACTTTATATCTGAGGTCTGTGGGATGATCCATCCCTAGAGGTAAATTTGGAATTTTCATTCTAACCTCAAAATTAAGGGTACTTTACTTAAGACCGATTTTACTAAAAATGTAATTTTGCGAAAACGGCTGTAACGATTTTGATAAGATTTCATATGCGAGTTAGTTTGGGCATGTCGTACCACGTTTTGCGCGAAAAATGCGTATAACGGTAATTTTAGAAATTGACTGTTTCTCGGCTATTTCTTCAGTGATTGGGCTTAAAATCCATATCTGAGGTTAGTATGACAAATGCAAAAATTTTAAAACTGCCACGCCCACTTTTCAAAAATTTAAGTTTTTTTTTACAAAAGAATGATTTTGTGAAATATCCAAGATACGTAGCATCAGTTCAATGTTATCAATTCCATCGAAAATGCAAAATGCCACGCCCATTTTATTAGGCTTCATGTGTAAGAAAAACATGACTTGAATTTCAGTTTTTATAAGATTGCAAACTTATAACAATAAGGTGCAAGTTCGTACGACACAGTCGTGCACTTTTTTTTTGTACTTTCGTATGTTTCTCTTTCTAGGGAAATGCGGATGCTTACTTGTGTCGTTATTTGATTGAATAAACAGTGTTATTGAATCCCAAAAGTTCAGTGCATAATTATTTAATTTATTATTTTATATCTATATTTTATTTTAAACTTCCCCAGCTTCCACGTAGCTAACCCAATGCTGAAGACCAGGAATCGCCACTGCAAAGTTTCTTAAAAACCTCATCCGCGGATATGAAGCTTTATAAATCCGCATCCGTAACATAATGAACTTCATTATAAGAACGATGACCAAAGCGAGTTTACTTATTCAAAGTTGAATGCGATCATGTAACATCTGCAAAATTTTTTCACAAATGTCGAACGCACGTGCATACATGCTGGTGAATACCAAAATAAATTTTAGCAGAACTTTGCACACCTTAAGGTGTCTATCCACAGGAGGCAGAATTATACCTATATACAGATACGTAATTTGTATTTATTTTGAAAATTCTAACTCTAAGGCAGACGCCTAAAAGCAGACTTTTCTAATGCAACCTGCACGATATGTAGGTATCTACATATCATACATACATATGTATATGTGAAGATAGATTGAAAACCTATACGAAGTAAAAGGAGAGCGAGATCACAATGGGTCTACTCTGACCAAAGTTTGACTGCACTTGCTGCAGCCTGCCAATCGAAAAGGAAAGCTCAACTTTTAGCTTAGTGGGTTGCTTATTACTTTTGCCAGAAAAACTGCTACATATGTTTGATCTTAAAAGAATATCAGCATTGTAGTCACCGATTAAAATCAATATTCTTGGATTCTGATGATAAGATATATTAACATTTGAAGTAACTAGATCAGTGAATTGTTTAGTATACAGAGTAACTATAATATATTATACATTCGTATATTTCCCCGCAGATACTAGGGTGTACAAATAAAATTGTCATCACTCCCCATCTCAATTATGTACATATGTATTTCACCATGTCATAAAGTATTTGTCAAACTTAATATACCCTTAGGATAGCGTTTAAAGCTTTGAAAGCCCTTTTATTCTAATCCTACAAATATGCATTAATTTCTCTGCGAAACCCATACCTATATAAATCCATACTTGAATTAAGGTGTGTGGAAAAGTGACCTATTTTGCTTTTCCGAAAAGAAGCGCAATAAAGTATTACATACAAAAGGCGTGCTTAAATGATATACTGTCTTATCTCTATATTTATATGTATATGTATATTTATATGTACATATAAATATTTATTATAAAAAAATGTCATAAAAAAATTATGACAATTTTCAAAACTGAATAATTTTTTAAATATTAATATTTTCATGTTTGGCAAACAATCTAAAGGACTAAGGCTTTTACGCACATATGTAAAGGATATTCAGTCGCCAATTCTGTCTGTTTGTCTATCTGTATATCTGTCTGTCTGTTGGTCTACATATGTCTGTCCGTCGGTCTGTCTGCCCGTATATTCAAATACAGCCTAAACGGCTTGACGGATTTGCTTTAAACTTCATAACTGAAGTCTGTTTGGTGATCCCTAGAGGTCAAATTGGAATTTTCATTCTAACCTCTAAATTAAGGATAATATCACTATTATTCAATAAAAATTGATTTTCCCGAAAACGGCTTTAAGAATTTTGATAAAATTTTTTATGTGATTTAATTTGGAGATATGTATGCTATTAAATAGCATATCACGTTTTTCCGCGAAAAATGCTTATAACGGTAATTTTACAAATGATCTATGTCAGACGGATTGCAATTTTACTGCATGTTTCCAGGCATACATATGTATGTACATGTCTACCAAATTCCAAATTTCATAAGTTCAGATCTCTTACAATAGTAGTGAAACAGCAAAATAAAGAAACTATTAATCTAAAAGAGTGAGAGAACAATAATAAAGCGTACGTTAAACGTACGTTTTCTGTCAAACTTAATAAGCGACTATCTTTAGTTTCCGAACAAAATAAGTTTTAGAAAAAGCTTTTTATTTAAGTCTCCTGTTTATATTCGTCATGCGATAAAAAACGTATTTTACTTTAATTTACAAAGTTATTCATTACACAACTCACCTGTGAGCTTATTTCCTTAATTTATTTGCGCAATGAGAATTTACTAACTTACACGTGATTTGCACAGCAGATAATGAAATATTTATTACATTATAATAGGTACTTGACTGTACTGGAGATTCATGATTAGATAATAGTGTGACTGCATTTATGTACATACATATTTTCATAAGCATGCTTCGGAGGGCTAGCAGAACACCAATACGGCTTCCGAAAGGCCTGCTCAACAGTCGACGCCATAAAAATAGTAATTAACACTGCGCATAAGGCTATAGAAGGCACAAGATGATAAGGAGGGGCTAAGCGGTACTGCTCCGTCATAACGCTTGATGTAAAAAACGCGTTCAATACTGCAAATTGGAAGTATATTCTGGGAGCACTTCGAAATATGAGGGTACCGGATTATATCACCAAAGTAGTCACAGACTACTTCCGGTAAAGAACCCCTTATTTACGACACAGATGATGGTGCGAAGGAGTATGCGGTCACTGGAGAGGTACCACAAGGCTCGGTTCTGGGTCCCCTCCTATGGAATGTAATGTATGATGGCATTCTTAGGCTAGATATACCAGAAGAAGCTAAAGTGATAGGTTTTGCCGATGACATAGCCATAGTAGTAGTTGCGAAACTATTGGAGGAAGTGGTGCAAATCAGCAATGACACCATCCGTTCTGTCCGTTGCTGGCTTGAAACAGTTGGGCTAAAATTGGCTGATCACAAAACAGAAGCGGTACTGATCAGCAGCAGAAAGAAAAAAGAAACCATCACACTTATGGTAGGTGGGCATGAGATAACATCCAAACCGGCCATCAAATACCTAGGCGTTATGATTGATTCGAGGCTCTCCTTTAAGGAGCATCTGGAGTACTCAAGTAAAAAGGCTGCATTAGTGAATAAGGCGCTCACACGAATTATGCCAAATATCGGAGGGCCAAGACACAGTCGTAGGCTACTACTAGCTAGGGTTGTTACGTCTGTAATACTGTATGGATCCCCAGTATGGGCGGGAGCCATGAATACAATATCTAATAGGCGCCAAATCGGAGCGATAAGCCGACTATGTGCACTGAGAGTGAGCAGCGCTTTCCGCACAACTTCGGGCGATGCAATCTGTGTCATTGCAGGAATAATACCAATAGACATATTGGCTAAAGAACTTCAAAGGAAATATGAGAAGAGCCGCCAGGAAAATGAAGTGGTGCACGGCGAGGAAGCAACGAGGAGCTCGAGAGAATGGCAGCAGCGTTGGAACCTGTCAACCAAAGGCCGATGGACCTATCGTCTTATCCCTACCATCGAAACTTGGATGAGGCGCAAGCATGGGGAAGTAGATTTTTACTTAACACAGGTTTTAACAGGACACGGCTGTTTCCGAACATATCTCTATCGGTTCAAGCACGATGACTCCCCAAACTGCCAGTGCTGCGCAGACACAGTGGAAGATGTGGAGCACGTGTTCTTCCAGTGCCCACGGTTCCACACTCAGCGGGAGGTATTAATAGGAGAACTGGAGGGAACACCGACACCAGAAAATCTAGTGGCGTACATGCTAGAGTCGGAGGCAAAATGGAATGCAGTGTGCATTTTCTCTAGAAACATGTACGTAGAGCTGAGACGCCTGGAACGGGAAAGAGCCCAAAACCGAGCGAGGCAACAAAACGACATGGCGAGCGTATACCATAATGCCAATTCACCAAGGATGTATAAACGGCATACAACAACGGACGACTAAAGACACCCACTGACGAATGAACGTACACACACACTTTCGTGCGCTCGCACGTACATCCCCAGACGTAGATACAGATAGAAGGAGCTACGGCTAAAAACCCTCCCCACGACGAAATGCTTAACGGCGGTACCGTGGGGAATAGGGGTTGGAGGCAGAGGCGGTTTTAGTTAGGGTTAAAGTCCCACACTCCGGCTTTCGATGCTTTCCACCTTTCTTAAAAAAAAAAAAAAGCATGCTTCGTATCAGATTAAAACTAAAATTAACCGTGGAATGACAAGTTCTGGCTTTCTGTTTTATTCTAATCGAAGATAGGAAATTTTAATTTAACAGATAGACATACATATAAGAAATTTGCAATTTGTCTAGAATTGATAGTTTGATTAAGATAATAACTTCGATCGTAAGGAGGACATATGTAGATGTTAGTTGCAAAACCGAATCGAAATCGGTTTTTCAATGAAAATGCCTCAAAAAATAAGCTAATATACAATGTTTAGGAGAATTATATCATAGTTAAATTTAATACCATACTCATACATCTGATCTTAAAGGTTTTTTTTTTTTTCAATTTCTAGGAAAAATATGAACTTTCAGATAATTGGTTGTCTCAGTTGGTGATATTCAAAGAGATTGACTCTTGTACTATTTCTTATTCTCAAAAGCCTAGCTGTGAAATTTAATCATCCAACAAAAAGTTGTTTCTTATTTTATCGTGAAGAATGAGTTATCTTAAGGAATATGCATCCATTCGTTATGCAATTATCGCCGTACCTATGTATGTACATATATGGAATATGATCATATGTATGTATGTAAGTAGTTTGTAACATAGAGGAATAAATGAAAAGACCCAGTAAAGAGCATACATGCATATGTACACATGTACATATATTGAGCCATGTCCGTCCGTCAGTCCGTTCTAATCTTAGGAATGCCTACTAGTTAATATGTATGTATGTACATACATGTAACACAGCTCTTTCGCTATGAAAAAATTGACAGAAACACAATATCAAAATTTAAAAAATATTATAAATTTATTTCCAAAGTTAGTGCTGTGTTCCTGAAGTAGTGCAATTAAAAAAGAAAGAATTGGTCGAAATAATGCACCAAACGCGTTTGCTGCACGGAAGTTTGTGAAAAACGTCCGTCAAATTGACATGCTAATTGATAACACAAGTTATCCTCGTGTTCCAAAATAGACTTGGACGATCTATGGTTACAGCAAGACGACGGTGTAACGTACCAACCAACAGTCGACCTTTTGCGCTTTAAGGTCAATAATTGTGTTTTGGAAATGTTACTTCGCCTATGCTAAGCTGCCCTTTGACGATGTTGGGATTTTTTGTGAGCTGCCTTAAAGTTCGATGTTATGCTGATAATCCAAGAATGATTCAGCCATAATATTGATTGAGCTATTCGTGAAATAAACTCTCGAACCATGAAAATATATGTACTACAAAATTGGGTTGGCAGGATGTGCTACTATCTATTAAGGCAGCCGCGGCCTGAAATAATTTTCCATAAATAATTGGAAAGTATACTCTATTCAATAAAGAAAAACTAAATTGGAAAATATTACGGATTTTTTTAAAGAAATTGGTTATCATTTATCTACATAAAATTATCATACATTAAAATAAACCAAAATGAGTGGGCAAGGGAAGATAAAGAAAAGCGGATATTTTTGCGGGCCATCTGGAAGAAACCTTTAAACAGTACGATGGGCAAGAGATTTACGACAATAGCAATCGGACGAATTTACTATCTGATGATTTAACACTCACAAGGAGATTTAACAACGCTAAGAGAACTAAAACACGAGATCGAGGTTCTTAAGCCTAAGAAAGCTCCTGGTTATGATTTGAGCACCGGAGAAGTTCTCAAAGCTCTACCTAGAAAAGCATTAATTAAACTTCTCCATATTATAAATGCTGTGCTCAGATTAAAACACGTGCCGACCCAATGGAAAGTTGTGGAAGTCATAATGGGTTTAAAACTAGAAAAAAACGGAAAACTGATTAAATAGTAGGTCCCTTCTATTCAAGTAAAGAATATAACACGCACAACATTGTTAGCAGCTAGGCGCTGGGTCCCATCGATCATCGCGCTAAATATTTGCATTCGTATTTTTGGGCTTGGCACAATTATTGCTGCTTTTATTCTTCTCAAGTCTTTATTTTTCATTTTTCGAAGTAGTATATTTGTTGGATGTTTTCGTTCCCATTTTTTTATCGCTAGTTCATTTTCCAGTCTTCTTTAATTATTAATTGTTATTTTTTTTAGCCTGTTTGCTGGATGAGGTGTAGTTTTCGGTCCTAGAACCGAAATTCCATGGTTCTCACATTCCATTCATTGTAGCCTATTCGATAAGCACTGATTTAATTTGACACTTGTTCAGTGTCAAACAAAACAAACATCTTTCATGACTTTGCATAAAATAAAAATGCACACTGATTCGTACCGGACTTGTTGAAGGTTATTCTCATAATAAAGTCAACAGTATCTGCAAAAATAATTACTAAAAACTAACTTCAACATATGTACATACATTTTTGGCTTTTGGAAGTAAAGCATGTTAAAACATTTTTAGTGTCAGTGTTTTTTTCGGGAACTGATGTATGTACATATGCATATGTAAGTTTTATATTTGATTTTAGATATTAGCGATTATACATGCCGAAAAAACAAAACCTCTTTTAATTTAGCTTTGCCTGACGTTTTCGTGGTCAAACAGAAATTCAATGTATCCTATCATGTCGCTTATGTTTCGACCTGGAATTCGGCGCTCAGAGACAAAAAAAAATAATGTAATGTAACGAGACTTCAATGCAAAACAAAATGTTGAAAAGAGTTGAATTTTTTTTGGTTCATTTTGAGAGTAAACAGCTACAGAACAAAGGAAAAAAAGTAAAAAAACAAATACAAATTCGACAGACAAGAGCTGCCATTCGTCCTGTAAATTAAACTATTGTAAACTGTGCGTGTATTATTATTATTAAAACTGTGCAAATATACGGGTAAGTTATATGCTTATTGCGAAGTTATTTTAATAAATATGTACATACTCTGTACATTCAACAGAAAATTATCTTCGAGGACCAGGTAATAAGCAAGGGAACATAGATTCTTATAAAGGGATTTTTTTTATAGAATTTTGAAACTTAAAATGAAATAAAACATAAAAATCGCAGTAATGTCCATGGTATTGGCTTTATTGAAAAGATAATTTAATACCATTATTGTTAAAATATATAATATATGTACGTAAAAAAACCTAACTCTGGAACTCCAATTTCGAGCAGCTGGGGCCGTATATATATCGGCAAAAACGCGACAATGATTCTCTTCCAACTCATCCAACGTCTCAAGTTTATCGGCGTAGATTAGCGACTTCACATATCCCCACTTCACATGATTCCGCCAACCTATACGGAACATCACATAGTGACTTTTCTTTCTTATCAGATTTTCTCTATTCCAAATGCGGCACATGTGCCTGTTGACATAGTCATTCAACCAAAATTGAGCCTCATTGCTGAACAAAATTTGGTGTAGAAAATTGAACTCGAATATTGTGTCAAGACAGCCGCGCCTAAATATTAGATATTCACATTGTCTACAATTCACTCATACATCAATTTTGATCACGCCCACTTTTTGGGTGCGTTTTCATAGAAAAAAACCGATTTTTATGAAATTTTAAATAGGAAGGAGGATAGGGTATCATACGATCCGTTCCAGACGGATTGTAGCTTTTCTGTATGTTTTCTATACAATATACAATAAGATTTGCTGGTTAGGATGATGAACTGTGCCCTCTTGTTTCATATGAGTCATATAAACACCCTAATGAGACATCTACGCAAACTTTTTACCGGCATTGCACGTCGCTTGCACGTAATTGAATGAAAACCTAGAAGATCACAACATAGTTTTGGAAACTAAAACCACAACTACATACAAGCAAGCATTTACACTTTAAAATAGTCTCTAGATCTTATAAAGCCTTTTGAGCTAAGATTTTGATGATTTTTTTGTATTTTACATCCTCAAACTTTCGAATTTATCGTATTAATTCAATAAAAAATGTACAGAAAAGCTATCCTCCTTCCTATGCAGTCCATATAAAGTGGGCGTGGCAATGATGAGGATGTTACATATGAAATTTCATCGAAATCGTTTTTTTTTATTAAAACGCCCCCAAAAAGTGCGAGGGGCAATTGTGGAGAATATGAATATCTAAGTATTTATTTCTCGTATATTTTAGTGAAGTTATGAAAAAATGGTTTATACACTTGTACTGTATCTTTTTCTCAAAAGCCCAGATATGAAGTTTCATCATCCTAGCTCAAAATTTACGACTAAAAAAGTGGTGACAAAGAACGGACGGACGGACGGACGGTCTTCGCTTAATCGATTTCGCTATTGATACTGATCTTGCATACACATATGTACATATATATATACTTTATAGGGTCTATCTCGATTATTTCTCTATGTTACAGAGTATGTGTCGAACTTAATATACCCTTAGGATAGAGTATTAAAATGCAGTAAGTCACGCCCACATCAGTAGAGCTGATACAGAGGAAGAAGGAGAGGAGGGTATCATTCTATCAGAAACTATCAGAGCCTTTTAATTTACTGAAGTGGAACAATCTTTTACCAACTATGTTTTAGTAAAAAAAAAGTAAATATAATAAAATGAAATTTATGAACATAGTGAAAAACAATAAATTTTAAGATTAGGTCCAAACCATATCAATATACTAGTTGAAATTGTGGCAGCTATACAATTAAAATTCGTTTGTGCCTCATTACTAGACAGATCTAAGCCAAGCTGGATTAGAAACAGTACAACTGTCTGATTATACAGAAAAGATCACTCATAAGAATTATAGTAGACGTCATTACGGGGCACTGAGGGGCATTATGGGCCACTGGGTGAGCCTCCTCGCTAATGACTTCTGTAGAAGGTGCATGGACAACGAAGTGGAAGAAACTATACTAAACTTCATTCTAATGGAAATTTTATATTCATGTGGTACTGGTCTATGTGTGACTGTTCACGCAACCTGCCACGTTAACCTATTGCTAAACATGATGCTTACATCTCATATTTATTTATGATACAAACTGTGTGTGTAGATTTCCCAAGTGGGATGAAAAAAAAGATAACAAAAGTTCAGTGGTGTTTAGGCGGAAAAGTAATTTGACCCAAAGATAATACGTAATTGAAAGATTACTAACATCGTCGAAGAAGTATTTGTCGCAGGATTTTCTTTCTCAAAGGCAGTGGGAAGAAGCGAGCCCATAAAAAGTAAGTCGGCCCTTCTTCCTCTTACTCATCTCTGCAGGTTATACAATAATCGTTCAATCGAGTACCCAACTACCTTCAGTGGCTTAGTGTGTTTCCTATTAACGATAATAAGATTCCTAGTTTCTTGCCAATTCAGATTTAACCTGATCTGTTTAGACTGAAGACATATAATGATACTGTTCAACCTGTGTCTGTGCTATTTGCCATTTTTTTTGACTGCAGTATCCAGGTGGAGCTTTACTGATTTCAGAGGGGCTGATGGCCCCTCCCTTTACTCAAAAGCAAGAGGACATGTTTTTTTAATAGGTACCTATAAGTTAGTATGTGGTTTGTATTTACATGTACGTCCAAGTCCAATCCAATCTTCTGGTTGATTTCCATATTGGAAAGGAAACACAGATTTATTCATTCTGTACTCGTATATACATACATGTACATATGTACGAGTATATACTTACAATTGTTCCTCTATGAATTGCACATGGTTTCAACCAGTATGTCGGATAATAGCCTTACATAAAAACCACACCTACAGATTGATAGTCATTGTTAAACAAATGAAATATATACTCCTCCTCCTCAGATGTTTTAAACACGGAAACTCAATTCAATTAACACTCCCTAATTCATAATAAGTTGCGCCTTATCACTCTATGCGTCAATCTCAAACGTACATTCAATTTATTTCAAAAAATAATAATCTAAAAGATTAGAGTTGAAATTGTCAATTGCTTGAACGCTGTTTTTTAATTCTTGCGATCGTGAACCGTGTCAAAAATATCAAACAATATGATTTAAGAATTTTGTAAAAAATAAATTTAACTCTGACACATTATCTAATTTAAACTTGAATTTGATTCTATTTTGAGCAATATGGGAAGCCTTTGTCAAACTATGTCAATCAACTCGTCATGATGACAGAGATAAAATAAACCATCGCACTAAGTCACGTTGTTCAAGATAATATTTGGACAAAGCTCACTGTTCAATAAAAAAATTCATCAATGTCATCATTTAGCATCTCACCGTAGAATTGGTTCATACACATACGTACATACTATTTATGTATCTACGCTTGATGACTTATCAAATTTCTCAGTTCACTTTGAATCAATAAATGTCTATGAATCCATATCCATACTGATAAGAGATGTACACATGACACTTTTGGTTACCTGTGGCAATGGCTGAATCACACATCCATACATCCATACATCCATGCAAATATAATTTTTTTACTGAGCAACAAGCGGTTAGTTTCTCCGGCATTTATGAGAAATCAGCCGAATAACACGTGAGTTATATTAATTGTGAAAAAAAACAAATTAAAACAAACAAAAATGCTGAAAACCCCACATTATCGTGAGGAGTCGTGATAGAATGAATGATAGAGACAACGGAAAGAGGGAAATAGTAAAGCTAAAAATAACAAAAAAAAAATGGTACGCATGTATGTATATACATATATATTCATGCACACCTACATGTATACCAACATATGTTTGTAGTCATAAGCTTCATATTATTGAGGCAGCTCTTTACAAACGTGCACGTTTATACGGACATATGTATGTGCATATGTACATATCTACATACATGTATGTACTTCCATGAGTATGTATCTATGCATACATACCTAATACGCATGCATTCATACAAATGTATGTACATAAAATGTCAAAGGCGGGTGTTGGACTGAACAGCAATCAAACATGAGATGTGTGTATACTGCTTAGTACGATGTAGTAGCTTTAAGTACAATACAATTTGCAATCGAAAGCTATCGACAGAAGCTTTTTAATTGTTGATAATGCGAGAGACTCCAGTATTAAATAGTATCTCTGAATCTCTGAAAGCGTACTAAAATGTAAGATTACAATACAGATGAACTTAAACAGTCGGTCAGTCATGCTTCAAACCGTGTCAGGCATTTTGTTATGTTTTGCTTGGTCATGAAACACCAGGGGCCTATTTCATAAAACTGCAATACTAATAAACTAGCTGTGAATTCACTTGTAACTTGTAAATTATGAAAATATTTTTGTTTCATAAAGAAAGCTAATTGTCTAATAACTATAATAACTTGTAGCTAAAAGTGAATTTATAACTACGACGAACTTTTTTGTTTCATAAATTTGTACCTACATACATATATGTATATGTGTATACCCTAAACCAAGGGTTTAACGCACTTAGACCAGCAACGCACTTAGACCAGCAATATGTAGGTTCATTGTGATACCACATGGATTATAGGAGAAAGTTTGTCCCTACCTAATCGTTAACCTTCCTATACCCACGCATTGGTCTGTGAGACCGTCAAATTACTTTTAATATTAAGACGCTGAATAAAAAGACTGCCATTTATTTGTTAAATACAATACCTAATATAAATTTCTTTTATTTCGTTAACAATATATCACTCTACTGATTAAAACAAATTTCATAAAAATATTCGAAGTAAAAGAGAAACTACGGGCTCTTGAGTTTCGGTCCCAGTGACCGTGCGCGGTATGCGCTTTGACGCGGGTATAGGAAGGTTAAGCAAGGAGTGCGCAACTGGAGGCAGTTAGCTACGGACCGAGCTAAGTGGAGAGGCTTGTTAGTTGAGGCCCAGGTTCACCCCGAACTGTAGCGCCACATAAGAAGAATCGTTAAGCAATTTTGAACTTCTGATGAAGCGTAAGAGGCTCTTGATATCGAATTTTAGATCGCCAGATCAGATCACCTAAATCATTATAATACAAGGCTCCTAAGTAGAGCTTCATTCTGCGGGAGAGAGCTGGAAAGAAACAAAGAATGTGAGAAATGGTTTCATCCTCTTTTTCATCCATTGAGCTTCTACAAAAGTTCTTTGCAAAAGGCCGCAGCCTTATAACATGTTTACCTAATAAACATTGTCCAGTGATGAAACGTATTGTAGTGCCGATATGCTACCTGTAGAGAGTAATCAAATTCTAAGAGCGTTTTAAATCCGGCCAAATGTATTTTGTCGCTAGACATGTTGGTCCACTTGTCCACCTAAGATTTGAACTCTCGATAGCATCCAGCTTGAATTTTAGTTTGCAAGCACCGATTGGTATATCTAAGGTGCCTTTGTCCGGCAAAATAGGTAAAGTTGTTCCTATTTGGGCTTACAGTTCCCTAATATAATACTATGCCCCGGCACCAAACCAAAGTGCATATTGAACTGAAAGTGAATATTGAACATCTCCGTGACAGACAATCGGCAGTCTAGAACTATTAGAGAATTGAAAGAGATCGATTCCAAGTATTTGATAGCTGCTTGGCTGTTATTATTCAGAATAGAGGCATGCCCAAATTCTTTTCTTGAGCAAACGGCTGGACTTGCTGCCATTTGCTTCCTAAATATATCCAGTGGTATCAGATGAAACATAATGTCCAGTGCCGCACAGGCAGTTGTGCGTAGAGCACCGCTTTCGGACAGACCTATCTAGTTAGTCGAGGTTTATAGTTTTTTCTAAGGCTGTCCACCAAGCAATCAAACCCCGTATGTGAGTATCCCGTATGTGAGTATCGGTCTTATGACCGAGATGTAAATCCAGTGAGTTATTGGACCCCATGAGTCATTTTAGACCCCATCTATTTCTAATAAGTTTTTTTTATAGCATCGGTCTTAATAAAATATGTCCTTTAATTCTGTGCCTATCATTGTTTAAAACCGTCTGCAACCTCTCCTGTGGCTTGCACATAATCAAGTAATAAAAATTTGGAATAACTTGGGGTCCGTCCGACAAATGCAGACTGAAGCTCACCGAGATGTGCTTGCACAAGTGTGTTTAGCTCCAAATGTACAGTCAATTTAAGGATACGCTCATCGTTTGTCCAGTACGAGATATATGTATGTATGTTACATACATATCTCCGCTAGGCACCGTGTGGAGGTGATAATCCAATATTATCCACTTCATGTGCATATAAATATACATAGAGACATATGTACTTATATGTAACTTCCTTATGTGAAATTGTCGATGAGTTTTGCACTGAGATGCAGCATAATCGTGCTGAGATCGGGACATGTTTGTGGTTTCCTTGTCGTACTCGTAAACGTGATATTTCACAGAATTCCACAAAAAAAAGTCGCACGAATCTGAGGGAAACCGCAAATCGCATAAAACAAGTGACTAATCGAAGATGCATCAGTGCGAAAAAATTTGCTAGTTTCATGTAATCCTAATTATGTACATACATATGCATTCACAGATATGTGCGAACATACTTGATTTGTTTTTAGAGCATTTTTACTGACACCGTAAGCTCTACGGCAAGTATTGGTTTCGTTAACCTTCTACCGCATACGAAGCGATGTACGGTTTTTAATTTTTTTATGGATGCGCATACATATGTATGTACTTTTTTTCGATAAATCTTTATTTTCAATTAAGGTTCAAATAAAAAACTAAGACGAAATGTTTGCACAGTGGGTTAAAAATTTCGAACCTGAAATTTTGATTGAATTCCTACACATTGATAGAGAAGACCAAAAAAGTGAGTCCGCCAAATCCGTCTGTCTGTCTCATCGACTACAGCCTAAACGGCTGAATGAATTTGCTTCAAAGTTCATATCTGGAGCAGGGTTGCCGTTAGCCGACTAAGGTCGGCATTTGGAGACTTTTTAAGGTTCGGGACACCAGGCGACTATTTTTTGAAAATTGTCAAAATTAGACACTTTTTCAAAATCTTGGCGACTTTTGGGACATTTTTTTTGCTTATTTCTTTCTCCATAATTTTTTCTTGTAGTCTACGCTAATTGTTTTTTACCCGGCGGCACGAACAAGTTCTGGCAAGCAAGTAGCTTACATGTTACTATCTGTCAAATTCGTATTTATGTACTTGATGTGGCGTAGGCTGCTTAAGTGGCGTGCATTTGGTTTCAATTGCTCTCAAGATTCATTCGTAAATAGTGCTGTCAAATTATTACTTCGCTACTGGCCTTGGAAATTCCATAGCCATAGAAATTCCGTCAACGGGCAAATGGCATAAGTTTATACTTATGTGTTCGTGAAAAGTGTCAGTGTATTGCATCTTCATTGCCAGAACTTGCTTGTGCGGCCGCCGGGTTACAGTATCGCTCAACACTGTCACTTAAATCTAAAATCTGTGCCATATCAGTTATTACATACGAAAAGAATAGATACTCCTAGTGCTGCCTGTATACCTATCTTATAGTTTGAATTATTTTACTCCTTTAATGCCTCTTTTAATGTGAATTAAAAATATATTTTTTATGATTATGTATTGGTGTGCTTTATTACTGTACAAAATTCGGTGAGGACACTTTTCCTGTTTTGGGCGACTTTTTAGGCGACTTAATGGCATTTTTCAGCGGCAACCCTGATCTGGAGTCTTTGGGGTCATAGAAATTTGTATCCTAACCTCGAAATTAAGGATACTTTACTTAGGACTGATTTCAATAAAAATGTATTTTCTCGAACGATTTGGATAAAATTTAATATTAAGTTATGTAAATACATATGTATATATATGTATGTATAAATATATAGACTACATTTCAATGGATTAAGCTCTATTATTCTACGAAAAACCACGAAAATATTCTATTAAAATACAATGATTGTTTTTAATTAGTTGATCGTAGCTGTATATGCACGTATATATGTACATACATATGTATGTAGTTAATTTAAGTTAGCTTTTGTGCGTCAAAACGTGATATTCAGTTCAGCCACTTACACAGCTCCGGTTAATGATATTCATTCCTAGTAATATTTAACTAAATTATTTTAATGCAGAAGCGTTTTAATAAAAACTTATCTAAGTCGGTATTAACTCTGAGTAAACTTCTTCAAAAAGCACGATTACATTTTTTTCTCAATAACATACATTTATACGAATTTGGACTTTGAGTGACAACAACACAAGTACACATGTTCATATGTAAAAACAACCAAGATTAAAACTCAAATGTTCTGAGAAAGAAGTCGTAATGCAAAATGCGATACTGTTATACATACATATATATGTATGTATATATGTACCTTCTTACATACGTATTAAGAAACAAATCAAAAATAAAATAAACAATTTGGAAATTGCAGTTGTATGCACATACTTACTCTTATTGTATTCTTCTGGTAAACATCAGCGTTGCCACTGAGTAAATTAAAAAAGTATCCAAAAACTTTACTACTTTAATTTTTGTATCTCTTATTTAAAAACAAAAGCGTTTCTTTTAAGCAAACTTTCAAATGCATAACAAAAACAATTTGAACAATATACTTATTCATAAATGAAGCGGCAATAATTCATAAAAATATAAGCAGTAAAGGATAATGCCAAAGCTTGTGGTACAATAAAAAAAAGATCTCAATTGAAGGAGTATAATCATACAAATCGTTTGACACGATTTTTAAAACAAATTATGGGGTCTATTGTAATAACATGATAAGCTACACACCAGAAAATTATTACAATGCTATTTAAAGTTTAAAAAAAGCTACAAAGTAGGGCAAAAAAACATTAAATGTTTGTACATTAAATCACTTATTAAAAATAGTTAGAAGTTGAAATGTTTATTATCCTATTTTGTACATAATTTTGAACTTTAAATAACATTAGTACTTTTTTTTTCATTGACTTGCAAGCGACATTATTGATTAAGTCGACAGCCTGACTTATACATAACTTTGTGATTTTTATTGAAATATTACAAAAAAATATTTACAAGTAGTTCAAAAGTGTCCATTTGAACTGATTATCAAAAAGTAGAGTCCAAGTGTCTCGATCGCTAAAAGCGTATCAACGGCAACGCTGAAAAATATATTGCACTGTTCCCCATCATTTACGATGTAGAACAAATACCTTGTGGTGTACTATACAAAGTCACATACATATGTAGATTTCTAAATATTTATTATTATTTTGCAGTGCATTTAAGAGATCAGTATCTTTTTTTTTTGTGCTTTATTTTGTGTTTTTTTATTATATATGATCGTTTATCGATTGTACAGCCATAAGCTTTTACTCTTTCTCTCGCTAAAAACTGTCAACCATTTTATAATTCAAGTACAATCGCTTATTTGTATACGAAAAAGAAGTGAATTCGCCGCATTGACTTGATTAGTATCTACCAACTGACGGAAAGCTAAAATAAAAAAAAAACATCTTTCCTCGATGAAAGTTCTCACACACAGTAGTAGAGCAGTGCGGTCGTGTGGTGCGACACTCTACACTGATACGAACCTATTAATATATACTACTTCACTACCTCGTCTTGGGGTAGAAGTCTTCATGCTACTAACGGTGGTAGTCTAGTCAGATAGCCAACATTACACATCAAACAACTAGAACTCGTACAGAATTTATACTAGTCTCGATTCGGTTTCTTGAGTTCTAATTAAAGAATAGAATCTTTATAAATACGGGTATTTCGGGATGTGGAATTATATGTTGAGTCAATTAAAAACTGCACCCTAATATTGATTATTTGCTCCACTGGGCCTTTTGTTAACATTATTCCGCGGTTATTACTAGACAGACAATGTGTTTAAAATTTCGGTTATAGTCGGAGATGAAATGGTACAAAAAAGTTCGTAAAAAGTGAAAAATAAAGTAGAAAGTTCTTTAAAAAAACACTAAATTGTTAAGTCTGTTATTAGTTTTATAATTTTGTTACTGTACATATAGTGCATACATTCATCCATACTCACTAAAATAATGCGTATCAACGAAGGAGGTCGTCAACATAATGGACACGTGTTGGTCTGGGATCAACCCGGGCTAGACGAAATCCTCGAAGATAAACCAAAGAGTATGTATATCTGTACAATCAACAAGTTATTGAGTTCAAGAAAGTTCAATCATCTTGAAAAATTAATTATAATTACATATGTACATATGTACATACATATGTATGTAGTATGTATGGGAAAAATTATTTTTTTTTGTATAATAATAGAAGTACATATGTATGTACATATATTTGAACTTTATTTTTTCGCTTCCAACCAAATCAAATAGCTACTCATGTTCCACGTGCTTATCACGCAATACTCTTAGTACGACAAAACAAACTTAAAGTCTCGTGTACAGTTGATGATGCACGATTTCAATTCGCATGTGTATGTGTTTAGTAATATAAAGCTCATTTTGTCGTGCTAACTACCCACAACGTTTGACTCGTGGTGGTCGTAGGTAGCTACTTTGTTCATTATAAAGATACGAACCGGCTTTCATTCGCTGTTTTGCATACGGAGAATTTATATTTTCTGTTATTTAGTGTCATTCTGAAATATGTGTCCCGTGCCTGGCGTTTAGGTTTTATAAAGGAAAAAGTCATTAAACTCTCCACTTTTCTTAATGAAAGTACATATTTTTTTAATCATGCACATTCACATATGTATATATGTATGTACGTATGTACATATACAACCTTCGGCATGTGTATTAAGCACTTTTGGTTTTTGTATGAATTATTGAAACTGACCAATCTAAAAACTCAAATATTTTAATGAATCCTTTTGTGCTGATAAGTGGAAGCCGATGTTCAAGCTATGAAGAGTCATATCCGAAGAATTTGAATATATACTACCATCCGCATAAAACACTCGTTAAGGGTTTGCCAATACCAATAGGATAAAGTTTTTAATACTTTAAGGAAAAAATCCACTAAACATTAATTTTAGTGTCGCATTAATATTAAAAACGCATAATTTTAAAATGTGTTCTATTTCATAAAGAAAATCGATAAAATAAAGTTGACTAATACATTTGGCCGAGGCTGTATGTATATGAATCTACATACCAGTGTGACGTGCGGTGGTATTCAGCAGGGTGTTCTATACTTTTTCTTATTTTGAAAATACAGCAAAATATAGATAATAAGTTTTTTTTGATTTTGATAAAACTTAAAATCTGCCCACTACTACATATACTAACTTTTCAAGTCAAATTAGGTCAGTGATTTTCGAAGCATACATATAGACAATATCGTGATTTTTATGGCACACATAAGCTTCCATCTGAGCAATCTAAATGTCCAATTGTGGATAGATCTTGTACCGCTGACTTTTGCAGACTTTCTTTGTTTTGAATTTAAGGCTGTATCGGTCTCAGAAAAACTCAACCATTGTAAGCCAAGTTTTATTCGATTTTCGTGGAGCCCACGACTTTATACGATCTTGGTATTCGTGATTGGAACGACAAACTTTGCAAGTAATCTAAGAGAACTGTGACGATGAAATCCAGCAGTTGCCACTTTTTCTGGACAACAACACGCATAAACAAAATTAAGAAAACTGTAGAAAGACATTGTCCAGCAGAAATATCTTTAACGTTACACAGAAACTAACATCATACTAACATTGTTGTAAATAGAAATGTTACCACAACACTGTTTTCGAGTGCTACAAATATAGAGCAAGCAATCAAATAGAAAGAGGAGAAAATCGAACAAAATGCAATCGTACAAAAATTTGCATTCGTCCCTTATTATTTGTACTCGCACCTATACCTATTAAACAAGTACATACATTTGGTTTCGTAAAAAATTACGAGAAGTCAAAAAAAGTGGGTCCGCCGTCCGCCTGTCGTTCTGTCAGCCTAAACAGTTGAACTGATTTTCTTCAAACTTCATATCTGGGGACTGGAATTTTCATTCTTACCTTAAAAGTAAGGGTACTTTACTTAAGGCCGATTTCACTAAACATTGATTTTCTCGAATACAGCTTTAGCGATATTGATAAAATTATGTGAGTTAATTTGGACATATGCTATTAGATGGAATTTTGCGAAAAATACTATATTGGCTGTTTCTCAGTTATTTCTTCAGTGATGAGGCTTAAAACTAATATCTGAGGTGGGTGTGAGAAATATAATAATATGACGTACCAAGTATTGGAACTGCCACGCCCACTTTTCTAAAACTTTATCAACATTTTTACTAGAATCGAAAAAAATGGTTAAAACAAAATTAGGGCTCATGTGTAAGAAGAACAAGAATTGAATTTCATTGCTTATAAGATTGCAAACTTATAGAATTATGGTGCAAGTACGTACGACCCAGACATGCACTTTATTTTCCTTACTTTTATACACACATATGTACATACAACATCAACCTGCAGATGACCATCCTAATCTATTTTCTCTTGTCGACATTGCTTAGTTATTTTTACAATCTTAAGACAGAAGACGTACATACATAGTATGGAGCTCTGCTAAACATTATAAACTAGTGATAGCAAAAACTATAACTTTTCTTGAATAAAAGTTGGTTAAAATGAAATACCTTGCACTCTTAAATAAACTTTACATATTATAGTTTACCGAGAGGTTACAGAATTTCATACATACATGTTTACATATGTATCTCTTTGGTGCAAAACATTTTCAATGAAGATTAGTTTTGCAATTTTCACATTTCATTGAGTAAACCTTATTTGTAATAATAGGAGCACGTTTATTTGTCTTGTCTATCTTTGTTTTGTAGTATCTTATTCCCAATTCTTCTCTTTTCTCTCTAACAGGATCTCGATGAGATTTAGATTAGGTTTTCATTGAACTTTATATTCCTGGTACGGCTGCCAAACCAATCACGAAGCGAACCCCATTTCCAATTTTTTATGATGTTCCAGATGTACATAGTTACAATCGTAAGACATCTGAACTTTCAGTCTCCTCTCATATTGCCTTCTCTCCAATCAATCATATCAAATTTTGTTTCCCCGGAAAGTAAGCCAATTTGTAGGCTTGTATGGATATGTCCGCTCATCTGATTGTTGATGAGTTAAAACTTAATTAAAGACTTTCCTTCATTTCTGTCTCTGAATACTTGGAGTTTCTTTGAATACAATATGCAATTTTCGCATTTTTACTTGGCATATGGGTTCAGCCTCTGTTATAATGCTGATATACATTTTGAAGTATGTCTGTATATCATCTCTTTTTGCCCTTCTTTAGCCAAAAAAAAACTCGCTTTGAAAATAAAAAAAAAAACAGTAGAATTTTAATTTTACGATTCAACTTGTGGCAAAATAAAATATGTACAGTAGCACCTCGATAATATGATTTTATTTTTTAAATGTAGAGCAGATAAAACTTTATATTATTTGTTTGGATCATATTAAAGTATATGGAAATTTTTAGATTCTGTAAACTGTAAACGCGATCTTTGAGGAAATAAAACCTGGCTAACCGACTAAATAAATCATTTTTGTTTTGATTTTCATAACACTTAATTCGATTTGAAAGTTACTTACTTACTTACTTAGGTGGCGCTACAGTTGGGGTGAACCTGGGCCTCAACTAACAATCCTCTCCAGTTAGCTCGGTCCTTAGCTAACTGCCTCCAGTTGCGCACTCCAAGCTTGTTCAGGTCCCCTTCAACTTGTGCGCGCCACCTAAGGCGAGGTCTTCCTCTGCTGCGTTGTCCCTCCAGGTGTGATTCGAAGACTCTTGGGGCCGGAGCACTGGTGTCCGTTCGCTCTTCATGTCCTAGCCATCTCAAACGAGTAATGCGCAGTTTTTTGACTAGGTCGATGTCGCTGTACAGCTCGTATAGTTCGTCGTTGAATCTTCTCCTCCAAAGCCCGTCAACGCAAACGGGACCGAATATTTTACGAAGAATTTTTTTTGATTTGAAAGTTATTAACATAAATTAAATTATCATCATCTAATTTTGATTTGTAAGAAAATGTCTCAGTAATGTAGACCATTCTAAAATCCTTAATTGTAATTGTAATTATCGAGGTACTACTGTATATAAAGCTGTGAAATAAAGCTAATTTTAATTAATATAATTAATAATTAAAAACAATTTTCTG
The DNA here is from genome assembly GCA_905220385.1 of Xylota sylvarum. NCBI lineage: Eukaryota > Metazoa > Arthropoda > Insecta > Diptera > Syrphidae > Xylota > Xylota sylvarum. Next base: position 23,468,315 of record LR999960.1, read on the forward strand.
TGTTTTATTTCAATTTAAAGTTCTCCGCCTCTATAAAATAAATATTCTTTATACACTTTACGGTGTCTAGTTCGATTGTTTATGGATATATCTACATGATGCATGACCCAGTCACGTGGTTTATTTAATCTTTTGACAGGGTGTATTGACTTTAACCATTACTTACATTATGTTCATATATACTTAGAAAAAAGCTGCAATTCTATATATACATGCATATGTATAAAACAAGAATTACCATGTACATATGTACAGACTTTATCATTGGCTTATCAGATGAAATTAAAGAAATTTGATTAAATAACTTCGCCATGACATGACATGTTTAGTTTGTACAGGGAAGCTACATTCACAGAAAAATAAAGATAAAAGTTTCCTATTGCAATTCTATTGAACTTATTTTATATGTTTTATAGAGTCTATCTCGATTATTTCTCTATGTAACGAACTATGTAACAAACTTAATATAGCCTTAGGATATGGTATAAAAAGATGACCCGAACAAACGCATATTCACTTTTATATATAGTAGATAATGTATGTACATAAGTACATACATGCGAACTTATGTATGCAAATGCACGTGCATATATATTTATTTTGTTAATAAAACACAGAAAGAAAAACGTTACTTGGAATACAAAGTGACATTAACTAGTTCATGAACTCAATCATTATTCGTATGTGAATAAATATCATTGCCCTTGTTTCATCTTCAATGCAATTTCAAATTATCCTCTTCCCATATTAAATAGCCAAATCATTGAATAAGAGAAATGCACGAGACATTTTTGTATAATGTTGTAAGTACGACAGCTTCCTTGGCAAATGTCTAAAAATAAAATAAGTAAATATTTCCAATAGCACTTTCGCAAACATCATGCTTAATTAGGGATATGTATGCATGCATGTAACCATTTTATGTAAGTGTATTATAGTATTTTAAGAATGTGTATATATATATGTATGTATGTACTGTACATATATTTACACTTTTTGAACAAAATTGAATGTCACGTACTTATTAGAGAAAGGTTGTAAGTCATGCAAATATTTAAATTTAGAAAATTTTTTGTAACAGATCAAAATGGGTATAGGAAAGGAACTATTATTATTAAAGATTCGACTAAAACATAGTTCAGCAGTCGGAACTCTGATAACGGATAAGTTCGTGCTTTTCAATTAGTTGTCGTAGACATATTTAGAGTGCATTTTAAATATTACAAACTAGTTGCCTTGTGCTCGGAAGATTATTGTTTGAGAATCTTTTTCATGATGAGGTAGGGCTGCGAAAAACTTTTAGGTGTGGTCTGGGGATTAAACCTCGAACGCCTCGCTCCGTAGTCCAACGCACTAACCAGTTGAGCCACGGCTCACATAGAATTAAATAGAACTGTGAAAAGTGTAGGAATCAGAACAGAGTTGTGTGTTCAATAGGACTCATCTTATCAACTATGTAGTTTAAAATTAGGTATTGGCTACATCGTTTTGCAATGAATTTTCTATTTTGGTAGAGCAATGGCCCATAGCTCACTGTATATCAAATTTTTATACCCTATCCTAAGGGTATATTAAGTTTGACACATAGTTTGTAACATAGAGAAATAATCGAGATAGACCCTATAAAGTATATATATTCGTGATCAGCATCAATAGCGAAATCGATTGAGCGATGACCGTCCGTCCGTATGTCACCGCTTTTTGGGCCTTAAATTTTGAGATACGACGATAGGACATATCTGGGCTTCTGAGGAAAAGATACAGTACAAGTGTAAAAATTTTTGAAATCCGCCCACTGCCACGCCCACTTTTTCATAACTTCACTAAATTATATGAAACCGAAAAATTTTGTTAAGAGCAAATATTTAGGCATTCAGATTCCCTACAATCCACCCATACAAAAGTTTTGGCCACGCCCACTTTTTGGGGGCGTTTTCATCACAAAACCGTTTTTTGGGCCTTAAATTTTTAACTAGGACGCTGAAATTTCATATCTGGGCTTCCAAGAAAAAGATACAGTACAGGTGTAAAATTTTTTTACATCCGCCCACTGCCACGCCTACTTTTTTATAACTTCTCTAAATTATATGAAACCGAAAAATTTTGTTAAGTCCAAATATTTAGGCATTCAGATTCCCTACAATCCACTCATACAAAAGTTTTGGCCACGCCCACTTTTTGGGGGCGTTTTTATCATAAAACCGATTTTTGGGCCTTAAATTTTTAACTAGGACGCTGAAATTTCATATCTGGGCTTCTGACGAAAAGGTACAGTAGAAGTGTAAATTTTTTTTACATCCGCCCACTGCCACGCCTACTTTTTTATAACTTCATTAAATTATATGAAACCGAAAAATTTTGTTAAGACCAAATATTTAGGTATTCAGATTCCCTACAATTCACCCATAGAACAGTTTTGGCCACGCCCACTTTTTGGGGGCGTTTTCATCAAAAAAACCGATTTTGATAAAATTTTACATGTAAGATCCTCAAACGTTCGAGTTTATAGCCATATTTGAGTACGAAATGCAATTTGGCCACGCCCACTTTATAGAGAGGAGGATAGGGTATCAGACGATCCGTTCCAGACGGATTGTAGCTTTTCTGTATGTTTATTTCCATATTTGTTTTTTCATTTACAGCACCGTAACATAAAATATAATTACAATTAAATTTTTACGAAGCAAACCAATTGCAAGAAAATAATTAATTGAATAAAACAGCTTACTTTTGAACTATGTATATTTGAACTGCCTCATGTGCAGAATCAAAATCGTTCAGAACAGTCATTAAGCACAAGGAATATTTTCGGACTATCTACAACGTTTCTTATTGAATATTGTATTAAGAGAAGTATTTGTATATGTATTAAGATAAGTATGATTTACCTTCACGTACAAATGTACATATGTATGTAAATACGTATGTATTGTTCATATCGAAGATGTTACTTTTCACTCTTCATTATGGTTACATTTAACAGAGTGTAGTTTACCGCATTCTTATGCAACACGCACGTGTTTAAAGTGATTTTTTTTATCTGCAATTAATCCGAAGTAAATATCAGAAAAATAAATAAAGATCTCTGAAGTGGTAAATTCATGTGATTTGTTGCATGAATTATAAGAGTGGTTATTTACATTTTTAGGGAAAAAAATTCTATAAGAAGCAAATGTGCCACCAAGCTTTTGTTGGATTCGCACAATTCATTCTAAAAATAGTTTTGGTGGGGGTATAATTTATTGAAATTAATAAAATGCTTTTGTTTATCCTTTTCTCATTTGATAAGAATAGTATTTATTTTACATTATATCTTTTTAGGATGCTTTGCCACGAGATACTTTGTAACATTCATGCTGTTCCTTGGCATGGCCAATGCCTATGTCATGCGAACAAACATGTCTGTAGCGATTGTTGCCATGGTTAATCACACATATGTGAATCAAGGAAACGTTGACGTTCCTGATGATGAGTGTCCCGATAGCAATTACACTATTGTGGTAAGAATTTTTGTTAAATATTTTCATAAATTGGTATAAATGTTACTTAGAAGTATAAAAACACTACAACAAGATAACAATATTATCGTTTGGTACATATGTACATGCATATACATAAGCATATTTTACTCTACACATAAAAAATCGCAAAAATAGTCTGCTCTGTCTTAAATATATGATTTTGACCTTCTTGATTTAATTGAATTGTGAGAACAGATTGAAATCGCTTGGAATGTTATGCCAACAGGATTCTATAGACGTTTACTTAAACTACTGCAAGCACGTACGTTCCAGCTTTGTAGAAGTAGACCTTAAACCTGGTTTTTGTCAAACTACCCACAATCAAATTTAAAAATAACAATTGTTTGGCATTTTGACAAAATTGTATTTTCGACTAGTACAATAAGATAGAATCGATTAATTTATTTATTTATGTGTATGCGTATATACATACCTACATACATATATGTATGTTCCTAGGGATTTGTATCAAAAATTTAGCCAAATTGTATCACGTTCCAAAAACTTTGTATGAGAACGGGTCTGAAACAGCGTTGCCATTGGGAAAGTTTTCAAAGTGTCAAAAAAACTGTTGAGTTACAGAAAATCACATGTTTTCACGTTCAATACAATAGAACACAGCCCGAATGTCTATACCCTATCCTAAGGGTATATTAAGTTTGACACATAGTTTGTAACGTAGAGAAATAATTGAGATAGACCTTATAAAGTATATACATACACTGCGCGACAACCGTTTGGTTCCACCCTGACTTTGTTGAATAACTTTGTTTCCTTTTGTTTTATTGCCCCAATATTTTTTTTATTGGATGAGGTAGGGGATGTGTCTCTTGCCTGCATAATTACAGAAAATTACCTTGTTAGGTTTTTTTTTAAGAACCGTTTTTTAGAAAAAGGGTAATTAAGAGCGCGACATCCGTTTGGGTCCACGGCAATTTAACTCGTATTTTTTAAACAAATGAACCAAAATGCGAAAATAAAAAAACAGAATTAAAATGATTGATCTTTTGTCAGTTTTATTAATAATGTGTATTCTTTCCATTATAATTTATAACTTCGAAAATTCTGTTCGGAAAAGAATTATACAAATTTTTTAAAATGTCTCTAGAAATTTCATTAAAATTGTTTTTTATAGCGTTGATAAGGTCAGTTCTATTTTCGTACTGCTGTCCGGCATCATAAATTTTGCGACTTAAGTATCCCCAGACGTTTTCAATGATGTTAAGATCTGGAGAAAGCGCCGGCCAGTGCAATACTTCAACGTCGCTCTCACTGAACCACTGCTTAACAATCCTTGCGGTGTGAATTGGTGCATTGTCGTGCTGGAAGATCCATTGCCTATTATCCATAACACTTTCAATTTTGTGTTTTTCAACCTCAAGTAGCTGTTTGTACTTTTGGGAGTCTAGATTTCCCGTTAGTACAACGAAATCCACTACTGCATAATAGGAAATAGCTCCCCAGACCATAACTGACCCGATACGACTGTGACATGGAAATAATAGGAAAATCCATCTGGTCCATCGAGGCAGAATAGCATTTCGTCAGAAAAGACAATAGCTTTCCAGTCGGTATTTGCATTTAAATGATGTCTTGCAAATTCTAGTCGAGCTGCTTGATGCGGTGGGGTGAGGTAGGGTTTTTTCTTCAACCGTAGTCGTTTCAAGTGTGGGCACCCTTTTATAACCCGTTGCACAGTTCTTACACTTGCGGAACTTCCAGTTTTAGCTGCAATTTGCCGGGCACTCAGCGCTGAATTTGATGCCTCTCTTAAAATATGACGCCTCTCTCTTTCCGTTGTACCTCTTTTTGTGGCTCCAGTTTGTCTGGTTCTATAATTGTCAGGATCCCTCACGAAATTGTTGATAGCGTTATGACTTTGATAGCGTTATGCCGATTTTTAATGTAATTTGTCTATTGGAGAGGCCTTCCGACTTAAAGGCTTTCATTTTTCCAATTTTTTCCGCGTCCATTTTTTTTCCACTTCCCATTATTGAAATAAAATAAAAACAAACAAATTGACTCTATAAGATCACCTTCTACTTCTTAAACGTTTCAAAAACTATTGATGGACCCAAACGGATGTCGCACTTTTAAATACCCATTTTCTGAAAAATAATTTTTAAAAAATAACCGAACAAGGGAATTTCCTGTAATTACGCAGGCAAGTAACAAATACACTACCTAATCCAATAAAAAACATACAGAAAAGCTACAATCCGTCTGGAACGGATCGTATGATACCCTATCCTCCTCTCTATAAAGTGGGCATGGCCAAATTGCATATTGTACTCAAATATAGCTATAATGTCGAACGTTTGAGGATGTTACATGTAAAATTTTATCAAAATAGGTTTTTTGATGATAACGCCCCCAAAACGTGGGCGTGGCCAAAACTTTTGTATGGGTGGATTGTAGGGAATCTGAATGCCTAAATATTTGGTCTTAACAAAATTTTTCGGTTTCATATAATTTAGTGAAGTTATAAAAAAGTAGGCGTGGCAGTGGGCGGATGTAAAAAAATTTTACACTTGTACTGTATCTTTTTCTTGGAAGCCCAGATATGAAATTTCAGCGTCCTAGTTAAAAATTTAAGGCCCAAAAATGGGTTTTGTGATGAAAACGCCCCCAAAAAGTGGGCGTGGCCAAAACTTTTGTATGGGTGGATTGTAGGGAATCTGAATGCCTAAATATTTGGTCTTAACAAAATTTTTCGGTTTCATATAATTTAGTGAAGTTATGAAAAAGTGGGCGTGGCAGTAGGCGGATTTCAAAAATTTTTACACTTGTACTGTATCTTTTTCTCAGAAGCCCAGATATGAAATTTCATCGTCCTAGCTCAAAATTTAAGGCCCAAAAAGCGGTGACATACGGACGGACGGACGGACGGTCATCGCTCAATCGATTTCGCTATTGATGCTGATCACGAATATATATACTTTATAGGGTCTATCTAGATTATTTCTCTATGTTACAAACTATGTGTCAAACTTAATATACCCTTAGGATAGGGTATAAAAATATTGGGGCAATAAAACAAAAGGAAACAAAGTTATTCAAAGTCAGGGTGGAACCAAACGGTTGTCGCGCAGTGTATGTATAAATAATCAGTATTAATAGCGAAGACGATTGAGCAATGTCTGTCCGTCCGCCCGCTTGTCTGTTCATGTGTCACATGTTTTTGAGCATTTTATTTAAAAACAAAAACAGTTTTGTTTGTTTAACTCAGTTTTGTTCTATTCAGTGTGGAAGCACCCTTACACCCCAGTACCACGTGCCAATAGAAACAAAACAATTTTCTGTCAAGCTAAAAAGAAGAGAAATCACAAACTTGTGCATTGTATTATGGCTGAATATTTCATTTACAATGATGACGGCGTAAATTCTAGTGCGCAAGCAAAAACATACATTCTGAATTAATCTGGAAATAATAACTGATCGGTCCCGGACGTGCACCGCAAATGTCTACTATTTTTCTTATTTCAAGAATGTTCCTTTTAAATTCCCTTGACAGGCTGCAACCATGCATCCACAAACACAAAAAAAAAAGAAAAAACAAAAACCGTTGAAAATTTACACTGAAATCTCAAATACTGGCATGACAGTATATCCTGCCAATAAAAAGTGTGGATGCATGCCATATGGTCTCTCAATTAACTATAATGTTGGCTTGCTCACAATCCAGCCAGGAAACGTGGTGTGGGAGACCCCATATTAGTTTCGTCAGACCATATTAATTCGTCAAATCTCAAATAAGCTTTCGTGCTTCTTTACAAACGACAAACACTTAGCTTAGTTATTTAATAACGGTATTTTCTTAATGTATTGTCGCATAGAACGGACAAGTTCCATTTTAGGCAGTTCCGTTGGTAACACCAGTATGTTAATGAATGTTACGTATAAATGTAATAAATAAAACCAATGTAATAAAACCATTAAGAAATTGTTTACGTACCCCGCGCCTAAAACTTGAAACAGTGTGATCAATAAGATCGGTTGTTTAAAACAAAATGCGGATAACCTCGTGAACTGACGTGTTATTTACAGGTACCTGTTTTGCACGACACTGATAATGAACGTTTTGTCAATTAAATAATGTTTTCTTAAGATTACAAAATGATTAACAACGCTTTCATACCTATGAGTCTAAAATCTTGATTCACCACGATGCGATGAACAGACTCGAGAGAGTGACGCAATAGCCATGACTAATAATGATAACGCAATAAAATAATTCCACTTATGTTCAAACATGGATTTGCTTCATGAAGGAGATGAAGATAAATTTTAGCCGCAATAGGCACGTGCAAGGCACAAGGCCTAGCTTCTCACAACCTTTCGTGTTATGCGGGTTATATTTTTCGTATAAATGTAACGGACTTACGCATGTTATTCTTGAAAGGCAGTGGTTATTTTTGAGAAGCATACTAATTGTAGCATGGTTGTACGTCCTCTCGAATGTTTGTTAAAGTTTGTGAGGGGTGGGGCCTTGAAGGAATAGGTATAATAGATATGAACCAACATCAAGTTTTTGCATTTACAGCCGTTATTTTTTTTAACTGCAAAAACTCGTGTCCGTATTTTACATCAAAAAATCTATTTGTGAGATGTGTCCGTGTCCGAGGTGCAACACATACATATGTGAGGAGAGGTAATTATCCGATAATCTGATGTAGGTACATATGTAATACAATAATATGAATTGTGGGTTACCTCCATTAATAATAACAAATTATTGTGAGGAGCTAATCCTTGAGTTAAGCCTGTTGCGTTAAAAGATTGATGTCTCTAGGGCCTAACGTTGAAGCGTTTAAGTCTATTTAAATAAATCAGACACGTCAACTTTGATATAATGTTCTTTAACTGTTCTCCAAATACATTTGGTCGTTGGTGAAACGAAGATCAGAAATTAAACATACAGAAAAGGTACAATCCGTCTGGAACGGATCGTCTGATACCCTATCCTCCTCTCTATAAAGTGGGCGTGGCCAAATTGCATTTTGTACTCAAATATAGCTATAATGTCGAACGTTTGAGGATGTTACATGTAAAATTTTATCAAAATAGGTTTTTTGATGATAACGCCCCCAAAAAGTGGACGTGGCCAAAACTGTTCTATAGGTGAATTGTAGGGAATCTAAATACCCAAATATTTGGTTTTAACAAAATTTTTCGGTTTCATATAATTTAGTGAAGTTATAAAAAAGTAGGCGTGGCAGTGGGCGGATGTAAAAAAATTTTACACTTGTACTGTATCTTTTTCTTGGAAGCCCAGATATGAAATTTCAGCGTCCTAGTTAAAAATTTAAGGCCCAAAAATCGGTTTTGTAATGAAAACGCCCCCAAAAAGTGGGCGTGGCCAAAACCTTTGTATGGGTGGATTGTAGGGAATCTGAATGCCTAAATATTTGGTCTTAACAAAATTTTTCGGTTTCATATAATTTAGTGAAGTTATGAAAAAGTGGGCGTGGCAGTGGGCGGATTTCAAAAATTTTTACACTTGTACTGTATCTTTTTCTCAGAAGCCCAGATATGAAATTTCATCGTCCTAGCTCAAAATTTAAGGCCCAAAAAGCGGTGACATACGGACGGACGGTCATCGCTCAATCGATTTCGCTATTGATGCTGATCATGAATATATATACTTTATAGGGTCTATCTCGATTATTTCTCTATGTTACAAACTATGTGTCAAACTTAATATACCCTTAGGATAGGGTATACAAATGACTTTCAACACGACAATTTGAAGTTTTATTTTAGTATTTTAATATAAGGTGTACTATCGGATGTTTTGTCCGACGATCGTGAGAGGTGGGCCGTGAAAGAAATTTTAGGTGTTGTACAGGGATCGAACTTCGAAGTCCGTAGTCCGACGCATTAACCATTTAAGCAACGACGGCCAAAATTTAAGTTAATTAGGGCCGCAAAATTTTCTAAATTAACTTTTAAAATAAGGTTTTGTGTATCAAACATTTTACATAACATTTTTTTTTCTTATAATTACAGGAAGAAGAGGACGGTGAATTTAATTGGAGTTCTAGTACACAAGGCTACATATTGTCATCTTTTTTTTATGGTTATGTGATAACTCAAGTGAGTTAACGGGATTATTCAATTGATGTATTGTATATACTAAACTTATTTTCTTCTAGATACCCTTTGGAATATTAGCAAAAAGATATGGTGCTCTACGGTTCCTAGGCTGGGGAATGTTTATCAACTCAGTTTTCGCATTTCTAGTTCCGATCGCTGCCCGCGAAGGTGGGGTCATTGGTTTGAGCATGATTCGTTTCATTCAAGGTCTCGGTGAAGGACCGATTGTACCGTGCACACATGCTTTATTGGCGAAATGGATTCCACCCACTGAAAGATCTCGTATGGGTGCTGCCGTTTATGCAGGCGCCCAGTTCGGTACAATTATTTCGATGCCACTGTCTGGTCTGTTGGCTGAGTATGGTTTCGATGGAGGTTGGCCTTCGATTTTCTATGTATTCGGTCTAGTTGGTACTATTTGGTCAATAGCGTTCTTGATTTTCGTCTATGAAGACCCATCATCGCATCCAACTATCGATGAAAGGGAAAAGAAATACATTAATCATTCCCTTTGCCGAACTGATGATATGAAGGTAAAGCAAAACAGTTTTTAATAAGATGGTATACATATAAAACTATATTCTTTTTCAGGTTCCTCCGATTCCAATCAAAGCCATCCTCAAATCAATGCCATTCTATGCTATTCTTTTTGCGCATATGGGTCATAATTATGGGTATGAAACCCTTATGACAGAGCTACCAACATACATGAAGCAAGTGCTGCGTTTTTCATTAAAGTCGAATGGAATACTGTCTGCTCTACCATACTTAGCCATGTGGCTATTCTCGATGTTAATTTCAGTTGTTGCTGACTGGATGATCACATCAAACCGTTTCACAATAACATCTACGAGAAAGATTATCAACAGTATTGGTAAGTTTTTCACATTATTTATGATACAATATGTATGTATGTGTGTATAGCAACTAAGTTATACTTTAAGACATGTGTTTACTTATGTATATCTCTCATATTGACATAGTCAAACTCCATCTAAATCTTTCCACTTTTTGATTGAATTTAACAATTTGCATGATGTTGCAATTTTTGTGTTTATTGTTCAAAATTTTTGGGTTATATTTAGTTAAGGTGCAGACAACTTTTTGGGCACTCTTCCACACCGCCCAAACAGAGGTACTCTCTACTAAGTTGTGCGTTTAACGGTTAACAGCTGTGATGTCATTAGTTCTCAAGTTAAGTCGTATTTTATCAGTGTAATTCTGGCATATTCCTAGTCTCTGGACGCCCAGCCACCGAATAACGGTCTTTTGTTTAACATATAAATCAATTGTTTTACAAACTGTTGTCTTCTCTCAAAAAGATCAGTAATAAGAAGATCATAGAATAAGAATATGTTACTTAGATAATCTTTAGAATTTCTAAGGATAAGTGGATATAAGGCGGCGAACAAGACGCGTTCTCGATTACCACACCACACGGCTGTGCTCTGTATAAGTACACATTTTTATCCGTTTTTTTTTCCGTCACTGATAAAACGAATATAAGGAGAACAGTCGACTTTGCTTTTAGTTTGCATCCAATTTCTAAGGAAACTGCGTGGCCCTTTGCATATTAGACATAATTGGCTCAGGTTTGCACGCTTGTAATATCTCATGGGGAACTTTCTAAGCGTAGAGTACTTTTTCCTACTTACATACATATGTACATATGTATGTATGTATGTATAGTATGATGCGAGTTCCAGATCTACTTCTACTGGAGTTGCTTAATACTGTTCACAGAATGGTTCAGATCCTATGCATGGAGCTGTGACTGTATTTTTACCATCCTTCTCGTATTTGCTCTGTAGTCACCATTCAATTTATATGTACGTATACATATGTACATGTAATAACTTTGTATTAGATTACATACGCTACATATTCTTAAAGATATTGTGATAATAACAATGCAATTCCAAGCGACATACATAAGCGTTCAATGACTAATCACTGATGACAAGAGTCATAATTTTAGGCAAGAGAAAACACTGATGCGAAATTTTAATCTGTGCACAGTCTATTTTATATTGTCTTTTTATTATAAATTGTTATCTTCCCTTCATAATTTTGTGTCCACAAAAAGTGAAGATTAAATTGATTTCTAAAACTGTTATTGTTTGCAGGTGAATATGGACCGGGAGTGGCTTTGATTGCGGCCTCATACACAGGTTGTGACCGTGGTCTAACGTTAGCTATTCTTACAATTGGTGTCGGTCTCAATGGTGGTATATACTCAGGTTTCAAGATCAACCATTTGGACTTAACGCCACGTTATGCTGGATTCCTGATGGCAATCACAAATTGCTCTGCCAATTTAGCTGGTCTATTGGCACCAATTGCTGCTGGCAATTTGATCGACGGAAAGGTAAGGCTTCCTTCTACAATCTTAATTCTAGATAACTTATTTAAACATGTATTTTAATTCCTTAGCCGACAATGGGTCAATGGCAGATTGTCTTCTTTATTGCTGCATTTGTTTACATTATTTGTGCAACGTTTTACAACTTGTTTGGCTCTGGTGAACGACAATGGTGGGATAATCCAGCTAACGATGATGATGCGACAGAACCACAAACAACGTTAACGAATGGCAACGGGTTAGCTAGTACAACCGGCAATGCCGCGATATTGCCAGCGATAAGTACTGTGTCAGAAACTGGACACTAGGTCCTATTAAATTATTTTTGTATAAGAAATAAAATTAACGATAAGTTAAGAAAAATTGTAGTATAAGAATCAAACATATGTATATTTTTTGTTTTTTATTCTATTTAATAACAATATTTAAAGTTCATTTAATTTAAATTTTTGGTTATTATACTAAGTAAACTACAAAGATTTTTGTATATTTCAATGTATTCTTTATAAAAGTTCTTTCTTATGTATGTAGATATATATCTAGGTCAATTTCCACAGTACATACATATGAAAGTACGTGAAATGAAACAAACAGTTTTATTGTGATACATTTTATAAAACGAAAAACAGATCAAGAATTTATTTTAAAAGATTGGTAAATATTTATGTACATCAATTTTTATACGCAGTCATGCATAAAAGTAAACAAGATAATAGCAACAATAAAAACGAAAGTAAATACAATCAGTTAATTAAAATTAGCATTATCATTTGTACTGAGCAACACACATACATACATATGTATACTTAAGCTACAATGCGTATGGAATTGTATACTTCCTTGCCCTCAAAATCGGTTGTTTGATTTAAACGGCCCGGGCGTCGCAAAAGACAATGTATGGATGAATTGTAGAGAATCTGAATATTTAAATACCTGGATTTAATAAAATTTTTCAATTTTATGTAAAACAGTAAAGTTATGAAAAAGTGGGTGTGTCAGTGGGCGGATTTTAAAAAAATTTATTCTTGTACTGCTTTTCTTTTTAAAAAGTCCAGGTATGAAATTTTATCCTTCTAGCTCAAAATTTACGGTCCAAATAGTGGTGACATACGGACGGACGGACAGACATGGCGCAATGTCTTACGCTATTGATACTGAGCGAGAATATATATATGTACATACATATATACTTTATAGGGTCCATCGAGAATATTTCTCTATGTTACAATCTATAGTAGAATCCGAATGGACCGGCGACATTAAGTCGTTCTAACGGACCACGCACAAAATGAACTGAAAATTTTAACTTTTTATACCCTAGAGAAATAATCGAGATAGACCCTATAAAGTATGTACATATATATATTCATGATCAGTATCAATAGCGAAATCGATTGAGCTATGTCCGTCCGTCCGTCCGTCCGTCCGTCACCTTTGGGCCTTAAATTTTGAGCTAGGAGGATGAAATTTAATATGTGGGCTTCTGAGAAAAAGATGCAGTAAAAGTGTAAAAATGTAAAATGTAAAATTGTATGAAACCGAAAAATTTTGTTAAGACCACATATTTAGATATTCAGATTCCCTACAGTTCACCCATACAACAGTTTTAGCCGCGCTCACTTTTTGGAGGCGTTTTCATCAAAAAACCAATTTTGATGAATTTTTACATGTAACATCCTCAAACAATCGAAGTTATCATCGTAATTCAGTAAAGAAAATGCAATACGGCCACGCCCACTTTATAGGGGCTCGATACGATGGAGGATAGGGTATCATACGATCCGTTCCAGGTGGATTGTAGCTTTTCTGTATGTTTTATTTTATTATTCACCCTTATTGGCGTCGTCGTCTGACGAAAACGACGAGACTCTCTGAACACTTATATTCCATATACAGTGCTGCGCAAATTAATTGGGACAGGCATATTTTTGATGTTATTTTGATTTATTTGCAAAACAGTATAATTTTTTTTCATATTAATAATTTATTTGACCGCCTTTAGCTCTAATAAGCTCTTCTATTCTATTTGGCATTGAAAAAATTAAGGATTCACATTTTTTTTTTATTTGTTCATCGTGAAACCACACTTCAATAATAGCTGAAACTAGCTTGTTTTTTGTGGTACAATCTCGTTTCCTGAGCCTTGCTTTTACAATGGCCAAAAGATTTTCGATTGGATTGAGGTCAGGAGAGTTGCCCGGCCATTCCAGCACCTTAATATTTTTCTCTGCAAAGAATTGCTTAATTTTTTTAGAAGTATGGCTGGAGCAAGATCTTGTTGGAAAACTGCGTTTCCAGTCGGGAATTGTCTTTGCATGGTGGGCAAAAGCATATCACTCAAGACGTCTGCGTATTTAAGTTTTCGTTCATCATTCCTTCAATTGGCTTCAAGCTTCCAGGACCCACGGAGGTGAAACAACCCCAAAGCATTACTTTCGGTGGGTGTTTAGGGGTTTGAATAATGTGACCAGGTCGGAGTTTTTCATTGTCACCTCTTCTCACAACACTTACCCGGTGGCCCTGAACTTCAAAGTGGCTCTCATCTGAGAAGATTACTTTTTTCCAGTCTTCTGCTGACCAGTCTTTGTGTTTTTTGGCCCATTGCAGTGTTTTCTTCATCATAGTCGCGGTAAGAAGTTGTTTTTTCAGAGGTCTTCTGGCTTTGCGGCCCACTTCCAGAAGACGCCTTCGAACATTTGATGAATCTAGCACCACACCAGCTGATGCCAAGTCCCTTTGTAGCTCACCACTTGTCTTCCAAGGATGAATTACGCTATTTCGGATTAAAACCTTATCGTCATGATCCGTGGTTTTGCGTTTTCGTCCGCAGTGTCCTGTCCGACCCGTTGCAGTCGATCCTGAAGCTTTATACAGTGCTATAATCCTTGCAACGCTTGATTTGGAAACTCCAACATCTACAGAAATCTCCCTTATGCTTTTGCCAGTATGCTCATGCAAAGCAATGATTTTGGCCCTGTTCTCCATAGAGATATCCATTCTCAAATTTACGTGAACCAAATTGAACAAATCTAATAAAAAATTATACAAAAGCCCTATGAAGCCTAACTTTTATAAAAGGAATCAAAAATTCAACCTACCTTCGCAAAAGCCAACAGAAAAAGTGAGCCATAATTAATTTGCAAAGTTCTAGCCCAATTTTTAAAAAATTAATAGAAAAAACACAGCCTTCTTTTAATTATTTTTGAAAAAAGTGACTGTCCCAATTAATTTGTACAGCACTGTATGTACTTATGTAGATTCTATACACTGCACACAAGTGTTTTGACATTTGAGTCGACGAATTTATATTTTTCGTGTGACTTGGTCGAAAATATTTAAAAAATAGTTTGAAGATTAATGAAATGTTGAAATTACTCTGGGACTAGTTGATGATTGAGCGAGTGCTTCTATGGACGGAGACGATGGTAACTTAGGTTGAACTTGTAGCGGAGATGTAGTTAGAGAAACACCTATTGCAGTTCCTTTTGTGTTTATTATGTCATCGTAGGAAATAATCCTGGAAATTACTTCTTCCGAGTCAGATACACAACTGTTTCTGATAATACTCTCTTCCTCCTACTACCTGAATCTGACTTTCTTTTTATTGTGTTGTAGTTTAAGTTTAACTTTATATTTGGCATCTCTCCAAAGCTACATATGTACATATGTACAAAAGATTAATTACGAATTTACAAAGGCGTGTGGGCAAAATTTTCGAACAAACTTTTGCCAAGATAATTCAGTTAAAAGATACGTCGTTCCAATGGCAATTGACATAATTTTGCCCTTTGTAAATTTCATGCAATAATTGTTGAAATTGTTTTTGTTATCTTCATTCTGAAAAATACTATAACTGACATATCTGTTCATATCGTCAGTTAAAAATTAAATACACATACTTTTCTTCAACACCCAATCACAAAGTTAGGCTTCGGCCACGCAGTGAGCGACGAGCTATCGGGCGACGCAAAAAAATTAAAACACGTGAAATCGTATGGCGGTGGCCACGTAAGCCCTGAGCGATTTGCGATTTTTTTAAGCGACAGAGCGACGTCGCTCGGCAATCAAATCTGTTTTAATTTTTTAGTTCATCGCTGAGCGACGAAAAATTATCACAATAGGTTTCAAATAATAAACTGCCATATATGTAGGAGACAATTTGAAATTAAAAATAGTGACGTCTTGAGTTGCTGCATGGGCGTCCATTAAGCACATATATTTCTCTAATTTTACTGCACGGTCGAACTTTTTCCAACAGCAAATCGAAAGATAGTACTGACATACGACAGTATTCCCAAAATTTGTCTGGATAACTGCGAAGATTTTGATATAGGTGATGAAATTCACCACAATTTGCCCTTTGTCGATTTATGGGGTGTACACCAAATCTTCGTATTTTCGATCTTATTATAGCTCTATAAATATGAAAGCGACTTTCAACTAAACAATTACGACGAACTGTAGTTGACAAAGGCATTTTCGCAACTAATCGCTCAGCGATGACGCTCAGTAAATGGCCACTTATCGCTCAGACTAGTCGCTCGAGCGATTAGTTGCGAAAATGCCTTTGTCAACTACAGTTCGTCGTAATTTTTTAGTCGAAAGTCGCTTTCATATTTATAGAGCTATAATAAGATCGAAAAAACGAAGATTTGGTGTACACCCCATAAATCGACAAAGGGCAAATTATGGTGAATTCCATCACCTATATCAAAATCAAGACGTCACTATTTCTAATTTCAAATAGTCATCTACATATATGGCAGTTTATTATTTGAAACCTACTTTGATAATTTTCCGTCGCTCAGCGATGAACTAAACAATTAAAACAGATTTGATTGCCGAGCGACGTCGCTCTGTCGCTTAAAAAAATCGCAAATCGCTCAGGGCTTACGTGGCCACCGCCATACGATTTCATGTGTTTTAATTTTTTTGCGTCGCTCGATCGCTCGTCGCTCAATCGCTCAGTCGCTCGTCGCTCACTGCATGGCCGAAGCCTTAGTCGTCCTCAAAATTATCGACGACAAAAATATATCATTTCCACGACAAACGTCGTTACAAAACGTCTAACACAATAGCGACGTTTGTCGTCGAAAAATACAATTCATATTCCTTGACATTTCAGACGACGAAGAATCATCATCTCAAAGCGTTCGAGATATCTCCACTTTATATACACTAGTTCTAGCTTCAGCGCCATACAGCAGGAGTGGGATGATCAAGGTCTTATACAGAGTCTTTTAAGTTGTTCTGAATAGGGCTCTACTACTCAATTGCTTTCTCAGCCAACTAAAACAGTGATTGGCAAGCGTTTTTCTTCGTTTAATTTCTGCTGAGATGTTGTCAGAATTTATAGCAGAGCCGAGGTAGACAAAGTTCCTTACTACCTCAAAGTTATAGCTGTCGATTGTGACGTACTGTTCAATTCCTCGATGTTGTGTGTCCCTTCTTGTTGATAGCATATACTTGGTTTTGCCCTATTTGACTGTTAAACCCATTTAATTAATAGCGAAAGCACCAATGACAGCCCGCTGTGTTCTGCCAATAACTACAATATCGGCGGCATACGCTAGTAGTTGCACAAAGTTTTGACTTGAGACTTCGGTGTTGACTTGAGAGTTGCGCAAAATCCTTTTAACCATGATGTTAAAAATATCACTTGACAGCACGTCAATTTATCTAAAACCTTTTTGGACATCAAAGGTCTCGGTGAGGTCGTTACCGACCTTGGTGGAGCAGCGAGCGTTCTCCATCATTATCCTGCATAGGCGAATGATTTTGGCAGAGATGTCAAAGCTAGACATGGCTCCGTATAGATCGTCTCTATAAATGCTGTCATAGGCGGCCTTGAAATCGAAGAAAAGATGCTGAGTGTCGATTTGGACTTCTTGGGTTTTATCCAGTATCTGTTGAAGTGTGAGCATTTGATCGACTGTGGACTTTCTTGGTCTAAAACCACGGTGATAGGGGCCGTTCACACAGCATTGCAGATAAGATCTTATACGCGATGTTAAGGACACTAATACCTCTGTAATTGGCATAATTCAGGGGATCTCCTTTCTTGTGCAAACGATGTTTAGATTCCATTCTCTAGGCGTACTCTCGCCTGACCAAATCTGTCGTCAGCAAAGGAATGTATTGGATTAGAAGTAGCAGAAGAATTGAACGTTCTGAAAGGTAGTTTCTAGTCCATTGAAAAAGAGATTCATCGATGCCAAATGTACGCATTTTCGACAAAAGAGCTTGATGCCAAACTCTGTCAAATGTCTTTGAAATATCAAGCGCAACAATCTTACATTTACCAGAATGATGCAGAGAGTGGTTCCACTTTTCGGTGAGATATACGATCAAATCACCAGTGAACCTTTTGCTACGAAAACCATACTGACGGTCATTGAGGAGCTTTCGTGATTCAATTCAAGTCCTGTAGACTATCAGGTCCAGCAGACTTGCTGGAATTTAGTTTGGATATCGCTATCCTAACTTCGTTTTATTCAGGTGGACGGTAGTGTTAGCTATCATCATTTATGTTGAATTAGCTTAAACCCTGCCCGCTTCGTCAGGCACACACGTCGAATGCATTTTTACTTGCACCTATACCTATAGGGCAAGTATTGGTTTCGTGAAAAATTTCGAACTCGAGATTTTAATCAAACTTGACATTACTATGATGGAGAAGTCCAAAAAAGTGGGTCCGCCAATTCCGTCTCTCTGTCTGTCTGTCCGTCTGTCTGTCTGTCTGTCTGTCTGTCTGTCTGTATATTCGACTGCAGCCCAAACGGCTGGACGGATTTGCTTCAAACTTCATATCTGGGGTCTGTGGGATGATCCCTAGAGGCGAAATTGGAATTTTCATTCTAACTTCAAAATTAAGGGTAGTTTACTTAAGGCCGATTTCACTAAAAATGGATTTTCTCGAAAACGGCTCTAACGATTTTGATAAAATTTGATATGTGAGTTAGTTTGGGCATTTGCTATTAGATGCCATACCACGTTTTGCGCGAAAAATGCGTATAACAGTAATTTTACAAATTGACTGTTTCTCGTCTATTTCTACAGCGATTGGGCTTAAAATCAATATCTGAGGTGGATATGCTAAATGCAAAATTATAATATACCAAGTTTTGGAACTGCCACGCCTACTTTTAAAAAATTTTACTTTTTCAAAATTTTTACTAGAAATCGAAAAAAATTGTTAAAACATAATTCATAGGCTTTGAAAATCTCTATAATTTACCTTAACATCATATATAGCCACCCCCACTTTTACAAAAAAAACTTGAATTTCAGTGCTTATACGATTATAAACTAATAGCATTAAGGTGCAAGTACGTACGACCCAGTCGTGCACTTTATTTTGTTATACTCAGCTAAATGTACCACAACCGTATCGCACACAAAAATGTCTAAGTTTAATTTTCAATGTTTTTGTTATTTTTTTGTTGCCTGTCACATTTGTACATTTAAAAAAACATCTACATAAATTGGTTGAAAATTACGGGAGGTAGAGGGAATCATGCCATTTAGTTTTGTATATATATGTAGATGGTTTATTCGGCCTGATTGCGTGATCTTTATTATTTGAAGACGGGTTGTGTTGGACTGCGACCTGTTGGTCTATTGTGCCCTCAGCTAACACCTTCGAGAACTACGTGCCCTCATTAGTGTTCTTTCCGCATTTGGATTCCTTTTGGAATCATTTTAAGGGTTATGTATCCTTACTACACCTTGGCAGAAGAAATCTGTCGTTGATCACTCCCTCTAATCCAGTTTTTTTTTAAGAATCTAAGGATGAGAACTGGCTCTAGTAACGGTATTTTCTCCTCTGATAATTGGTACTTGCCCAAGTATTTCAGTTTTTTGTGGGTCAGTGCCCCACAAGATCCCAGCACATGTTCTGGGATTTCAATGGACTCATCTTAGAATCTGCAGAGACCTTTCTCAGATATACCTAGTTTCCTTTGGTACTCCTAGAGTATGATCTTCTATTCCGCAGAATGGTTCAAGACCCATGAAGGTTTCTGATGTTCCCATTCTTGCTAGGGAGTCCGCCATTTCATTACCTTCTATTCCCACATGGCCAGGTATCCAATAGAGAGTCACCTTTTCCTACTATCTAGTTCATTAAGTTTTTGCAGGCATTCCCACACAAGTTTGAACTTAATGATAAAGGAGTCAAGTCCCATGATAGCAGATTGGCTATGTGACATTATAGTTACGTATATCATAGTTGGCGTGATTTCTGTCAAGATTGATTTGAACACGTCTATCTTTGGTATAGATTTGAGCCTGATGCTGGTGCTTTTGCCCATGAATGCAGAGTATTTGGTTCTGGGCCCGAATACTACTGTACCAGTTCCTTCATCAGTTCTCGATACAGCGCGGTGTTGCTCTTCGTCGCCGTTATACAGTGTGCAAAAGAAATTTTTCCGTATTCTTAGCACCGTCTGTAACTCTACAACGAGGTTTTCTTCTTCATCTCTACAGGTTTCGGTACGGGGCTTGATGGCCTGACATGTTCTTTTGACCTGTTAGTAAAACTTCCGTACAATATTATTTTTTAGACATTGGGTTTATCTGGTTACTTCATAAGGTCATAAGTAGTGCTGATCGAAAATTTACTGAATAAATCAAAATCATTAGTCCTTCATTTAGCCGAATTTATTTATAGTTCACAGGTTCACAGATGCATTATTGAAAACTTACGTGGGCTTATGAACAAAATTTATTCTTGTGTTCTATCAAAGAAAAAAGTGATTCTTACCTCAACAAAAAAAAAAAACATGCAGAAAACCTGCAACCCGTCTAGGATGGTTCGTATGATACCCTATGCTCCTTCCTATGCAGATCTAATAAAGTGGGCGTGGCTTACTGAATATAATGATAACTTCGAACGTCTAAGGATGTTAGATGAAAAATATCAGGAAAATCTGTTTTTTAATGAAAACGCCCACTAAAAGTGGACGAGGGTAAAGATAATGTACTATCTGTACATTTGTAGACAATTTGAATATCTAAATATTTGGTCTTAACAAAATTTTTCGATTTCATCTACAATAGTGAATTTATAAAATTATGGGCGCGTTAAAGGCAACCAGTTTTCATTCGAACTAATTTAGCTAAGTCACGGGAACAGAACTCAAAATGCTCTAAGTACAATGGTGATCATGGCTTGCCACAGATTTTGCCGTTGTTAGGGCTTGGTGTTGATTCTCGCTGAATATTTGTTCGTTGTGTTTTAATTGCCTTCGGTCTGGACATGCATCCTACAAATGCTTTAGTCATTCACGTTGTCGGGTCTGTAAATCTCGCCATCTGGGAACTTGTCGAAGTTCCTCAAGACACGAACCAAGAAGAAAGTGATCCTGCCGAACCGCTTTTTTGAAAGTACATTTCCTGGTCGGAAGGTGGAAGAGACGTGTTCCCCTTCTAATGAAAACTCCTTCGCCTACTTTTGGAAACACTCTGGGTGCTGCCATTTCACGTCTGCACTCAATAGAGGGTCGGTTCTAAATGAATCCGGATATGACGCGACTATAAGGGCAGACCCAGTATGGACGAGTATCTGGGTCTTAGGGATATGGAAGCCATTCCCGATGATGAGGTTGGAGCTTGATGGTAGACAGTTTTACCTTCCACACCATGCGGTATTAAAATCCGATAGCTCGTCGACTAAGCTTAGGGTTGCTTTTGATGGTTCTGTTAGTGACTCACTTAGGCAGTCTTTTAACAGCCAATTGTACAATACATTGGACCTCCAATTTAACGAGATCTAATTCGGGTTTGCCTTCGCTTCCGCTGGCATCGATTTGTTTTTTACGGGTAATATAGTAAAAATGTTTCGTCAAATCCTGATACGTAAACCCGAAACTGACTATCAGCTTGAAACTATTACGTGTGGTACTGCCTCTGGTCCTTTTTTGGCCGCTCGAGCTTTGAATTAACTGGCTGATGATAATATGATGAAATACCCCTTCGCAAGCTCGAATCATCTTAAACGATGTATAAGTGGATAACATGATGACTGCCAACACTATTAGGAATCTTTTGAAAATGCAATTTGAACTTATTGAACTTTTGTCGCTTGCCCAAATTAAACTCAGGAAATGGAGTTCGAATTGTTTGCCTCTTCTTTCTAGTCTACCTCCAGATCATTGCGAATATTCATTTGTGGAATCTCAAGGTTCATCTTCGCTTATCAAGGTCTAAGGAATGTTTTGGAATCCATCTAGTTATGTCTTTTTGTTTCAACCAGAGCTCAAACATTCGCTGACAAGACGAACTCTTCTGGCTGAAGTCGTAAGATTGGGATTTTTGGCTCCCTCTGCGATCGTCTTTAAAATGATGTTCCAAGAACTTTGGTTATTGGAGCTCAAATTTGGATAAGTCGATCTCTTCCCAGAAATGATATCTAGTCAGTGGATGAACTATCGGAAGAAACTTCCATTACTTCTAAATATTCGGGTCCTGCGTAATTTTTTCCCTGAAATCGACAAAAAATGCGTAAACTTTTTTATTTCTAGCTTGAAACATTAACTATGGATGTTAGAGAGAAAATGTAATCGACCGTTGAATAATTTCTTGTGAACCCTGCTTAAATGATATGCTTTGCTGCTACGCCCACTTTTTCATAACTTCACTAAATTATATGAAACGGAAAAATGTTGTTAAGACCAAATATTTAGGCATTCAGATTCCCTATAACTCACCCATACAGCAGTTTTGGGGTCGTTTTCATCAAAAAACCGATTTTCATGAAATTTTACATGAAACATCCTCAAACGTTCGACGTTATCGCCGTATTTCAGTGCAAAATGCAATATGGCCACGCCCAATTTATATGGGCTTCATAGAAAGGAGGATAGGGTATCATACGATCCGTTCCGGACGGATTGTAGCTTTTCTGTGTGTTTTTATTTTTTGTTAGTGATTGGTATAGTAACCCTGTTTTTCCTTTCCTGATATTATTTTGCAACCGAACTTACTTATTTACTAAGTTGGCGCTACAGTCCGGGTTGAACCTGGATCCCGGGTTGCATACTCCAAGTTGGTTGAGGTCCTCTTACACTTATGCGCGCAACCTAAGGCGAGATCTCCCTCTACTGCATTGTCCCTCCGAGTTGCATTCGAAGACTCTTCGGGCCGGAGCGTTGATGTTCATTCGCATGTCCTAGCCATCTAAGACGATGCGTACTCTTCATACCAGGTCAATGTCGCTGTACAGCTCAGAGTCCGCTGTTAAATCTCCTCCTGCAAATACCGTCAACGCAAACGGGACTGAAAATCATCCGAAGAATTTTGGGTTCAAAACGACCAAGGATATCTTCATTCGCATTCGTTAACGTCCATGCTTCTGCGCCATACATCAGGACTGGTTTGATGAGGGTTTCCTTAGTGTTTCTTGTTCCTTGACAAGGCCTTTCTATTCGATTGCCTTCGTAGGCAAAAAAACAACAGTTGACAAATGTAAGTCATATGATGTGGTGTTCTCGTCAGAATTTATAGCGGAGACGAGAAAGATAAAGTCCCTTACTTGCTCAAAGTTATAGCTGTCTATTGTGTCTATTGTATTTCGGTCCCGTTTGCTGTCCTTTCCTGTTGACAGCATATACTTGGTTTTGCCTTAATTCACAACGTGGCGCAAGTGGTTGGTGAGTTAGACTACGAAGCGAGGGGTTCGAGATTCGATCCCCAGATAATGCCTAAAATTTCTGGCACAGTCCCACCTCTCGCGAGCGTCTGTCAAACATCCGAGAGTAAAACTGTTATGGAAAAGTTTCTCAAAAACAAAAATTACCCTACGGCATTAATCAGTAGGCCCTTCCATTCGTATAAAAAAATATAACATGCACAACACGAATGGTTGTGAGAATCCAGGACCTGTGTGCCATAGATCTGTCGCACCAAAATGTGTATTTTGTATCAGCGTATGCAAGTAATTGGACAGACTTTTAGCTCCTGGTGTTGGCTTACGAGTTTCGCAAAATTTTTTCATGCATGATGTGGAAAAAGTCACACGAATCCTTTTTTGACATCAAAGGTCTCGGTCAGATTGTTTCCGATCTTTATGGAGCAGTGAGTGTTGTCCATCGTCATCTTGCACAGACGAACGAGTTTGGCAATTGTGGTCTTACCGGGCCTAAGAACGCGGTGTGAGGTCATGAGTTCGCAGGCCACCTGGGCAAGTTATAAGTCCACAAAGCAATTGTGAACTTATAAACCACCCTGGTGGGTCAAAAGTCTTCTCTTTTTCATTCATATCTTCTCTCGTACATTCCCTTTGTCTTGAACTATAAATCAGGAGCGGATTGACAAAATATATACATATGTAAGTACGTAGATTCAGTTTATCAATTTGAGATTTATTTTTAGTACAATGTTTTGTCTCCAAAATTTCGTCAAACTTTACAGCTGATTAGTTTTGTTTAACAATTAAGCATAGCACTAAATACTTGAGCCGACTATTTAAATCCACAACGCATAAACAGTGGGAAAAGTGCGAGGTTGGGTATGTGTAAAGTTGCTTTAAATCCATGCGAAACATACTAAGCATGTATATGAAGGAATTTTGAATACACCCAACCTCGTAGCTGCTCCAAATCTAACAGTGACTACAAGCAGGGGATTGCAGGGGTCAGTAAGCCCCCCATACATATTCCACAGTTATTATGCAAATGCTGTTCGCTGCGGTACACGAATTTCATAAAATTTTTTTTGTTTTAATGCAATTTGTGGAACTATGACCCACTAAACACATTAAATTGTAGATTTATGACACGGTGACATGTGTAATTATGACCCACTTTAATGGGTCATAAGTCCACAATCGTTTTGTAGACTCATAACTCACCCAGGTGGGTCAACAGTCCACTGTGGACTTTTAGGCTGTGGACTTATGACCGTGCACCTAAGATCGCACTGACAAGCCCCAATCAGATAGTTGAAAAATGGTTTCAAGCGCTCACACAGCACGGCCGCAGTTTATAGGGTGTCCTTTCTTCGGAATTGGATAAACGATGCTGAGGTTCTATTAACCATTCACACTTTACTCCGATTAAATCCTGGAAATTTGTAACAAGGTAGTGGTTCGAGTCTATGTTAGCCGCCCGTAATGTCCATCTAGTATACTGGAGGAGTGTCTTGGGTCGATCGCAGCATGATCAATTTGTTGGACGGTTGAATGATCTAGAGACCGCCATGTTCCCTTTTGTATGTTGAGGTGAGGAAACCGTGTGCTAGCTATAGTAACATTACGACTCGCAGCAAAATCAATTAGCCGTTTCCGTTTGCAGGCGTGGTGTCGTGTAGGATATGCTTGCCAATGGTGCTACCAAAGATGTACTCTTTTTCTATTTGGCCGTTAAGATCACCTAGAACGATTTTAACATCATGCTTAGGTCATTGCTCATAAGTATCTCTTGTCAAAGAGCTCTTAGAAACACTCTTTGGCAGCATCATCTCTTTGCTCTGTGGGGACGCTGATGTTGGCGAATTTTGCCTTGATGCGGATTATTATAAGGGGTTCACTGACGTATACAAAGCTGAAAACTTCATGCCGAACTCTGCCGCTTATCTCTGTATCAATCACCTTAGTATATGTCACAGTTTGTCATCCTTCTTTTGCCCGGGCCATCATGCCGCACTTCCTGGATGACGTTGATGTACATATGTATGCATCAAAGCAGTCTAGGGTCTCCGCTATTTGTTAAGCTACTCGCGGCTTATTTATGGTGCGAACATTGCACGTGCAGATCGGAATGTTGTCCTTTTTTCGTCTGCAGGATCAACAGTAGATCCGGTCTTTATCTAAGCTTGTAATTGTTTCAGAACTAGCGTTTTTTTCCTTGGTAGGCACCCACCAACGTGGAGGTGGAGAGTAGGAGTTAAAAGTGATAGAGTAATGTGAGAATGCTTGTGTTTTCATATATTACCTACTACTCTTTGGCTACTGAACAACCTCTGTAATAAGCTGGGTGATTTCCATGAGAGTTGAATCTATTTTAAAATAGTTTTGAATATACACGAAGGCTTGACATCGTTTGCATTAAGATATTGAGTTGGAACATTTTTCTTCTATAAATGAGTAATAATAATAGTATCGAGCAACAGAAGCGTAAAATAAAAGCATATATGTATGTACCTATCCTTGTACTATTTATATTTGGTTAGGTACTGTGGCCTCTGCTGAAGTGTTGTGTGGTGTGTACTCCTCCTTTCTGTTGTATTGTTTCTTATCGATCGTATTTAATCACCATTAGCTACGATTTACAGACATACATATGTATGTAGATGCTATCTATTTAATTACACAGTTAGTACAGGTAATTCAAAACTCGGAGTATTTTATATTCAATGTTCAGTAAATACGGAATGACTTTTCAACGTCTTTGTTATTAAATAGTTCTACGCAGCAATACCTATGGCAAAAGCAAAAGATTCTACATCTCGGCTAGAGGCATTATTGAAATCGCCAATAGCGATGGCCTGGCGTAAAACATGGAATAATTACAGCAATGTTTCTACCATGCATGGGATGAAATATATTTACGACAAGGAAGTCAGCATCTACATAAGGTATCTTCACTTTAATGTAAGTACGTATGTTTGTATAACGCTAATAAATATTATTTTTTAGAGTCATATGGCTTGTAACTATCCTAATTATGTTAATATTTGCGAACCGAATGGCTTACTCACTATACGTGGACTTTATTGATGATCCAATTCGGTTGATAATTGAAAGCGACCACACCAATACAGCGAAGCTTCTGTTTCCAGCTGTCACAGTCTGTCCTACTCGATTTTTCAACCAATCCAAGGCAAGGGAATTAATATTGACTTTGTAAGTACTACCTAAATTTCTTATGTGAGTATAAGTAATGGATATCAATCAATAGCCAATTAGATTGAATCATGTATGTCCGTCCGTTCATATGGCACTATTGTTTGGGTCTTAAATTTTGAGCTACGATGATGAAATTTCATATCTCGCCCCTTGAGAATGAGAAGCAGTACAAGTGCATATATTTAATTCCGTTCATTCATACGTCCACTTAAAAAAAAAAAAGCAAAAAAAAATTACATTTTTATTACATTTTATAGTAACTTACCAGAAAATTTTACTGCAAGTGAAATTATCCAAAATCTCGATCAAACCTATGGATTCGTTCAAGAAGAATTTAAATATAATAAAACGAGGATATCCGCCCTTCAAATGGTTATGAAACTAAACAACTACACAGCGTCAACATTTTTTAAGAAAGCGCAATGGAATTTCAATGAGTTATTCTTCCGCTGTCGGTTTCAGTCTACAGACAAAAATTGCAGTGCGATTTTTCAAATCAGTAAAACATTCGGGGGAATTTGTTATTCTTTCAACGCTCACGAATCAGGGTAATATAACTGAATTATGACATCACTTAATCAGTAACAGCAACATTCTTTTGTGTTCGTAGTATATTTTCAACTCAATTCATGTCGAAGCGTCACACATTGCGTCAGGGACTTTCGTTTATCCTGAAGGATGTCGATATGCATTCACACTCTAAATCGTTTCAAGTCATTATTCACGAAGCTCATGTCTGTCCTGATGAGTTTTCTTTTCGAAAACTATTACATAAAAATGAGGAACTTCTACTACGAAGCGAACCAACTGAAACCATATGTTCTCGTGAAGTCTGGAGAAGATTAACTGTGGAAGAAAGGAAATGCGCTTTGGGAAGTGAAATAAAACTACGTTTTTTTACTGAGTATCATCGACAGAACTGTCTAAGTGAATGTCGCATCTCTATTATGCAAAAAATATGCGGTTGCGTACCGTTTTATGTATTTCGAGAAGAAAGTACTTTGGTATGTGATTTTAAACATATTCCTTGTATATCGGATAATTATGGTATGATGCAAAGCTGAACTCTATTAACAAAAAGAAATTGTAAACGCTATAAATGCATTCTTCCAGAACGTCTCTTATCTATGCAAAATGAATGCAACTGCGTTCACAGTTGCGAGAAAGTGGAGTTTTCTGTTCGTTTAACTAGTGCAAGCATTGAAGATTCTATCGATGCTGTGGATCCTTTTTAGTAAGTTATTTGCAAAATAATATTAAATATTGGATTCTATAGACACTATTTATTATTTTGAGAAGTTAACTATGTGGTGGGGTAGTATAGTTAATCTAATTTAGTTCAATGTAATTCATAATAATAATATTTATTATAAATTATAGCTTGCTGATCCGTTTTGAAAGTGCATAGTATTAAGAAGTAGATATGAACTTACATAGCGCTTATACTTATAATTGGATCTCTACAAATTAAGAAATTAAAATTCATTATCAACGTACGCATATATTATTTATTTCGAGGTCGTATTTATGAAGCGGGTTTCAAAACTGCCGGTTTCTCTATTTCTACAGCAGTTCTTTACAAAAAAGTTTGTTTTTAAATAAAACAGAATAATTGAGATATCGAGCTGAAATTTTTAACAGATGTAGTACACATGTTAACCCGAATTATCACAGAGAAATTTTTTGTTGAATTTTTCGATGAATTTTCAAAGGAAGGTTACTTTTTCTATTAATATTGCAATAAAAATAAAAAAATAAAAATTAACTTACCATTCCTTGGGGATGAGATGTACCCTATATGGTACAGTGAGATAATGCACTATCATAATACAATAGTAAAACATTACACAACTCTAAGTTTTTATTAAATATTTAGCATGTTTTTATTAATTCTATGTATGTAATTATATGTATGTAAATTATAAATATGTATGTATTCAAATTTACATAAATTGCTATTGCATTGAATGGTAGTGTAAGGCAACGCCACATTTCTCACAAAGATTAGTAGCTTGAGTGTGGCAAAGTCGACATCTGGTTCACTTGCCTTGTTCGACAATCATGTGGTTGATTTGGTCAAATCTGATGTCCTGATTCTCTGCATTTGCGGGCTTTAAATTTCGTGGTCTTTTACTTTTTCCGTATTTTTCCCAGTAAATTCCTAGCTATTCTGCGACGAAATTCCAAGTTGTTCAGTGTACCTTTATTAAATTTATGAAGCTGCCATGCGTTTGAAATCGCCATGTCAGTACAATGAGCAGAAAGGGAATAGTACCATTTTTTCCCTCTAATACTAATGCGATTTATAGCCCCATCTGATTGGTTTGGTGGGATGCCGTCTAAAATAGGGTATCATACCTTCATCCACACTGTAATATTCCACAACTGGTGCAAACAACAAGAACTTCTGAAGCAGGTGATTAAACAAAGGCCGTACTTTAGAGTAACGATCATTTGGATCTAATTGAGTGTTATCGCAACAATGTAGTACTCGGAATATACGATCAAATCTGTTTCTAGTGATCGATTTCGATATAAGGATATTTTGTGAATATTCTTCATTTTCCCCGTACATCCTTTGTCTTGATAAATTATTGTACCCACTCAATCTAAGTACTCCAATAAAAGTTTTAAGCTCACTAACCTGTATATCCGCCAGAAGATTATGTTACTGGGCATATAAATTAGAATACGTTGTTAACAATTCAAACAAAGTTCCATCAAAAAAAAAGAGAACAGGTCCAAAGAAGATAAAGATGGATTGAGGCTGCAAGTTTCGTAATTAAAATCTGTAATTGTTTCTCCCAAGTCTTCTTTCTTCCATGAAAAATTTATAGCTCATGCCTTCTTTTTGATGACAAACGAAGAAAGTGGGATTTCATCCTCTTCATCAAAGCTATCCGGTTCTAAATCAACTTCTGCAACTAGCTGGGTATGGGGCAAATTATCTACGTAAACTACATCTTCCTCTCCTGAATCCTCATCTGTTACATCACCCTCCAGTAGTGGTGGTAAAATTGGTATTTCTGAATGAAAGTCGTCTTCATCGCTTTCATCCATGCAATTGACGATCTCATTTACTGTTAGCCTAAAAAAACCAAAAGGATATGTATTATCCCACTACCACGTACCATATACGGTACACCAAAATGCACCTCCATTTGACCGCGCCATTTTCGAGATTACACGATTACTGAACTTCCCCGTCAATAGATCAATTGTTTGGCCAGCTGTGTTGCATGTGGCACCATCTATGTAGTTGCAACCACATATGTATTACTGATGTCAAGTCCATCCAATTCTGCCGAAAAATTGTTTTCCAACATAGATAGCATAGGAAATTCCATTGACCGTAACATCGATGAAAAAATACGGTCACAATCACACCTCCGGCTGAAATCCACACCACACGATCACTTTTTGTGGATGCAATGGTGTTTTTTGAAGCACATGTGGGTTTCTTGTTGTCCAATAACGCATATTTTTCGTATTGACGAAGCCATTAAGCCAAAAATGCGCTTCATCGCTGAAGATGGTTTTTTGAAGAAATTCAGGATTTTCCTCAAACTTTTGCAGAGCCCAATCGGAAAAGTTTCGGCACTTTAAATGCTCAGTTCTTGAGTTAATTTGATATTGTAAGGGTGTAGGTCAAGATATTTACGCAAAATTTCCAACAATGTGGACTGAGAGATTTCTAATTGCTGTAAAAGGTGTGTAATCGACTGCGATATTTTCAGTACTTCGACAGGTGCGTTGTCTCACTGGCAAAGGAGCATTCAACACTGAATATGCTTACTCGAATTTATCCACTATAGCACGCACAGCCTGTCTTGCGGGACGATTATTACGACTGAAAATTGGAGTAAGCGTTCTTAAAGTTGCGAGCACCGACTCAGAATTTTTAATAATTTCCAAATTTTGCTCGTTCGTGAACTTCAACATGATAAAAACGTAAACCTTGACTGAAGTTTTGACATTGATAGATAATAAAAAATATTTAAACGTGCAATTGTATTAAAATACAAAATTGTTATGTCCGTATTGAAAAACTATTTAGTATTTAGTTCAAGGTAGTATACATATATGAAGCGGATTTTAGAACAGCGGGCTTCTTTTTTTCTTCAACACTTCTTTATATAATATGTTTGCTATACATTGGGCAGACAGCGAGTTAAGCTAACTCTCGAGCTTAACACTTGAATCAACTTTAGTCTGCTTTATTTTATTTGGGTTCAACTCCCAAACAAAAATTCCATCGGATAATGCACCACTTCTTCGATATGTTCTACGTACTGTGTCTATGCAGTAATATGTCATGTCAAAAGGATTTAATTTAAGAGCAAGTCAAGCATGAATTTCGATTGCTTCATTTGGGCGTAGCAATGGGCGGATTTCAAAACTTTTTACACTTGTACTGCTTCTCCTTTTCATAAGCCCAAATATTAAGGCTCATAAAGTGGTGACATACGGACAGACGGACGAACGGGCATGACATCGCCTTCGCTATTGATAGCTATAACGAATATCTATATACATATAACGAATTTATAGGCACTATCTCGATTGTTTCACTATTTTACAAACTATGTGTCAAACTTAATATACCCGTAGGATAGAGTAAAAAAATATAATTAAAATTATTAAACACTTCTTTGGTCCAATAGCAAATCCAAGATTAAAAAAAAAATATACATATATACATATATACATTTTAACTTTTTTTTTTAAAGCGAAAACATCCTGGCAAATTTTACTGTTGTTCATGTTTATATACAATCACAATTGTATCGCCGTATAAGGCGAGACATCGTTTGGAACATTGTATCTATTGCAGGTCAGTTAAAGAATATATGTATGTATGTAAATATATAAGTAAAACAGACTACACATTAAGAGTATATACACTGTAGATAATATACACGGCGGATCACTTGATTTTTCGCGATTTATACCTGTTGAAAATTGTTTACCCGGAAAATTAATTACAAGAACAAAGCCGCATAAATAAAGAGCTAATTAAGAACATCCATCGGAATTTAAAACTTACAGAAAAGTTACAATCTGTCTGGAACAGATCGTATGATACCCTATCCTCCTTTCTATACATCACTTATAAAGTGGATTTCGAACGTTCGAGGATGTTACATGTAAAATTTAATCAAAATCGGTTTTTTTATGAAAACGCCCCAAAAAAGTGGTTGTGGTCAGAACTGATGTCTGGGTGAATTGTCTGAATATCTAAATATTCGGTGTTAACAAATATTTTCGGTTTCATATAATTTAGTGAGGTTTTTAAATTTTTTAAATTGGGCATGGCAGATGGTATGCCATATTTTTATATTTGCTATATACCCCTGATATTAATTTTAAGTGCAATCGTTGAAGGAATAGCCGAGAAAAAAGCTATAACGTATAACGCGTTTCGATAGCATATGCCAAAACTAACTGAAATTTAATCAACATCTTTGGAGCTGTTTTCCAGAAAATTTATTTTGATTAAAATAAATAAAGTACCCTTCATTTTTGAGTACCATTAATTTGAGGACTGCGAATTCCGATTTTACCACGCATTGTGGCGCCACAAACTCCAGATATGAAGTTTGAACCAAATCAGTTCAGTCGTTTAGGTTTCAATCGAGCGTACAAACAGATAGAATTGGCGGACCCACTTTTTTTTAACTTGCTTGAACAACAAGGAAATAACAACCAAAATGATGATAAAACTTACAACATAAAATCATCCGTGCCTAACGCCGCCGATCAACGCGCGAAACATCTTTTTTTGCCGAAGTCCCACAAGTTGATCAATGTTTAGTCGAATTGCGTTGCTCAACATGAGCAATATGAATTTGTGTCCTAGCGTACAAGGCCATAAATTTATTTGTTTAGAATAAACAGTTGGTCAGATCAGTTGCGCACGTAGTGTCCAGCAGGCAATACAGACTTGCAAAAATTCCTTTTTTACATTCAAAATTAACTTATATAATGCTTTAAATGGTGTTGAGGTACTTTGTTATATGTAAAATTTTTGGGTTCGATTTGACGATAAAGAATTTCCTATAATTATGCAAGCAGTTGATAAATCCATTTCCTCATCCAATGAAAAAAACACGGTTGTCGGGCAGTGTCAAAACCGCTCCCAGTGGAGAAATTTTAATATCGTTTTTAAATTCAGCGAAGTCAATTTTTCATAGCTTTACTATTTTACTTGAAATCTAAAAAAAAGTATTAAGACCGAATATTTAGGTATTCGAATTATCTACAATCCACCAATACATTATCTACAGTCACGCCCATTTTTTGGGGCGTTTTAGTTGAAAAACCGATTTTGATCATATTGTATGTAATTCAATAAAAAATGCAATATGTCGTACGCATTTTAGTAGGGGTGATACAAACGAAGAAGGATAGGGTATCCTACTATTCATTCCAGCCGGTTCTGTATGTTTTTTGGATGTTCTCCATGTGAAGCTTTAGTGATGAAAGATGTAAATGAGCAACTCCCGTTTCTAGATTTAGTGCGTAGTTTGAAGTGAAATTTGGCAATTTGTCAAGTATCTAGTCAAAGCTGCTATATCCCTATACTTACGCCGCATAGCAATAAATAGCCTGTGTTACGGCTTTAAAGATTTTGAATTTACCTATACATGTATATAAAGGAAATTTACAAATAACAATCAAAGAATGCAGTACCGCAATACTTCTTTATTAGTGTTAATGCAATGCAAAAGAATGAGAATTGTGTGTCACACGATTCCTTGTGGAAGTATGTAAGTTTTTGGTTGAGTAAGTAGTTACACTATCAATATCAACAAAATGTATGGAAGCATGACCAAATATTAAGATTGAATAAATTATATATATGGTCTTTTGGTAAGTATTTAAGATCGTTTAGAAATGACACCCCATTTAACCAGGTTCTACCTTAACACACTAACACAGTTTATTTCATATAAAATATATAGTTTTTTGATGAGGCTTGAATACAAATAAACTTAAATTTTGCTTTTACCCAACAGGAAATCTGGGCAACTGTTACAGCGTATTTGTGGGAATAAGTGCATTATCAGTGTTGCAGTTCTTATATTACTTCACATTTGTTCTAAAGAGGAATTATTACAACTGAGGACATACGATTCGATACTGCTGAACCGGTGTTAGAAAATTCATATTGCACTTTTGCAATAATAATTGATTGTGTGCATTTTGCGATGATAATTAGGTGTAGGAATTAGAATTGTTTTTATATGTATAAATTTGTGAAATTTGTTTTAAAAAAGTTAGTTACTATTAACCATTGAATTAAAATATGGCACATAAATTAATATATTCTTACCCACCAACATTTCAAATGTATCATAACATCACGTTTCATTTCAACGTTGAAATTTCGAGTATTTAAAAAGCGCTGTGGTGATGATAATATGGTAGGATAGAAGTTAACTTTGTTCATACTTTTCAGCTAAAATAAAGTGCACTACCTTCAGTTATAGACAATAAAATAGGGTCACTAGCACACAGTGACCACATGTCGCAACGTCAAGTAATAAAAAAAAAAGTAAACAGGTGAATAAAACTGGTTAGTGAAGATAAGAAATATTTATTTGTACTTAGTACTTTGTCGAATGACCCTTTTGATCCAATACAGCCTTACATATAGAGGGCATTGAATCTATTAAATCCCTACAAGTACTTTTTGGTATAGCATACCAAGCCGACTGTACTTTTTGCCACAACTCTTCCTTGGTCTTTGCTTTCATTGGTCCTATGTGTTCCTTAACAATCCGCGAACAATATTCAATTTCTTGTCTGTCTCTTTGTTAGCATTGGTACGGATTTTTTTCCAAAGAGAACTGAATTGGAGCTGACTTGAAAGCAGAAATCATTGAACAAAGAGATATTAAACTTATGCCCCTCCTCCATTTCAAAACCCATTTGTTTACATTATTTTTGTTGTAATTCGCTCCTCGTCTGTGAATACGTGTGAGCAAAAATCTTATTGTCAATCATTGGCAACAACAATTCCCTAGTGGTGAAATAAGTAAGTCAGCGGATGTGTTCGCAAAACAGAAGCATTCAACTAAAATTTGCTATAAATATTGTGCATTGGAAAGAATACTGGAAATCAATGTGAAAAGAAAAAATTAATATCAGAAATTCAATTTAAAATATTAATTTTTGTTTTTCGAATTGAATGACATATAAACGACTCTTTCAAAAATTAGATATTATTTTTTTGCATAGATAGATAAATTCATTTATTGAGTACAGTTATTAACATAATGACATTACATAAATATATGTATAAGTATAAATAAATGAATTATAATGACAATGGCTAAGCCGTCTGCCAGATAGTCACTATATACTGATTACTGTGCAATGATCGTGTTATTCTATTCTTATTGTTTTTAATTTTCTTAAGTTACAAGAATTCACTCATTATAAGGCTTCGATATCTAAGTGCTGCTTCGCAGTACCCATATAACAAGTCCCAGTTCTGCCCATTAAGTATACCTATCACCTCCTCCAGCGTCATTGTGGCTTTATTAAAGTATTCCAATTCCTCAGGACGGGACAGATGCCAATAAAGTGGAATGTATCTTCTATAGCGCACAGGTTACATAAGGTACAGTGTTTGTTTTCAGCATTACTAAAAGGTGTGCCGTTGAGTGCTAACAATTCTCCTCTCGCTCTAAATAGTAGTGATATTTTTCTGCAACTGTTACTATCAGTGAAATAATTATGTTCATTAAGGTTGTATTCTAAATTGGGATAAATTAGTCTATTTTCTGAGTTTATGGCTCTCTGAATGTATCCGTTTCTATGAGCTGTATCAGTTTCTCTTAATATTGAGTATAGTTGTTCTTTAAGATTTTCATGATTTTCCAATCCGAAATCGATGCGTAGATCACATTCTTCTGCTAATTGTCTCCACTTCTGCACAAAATTCAGTTTCTTCCGTATTGCATATGAGCCCAGAATGTATGGTAGTGTATTATGATTAAGGGAGATTGTTCTTACGATGTAGTCAAAGTGCAGCTTTAAAGTGTACATGTATATAGGGGATAGGCCAGTTTCCAGATTAATCATGTGATTGGGTGTATTATGTGGCAGTTGAAATACTTGAGCACCGTAGCACATGATCGATCGTAGCACTGCTTCATATACTTTATATTTTGCTGAGCTGGGAACCTCCTTCTTCCGTAAGAACAGATGCCAGGTTGCATTTATAGTGTTTTTTATCGCAGCCAATTTTTTTTGAGAATGTTGTTTCATATTGAAATTTGGAGTTAAGGTAACTCCAAGATACTTATATTCTTTTACTTGTTCTACTCTGTCTCCTCCAAAGTTCCATATTTCATTTTGCGCGCGCCTTCCTCTTCCCGAGCTTACAACCATAATGTTGGATTTATCCAAGTTAACGGTAAGATTCCAAAAACGACAATAATCATACAGTTTACTTATCATCAGCTGTAAACTTTCTGGTGATTCGGCCAAAATGATTATATCGTCTGCATATAGGAGAGCTTTAATTCGAGTGTTCGCGATATTTACGCTGGTAGACACGTTATTATGTCATCTATGAATAATGTAAACAGGATTGCACTCAGAAGACATCCTTGTCTAACGCCAGTTTTAGATTCAAACCAATTTGATACATTTTTACCATCCCATACAGCTGAACGCGTTCCCTTATACATTGCTTTTATCATAGATAACATCATCGTTGATAGACCCAGTTGGCTTAATTTGTAATATAGTGCGTTTCTGTCAATTGAGTCGAACGCTGCTTTAAAGTCTACGAAGAAGATATAAAGTTTGCGTTTTCTTCGCATGAAGTCCTGTGCAATTACCGTCAAATTAAAGATATTGTCTGTTGTAGAGTATCCAGAACGGAAACCAGATTGAAATTCGCTTAGAATATGCTTATCTTTGACCCATTTACTTATTCGGCTGAGTAGAACTGCGGTGAATATTTTGGCTATAGCATTTGTGAAAGATATTCCTCTATAGTTAGCCGGTATATTTGGATTTCCTTTTTTATATATAGAGAATATTATAGCTTCCTTGAAACTGTTTGGGACTTTTGCACTACTAAAGATGGAATTAAAACCCTTGCACATTTTTCTCAGAAATTCATTTGAGGCATTTTTATAGAATTCCGCTGATATCCGATCAGGTCCTGGTGCTTTTCCAATCGCGGCAAGAATTTCATCCAATTCTATGGGATCATCTAGGCTGGGTTCTACAATAAAAGGTTCCGCGTACTGAATTGTCCCTGTTGCCGGTTCATGATTTAGCAGCGTACTGAAGTGACTTCTTAATAGATCTGCATCTAAATTATCTCCACAGGTGTGAGTACAGCCTCTTAAGGCTTTAATTTTGGTCCAATACTCTTTATACCCTATCCTAAGGGTATATTAAGTTTGACACATAGTTTGTAACATAGAGAAATAATCGAGATAGACCCTATAAAGTATATATATTCGTGATCAGCATCAATAGCGAAATCGATTGAGCGATGACCGTCCGTCCGTCCGTCCGTCCGTCCGTATGTCACCGCTTTTTGGGCCTTAAATTTTGAGCTAGGACGATGAAATTTCATATCTGGGCTTCTGAGAAAAAGATACAGTACAAGTGTAAAATTTTTTTAAATCCGCCCACTGCCACGCCCACTTTTTCATAACTTCACTAAATTATATGAAACCGAAAAATTTTGTTAAGACCAAATATTTAGGCATTCAGATTCCCTACAATCCACCCATACAAAAGTTTTGGCCACGCCCACTTTTTGGGGGCGTTTTCATCACAAAACCGATTTTTGGGCCTTAAATTTTTAACTAGGACGCTGAAATTTCATATCTGGGCTTCCAAGAAAAAGATACAGTACAAGTGTAAAATTTTTTTACATCCGCCCACTGCCACGCCTACTTTTTTTAT
The DNA here is from genome assembly GCA_905220385.1 of Xylota sylvarum. NCBI lineage: Eukaryota > Metazoa > Arthropoda > Insecta > Diptera > Syrphidae > Xylota > Xylota sylvarum. The sequence goes on from LR999960.1 coordinate 23,506,083, forward strand.
AACTTCACTAAATTATATGAAACCGAAAAATTTTGCTAAGACCAAATATTTAGCCATTCAGATTCCCTACAATCCACCCATACGAAAGTTTTGGCCACGCCCACTTTTTGAGGGCGTTATCATCAAAAAACCGATTTTGATTAAATTTTACATGTAACATCCTCAAACGTTCGACATTATAGCTATATTTGAGTACAATATGCAAATGGGCCATGCCCACTTTATAGAGAGGAGGATAGGGTATCATACGATCCGTTCCAGACGGATTGTAGCTTTTCTGTATGTTTTAGATTACATTCAGTTGTCGACATATCTGTTGAAATTTTATTTTTGCCAAATTATATGTAGGGAGTAGGCTGCTATTCTCCTCATCAGCTTTTCTTACTTTATTGAGCAGGGTGAAGGATAACTTCCTTGCTTTATCACAGTCCTTGTCGAACCATTTTTGTTTTCGCGTTTGTCTGTGTTGGCTTGACGTGTGTGGGTAGGATTGTATGATACCATTAACTAGTTGCTCAGTTATATATTTTTTATATTTTTTTTATGCCACTCGATTCGATATATTGCACTGAATTCAAATCTGTACTCAGATATTGTCGCACTTTTTCTGTTTAAGAAATATAGCAGTCTGAAATTGTGCTGAAATAATGTAAACAAAGGCAGTGGGTCGTTGCGGGTGTGTTTGGAAGTGCAGTGGGGAGTTTTGGATGTTAAAACAATATCTTTTTTTATAAATAAATGAAATATGTCTTACACAAATAAACAAATTGGTATAATGTAACTACTAAATTGTTGGAAATGGATATTTAGATTTTTAATTATTTTATTTAAATAATTATTATTCTGTTGTGTTATTATTCTACATTTGTGTGAAATTTCGCACTGGATTGGGTTGTTCTTCGCTTACGTGCTTACTGATTTGTAGAAATGTTTGATTTAAAGTAGTAATATGTACAATATACATATATGTATAAATTATCCACAGGAGAATAAATTGTTAGTTCTCAAATTTTATGTGTCGATGAAAAGGCTTGTCGAACCTTCCGTTCTGTTAATCTTTATTGAAAAAATAACTGTAGATGGTTAAGTCAGAATACAAAATTAAAAGGAAGAGAATAAAACAAAGAGAAAGACAACAAGGTATGCAGTTTAAGGATAACACAACAATTTTCGTTCACCATCTCAACACATACATATGTCCTTTAATCAAATATAATCTTTTCATATTTGACCTAAAATATATAATAAACGTATCTACTTAATGTTTGTTGAAGAAACAAAGTGGAAGAAATTAAAATATGTACATATGTTTATGCTGTGATACACGTTTGTATGTTTTTGCTTAGTTTTTTATTTAGTATACGTGATTTAAAACATACGTTACATTTTGAATTTAACTATTTTAAATGTAACGTACTTTTAACAGATTCAGCACGAAACGAAGAAAATTGTTGGTAGTTTTTTATTGGACACAGCATCCCCTCCACAATTTGTCAATTCTTGGCACAAATTGTCCAAGATGGCTGCGTCCTTATGACAGTTGTGGCTCCCGTTGGTGAGCAAGAATGTATTAGTGAGTTTGCAGGCAAATTACGCATACATTCTTGCTCACCAACGGGAACAGCTTGTGGGTTTGAAAGAGAGACCCCCTCGAAGTTGACCATCTAGGTATGGTTCATTTATGGGCTACAGTCGACATATGTCTTATTAGCATTTCTCCAAACTATTTTTTGTGGTAGTTTTATTTCCTTATAGCGGTTTTGTCGTCCTATTGAGAATGACACGGTTATTGGCATATGGTCTGAGAATATTCTTGGGATGACATGAAATGAATTTATCAGTTCCACCCATTTACCGAAAATTGCACAGTAGTCAATTACAGATTTACCTGCACCGCTTATAAAAGTATAATTACCATCCAGGTCGCCTTCAACACTGCCATTTAAAACTAAAAGATTATTATCCTGACAAAGATCAATAAATTCATAATCGTTGGTATTACATATGTTGTCTTTTGAAGTCCTGTGCTGTTTTATTTTCCATATCGGTAGAGGGTTGCTGTTTGTGCATATTTGTAGTTCTCCTGTACGTGCATTTGTATCACCTATTATCATTAGATTTTCTTTTCCACTTGCTTGTATAAATTCTGCAATTTTATTGAAGTCTGCTGTCTAGTCGTTGCAGTTTATGTAAACTGATAGAATATGTGTTATTTCCTTATTAAATTTCATTTCTAAAAGTACCACTCCGTTAGCATTTACGAAATCTCCTACTATTATATCTGATCTGTATCCATATAAGCACTCTCCGCTTGATCTTCCTTTCTTGTTTGTTTTTATAGCAGAAATCCAGTGCAATTTATATTTGCTAAAATATGTGTTAAATTTTTCGCAGTTTTCTATTGTTACAAATGTTTCGTACAGAAAAAAAATTTCATATTCCTGAATAAATTTAAAAAACTCCGTTTTCATTAACTCATTATTTAATCCTGCAACATTATAAGCTAGAATATTACATGTTTTTCAACTTCTTTACTACTATTTCTAATACTACTACTAACTTTTATGTTTTGGCAGACGGCTTCACTTTTAAAAACTATTCTTAATTCTTTTAATTTCGATAAAATTTTCTGCTAATTCAATTAAAACATTGTAATCAAAATTTATTTCTTTAAAATCTTTTTTGTAAATATTTTTTATTTCTGCTACCCCATCCTTGTCTTCAAACATTAGATTTCCAGCACGCCAATAGAAGATAGCCTTGCCAACTTTCAGTTTATCTCCTTGCACAACCAAAAGCTGCGATTTATCTATTTTCAGAATTTCTTTCTTAAGCTGCATCATCGCCAAACGTCGTTTTTTTCCTTCATCAGTCAGGTCCCTCTGAATTGAGATATTGGTACCAGATAGTTTTTTCGTTTCTCTAAGGACCTTAGAAACTGCATCAAAACGTACGAGTTCCACCAGAACACTCATTTCCTCTTTGAACTTTGATACCATTTTAACGTCCCTTATAGATACATCCTCTTGTATTTGGAGCTTTTGCTTAAATAGTTTCAGCACTTCTACTGTGACATCTTTATTGAACGCTAGACCTCTGATTAATAGATTATATTTCTTAGATGCTGATTCCATTTGTTGAATTCGCTTCCTATCTTCTAGTCTCTCCTTCTTCAGCTTTTCCACTTCAATTTTAAGTTCCGCGTTTTCCGCTTTTAGTAATATTACCTCTTCGGCGGTGTGTTTAATATCTTCCCTGATTTCGTTCATTGCATTTTTATACCCTATCCTAAGGGTATATTAAGTTTGACACATAGTTTGTAACATAGAGAAATAATCGAGATAGACCCTATAAAGTATATATATTCGTGATCAGCATCAATAGCGAAATCGATTGAGCGATGACCGTCCGTCCGTATGTCACCGCTTTTTGGGCCTTAAATTTTGAGCTAGGACGATGAAATTTCATATCTGGGCTTCTGAGAAAAAGATACAGTACAAGTGTAAAAATTTTTGAAATCCGCCCACTGCCACGCCCACTTTTTCATAACTTCACTAAATTATATGAAACCGAAAAATTTTGTTAAGACCAAATATTTAGGCATTCGGATTCCCTACAATCCACCCATACAAAAGTTTTGGCCACGCCCACTTTTTGGGGGCGTTTTCAACACAAAACCGATTTTTGGGCCTTAAATTTTTAACTAGGACGCTTAAATTTCATATCTGGGCTTCTGAGAAAAAGATACAGTACAAGTGTAAAAATTTTTGAAATCCGCCCACTGCCACGCCCACTTTTTCATAACTTCACTAAATTATATGAAACCGAAAAATTTTGTTAAGACTAAATATTTGGGTATTTAGATTCCCTACAATTCACCCATAGAAGAGTTTTGGCCACGCCCACTTTTTGGGGGCGTTATCATCAAAAAACCTATTTTGATAAAATTTTACATGTAACATCCTCAAACGTTCGACATTATAGCTATATTTGAGTACAAAATGCAATTTGGCCACGCCTACTTTATAGAGAGGAGGATAGGGTATCAGACGATCCGTTCCAGATGGATTGTAGCTTTTCTGTATGTTTTATTATTCCATCAAAAGCTTGTAGTAAAACACCCATCTTTAGATTTCCCACTGGTTTGTTCAGATTTTCTTCTACTTCATTTACCATCCTAGTTATTTTTGTTTGTTCAGTCTGTTCTGGAGATTTTTTTGAATATTGAACATAAATAATAAACAGCAATTTCAATTGAGGTTGTAATTGTTAATTAAAAACTCAAATAATTGCTACAAAAATTATTGTTGCAGCGAAGTTAGACGGTAAAAAGATACCGAGTTAAGTTACGGTAATTCTTGGTATATGTAAGTAGAATGCCAGTAATAATTGTGCCTTGATTGATGAGGCTTTCTATTACAGATATTACGGCCGTTCCTAGATTTTGGTTTAACGAACTTTAATTACAATTATGTATAAACGTACAAAAATCAATAAATAATAATAATTAAAAATAATTAGTAAATGTTTTAATCTCGAAAAAGTAGTCTAAAAGCATATGAGAATGCAATTTCCATTCCAATTCCTTTACATACATATGTATGTTTAAATATCCTTTACTACTACAATTCAAATACGCAGCTGAAGTTACATTTATAATTAAAAGTTTTATAATATGTACTCGTAAAACTGCTTTACTAAAGTTATCAATAAAACTACTTCAAGCAGAGTAAACGTCGTGTACATTTACTTGCAAATATTTTTAATACAATATACATATGTATTTATGAAAACAGTATTAAAAATGTATTTGTAAAATTGTTGTTGAGCAACTGCTTATTTCTTTTTGATTTCAATGACGAATGGAAAACATTTGTTTACCGAAAATGTTTTTCTCATTTTCACTTACATTTCGATATAATGCTTTAATTGCAATATAAAATCATTGTTAAATATTTCAGTGATGCAGCAAATAGTAAGCACTCAAGGTTGATTATGTGGATTATATCTTTCTCATATATATTTTTAAATACATGTTTAAAATATTGAAATATGTATGTATTTTGCAATAATGGATGTTAGTAGCATTTGTATTTGTTGAAGTATCGCTGTTGTCTCCAATTCAAAACACGTTACACATTTTGAACCCTATGTTAGGTTTATAAATGAAAACAATAATATATAGAATTTTGTTTTCTTATTAATAACAATAAGAATTTTTTTTAATAAAAAACATTAAAACGCAATCGGAAATTTTGAGCGCTTATGTTTTTCTTCAAATAATATACTTCATATTCTGAATTTGGATAAAATGTGTAATAAAATATCCTATTTTTCTATGTTTGTTGGTTTTTTTGTCAATTAACGACATTTAAATTTTGATATTTTAAAGAAACAAACAATAATTTGAATATTGTTAATATCTAGTGAATATACCCAAAGTACTTTCCAATTTCTTCCAAGCGCTCTTCATCAGCTGTCGATTTCACTCATTTGTTGTGATTTCGGGGTGAATTGACCAACTCAGTGGTGAATTGACTAAGTCAAACAAACGTGCGTTGAAATGTAACAATATGCGTGAAATAGCTGTAGGCACCAGGAAAGTGCCGGGAAAGTTAAATATCTCTTTGCTCAATGATTTCTTGGCTGGAGAGAAGCTTTATGTGATCGTCCTCTCTTGGAGATGTTTTGCGAGGTCTGCCTCTTTTGAGATATGGTTTTTAAGGCGGCAGAGCATTATGAACAAAGTTTTGAGATCTACCGATGGTTTTGGCTATATGCCGTTGGCTTTGTCCTTTATCTTTTTGTGAATAATGTTTCGTTTCTCTGCAGAACAATGTTTTGCTCGGCCCATTTTTTTGGTGTTTTCTTCGTGAGCTCAAGCTAAAATTTCATATTTTATTTAAATACATAAGGCCAAAACAAAATAATTGCAGTTATAAGAAAAGTTTTTCGACTTTTTTTGTATTTTCCTAAGATTGTTCAGGTGAACTGTCTCTTGAAACAGTTGCAAGCAAAGTTTCAACTGATGCCGATCTTGGTTTAAAACTTCTAGCTGCCATCTATGCTTTTGCAAGTGAAAATTCACGTAGAAAATTCCATCGTATATGTATGTATGTAGTTGTTTTTTGTGTTGTTTCACGATTTGAATTCACTTTTTTTGAAAATAATTAATGAATTTCAATTCAGCTGTAGCAATGAAATCATTTTCTCATTTCTATCGAATGAAAACAAAAATCATTAGAGGACTTGAATAGAGTTATGTATTGTACTTTGCAATACAGAACATTTATTTTTTCTTACAATTTACGAAATAAGTGCAATATATACGCACAATGTTCACTTGCGAAACGACTAAATGAAATGACATTTTATATGAAAACCATCAATTTTCTATATGTGTAGAAATCTACACGCGAGGGAAGACAACGTAAGTTTATACATTTTTTTTTCATGGGGAACATTTTTTTCTTTGTAAAATACGGGTTTTAATAAATTCAAAAAATTTCGGAATTTTTCAATTAGTGGTTTTTGAGAAAAATTAGAAAAGAGGTTGTATTTGTGTAGTTTTCTACACAAGGGTGGGATGAAGGTTAAGTACCCTTAATTTTGAGGTTAGAATGAAAATTCGAATTCTGCCTCTAGAGATCATCCCACAGACACCAGGTAGAAAATTTGAAATTTGACTTCGAGACTTTAATCAAACTTGATATTACTTTTTCTGTTCTGTCTGTATGTATGTATGCTCACTTGATGTCTGATATCTGTCTGGGTTTGTGCTCATAATTCGAGGCGAAATTTTAATTTTCGTTCTAATCTTAAAAGAAACGGTTCTTTGGTTAGGGTAGGTTCTAATAGACTGTTGAGTCAAAAATGCGCTGGAAAATTCATGTAAAGAAAAATAGAGAGACGGAACGTGGTTCATTTGAAGGTACTCTTGTTTCTCCACTTGAAGAAGTAGTAAGGGCAGATTGTAGTGGGTTATATATGTACTTAAAAAAACAGGATTCCAGAAGCGAAAACAGCTGTATCATCAGCATACATAGCGACATTGATATTTTCCCCAAGATCAGGTTAGTCAGAGACGTATATATTAAATAAGATGGGGCCTAGGACAAAGCCTTCGGGTACGCCAAATTCAATAGCTTGGACCAAAGAATTGATGTTTTGAATGTTTACTAAACACTCTCTGTCACTAAGGAAGCTCTGAATAATTTTAATGAGAGGTATTGAAAAATTGTATTTGAAAAGTTTATGAATCAGAGCATCGTGCCAAACCGTATCAAATGCTTTTTATACCTTATCCTAAGGGTGTATTAAGTTTGACACATAGTTTGTAACATAGAGAAATAATCGAGATAGACCCTATAAAGTATATTCGTATATTCATGATCAGCATCAATAGCGAAATCGATTGAGCGATGACCGTCCGTCCGCCCGTCCGTATATCTCCGCTTTTTGGGGCTTAAATTTTGAGCTATTACGATGAAATTTCATATCTGGGATTCTGAGAAAAAGATACAGTGCAAGTGTACACATTTTTGAAATCCGCCCACCGGTGGATATTTTCGATCTAAAAATTTCAGAGACGTTTTTTTTTATTCTCGCAATTTGATGATTTGTGGTATGACCACGTCTGAAACCGAATTGAAAGTTTGACAAAATATTTCTGTCATATAAGAAATTATCTATTTTTTCTTTAATTATTTTTTCTAATAGCTTGCTTATGAAGCTAAGCAGGCTACTGGGGCTGTAACTTGTTGGATTTTCCTTAGGCTTTCCAGGCTTCATAATGGGAATAACCTTTGCTGTTTTCCAGGGTTTAGGAAAATAACGCAATTTAAGACTTGAGTTCAAAATTAATGTTAAATATTCTATTATTAACATTGTCAAGACCAGCCGATTTTTTTAGACTTAGAAGTTGTTCTTTTCTTTGACTTTGACGGTGCAAACAAAATATGATTCATTAGTATTGTAATGAATAGATAATAAAATTTTTGTATTGGCAACCTCAGCTTTAGTGCTATTATTACTAAAATACCCTGATACGGTATGGTTTTTACAAAATGTTGAGGCCAAATGTTTGCTTTTTCTTCTGAGCTAAGATACAATTCATTATTTAGTTTATTGTTTACCCATTGCAGCAGTCAGAAGAGGATAATTGGTTGTCGCGTTTATTCTTTTGCGGTTGTTGTATTGGGTGAGTTGAAAAAGATTCTTGGTATGGTGTAAGCCATTTAGCATCCGAAAGTCAAAAAGTTGAATAAAATTAAATTAAAATCAACACCTAATATGGTAATAGTCATAAGCACATTCCCATAATAACGTAATCAGAATGTATTATCAAGTGGAGCATCATTGATCTATTATACTAGAAGCTGAATCGCGAATAATGCCGAGAAAATACCACCATTACCACACCAAAGCTGATATTGAAACACTTTACCTCTTGAGAGGCAGGGGATTAAAGAATTTAATAAACATCAAATATTTGGCGAAAACGACAACTTTAAACAACATAAAATCGAGTTGTATGTTGTTTAAAAATGTCTAATAGCCATCCGGAAACATTTCATTCCAACGAAGAGCTGTCTAGAATCGTCAAAGATGATTCAATTTAATCCGAAAATTATCACCGGTGCGGAGCTGTACACGAGACTATACAACATATATGTATATACTAGCTTGTTGCACCAGCCTTGCACACAATTCCTATAGAAGCAGGCGCAGGCACAATATCATCGGGAAGATGGAACCAGAAACTAGTTAGTCTATGTCAAAATCACTAGAATGCTTAGCTTAGATAAAGAGCGCTAAAAAAAAAAACAAGATGATATGTTACATTAAGTTTTTATTTACAAGAACGTTATTTATATATGTAAATACATTTTTAATTCTTTTTAATACATACATTGTACACAAAATAAAATACAGGACTGTGAATGTGTGAGCGCTTTATTAGGTAAAACATCAATTTTTCTTATGTTATACATTTTTAAAAGTATGTCCAACAAACAATTACGACAAAAATGTAGGAACTGAAGAGGACTATCCTCTCTTCTATAATTATAGAAAACAGGTCGTTAGTGGGATGTGATTGAAAGAGCCTTTAATTCAGAACGGAGGATTAAATTTGTTATGAATTGTGATTGTTGTTCACGTTGAGCCTTTTATTATATTCTTCTTCTAGAAACTACATCTGTGAGTGGTTGTGAGTACTTTCTTAGTACTTATATGTGTTAGGGGCTTTACCACCTGGTCCTTGCGGTTCTCCTTCATAACTTACATCCGCATGAAACCCAGTTTTCCAATCAGCAGTATATCGAACTATTTGCGTGCGCCCATCAGGTAATGCAACGCGATATTCACCATTTACAACATCACCATCACTACTGGCCTTATGCGAGTAATCATTTGCAGTAGCGATATCGTTTACGGCATACTCAAAGTCATATGGCATTCCCGGCACATGTACATGATCCTAGAGATTAAAACCAAGAAAAAATATTCTAACTCAGTTTCTGTACAACAATTTTTGTTTTACTTACATCACCAGGCTGCTGAGAGCCTGGGCCTGATGGACGCCGGCCTCCCGGCCCTGGACTAGGTGGTTGTCTTGGTCCCGGCCCAGTTGGGGGCTGTGGTGGCTGCAAAAAGGTAAATATTTATTCTGGAATTGATCTCAATGGTGTTAATAACTCAAATAATTCAAATTCTTTTAATCTTCTAGGTATATGAAAGGTTGCAGAGGAGTTTTAAATGACAGCCCTCGGATCCCCAAAGGGGGTATTGATATTGGATTATGTGGCTCCTTACTCTAGGGAGGACCTATTGTGACAGCTTTAGTACAGTAAAAAATAGATACATATGTACATACATATGTAAGTAGTTACGCAGCAATCTATTAATCGGATACAACGTATTCAAAAAGTGACGAACCTTACAAAACAATTTAGCACAACGAGTTTGGAAGGTTTATATTCATATTCTTATATTCATACACCGGCTGCCAACAAGAATCCTTGATTTGCAGACATGCATTCCGAAGGAGAAGGAGATGTGATCAATCCAACATCATACCGATTGATCACATTGCGATCGAAGCAAGGCACACTTCCAGTATGATGGAACCGCAAACATTCCGAGGAGTGTGCATTGATTCCGATTCCGACCATTACCTCGTACCCAATATACAGACGGAGATATGCACTTCAATTGATTAAAGTTATGTACAAAGTGTGCAATACAATCTTAAACATTTATTCGACAGTTTAGAAAGTAATAACTACTTTTTGTTACAGAAAAAAAATTTAACTGTGATGAAAAGATAAACCCAGAATAATTAAAATATGAAAAATATAAATTACATGATATTTACTTATTTGGATCACTACCGGATATCCAAACATACAGAAAAGCTACAATCCGTCTGGAACGGATCGTATGATACCCTATCCTCCTCTCTATAAAGTGGACGTGGCCAAATTGCATTTTGTACTCAAATATAGCTATAATGTCGAACGTTTGAGGATGTTACATGTAAAATTTTATCAAAATCGGTTTTTTAATGATAACGCCCCCAAAAAGTGGGCGTGGCCAAAACTTTTGTATGGGTGGATTGTAGGGAATCTGAATGCCTAAATATTTGGTCTCAACAAAATTTTTCGGTTTCATATAATTTAGTGAAGTTATAAAAAAGTAGGCGTGGCAGTGGGCGGATGTAAAAAAAATTTACACTTGTACTGTATTTTTTTCTTGGAAGCCCAGATATGAAATTTCAGCGTCCTAGTTAATAATTGAAGGACCAAAACTCGGTTTTGTGATGAAAACGCCCCCAAAAAGTGAGCGTGGCCAAAACTTTTGTATGGGTGGATTGTAGGGAATCTGAATGCCTAAATATTTGGTCTTAACAAAATTTTTCGGTTTCATATAATTTAGCAAAGTTATGAAAAAGTGGGCGTGGCAGTGGGCGGATTTCAAAAATTTTTACACTTGTACTGTATCTTTTTCTCAGAAACCAAGATATGAAATTTCATCGTCCTAGCTCAAAATTTAAGGCCCAAAAAGCGGTGACATACGGACGGACGGACGGACGGTCATCGCTCAATCGATTTCGCTATTGATGCTGATCACGAATATATATACTTTATAGGGTCTATCTCGATTATTTCTCTATGTTACAAACTATGTGTCAAACTTAATATACCCTTAGGATAGGGTATAAAAAGTGCGATCTAATGTTTCCTGTTGCGAGACTATTTTAAGGACATTTCTCCTGTTGATTTACTTTTCGATTGGTATACCTGGTTTTGCATTCAGTTTTGTGATAAAACTTGTAAAATCAACAATTTCTAAGAGGTTTGGATAAATCTATCAGCGATATGTACATACATAGAAGAAAACACGATATAAAAGACGCATTGGAAAAAATCCGTGAAGTTCGTATCGAAACCGAACTGATTTTTGATTTTTTTCTGGGCTTCTGAGAAAAAGATACAGTACAAGTGTAAAAATTTTTACATCCGACCACTGCCACGCCCACTTTTTCATAACTTCACTAAATTATATGAAACCGAAAAATTTTGTTAAAACCAAATATTTAGGCATTCAGATTCCCTACAATCCACCCATACAAAAGTTTTAGCCACGCCCACTTTTTGGGGGCGTTTTCATCACAAAACCGAATTTTGGACCTTAAATTATTAACAAGGACGCTGAAATTTCATATCTGGGCTTATGACAAAAAAATACAGTAGAAGTGTACATTTTTTTTACATCCGCCCACTGCCACGCCTACTTTTTTATAACTTCACTAAATTATATGAAACCGAAAAATTTTGTTAAGTCCAAATATTTAGGTATACAGATTCCCTACAATTCACCCATAGAACAGTTCTGGTCACGCCCACTTTTTGGGGGCGTTTTCATCACAAAACCGATTTTTGGGCCTTAAATTTTTAACTAGGACGCTGAAATTTCATATCTGGGCTTCCAAGAAAAAGATACAGTACAAGTGTAAAATTTTTTTACATCCGCCCACTGCCACGCCTACTTCTTTATAACTTCACTAAATTATATGAAACCGAAAATTTTTGTTAAGACCAAATATTTGGGTATTTAGATTCCCTTCAATTCACCCATAGAACAGTTTTGGCCACGCCTACTTTTTGGGGACGTTATCATTAAACAACCTATTTTGATAAAATTTTACATGTAACATCCTCAAACGTTCGACGTTATAGCTATATTTGAGTACAAAATGCAATTTGGCCACGCCCACTTTATAGAGAGGAGGATAGGGTATCATACGATCCGTTCCAGACGGATTGTAGCTTTTCTGTATGTTTTTATATCAAAATAACAGTAGACTCCTGTTATAACAAGAGAAACGGCAACACTGCTACAGGTAACTCACTTTCAATCAACCCAACTTTGCCATCGTCATCATACATAAAGAAATTCGTTCAGCCTCTCGTTGAACAAAGTGAAAGTTTGTGTTTAACCGTTTAAATGTGCTATTTTGTTGAAGGAACTTAGTCCGCACCGCCTACATAAAATACAGCCCACTTCATGTAATCCTCTATACATAATTTGCGTATCTTGACAGAATAAAATGACAGCCAAAATGTTCGGACGCGTTTCATTATTTTTTAAGGAGTCCTAAGTGCTGGATTATAGATTCTCAATGTCCTAGATGCTGGACAAGGGCGAAATAGTTTGTATCCAACACCTATATCTGCATGCTACACGACCTGGGATGAAATTCTGCTCAACCTTACGCCTCATACATTTTATTGATGCACTTACATATCTCCAAGCCAACTTAGTACTCCGCATTGAGTTTCGTCCACAGTCTTTTCTGAACGAAATGGGAATACGATTACGACACGATCTATTTCCGTGGTGTTCAAAATCAGTAAGGATCATTTCGCTTTTAACTCAGATGCACGAATTGAGGATAGTTCTTTGAGTAATTGAGTAGATGGAGTGGTATTCCTAATAATAGTGAGAAAACATACAAAAAAGCTACAATCCGTCTGAAATGGGTCGTATGATACCCTATACTCCTTTCTATGTATATCATATAATTTAGTGAAGTTATGAAAAACTGGCCGTGGCAGTGGGCGGATTTTAAAAGTGTTTACACTTGTACTGTATCTTTTTCTGGAAAGCCCAGATATGAAATTTAATCCTCCTAGCTCAAAATTTAAGGCCCAAAAAGCGGTGACATACAGACGAACGGTCATCGCTCAAACGTTCAGCAAAATCCATACCCACAGTCTTAAATGGTCTTGATCTCAGATTATATACTTATATACTTATTAATCTGTGGTTCAGTTGCGCTTTTACAAATCACAATGGCGCAATGTTGATTATTTTTGTCTTAATTATGCCAGAACAACACTTGTACCACCATGCTCCCGGGTGTGGAGCTAATATTAAGAGTATACTAAAACTGGAACTTTTTGGTACTATGATTTGATGGCATTCGGCAAATTTAAATTCTGATTCCGGCAAGTGTCGTTTGCAAAATTCCATCTACTAAAAAGGGATTCAATTTAATTATAGGAGAATTTACTGGAACTGTAATTCCCTTGGAAAGTGCTTCAATTTCATATTGAAAATAGAATTGGTGATATTGCTTTATCCAATATTTTCAATATTTATAATTGTCGTTTTCTCATCTGCCATTCTTACTGAATATCCTCCTCTCGCTGTTGAATCTCCCGCTGATTTGTTGACCGGATTTTATATATACATATACGTACAGTGAATTAATTTTGTTCACAATGTTTGTAACACATGGTTTAATTTTCATCTAAATATATTGTACATATGTAACCGCTGTCTATTCAAATTTCGGGAGTGTTAATTTGAGTGTGCCCAAAGAAGTAAAAAACATACAGAAAAGCTACAATCCGTCTGGAACGGATCGTATGATACCCTATCCTCCTCTCTATAAAGTGGGCATGGCCAAATTGCATACTGTACTCAAATATAGCTATAATGTCGAACGTTTGAGGATGTTACATGTAAAATTTTATCAAAATAGGTTTTGTGATGAAAACGCCCCCAAAAAGTGGGCGTGGCCAAAACTTTTGTATGGGTGGATTGTAGGGAATCTGAATGCCTAAATATTTGGTCTTAACAAAATTTTTCGGTTTCATATAATTTAGAGAAGTTATGAAAAAGTGGGCGTGGCAGTGGGCGGATTTCAAAAATTTTTACAATTATACTGTGTTTTTTTCTCAGAAGCCCAGATATGAAATTTCATCGTCCTAGCTCAAAATTTAAGGCCCAAAAAGCGGTGACATACGGACGGACGGACTGACGGACGGTCATCGCTCAATCGATTTCGCTATTGATGCTGATCACGAATATATATACTTTATAGGGTCTATCTCGATTATTTCTCTATGTTACAAACTATGCGTCAAACTTAATATACCCTTAGGATAGGGTATAAACATACAGAAAAGCTACAATCCGTCTGGAACGGATCGTATGATACCCTTTCCTTCTTTCTATGTACCCCATATAAACTGGGCGTAGTCATATTGCATTTTGTACTGAAATACGACGATAACGTTGAACGTTTGAGGATATTAAATTTCGTGAAAATCGTATTTTTGTACAAAATTGTTTTATGGGTGAATTGTAGGAAATTTAAATGCATTTCGTCGTAACAAAATTTTTCGGTTTCAAAATTTAATTCCCAAAAGTGGTGACGGACGGACGGACATGGCTAAATCGTCTTCGCTATTGATACTGATCACGAATATACACTGAGTTACAAAAAATGTGGCGCAGTGATACTTTTTCGTATGTTGTTATCATTTTGGTAATATGCCGCTATGTTTTTGCCGAGCTTTATTTGGTTTTAGTAGGTTACTGGTTTAATGGTTCATTTGTTTGCTAGTTTGCATAATTTCTTTTAATTTTCTTTGTGATGTGCACATCGTATTGAAGAAAACCGAGTTGTATCCGTGTTTTTCTACAGACGTGAGACATACCAAATTTAGCTTGTCCTAGATTTGTTTTAATTTGATTAGTTATTAGTTGTTACCGATTTTTGTAAAAAAAAAATATGCAAATAACGGCACAAGAAGTCGCCTCTGTGCTGGCTTTAGTTGAGGGTGGCCGAGGCGTGCTCTATGCCGATATTATGATAAGAAAACCGGAGAAGACGTTAAAAAAGCCATTAAAGGTACAGGGAGACCAACTCCTATAAACCGCGTCAAGGATCAGGTTGCTCCGGAATAACTACTGCAAGGGATGACCGATATTTGGTGATTCAAAGTCTTCGGAATCGTCTCTAAACAGCAGTTGAGCTGGCTCACAGACTTCGAACTGTTAGAGGGACAGCTGCGATTAGTAGAAAGTGGCCTGAGAGCAAGAAGACCTGCTCGTGTACCGAGACTCACGGTACAACATAAGCGACGTCGACTTGAATTTGCTAATTTTCACCAGGATTGGACGGAGGCCGACTGGGGTAGAGTCCTTTCCACTGTTGACTCCAGGTTTCGTCTCCGCTCAACAGATAGACGTAGCAGAGTGTGCATCATGGAAGGATCAGTGACCTCTACGTATTATATCACCAACATTGTGGAGAAATATGTGGTTCTATTCGCACCATTTCTGGAGGAAAACTTCTTACTGATGCAAGGCAATGCTAGACAACACGTCACCAGTTGCGTTACCGAATATTTGCAAGAAGTGGAAATCGACGTGATGGCTGGGCCTGCGATGAACTCGGACATGAATCCCATTGAACACGTTTGGGACCTGCTGGAGAAAAAGATTGGGATACGATCTGCCCTTCCAGAGACACTCAGCGGCCTGAGATCTGCTCTGTTCGAGGAATGGTACAATTTGGACGATACCATCGTAAAAAATTTAATCCAATGTATGCCTCGGCAAATGTCTTATTTGTTAGATGTTCGGGGAGACAATACACACTATTACAGGAACAAGGACTCGTTAAAAAAAAAATAATAATAAAAATGTAAAATGTTAATTTATGAAGTTTCTTTTCATTTTCCTTAATTTATGTCTTATTTCTAAGGTCTTTCTCTTTTAATTTTTTTTTGACATGAATTACTTATTTTTATATTAATAAACAAAACTGTATTAAAAAAAACTTCATTCTACCAAAGCTGAATTTTTTTGTATGAGGAGTTTATTTAATTATATGTTATATTTTACCACTGTCAGACTATCCCTAATACCTTTTGCTCAGCAGGAAACTTTAGACATGAGCCTTTGCTGTAATTCGAGATTTTTGGTATTCCACTTTCGTAAATTCATTTTCGAATCTTTCATAATACTTATGGCTTTGTAAAATATTTCTTCTGGATATAGGACTATACTTAGATTGAGTAAACTCTGAATGTCTTTGAGTTATTACAGCCAGAAGAAAAACACTTCAAGTGACGCTAAAAGTTACCCTGGTCATTCAGAATTCCTTCACTTCTGGTAGTTTCTGATGTGATAGCACTACAAAAAACGATACGTGTCTCTTATCTTCGATTGTGAGAAAAATTTGCAAAAAAAACCATTTCAATATCTGATATAATAGCTAAGCAATTAGAACGAAAACTTAGCATTGTTGATAATATATCCGGCATAAGATTCTCTCCAGCATGAAGATGTCCGTTTAGCGATGTTTGTTCTGATTCATGATGAGGCATCGACAACTATCCTTAACTGACTGGTTGATTTGTCTTCTCGATAGACGGGCTTATGGGGCATACATATATATAATACAAACAATGATTTTGACATGGACCCTCTATTATCTCTGCGATCTCTAAATTAACCAATTCACGAATACCACTGTCATAGTCATTTACTTGTTCGCTGCTTTTAATTACATAGTTTATTTGTCAATCCACGGAACCGAGCTAACGCTACATTGTTATTGTCGTTTAGATTTGCATTTAGTTTCCGTGGTAAACATGGTTTGTATCAGCTTTTGTTTTTTTTTTGTCTTCTTAGGTGGCGTTACAGTTCGGGGTGAACCTAGGTCTCCACTAACAAACCTCTCCAGTAAGCCCCTCCTTAGCTCACTGCCTGCAGTTCGGTTGAGATCCCCTTCTAATTGCTCGCCGCCTAATACGAGGATTTCCTCCAGGTTTGACTCGAAGACTCTATGGGCCGGAGTGCTGGTGCCTACATATCCTAGCCATCTCAAACGAGTGCTGCTCAGTTTTTTGACTAGGTCCACGTCGCTGTACAGCTCATATTGTTGGTCGTTGAATCTCCTATTCCAAAGACCGTCAACGCAAATGGGACTGAAAATTTTACGAAGAAACTTTCTCTCGAAGCGACCGAGGATTTCTTCATCCACTTTAGATAGAGTCCAAGCTTCAGTTTCATACAGCAGAACTGGGATAATCAGGGTTTAATAGAAAATCACCTTAGTTGTTCTGTATAGAGCTCTACTACTCAATTGCCTTTTCAGCCCAATGAAACAGCAGTTAGCAAGAGTTATTCTTCGTTTTATTTCTGCTGCGATGTTGTTGTTAGAGTTTACAGCAGAGCTGAGGTAGACAAAGTCCCATACTACCTCAAAGTGGTGCAGTGACATGGTGTCAAACGATATTATGCCAAATTGGTATAATGACGCTTTTCAAAGTGTTATTAGGCCGAATATTAACATTTGGCATAATATCGCTTAGGTAAAGCGTCATAAGGCCAAACTAGTTTGCGACATTATGTCAAATTTGACCCCCATACACATTGAACTGTTTATGGAATTTACTTCTGATTTCATAACTCTTCGGCGCCATAACACACATAAGATATGTATAAGCAAAGTTATCCTTCCATAAACAATGCAATGTGTATGGGAGGATGTTGCCCCCCTGCAACCCCCCTGCTTGGTCTCACTGTTAGATCTGGAGTAAGTGCGAAGTTGGGTATATGCAAAGTTTTCAAATCTCAAAGTGACATAGTGCCAAATTGGCTGTATGACGCTTTACCTAAGCGACATTCTGCCAAATGTTAATATTCGGCCTAATGAAACTTTCAAAAGCGTCATTATACCATTTTTTTCCATTTGGCATAATGTCGTTTGGCACAATGTCACGGCACTCCTCAAAGTTATAGCTGTCGATTGTGGCGTTCTGTCCAATTCGTCGATATTGTGTGTCCCTTCGTGTTGATAGCATATACTTGATTTTGCTCTCATTTATCGCTAGACCCATTTTGGCAGCTTCCATTTCGTTCCTGCAATAATGTCAATTTCGTCGGATGCCAAACCAATGCATGATTCTGTATTGCTATGTCCCCACCAAAACTAAATCCGGGATTTAGCAAGGATTTAGCTAAATCCACCTGAAACTTCACTAAATCCCATGGATTTACCATACGATAAATCCCACTTTAATCCTCATGCGACACAAATTGAACAATCCTTTTTAATATCAGGACAGGACATTTTCGTGTGCTGACAAAGAAAAAAATAAAAAAAATTAAAAACGTCAACCAATCATTTTATTTTAGTCATTTAATTATTTGAGTAATTCTGATCTTTTATTAATTATAGACAGCAATACAATTTGTATTCACTTCCAAAAATTATAAAAATTTTACGAACTGTTACTATTTTCTTCACAGCAAACGTCAATATAAATCCTAAATCCCGGTGGGGACAGCCTACGTAAATCTAAATTCCAACAAGTAAATGTGAAAATCATGTACATACATATGTATGTAAACAAAATTGACAAAATTATTGTCTCAATATTGAATACCGGCAAAATTATATGCAGAAGTGCAGTTTCATTCTTTGACTAATAATTTTAAATTTAAACAAACGGTTGTTTGAAGTAACATTACTTAATAAGTAGTGTTGCCTCCTTTTACTGCAATAACTTCTGCAAGACGTCTGGGCATGGAGTCTATCAGAGTTTGGGCTTGCACTGCTGGGACGGTACTCCAAGCCGTTATGAATTGCTTCCAAGTTTCATCTGTAGATCTCCCAATGCTATTAGGTAATTTTGATTTCACAATATTCCAAAGATTTTCTATGACATTAAGGTCAGGACTTTTAAAACTTGTTGACCCACTTCTGCCAAATACTTTTCGATGTTCCAGACTGTGTGTATCGGTGCATTATCATGCTGAAGGATAAAATCCCTCCGGATAAATATTGAGCGACCAGTGCAACATTATCTGAATAATGTGACTGTTTCAAGTTATCGGAGCACCTCATAAGTGATCCAACACCACTGCTTGATATGCAACTCCATATCATTATTTTTTCTCCTCTGCAATGCCTGGTGGGTTGCGTGACAGGTTGCTTGGCTTTCATTTTTGCACCGGAGTAATAAAATTTTCCGCCATAGGTACCAGCGCAGCCATTATGGCTTCTTTAGGAGCTTTTGGCTTATTTGCTGGGTTCACCATAAATCAAAAGGGCTCCCCAAATTTAAAATGAATAAAAATAAACCTATGCTAAACAATATTTCCATTCTATTACTTCATAGCGAATGTTCGTTGCATACAAAATTTGCACATCTCTATTTCAGGCACAAATTGTTGTTCGTTGATAGTTCAACTGATTTAGCGATTATGAACGAGTAGTCTGAAGCAAAGACTAAACAAAACTATTAATAACAATTACTAATATCATCGTGAAGCACCTAGTCAAAATGAATAATTCCCCTTACATCTCTAAAACAGGTGATTGCAATTGTGCAAATAAT
Organism: Xylota sylvarum; assembly: GCA_905220385.1. Classification (NCBI taxonomy): domain Eukaryota; kingdom Metazoa; phylum Arthropoda; class Insecta; order Diptera; family Syrphidae; genus Xylota; species Xylota sylvarum. Next base: position 23,525,795 of record LR999960.1, read on the forward strand.
TTTGCCGGTATTCAATGTTGAGACAATAATTTTGTCACTTTTGTTTACATGATTTTAACAGTTAAATGTTGGAATTCGATTTGTTTTTTTTATTTACTTTTTTAAGGAAATTACGAAGATTAAAAATTAAAAAGGTCATTAATGATTTGTTGTTATTTTAAAAGTTCTGCAGCTTTATCGGTTGGATATAGTGTGAACATTACATTGTGCAAATAATTTTGCTACATACTGCCACTGTATGTAAGTAGGAGAATATACCAATTTGTAAAACATAATAGGGTGGACATTATTTTCAACATTCTTATCTGTACTACCGTACTTTTCCACGGGAAGGGAAATCGTGGTGTTGGAGCACTTCTCTATGGGAGTGAAATCTGTTATCGTTGACGCGGCCTTTTTATTCAACAAAATAATTTAACAAGATACTACTAGATATTTAAATCATTTAATTAAGTATCGAGATAGGATTTATAAAGTTCATATTAACAAAACAAATGGGAAAAGAATTAAAAAAGAGTAAATAACTTTATATATTAACTCTAATTCGGCAAACTTAAATTTAAAGTGATTTAAAGTGTTTTAATATTAGATAAATGCATTTCTAATCAACTTATTATAAATTAGATTAAATTGATTGTTTGGATAACTATAAGTAAATAAAATAGAAAAATAAATCAAAAATAGATACAAAATATGAAATAAATATAAAATGGCTTCAATTAGTGTTTGATAAATGTGAAAATAGCCTCTGAAATTCGGTGAAGGAGCTTGTTCAAATTAACCGGAAGTCTATTTCATAGTCGAATTGCTGTGACAAAGAATGATCGCTCAGCAATGGTGTGAGCAATTCGGGGCAGCATTAGGCGTAGACCCTGGTATATCTCTGTATATTATAAATGACGGAAATGTTTGAATTCGTAGTCAAGGGTGAGATATACGGAGCAGCTGAATAAGAGAAAAAGGCATAATAAGGCTTTTAACTAACCGCAGATTCATATTCGGGAGGAGGAGGTGGCAGAGCATCTACGCAATCCAGAGTAGACTCTCCCAATTGTGGACCAAATGGCGTCTGAGTCTGAGACTTTAATGACTACTAATTAAAAGCTATACTTGTTTCGCAATCAAAATATGTGTATATTTTCATGTACAGCTTTTTTGAATTGTTCCTAAAATGGAATCCAGTTTTCGAACTAATCGTTAAACTTTTGCAGTTGACAACTCTTTAGTTTTGCACCATGGTATGGTACAACCCACATGAGATGAAACGTTGTCAGGCTCCAACTGATCATCATTGAAAACGGCTTTACCGTCGTATTCAAGTACCGATTCGTATGCCTTATCAAAGTCCGCTTATTTAACATCCTCAGGCGCCCCTTCGTCCGCTTTTTATACCATATTCTAAGGGTATTGAATACGATTGATTTATCGTCTTGACCAGATCAAGGTTCCTGTACCGTGACTGGAGGTGGTATATGCTAGTGGAACATTAGAATTCCAAACGAAGCGAATATTAATGGCTCAGCCCTTCACGTGAAGAACAAAAGTTTTGGTGGACTGAGTGACAAGTGCGATTTTAGCTGTCATAGCGAACGCGTGACATGTATACAAATTACATATACAAATAAATCACAAAATTCTTAAGGGCAATCCGCGCCCAAAACCTACTAATTATTTTTGTGAGATAGTGACTTTAAAAAATTGAAAAGTGGAAGTGAATAGGCGAAACAATACCAGTAGTGCTCCATAATGCATTCTGGAGCACATGCCACAAGATATCAATAAAAAATTGTGTAATATAACAAGTGGAATTGAAAACCAACAAAACAATAAATTCTCGTGTGGTGATTCTACCTATAAATCACAAACTATGAGCATATGTGGGAATAAACAGCCTTCCCCAGTGCAAATTCAAGCATGGAGTTTACCAATGGAGCTGCCAATAATAGGGAGTGGACTACAGGCATCTCTAACCTTAAACATGCTGCCAACAACTTTGGAAATAACAAAAGAAGGCGAAACGATTTACATGATGATTCATCGACCTTATCAAATTTATCTAATAATCCTTTTGCAATATTATCGGACTTAGACCATCCAGTAGTAAAAGCTGCGAAATCAAGTGATAGAGAAGAAGTAAACAACACGTCACCAATAGGCGAAAAGTCTATACATATTTATATTAAATAATACTGTAGGCAACTGTAGTGGGCGCCGTGGCTCAAGTGGTTAGTGCGTTGGACTACGGAGCAAGGAGTTCCAGGTTCAATCCCCAGACAACACCTAAAATTTCTTTCACGGCCCCACCTCTTGCGAGCGTCTGACAAACATCCGAGAGTAAAACTGTCATGAAAAAGCTTCTCAAAATTGCCGTTCGGATCCGGCATTAAACAGTAGGCCCCTTCCATTCATGTGAAGAATATAACACGTACAACACGAATGGTTGTAAGAAGCTAGGCCCTGGGTCCCATGGACCTGTTGCGCCAAAAAACAATACTCGATTTTGATTTATATAAGTAACTATTATATTCTTGGTTCTCTGACCATTTCAGTTAAAGGTAAAATATATACATACTGATTAGGAGTGCATGCTGCACCAAAAGAGAAAAGTCATAGGTATATTAAACGTGAACAAACAGATGAAATTGAGTCGAACATTTCAGTGTGGAGTGGACTGTCAGAAGGCGATTGGATGCTGATGAAGCTGAGCTTCATGGTCGTATTGCATGCAAAAAACGATTTGTAATCAAGAGCCAAAGACAAAGGCGGGCTGACTGTACATGACTTCACTTGTCATGAACAACTCTTTAATGGAAATTTATGGCAATGCCAATTATGCAGAAATACTGAGATCTAGTTAAACTACTATCAATTTCAAATATTTACATGGAAAAAGCGACAAACATCATCTCATGGACTTCGCTGTATTCGACGAAAAGAGATTTCATGTCAGGGCTTTTGAGAAGAGAAACAGTACAAGTGTAAACATGTTTGAAATCCGCCCACTGCCACGTCTACTTTTCATAACTTCACTATTTTTCATGAAATTTTGTTAAAAACGAACATTTAGATATTCAGTATGGCCACAGCCACATAATAAGAAATATACCTACAAACAGCTACAATCCGTCTGAAACCGATCGTGTGATACTCTATCCTCCTTATAAAGCCCTTATAAAGTGGGAGTGGGCATAGTGCATTTTGTGCTAAACTACGAACGTTTGAGGATGTTTCATGCACAATTTTATTACAATCGGTTTTTTAATGAAAACGGCCACAAAAGCGGGCGTGGCCAAAACTTATGCACGGATAAATTGTAGACAATCCGAGTATCTAAATATTTCGTCTTAATAAAATTTTTCGGTTTCATATTGTGTCGATGCAAGCTTCAGTTTAATTGAGAAACATGCAGAAAAGTTACAATCCGTTTAACCCTAACGCCCTAAGAAAATGAGAGCAGCATCATATCTTCAAACGTCTGAAGAAATGTTATGTGAAAAACAAAATCGGTTTTTAATGAAAGTGACTATGTGAATTAGTATAGTAGAGAATCTGAATCTATCTCGTTTATTTTTGTATGTTAAAAACTATGTGTCAAACTTAGTGCATACCCTTTGGACAGGGTATACAAATTGGGTGGAACTTGAACCAACAACCAAACCAAAACATTACCACTACATAATTACCATCTACATACATACATATGTATATGTTCAGAGATACAAATATTTGTCGCGATAGGGCCTAGTTTCTTACAATCATGAGTGTTGTGAGTACTACATTTACCACACGAAGGGAAGAGGACTGGCGTTTAATGGCGTATCCGCACGGCTATTTATACCCTATCCTAAGGGTATATTAAGTTTGACACATAGTTTGTAACATAGAGAAATAATCGAGATAGACCCTATAAAGTATATATATTCGTGATCAGCATCAATAGCGAAATCGATTGAGCGATGACCGTCCGTCCGTCCGTCCGTCCGTCCGTATGTCACCGCTTTTTGGGCCTTAAATTTTGAGCTAGGACGATGAAATTTCATATCTGGGCTTCTGAGAAAAGATACAGTACAAGTGTAAAAATTTTTGAAATCCGCCCACTGCCACGCCCACTTTTTCATAACTTCACTAAATTATATGAAACCGAAAAATTTTGTTAAGACCAAATATTTAGGCAATCAGATTCCCTACAATCCACCCATACAAAAGTTTTGGCCACGCCCAATTTTTGGGGGCGTTTTCATCACAAAACCGATTTTTGGTCCTTAAGTTTTTAACTAGGACGCTGAAATTTCATATCTGGGCTTCCAAGAAAAAGATACAATACAAGTGTAAAATTTTTTTACATCCGCCCACTGCCACGCCTACTTTTTCCTAACTTCGCTAAATTATATGAAACCGAAAAATTTTGTTAAGACCAAATATTTGGGTATTTAGATTCCCTACAATTCACCCATAGAACAGTTTTGGCCACGCCCACTTTTTGGGGGCGTTATCATCAAAAAACCTATTTTGATAAAATTTTACATGTAAAATCCTCAAACGTTCGACATTATAGCTATATTTGAGTACAAAATGCAATTTGGCCACGCCCACTTTATAGAGAGGAGGATAGGGTATCGATCCGTTCCAGACGGATTGTAGCTTTTCTGTATGTTTTTTTTTTGTTTTTTTTTTTCATGACAGTTATGATCTTGAATGTTTATCGGAACCACATGAGAGGTGTGACCGTGAAAGGAGTTTTATGTGGTCTTGGAATCGAGCCTCAAACCTTCCGCTCAGTAGTCCGACGTACTAAACACTAAACCGCGACGTCCAGCTATATTCGAAAGCTATATATATACATGCATACATATGCATCTTAAAGATTTGTATAAAATAAATATTTTAGAGCACAGTAGTGAAGAGGAAAACTCGCAAAATATGGTACCGGAAGGAACTACGTTGGTGCCTCTTATTTCCACATTATATTGTAACGCAAAATGGATACGCCGGTGAACAAAACTAAGAACAATTTCCAAAAGCGTCGAAAATTTCAATGAAAACACTAATTTGGATCCCTAAAGGTTTTAATTTTTTTATTGAACGTAAAACTAGCTTTTATTTAAGTTCAATAGCTACTTCGCTGAGAGTCTGATAAACGGCTTATCGCAGAACTTTTAATTCATCTCTAGACTACCTCGCTCCGTCTATTTACATCAGGAAAAATCTGGGATGAACTCGAGTTTTGACAGAAATTGTGATGGAACTGTTGAGAATCTTCACGGCTGAGTTTGTTAACTAAGTACTTATCAATTTGATTTGGGTTTAATTAATTGATTGCTTGGTTTTCTACAAAACTTCCGTTCTGTCAAATGGCACAGCTTTTTTTTTTTTGGTTTTCGTGTATCCGGTTTTTTGTGTCGAGTACATAATTACTCCAATCGTTGCCGTGGTGTGTTTCTTCTTTTTATACCCTATCTTAAGGGTATATTAAGTTTGACACATAGTTTGTAACATAGAGAAATAATCGAGATAGACCCTATAAAGTATATATTCGTGATCAGAATCAATAGCGAAACCGATTGATAGATGACCGTCCGTCCTTCCGTCTGTCAACACTTTGTGAGCCTTAAATTCATGCTTAAAAATTTGAGCTAGGAAGATGAAATTTCATATCTGGACTTCTGAGAAAAAGATACAGTACAAGTGTATAAATTTTTTAAATCCGTCCACTTTTTCATAACTTCACTAAATTATATGAAACCGAAAGTTTTTGTTAAGACCAAATATTTAGGCATTTAAATTCCCTACAATTCACCCATACAACAGTTTAGGCCACGTCCACTTTTTGGGTGCGTTTTCATAAAAAAAACGATTAGAAAGAAGGATAGGGTATCATACGATCCGTTCCAGACGGATTTTAGCTTTTCTGTATGTTTTTGTTTTGTTTCGTTTTTGTTATCACCAGCTGTCGCGAGATTCAGCTCTATTTCAACTATTAGTTTTTAAAGCACATTTTGTTATTATATCCATCACAGAGCGCATAGAACACAACGTTCTCTCAGTGCATACTCTCAGTACCGCTTTACACAACAGACGTTTGTTGCGCGACTAAGGATCATCTACCGATTTTGCATCTCATAGATTACTTTAATAAACAATAATATTATTCATGAACAATCAATGAATAAACACAATTTTTAAATTCAAATCGAGATATCCTAAGATCAATTTCGTTGCAAAGCTCATTAAACGTGCATATGCACCTAGTAATAGGCTCGTTGCTACCATACTTTGTTCTATGCCTTCTATCAAAAAGTAAATTTCTCACCCGAAGAGGTCTTTGGGGAGCATACATATGTACATATGTGTATATTTATGAGAAAAACTAATTCTGGTGAATTTATCTGATCTGTCGCGAATAAACATGATTGAAGTTGCCTTTCGCCTGAAACTCAAGGTTTGAATTCCAATCAATTTGCATCTTTCATCATAATTAGGAAGTTCATCAAACATATTTAATTTACGGATAGCGTACCTCGTGAAATTCTTTTGAACTCTTTCGAATCTAAGTTCTTGAACACCATATGGGGAATCCAAAATAATGGAAGAATATTCTAAATAAGGCCCGACCAACGAGCAGTAGACAGTTTTAAGACTGTGAACATCTCAGAAGTCTTTGCTATTACGTTTAAGAAATCCCAACAAAGAGTTAGACTTAGCTATGTCGTAATCATAATGTAATGAGTACTTCAATTTAGTGTCAAATATGACCCCTAAATCCTTGACTTCATCAACACGAAAAAGTATAGGATCGTTAATAAAGTAATCATGAAAAAGCGGCACTGTAATACGGTGCGCTGTAAAGATCTTGCATTTAGAAATATTAAGCTCTAACGCATTATGTTTACACCATTCTGATAACTTATGTATATCCGACTGAAAACGAATACAGTCAACAAACGTTAAAACCTCACAAAAATCAAATATTTCATGAATATCATTCAAAAACAAAATGAACAGCCGCGGGCACAAATGACTACCTTGTGGAACTCCAGCAGTTACTTCTATTACGCAAGATTTAAAACTATCGACCTTTACTAATTGTCTTCTATTACTCAAATAATTAGAAAAAAAACATCAGCAGCAAGGAGTGGAAACCCAACGATTTAAGCTTAGCTAAAAGTAAAGTGCGATTTTGGGATTGCAGAAAGCTTTGATATATGTAGGTCGATAGTTTTCAACTTTTTGTCTCAAACCGCTTTTAAATATTGGAGTAATAAAAGGCTATTTCCATTCACTAAGAAATTCTCCAGTCACAAGTGACTGGTTAAAAATAATTTTAAGTGGATAAAAGATGGAAGATAAACACTGTTTTAATATTACCGCATGGAATTCATCGGGTCCCGGACTGTTATTTAACTCAAGGTTCTGTAACGCGTTTATTACGTCTTCATCCGAGATGTGCAACACACCTATATCCAATACTTCAGTAATATTAGAGTAATGGTTCATCGTTGAAATATATAAGTTAATAACAATATATCATGCAAAATCGTGAAATTTCAGGGCGATATCTTCGAACTCCAAAACTCTCCAAAATTATTTGGATGGCTAAACAGACAACTTTAGAAAAACATACCAATTTCAACTGAGAATTTATTGTTTTCTTTGAACAATTTCAACAGGGCCAAATTTTGAAGTAAGCAGTGGATGGATTTAAAAATTTCGCGGTGTGATAAAAATGTGTACGAATTAAGAATATGCTCAACCATGGTTTAAAAAGTTTCATCCATACTTAATGGAGCAATAAATAATACTGTCGGGCCAATCGGTGCTCGAATGTTTTTTTATACCTGGCACAAGAAAATGGATTAGGTGCAGATACATATGACATATGACACATGAACAGCAATTGGGAGTATTAAAATAGTTGCAATTGCTAAATCGACACGCAAAAGTACTCGTTAAACTAAAATGAAATATTTTGTCCAAACAAATTTATTTCACTGCAACCTGTGACCTGTAACGTGTAACGTGTTTTATTCCTTTATTTTGTTTATTTTAAAACTTTTATTTGCTTCCTTATTACATTTCTATGAAATCAAATTGAAGTTAATAATTAACCTATATTATCATCGTTTAATAACTATATTTCGGTTTCTTTTATTTTTTTAACATTTTAATAAACAAGGTACAGATCATCTCAAAAGCCATGAAATACAACGAATTTTTTCGTATCCAGTAATGTTTTAATTAGTTTAATTAACTATGAACTAATTGTTCACATTATCGTGGTAGTACTGTACTATACGCACTACCATTGAATTACGATGCTTGCATACTGTTAGGCGTTAAAGAAAGTAGATTACATGGTTGCATATCTCCATGCGAAGCTATTACTGCAACAAGCTACATTTTGTATGGGAATTACATATGTTATGTATGATATATGTACATACTAGAGCCCGAGATTCTAAGCGTGTATTTAATTACACGTGTACACGTGACACGTGTTGTCGTGTAACACGTCACCATAGACACGGGTACACGTGTACGTTTTAAAAACACGTATAATTCATATCAAACCCGAGTACACGTGTATTTCTAATGCGAGACAAAACTGCATTGGATTTCGGTTAAACATCAATAGGTTGTTATGATTATTATAAAACGATCATGGACTTCAGCATTTTGAAGAAGTCAAAGATCTTGAGTCATATTTGACAATAAATTTAATTTAAACACGAAATCTTTGATGTGTTCTGGGATTGTAATCACACGGCTATTATCAAAACTTTTCTGTATCGCCAACAATTTTATTCCTGGATAGTTCAAACTGTTATTACCAAAAGGAGTAATCTTAAAATCAAATCAGACTATGCAGCACCCTATTGAGGACGGATCTAACTCAATCGTTTTCCCTGTTGTCAGTGATCACGAATGTATGTACATATGCACATAATATACTTTATAGCATCTAACTTAATATACCATTAGGATAGGGTACATAAAAAAGACCAAATCGAGTCATGATAAATAAATACACGTGTAAATCGTGGGAACGTGTAATTGATACACGGTTCGAAGTACACGTGCTAATTCACGCCAAAGATAAATACACGTGTAGTCCGTGTATCCGTGCACACGTGAATTAGGGGGCTCTAGTACATACATACGTATATGTATCAACATTCTTACAAAAATGCCTTTTATCACATTAATTTCATCAAAATCGCACATGTCTTAAATTACGTACGTACAATATATTTGTAATTATAAAAAAATGTACAATTACACAGTACATATGTATGGATGTAGCTTAATTTTATTCTCCAAAATTTAAGATCCGAAAAGTGGAGATACATATATAGTACGGACAGACGAACGAACGAACATTACAATTATTATGTATGTTTATACTGGACAAATTAATTAGTGACCTTTACTATTTAGATTTCCTTTATAATTCATAAATTGAAAAAGAAGATATTTTGAAGTTATGCGTTTTCATAATAATGCAACACTAAATTAAAGTATTAAAAGTGTTATCCTATCGGGCTTCCTATTCTTCGGAAATTACTCTTCGCAGTTCGACCATACATTGACACTTAAGAGCACAAAAGGATTCATTAAGGTGTTATACTCATGTTGCATACTATACTCATGCTTCAACCAAATGCATCAGTATAAATAGTGATTGAGCTATGTCCGTCCGTCCGTATGTCAACAGTTTGTGGACCATAAATTTTGAGCTAGGACGTTGTCAAATCATATTTGTGCTTCTGAGAAAGTGACGCAGTACATGCGTAAAACTTTTTGAAATCTGCCTAGTGCCACGCATTACATCTTGCCCTGGATACTAATTAATTGTCTTAAAAGATAAAATTGGATTTACATTAAGTTTTAAGACCATTATCTTACAAAACTTTGTTCTTACGTTGCTTTTACTTTTACTTTTATACAGAAATCGTTTTCACATAAAACATAATGTGATCTAGAACTAGAGCGAACAAGAATTAGATTTACCGGTTACATATAATATTACATACATGCATATGTACATACATATGTACATATAAATTCATATACAGGGTCCCAGTTAAGAAGGTCAATCTTTTAAGGGGAGATTCCTGAAGTTCCGGCGAACAAAAAATCGTATGGCAGCGGGGAATCTATTTTCACTTCATTTACCGGTATAGCCCGTTGAAGTGAGACGCCTCGGATTTAGAGGTATAACCACTATTAATAGTATAACTTCTAAACTATTATACCAATAAAAACGGTTTTATATATTTTGGAGAGACAATTGAATAGCCTTGAAAACTGTAGAAAACTGTACTTTGCGTAATTTTATGCAGGCACAAAAAAGTTATGAATTATTAATCTCAAAATTATGAAAATTTCTTTTTCCAATTTTTTACTTAAAATGCATTTTTCTCAAAATTTTTACTTAATAAAAATAATTTTTTTTTTATAAAACTTTTATCTTTGACAAATTTCTTACAAATTATGTGTAATAACTTTTTCACGTACGATTAACAGAAGTTGTAGAAAAAGCCATTTTTTGTCAGACAAAAATAGTAAAAAAAACATTAAATGTACCGAATTACCTACCCAAATCGATGAATACCATGCAAGCGGGAAAAAAATATTCTAAGAGTAGGTAATTCGGTGCATTTAATGTTTTTTTTTACCATTTTTTCTGACAAAGTTGTAGAAAAAGCCATTTTTTGTCAGACAAAAGTGGTAAAAAACATACAGAAAAGCTACAATCCGTCTGGAACGGATCGTATGATACCCTATCCTCCCCTCTATAAAGTGGGCGTGGCCAAATTGCATTTTGTACTCAAATATAGCTATAATGTCGAACGTTTGAGGATGTTACATGTAAAATTTTACCAAAATCGGTTTTTTTATGAAAACGCCCCCAAAAAGTGGGCGTGACTAAAACTGTTCTATGGGTGAATTGTAGGGAATCTGTATACCTAAATATTTGGTCTTAACAAAATTTTTCGGTTTCATATAATTTAGTGAAGTTATAAAAAAGTAGGCGTGGCAGTGGGCGGATGTAAAAAAAATTTACACTTGTACTGTATCTTTTTCTTGGAAGCCCAGATATGAAATTTCAGCGTCCTAGTTAATAATTGAAGGCCCAAAACTCGGTTTTGTGATGAAAACGCCCCCAAAAGTGGGCGTGGCCAAAACTTTTGTATGGGTGGATTGTAGGGAATCTGAATGCCTAAATATTTGGTCTTAACAAAATTTTTCGGTTTCATATAATTTAGTGAAGTTATAAAAAAGTGGGCGTGGCAGTGGGCGGATTTCAAAAATTTTTACACTTGTACTGTATCTTTTTCTCAGAAGCCCAGATATGAAATTTCATCGTCCTAGCTCAAAATTTAAGGCCCAAAAAGCGGTGACATACGGACGGACGGACGGACGGACGGTCATCGCTCAATCGATTTCGCTATTGATGCTGATCACGAATATATATACTTTATAGGGTCTATCTCGATTATTTCTCTATGTTACAAACTATGTGTCAAACTTAATATACCCTTAGGATAGGGTATAAAAAATGTACCGAATTACCTATCCAAATCGAAGAATACCATGCAAGCGGGCAAAAAATATTCTAAGAGTAGGTAATTCGGTACATTTAATATTTTTTTGACCATTTTGTCTGACAAAGTTGTAGAAAAAGCCATTTTCTGTCAGATAAAAATGGTAAAAAAACATTAAATAGAATAGAAGTTGTAGATTCTATTAATCGCATGTGAAAAAGTTGTTTAACATAATTTGTAGAAAATTTGTCAAAGATAAAAGTTTTATAAAAAAAAATTATTTTTATTAAGTAAAAATTTTGAGAAAAATGCATTTTAAGTAAAAAATTGGAGAAAGAAATTTTCATCATTTTGAGTTTAAGAAGTCATAGCTTTTTTGTGCCTGCATAAAATTACACAAAGTTTCCACAATTTTTATGGCAAATTGTCTCTCCAAAATGTATAAAACCGTTTTTATAGCTATAATACTTCAGAAGTTATACTATTAACAGTGGTTATACCTCTAAATCGGAGGTGTCTCACTGCAAAAGGCTATACCGTTAAATGGAGTGAAAATAGACCCCCCCCCCCCTGCCATACGATTTTTTGTTCGCCGGAACTTCAGGAATCTCCCCTTAAAAGATTGACCTTCTTAACTGGGACACCCTGTATATTCATATAGATTGCAGGTCTTGGATGTAAATATTTGATTTCGTAGCAGTTTCCCATATTTGGATGCCATAAGACCATATCGGTTTGATTACGCTTTTGTAGATTAAAAGTTTGTTTTGTATAATTAGTTTCGAGTTTTTGCCTAGAAGCTAGTACAGTTGTCTAAATTAATTTTTGATTTGGTTGCGTTTTTAAATTACATATACTATACTATTTTAAATGAAATCGAAAAATGTTGTTACTCCGTGGGCGTTGCCAAAAGTGAAGTATGGGTGAATTATAGACAATCTGAATATCTTTCTAGTCTTGATAACATTTTTCGATTTCATGTAAAGTAGTAAATTTGGCATGACAGTGGGCGGATCTCATAAATGTTTACATTTGTAGGTACTTCCTTTTCTCAAAAGCCCAGATATGAAATTTAAACCTCTTCGCTCAAAGCCTAAGGCCCAAAAAGGCGTTTAACTAGTCTTAGAAAAATACAGATAAATAAAGTATAATATTCTATCCTTCTTCCTTTAAATCAGCCTTTATAAAGTTGGCATGGCGTATTATGGTTTTGGAATGAGAGATGTTTAATGATAACCTCGAACCCATGCCCATAACATCTATGGTGCCAAATATCATCAAAATCGGTTTTTTAATGAAAATGTCCTCAAAAATTAGGCGTGGCTATTTGCAATGTACTGGTGAAACGTACATAGATAATCAGAATACCTAAATATTTGGTCCTAATGATTTTTTTTCAAGTTGCGGGAGAGTTTCAAAAATGTGTACACTTGTACGCTTCATCTTCTCAAACATCCAGATAGGAAATATCACCTTCATAGCTCAAAATTAAGGTCCACAAAGTGGTGATATACTAACGGACGAACAGACGGATGGACATGGTCTTCGCTATTGGCACTGATCACGAATATATTGTATGTATGTACATATGTCCATATATACTTTGTATTATCTCAATTATTCTCTAACCACGTATTAAACCGTGATGTAAATATTTAATTTTTATATTGAGTTAGTGTGGCCAAAGGTGTTTCATTTTCATTTTACTTTCAAATATTAAGTAATACTGAATAAATGAATGAATGAATCTTAAAATGTTTGTGGTGCTAAAATATAAGCATATTCCATTTGAATAAAAAGATATTCTATTTTTATACCTATGCGATTATTTTTGTAGATAAATATATTCCACTCTGGTCACTCTGATCAGGAGGAAGGGGCAGCTAGTAAAGTACATATGTATATTATATGTACTTTATTAGCTGCCCCTTCCGTCTTCGCTCATGTGTTTTGAAAGTGCATAGTATGAATACGTAGAAATGAACGTACATTACATACACTTACTAACACGAATTACTACATTTTCTTACACGAATTACTATATTTACTTATACAAATACTTTTGCATTATCTTAACACTATTCTATATACTATGTATTTACATAATCTTAACCGTTTTCATAAGTTTTCTTTTGCCAAACTTTTGAATATTCCAATCACTATTCAGTTGAGTCGTCAAGCAGTAAAGTCGTCAAGTTGTATTTAAATCATTTTTTCTAAAATCTCTTAAATTATTTTGCCAATAATAATAATCTAATTTTGTGAATTATTAAAAGTGTGCTTTAATTCTACTTAATTTGCCATAATCCTACATACATATGTATGTACATTATAATTGTATCTCTACAATATTGCCACATCATTTTTATACCTTATCCTAAGGGTAAATTAAGTTTGACACATACATGGTAATCGATATAGACCTTATAAAGAATATACATATGAACATCTACATATATTCGTGATCACTATCATTAGCATGTATGATTTAGCCATGTCTGTCCGTCCGGTCGTATGTAACTGCTTTTTGGGCTATATCGCTTGCTTTCAATTTATGGTTTCTACAATGGTCTCCACGAGTTTGTGGAACATAATACGGCCGATGGCATAAAGAGGAAGCCTCCTCCTCCGCTTATTACTTCAGCAGAAGTTTGAACTGAAATTAATAAAGTTCATGAATTAGCTGTTAGCAGCAGAACTATTAGAAGGAGGCTAAATGAAAGCAATTTAATTGGATATGTAGCTCACCACAAGCCATTAGTTTAAAAAAAAAATATCGCAGCCAGAATCCATTTTGTTAAGATTTATGGAAAGAAGACTATCTTTTTGGAAAAACGTTTTATGGAGTGACAAATTCAAATTCAATCGTTTTGGTTGTGATAGGAAGCGACATGTATGGCGTCCTCCAAGCAAGAGCTTAACTCACGCTATGCTGTAAAAACTGTGAAGCAAGGTGGTGGTTGCATGGTGTGGGCTGCGTTTGCATGGCATTGATCCAATTGTCAAAATATACGCTAAAATGGAAAGCACACGTCTTAGCTTGTGAAACGGTGAATTAGTGATCAACAAATAAATGTTTTACCATGAGCTGCACAGAGTTAAGACCTTAATCCCATCGAGAATCTGTGGAACGATGTTGAGTACCATGTGGCATGTGGCTAACTTTCTGTGTTCTATTTCAATATAAATTTCACCGCCTCTATAAAAATACCCAGATTATTAAACAAAAGCAGTAAAGCTAAGGAGAAATACTCAAATCAAGTTTACTGGGTACTTACAGTGAATGGTTTTTTTGGTTCAGGATATGAGTATCCATTAGTTGTGGGTGGGAGGTATGTATTTGAACCAGGTGCAAGCTGTGCGAGTCCGCAGGAATACGTAGTGAGGCAAATCGTCTGAAAATAGAAACCAGTAAATAATGAAAATATAAATAAATCTTAATTTATCGTAAACACATTGTGCTTAATTTACCGAGAAATAATTTTTAATAGAGAAAACTCGTGCTCCCATAGCACGCGCCACAAACGATCCGTTTGTATAAGTTAGTCTACTGCAGATTTTTAAAATTTTTTATTACATTCCCGGGCGGATAGGCCGATATGAAGGGCATTGGGCGACTGCCCTTCAATAGAGTCCTCTTCGTATGCGTCTGTTCCTACAAGGACGGCAGTTTCAAACTACAATTAAGGTCGGCCGTACGAATTCTGGAGAGAACCAAAAGAGGATCTAGTGTAAGCTCCAAATTTCATCGAATCAGAAAGCTACACAGCAATATTGAAAGCGGAAATGAAGAAGCTCAAACTAGAAAACAATGAATTCCGAAAAAAGCCAGCAATATAGAATTGCTCAATAGTAGTAAAAAAATAGTGCTCAAATGAAGTAAAAGAGCTAGCTAAACAAAATAAAAATCATATCAAAACCACAAGACAAATCTCAGGAGTACCACACAGACGAGGAATAATTGCTTAAAGAAACTGCCGAGATAACGAAAGAGAAGAGAGGTTAAATGAAAAGCCTAAAGCAGCGTCCTCACCACTCATAAGTTCAGACAAATCTCCCACCAATGGCAAAGAAACAGTTACCAAGAATAGGATAGGAGACGCACCCACCAAACAATACAATTTGAATAGCTAATTTCACTGAGCTTAAGACACTTCTGAACTTAAGCAAGAACTATAAAATAGAAATAGAACAATAATGTTTGGAAACGTCCTACTCCATACTCAATAATACAGAGTATTTACGAACAAGCAGAGTGAAACTCAAATTGAATGGTATACCTATGAGATCAAATATAACAAACCCATCAAGCTAATGGCTAGGGGCCTCCAACATATGTATATAGGGAACGTATTATAGAAGATCTGCAGCAAAAACGCATACACTTGATCAATGCAGTCAACTCCATAAAAAAGAGGAAACAACAGTCAGAGAAGAAAAACAAGTGATCGGCAAAAGAGCAGCCTACTTTTCATGGTAAGATTTGACAGCAAAGAGAAATCTGAAAAAATATACAAAGTATGCTCCATCCAAAACAGAAAAGTAAACATTGAGCACTTCGAAAAACAACTGAAACTGATGTAATACACAACTGTTGCACCACCTAAGACTACAATACCACAGCGAGGACGTCTGTTACCAATAGTATGAAAATGGGGAAATGTCATCGTTCGGGTGCTTTGGCGGGGAACTAAGACAGGTGTGCCATCCTTTTTCTTTTTTCTGGTGATTGGTAGTTCAACCACGTATTGTATTAACTGCGAAATAAACCTAGTTTTTAAAGTTCACGATACGGTATTACGTATGCATTAAAATTATGATTTTTTATTTATTTCTCGTTCCTTGCGCGAATAATACCAGTTCCACCGCATCTACATAAGTAAAACATTTCAACTTTCTTCGCCTGAATCAACACCAAGACAATTTATTCCGATAGTCTTACCTGCGACCCTGAAGAGTGGCCTGTGTTTATCAGTCCCAACCATGGTAAAGATGTCATTAGAAGGGTCTGAATGCTGTTCGGACGACCGAAGCACATCATTCTCGCACTGATTACCAAGGCTACGAACATGCCAGATCCAAAGCCTGAAAAGCTGAAATCGTTAATGAGTTTGCCTTGGCAATCAAAAACGTATACGCAATGATGGAACCTACGAACTTAACAGCATATCGTAACAACCCAACGCTTCTACTGACTTGGGCGTTATTTTCCAAGAACTTACAGCCTATCACTTTGAGTTGATTTTAGTAATTGGTTGTACGACATACCAGAGACCGCATGTTCAGTAACAACGCTACCTATTTCTAGCTTATGCGCATTAGCTTATGAGAAACCTCCAACTTCGTCTACCGAGAAGCGAACACCAAAATCACGTGGTTTTCTCAAAACACACGTCGGCGCGGGGTGACAAATAGAACCAACAGCAGCTCATAGCCAGTTAGGAACTACAAAGAGTGTGGCTTAGAAAGACGCGAAATATACGAGTAACGCCAATATAAGTTGTGTCGCTCGTGTATGGGAATACATCCATATTCGCGCTGTAGAGCATCTAAAATGTGCGAAATTAGTGGATGCCAAGCTAAGCATCATCCCCTCTTGGACAATTATGTGAAGTCCATTTACACCAGCCACTAGTGACAGTTTGACAAATGCAGTTGTATTTACCCATGATGCACACATCAAGTTCACCAAAGTGCTTTTTATACCCTATCCTAAGAGTATATTAAGTTTGACACATAGTTGGTAATATAGAGAAATAATCGAGATAGGCCCTATAAAGTATATATATTGATGATCAGCATCAATGGCGAAATCGATTGAGCAATGACCGTCCGTCCGTCTGTCCGTCCGTATGTCACTGCTTTTTGGGCTTTAATTTTGAGTAAGGAGGATGAAATTTCACATCTGGGCTGCTGAGAAAAAGATACAGTACAAGTGTAAACATTTTTTAAATCCGCTTAGTGCCATGCCCATTTTTTCCAAACTTCGCTAAATTATATGAAACCGAAAAATTTTGTTAAGACCAAATATTTAGGCATTTACATTCGCTATAATTCACCCCACTTTTTTGGGGCATTTTTATCAAAATACCGATTTTGATGAAATTTTACATGTAACATCCTCTAACGTTTGACGTTATAGTCATATTTCAGTACAAAATGCAATATCGCGCCCATTTTATAAGGGCCCACTTTATAAGGGCTACAAAAAAAGGACGATAGAGTATCATACGATCCGTTCCAGACGGATTGTGGCTTTTCTGTATGTATAGCAATGGGAAATAAGTAGGTAGATACATTTGCGATTTTGGACGGAGAATCATCGTTAATACTTGGTTGGCAAATGAAGGGTTTAGGAAAGTACTGAGGAACTAGCTGGTCATAGCCAATCGCATGGATGGTTAATCCATGGCCCTGATACATGAAACAAAAAAGAAGATACTACAGATTAATCTCGACTTCTTGCATATGAATGAGTGGGCGCCATAGGACCGTTCTATTCGTGTAAAGAATATAGCACGCACAACAACAAAATGGTTGTGAGATGCTAGGCCCTGGGTCCCATAGACCTATCGCGCTAAATATTTGTATTTGTATTTTTGTATGTGAGTGGTTTTCAATTGAGAATGTCGGCATACGCATTCCAACCAAGCAAATAGCCTTCGCCGAGTAAAAAAAGGGGAATGAAGATTTTGGAAGATACCTGATTATGCATCGATGGACACATTGAGGTAAGTCTATTATGGAAATTCGAGAATATTTCCCTACCAAACAGTCTACCCATGCCACGTCGCCGATTTGATCACTTGCAAAAGAGTCTAATGTTGAATTCAGAACCCGTACTTACGGCACTTGAGGGAGACAGCACTGGACCACATAACAAAGCATTTGGTGTTAACAAACAGCTTCAACGGAAAGATCTTGGAACTCAGAACCCGTACTTACGGCACTTGAGGGAGACAGCGCTGGACCACATAACAAAGCATTTGGTGTTAACAAACAGCTTCAACGGAAAGATCTTGGAACTTGGTGCGTATCGGCGGATGCTTTCACTTTCGCCGTACAGTTTAACCGAATCAAACGGAATGTTAGCTCTGAAGGAGCACTGCCGACCAACCGTGAGATCCTTCAAATTCTCGGGTCGGTTTTTGATCCCATTGGTAGCAAATAGAACAAGAAGACATTGAGATTGTACTGTGCATACCGCATCGCTGGAGGTGATGCAGCATGACCTGTGTGATAGCAAAAATGCTACTAATAGACATCCTGGCAGAAGAGTAAAAAAACCAAATAATAGCCGTGTTTTATTATCCCCATGATCTGATCTGGATCATTGGTTTGTATGCATTACAAAAACAACACGAGATCTGGCTTTTCATTTGGATCTATTGTCGTGATCCAAAAACTAGTTCGCGTTATTTCTCACTAAGTTAAATTTTTGTTCGTAAAAGTTGGTATAATTGCCGACGATTGACAAAGGTCCATGTTGCCACTTTAGAATACGAAATATTATTTGCAAACCAAATATTATTCAATAATTTTTATGTTCGAATAAATTAATATTCGAACAATATATGTATATTCGAATATATTTAATTCTGCTCATAGTATCCTTAAAGCAATTATAAATTATGAATTTCTGGAACCTAATGAGTGAATTGAGTCAATTGAAATAAACTAGTACCGGTAAAATATACGCAATTAAAATTAAATTTTTGTAGCCGAAAGCCCTGGTAGCTAGTGCTATTCCCTTTATATTGTTTTTGTAATTTATCTTACTTAACAATAAAGATAATAATAATAAAAAAAAGGCGGGACTCAATTATAGATTTCGTCCGAACAACTATGATGGAAATATCGGTACAGGACCGACAAACATCCAACATTTCGACGATGATCTAGCGAAGGGATTTGGTTGCAAATTGATAGGCCACCGATCAATCTACATGCTTGACGCTGGACACGATCTAATAAACTCAGACATGTTACGGGAGCTCCCACCCAAACGTGTGAGTTGTATTCGAGTTTTGGACGAATGTAAGCTTTATAAATAGTAGGCAAGTCTGCAGGAAACCTCTTGAGGAAACCGAGGCATCTGCATAGCGCCACTTTTTGCAGCCTCGAAAATCTGATGATTCCAGCGAAGGTCTGGGGTAACTTGCATGCCAAGCATTGACAAGCCATTCGAATCCTCAAGTAAGAGAGAGAAGGTCATTAGTAAATATTAAAAACAGGGTCGGAGAGAGGACTGAGCCCTGGGGTACACCAGCATTGGTTGAGAATGGGGTAGAAGTATATCCGTCCAATACAACTTGTATTGACCGATTAATCAAAAAAAACTTGCAATCCATGATGAGAAGATGATGCAGACACCATAAGCTAGGATTTTGCTCAAGAGGGCACTGTGCTACACTCTATCGAAAGCTTTAGAGATATCAAGGGCAACTACTCGGCATTCGCCGTGATGGTGAATACTTTGGTTCCATTTTTCTGTTAGGTACATGGGTCGGTAGTTCGAAGGAGGTTTTATCTCCCTCTTTAGGGATCGGCTGGACGTGCGCGAGTTTCTACCTATCCGGCAAGATGCCTGTAGAATATGACAAGTGGAAGAGCTTACGTAGAGGTTTAGCCAGGGAAGAAGAACACCTCTTCAAAACAAGGGGAGGGATCCCATCTGGACCTGAAGATTTGTTACTTTTAAGATCTTTGAGGACTCGAGCTACTGAGCGGGTTCGGAAAAATATTTGTCCTAGTGTATATAGAACCGGATTCAGTAATGGTGGTGGAAGAGAAGTATCTGGCAAGGTGGAATATGCAGCGAACATAGCTGCTAGCAGATTGGCTTTCTCTTGAGAGTCAGTGATACTTTGATCATTATGAACAAGAGCTGGGATAGATGATGAGGCGGAGCTTTTATTTCCTTTAACGAAAGACCAAAAAGATTTACTGCCTTTAGGACATTGCAGTATTTTTTGCTTCACTTTTTGGTCTCGTAGAAATTTCGCACGCTTTAAAATTGAGTTGCAGTCGTTTCTAGCCCGTTTATAGAGACTACGGTTTTCCTCAGAAGGTGTTTTTCGCCATAACGCCTCTTCCTTCTTCCGGACGGCAATCGCACAGGTCGGATTGAATTACGCAACCTCGAGAATTTCCATCAAAAAATAATTTATAACTATTTAAAATGTTACACTCCACTTAACTAACGTATTCAAGAATGGGTCTGACAAAGGGGATATACAGAGATTTTGTGGCATATGGGTTTGAAAATCCCTTAGACAAGCGTTTGACATAACCGAGCTTGGAGTTTGCTCTATTGATAATGTTGTCAATATGGGCACGAAAATTGAGTTTCCTATCACGCAATGAAAAGACTGGCCGCAAATAGAATAAACTCTGTGGGGTAGAGGGAGACATTTGCGGGAGTATGTGATTGTTTGACATCTGCTGATGTTGAGTTCCAGAAAATTTGTTGGACCCCCGAGTTGGCATTAAAAAGATCAGATAAGAACGATCTAAATAGGACCTTATATTGGCGATCTGCCAAGTAGGATTTGATCCATTAAATAAAACCCGGTTGGAAACCAAGAGCTTTCAGTTTCATTAGGATAATGCCGTGTGAGATTTTGTCAAAAGCCTTGCTAAAATCGGTAGCAATCTACTAAAGCGCCACGAACTTTAGACACAAATTCGTTTAAGTTGGTAGGAGTAGATCTGCCCTTCCGTGTTGGTATGGAGAAGTAATGAATTTACAGTGAAAAGACCAAAATCGAAGATATGTTTATTGCCACTTAGGACTTTTGGGCACGGCCGTAATTATAACTAAAGTAGTCATGAAATTACTGGCTGAAGAACTGAGTAAAAAAGTTCGCGCCTATTTTAGGGTCTGCTGAAGAAGCATTACAAAATTTTAGGGAGGAAGGATAACTATCCGATTTATTTTGGCATTGATATAGTTGTAGAAACTCCTAGGGTCGGAAATTATATTGGATACCATTCGGCGAAGATAATCCTTATAACAATGTTTACAGAGCGCGGAAAATCGGTGATGTGCTAGTTTAGATTTAAGGTATACTTGCGAACGTTTGTTTCTTTTATTTCGGAGAGAACGAAGTTCTTTACTGTACCAAGGTGGGGATGATGAAGAGTTCTTTTGTACTAAATATGGGACCGATTGTACGAAACAGGCAGAGGTTGCATCGTAGAAAAGAGCGAGAGCATTTTCAATAGAGAATTGCGGGGTACGATCAAGAATGAGGTTAAAGTTAACGTTACAGAGCAGGTTATTAAGTTTTACGAAATCAGCTTTGCGAAAATTTAAGCAGTACGATTTCTCAGATTTCTCAATATTACAGACATAGTCAATAACGTCTACAGCAAGCTTGGATTGATTAAGAAGGGTGAACAAAAAAGTATATAAAGTTTACGCCATGAAATGGTGATGATGAATTCAAAGTCAACGGTGGGTGAAGTTTTAAAAAGTGCTGAATCATATCGATTGTGTATTGCCAAAAGAACCACTGCCAGAAGAATTGTCAACTTTTACGAGTCCATTGTCTCGAAAGACATTGAAGTCGGAAAATAATTCATTGTTCCTAAAATCAAAGGATAGGTTAGTTTCACTTAATGCAAAAATGTCATAGGAAAACTTTTGAGAATGCAGATATATGTAGAGCTGAGGTTTTTGTGCGCAGTCCCCTTACATTCTGATAGTAAATTGACAAGCACATGGGAGGATTATTAGGAACGAAAGTAATTTTTGACGTTGGTGCGAGTTCTTTGAAGGTATGACAGACGTTTGGAGCTGACATGAGAGGCAAATAATGAAAGATCGTTTGCTATAATACTAGGCGAGATATTGAAACTTTCGTGATATCGAACGAAGATATCCTTTAACTCATAAGGGTCAGCCGGAATCGTCACCATAACGTTTGTTTTTGTTATTCCATCAATGCAGATGGAGTCAGGTTTATCATGCAATTACGCAAGGTAAAGACGCACGTTTTCATATAGTCGGCGATCTTTTAGGCGTGAGAGAACATAGCATCTATTATTACCGGAGTCAGAGAGTTGCTTAGTAAGCTTAACAGTGGCTGGAAGTAATGGATCAAGAAAGGAAGGAGATGCAGCATCGGAGTGAGTAGTATTAAGAGAAGTTGCGAATGGATATGGGAGTGGCATTAGAAGAAGTTTATTTTTGTTTTTTTTAGTGTTTTTTAGAAACAGGCTGGCGTATTGGAGGGTAGACAGATAAAGGACCTACCCTATGGTTGTTTTTAGGATTAGATTTGTTTATAGGCTAAAGCTTAGACTAAGGGTTAGATATATTATTATTATTATGTTTAGGCTTAGAACTAGACTTAACGTTATTACTACCACTGGACCATTTTTTAACATTTACGTCACCCATTCTGAGCGCATCGACGGTTGAGCTCCAAAACAACCAGTCGTATCTTGATGGCATTTTACATTTGAAGATGGCGGGCATTTTATGGCAAACAATTACCTTAATACCTTAGCTTATATCTGGAATGAAAAAGATTCCGCACCCATAATGCATCGACGTGTTAAGATGCGACTCACACGATGAAAGTCGACAGGTGGTTGTGAGCTAATTTGTTTAGCCTTTCGTTCCAATCGGTAAGGGTCCGAGTAGTTGCGGTGGCGATGGGTGACGCAGAGTGGTGTGGGCGACGACGGAAGTCGGGGTAACTGCGGCAGAACTTGAAACGTCTGGTACGGCTGATTGAAGAGAAGGTGGATGAGGTTCTGATTCACGGGAAGCAGTTTGAAGTTCAGCAAATATACTTTGTTCTGAACTGACTGTGTCTTTGGATCGATGAAGGGGAGTTGGTGACATTGGGTCAGGATCATCTTCTATCAACTCTGAATTATTTACATGACCCATATGTCGTGGTTGATGTGACAGTGGCCCTGTATCGTAGTATAGCAAGGTAGGTTGTCTGATGGGTGGTTGCGTGTTGACGATTTTCGTGTTAGCCGTCTTATTTCTTTACCCAAATCACCAATCATCAGTTGATTTGATTTTTGAGTGAGGAGGAAAATTCGTGTTTTAGTTTGTCGAACTGACTTAAATTGGTCAGTTTGGTCGTTACCTCACTAAGGCTTGCCACTTGTTTATCGATGTTCCTCAAAACGGACTTGCGCACTACACCTAAGGACTCAACAGAGGTGTTAAGATCCTCGACACATTTATTAAGTTCATAAAGCCTGGACCTTTGATCCAGAGCTCGTATTAAGAGCATAGTATGCGATGAACCACTTAGGCACTTAATCGCGAGCATTAAGTGTGAAAGAATACATAATTTCTTTACATTCATCACAATAGAGTACACAGTTTTTCAAGTTTTCTATGAGGTACATAGGTCTGTAATCGCTTGCTCAAACCGGTGCAAAGCGGGTGAAAAGATTTGTTATACAGAGGTCACTACAACTAATAAAATCAGCATTATGTATTTCAATAGTGCAGTGGGTATTTCCGCAGATATTTTCCATTTTCATTTTCAACAAAGTTTCGCGAAAAAAAAAACAAATGAAGAAAGAGGAAAAACTGGGTCGTCTTTAAAGGGATGAACAAACCGAAAAACGCTGACACACTTTTGTAGGCAGAGGTAAAAAACCGAGCGAGAATTGATGCTGCAGAAAGTTGTACTTTTGTACATGGATGATTTCGTGATACTTGGTAAAAGATATAATGAGACGATGGTTAATATTGAAATGGTTTTGATTATTGACTACGGACTGAAGATGTGTCAGTTTTTGTGTGATAAAATAGAGTATCTGGAGTTTAGAATAGAAAATGGTAGCGTGAAACCGTCCAATATTAAGGTGGAGGCTATAAGGAGTTTTCCAAAACCAACTGAAACGTTGCGAGTTCAAAGCTTCTTGGCCCTCATTGGATATTTTAGGAAATTTGTTGCGGATTATTCTTTAATTCCAAAACTTTTCACAGATTTAGGTGATTTTAACGCCAAAATAGAAAAGGAGGACGTCTTTGGTAGCACCATTTAAAAACATAGCCTACACAACATCACGTCTTAGGCTAATTGACTTTGCTGCGGGACGTAATGTTACTATAGCTAGTGTAGTAAAATAAATTGTAAAAGAGAAAAAATAGTGAAACAAAAGAGAGACTGCCGCTGAACCAATGAAGGATAGGGATTCATTTTATGTATTCATTAAGATACTTCATTCTTTTGCACACTCTCCGATTAGTAGTCAAGCTGTGCACACCAATTTTTGTTTACGTTATTGGAATAAATATTATAAAAATTCAAACGAGTAGTGTGTTTGTTGTTTAAGTTTCGTTCAAGGAAAGTAAGTAATCGTGTGAGTTTTTTACCCCTTACAACTTCAGAAGTGGGATCGACGAAAATACATACATATTTCGTCATCAAAATCGTCATGGAGCGGATCGAGGAATACAAAAAATACACAGCTGCGCAGTTAAAGGATTGGCTGACTGCAAATCTAATAGTTGACGAAATTTTTTCTTAGTTACCTTGCTAGACAGAGGGCGCAAAGCAAAGTGGTTTCTCTTACACACTGAAAGAGAGTTTTGAGCGAACAAATGGATAAACGAGAGAACAAAAGGCAAAACGGCAAGAAATATAAAAACAAAACTGACTCTCTTCTTAATCATGTACACACATCCAAATATGTACATGTTCGTGTGGTTTAATACCATCGTGATAGACGAGACGGGAGGATTATGTTTTCCTTTCGTGTTTTGTTTTTGTATTTTTTTGTGTTTACCTTAATTATGAATGAAGGTACTTTTCTGCAATATACACAATTGCACACACACTCAAACGTTGCCACATTTTATTATTTCTATGCGGGAATTAGCGACGTTGCAATATTGTAGATTTCAATGTTAATGCAAATGCAAATGCTTTTCTTCTTGTTAATACATATGTATGTGTATGTATTAATACATGTAAATATTTAATACGTATTCTAATGTTTTGTACCACAACAACAGATTTATTTTATTTAATTACAAACATTGGATTGAAATGACAAATTGATGAAAACAACCTTTTTTTTCCTTTTTGGAGTAAATTGCGGTTACCAATACGGATTATGCTGAATATTTTTTTATTGCCCCTAACTATATGTAGATACATATGTGACTATTTATACCTAAAAATGTAGTTCCATATGTAAGTATTTACATATGTATGTATGTACGTACATATATTCTTGTATTCTTTCCACATTTCATTACCCCACAGTGGGGTAAAATACTAGATGCGTTTTTTTTTTAAGTGTCCCCAGTAGGCCTATTCCTCTATCACAACTTGATAAATTCTATTATTGCACATGCATTCAAAGGGATATAATATACATTTAATACATACGTATGTATGCATGTACATAGATATAACAATTTCATAAACTATACTTTTATTTACTGTTAATGGAGGCGAATCATTTTGAACCTCTTTTACTGCAGTTGAAACTTCAAAAATAGTTCTTTTCTTTCCAACTGTGCTTGCACGTATCGTCAATTACAACGTCACTGCATTTGCACACCGTTATGCATTTGCACTGCATTTTTAGTGAGGCATTTTCGAGTTGCTTTTATTATTACATCTTTCAAGTAAAAATGTTCTTCGCAAAAAAGGCCATCTTTTTTCAAAGTTGTTTTCTGAGAATGCTTTAACCAAATTTCCCTTCGTTGGTCATTCGGAATGTGAAAAAATGACAAAGAAAACGATTTCTTAACGTTATTGCAATCTGTGGATGAACATCGGGTAGCCACACTTATAAAACCTTTGCTTATTTATTTACATATAAAATTTAAAAGGAACATACATATATGTATATAATGTACTTACATATGTATGTACATATATATTCACTGCTCTGAATATTGAATTAAAAATTAACTTTCTTACAACGTACAATTTGGTAATTGCCAGTCAAGCAATTCTATATGTTTTTTGTTTCTCTTCTTGCAAATTATTTTTTGATTTTATGTTAGGTAATGCTGTGACCAATCCTTAATCGCCAAAACCAAGGAAAGGAAAATTATAAATGTACATCCATACATACATATGTCCAGAGTAAGTCAAAGCTGCGCACAGTACGTATACACATCATATGGCAGAAAACTTCAGGACACACATTACGCAACAACTCTATACAGATATGGAAGAAGTGGTACATTACCCCTGGGTATTCCTTCACACAAACAAATATTGAAGGCGCACCTGTTATGCTCTTAAGGAGTTTAAATCCACCCAAAGTCTGACACGGAAACAGATTACAGGTTAAAGCTGCACATACATACATATGTAAGAATGGGAAAGAAGAAATTATCTTTCTTACACCTATTTGCCAGTCAAACAAATTTATCTGTCTGATGGTGACCAACCCTTAACCGCCAGAATCATGATAATGAAAAGCATACCTATATAAGTATATATGTATGTGTAACATATAAAAAAAAACAAAGTTGAACGCAGTCCACCTCGGCAGAAACTTCACAGGACACATAACGATCATCTATTTTTTTTCTGTATTTTCGCTTTCCACCTTTTTTTGTGTGTTTGTTTGGTTCTCTTTTTTTTCTCTTTGTTCTCTTTCTTCTCTTCTTACTTGATATCTGCGACTGTAAGAGCAAATGGATAGTTGGGAGCGAATGAGAAAAAAGTTGCCGCCTTGCTTGTTAGAGGCGCTAGTGTCGATATCCTCAAGTGATACTACTATTAGATTTATATACAATGGTATTATCACTTGACGAAATTTTTTCTTAGTTACCTTGTTAGACAGAGGGCGCAAAGCAAAGTGGTTTCTCTTACACACTGAAAGAGAGTTTTGAGCGAACAAATGGATAAACGAGAGAACAAAAGGAAAAACGGCAAGGAATATAAAAAAAACTGACTCTCTTCTTGATCATGTACATACATTCAAATATGTACATGTTCGTGTGGTTTAATACCATCGCGATGGACGAGACGGAAGGATTATGTTTTCCTTTCGTGTTTTGTTGTTGTATTTTTTTTGGTGTTTACCTTAATTATGAATGAACTTATTTTTCTGCAATATACACAATTGCACACACTCAAACGTTGCCACATTTTATTATTTCTATGCGGGAATTAGCGACGTTGCAATATTGTAGATTTCAATGTTAATGCAAATGCAAATGCTTTTCTTCTTGTTGATACATATGTATGTGTATGTATTAATACATGTAAATATTTAATACGTATTCTAATGTTTTGTACCACAACAACAGATTTATTTTATTTAATTACAAACATTGGATTGAAATGACAAATTGATGAAAACAACCTTTTTTTTCCTTTTTGGAGTAAATTGCGGTTACCAATACGGATTATGCTGAATATTTTTTTATTGCCCCTAACTATATGTAGATACATACATATGTGACTATTTATACCTAGAAATGTAGTTCCATATGTAAGTATTTACATATGTATGTATATACGTACATATATTCTTGTATTCTTTCCAAATCACCCAGTGGGGTAAAATACTAGATGCTTTTTTTTTAAGTGTCCCCAGTAGGCCTATTCCTCTATCACAACTTCATAAATTCTATTATTGCACATGCATTCAAAGGGATATAATATACATTTAATACATACGTATGTATGCATGTACATAGATATAACAATTTCATAAACTATACTTTTATTTACTGTTAATGGAGGCGAATCATTTTGAACCTCTTTTACTGCAGTTGAAACTTCAAAAATAGTTCTTTTCTTTCCAACTGTGCTTGCCCCCGAATTCATAATTCTAAAGCACGTATCGTCAGTTACAACGTCACTGCATTTGCACACCGTTATGTTGCCTTTATTATTATATCTTTCATGTAAAAATGTTCTTCGCAAAACAGGGCATTTTTTTCAAAGTTGTTTTCTGAGAATGCTTTAACCAAATTTCTCTTCGCTGGTCATTCGGAATGTGAAAAAATGACAAAGAAAACGATTTCTTAACGTTATTGCAGTCTGTGGATGAACATCGGGTAGCCACACTTATAAAACCTTTGCTTATTTATTTACATATAAAATTTAAAAGGAACATATATGTACCTTCATATGTATGTATATATTCACTGCTCTGAATATTAAATTAAAAATTAACTTTCTTACAACGTACAATTTGATAATTGCCAGTCAAGCAATTCTATATGTTTTTATACCCTATCCTAAGGGTATATTAAGTTTGACACATAGTTTGTAACATAGAGAAATAATCGAGATAGACCCTATAAAGTATATATATTCGTGATCAGCATCAATAGCGAAACCGATTGATAGATGACTGTCCGTCCATCCGTCTGTCAACACTTTGTGAGCCTTAAATTCATGCTTAAAAATTTGAGCTCTCTCTAACGGATCGTATGATACCCTATCCTCCTCTCTATAAAGTGGGCGTGGCCAAATTGCATTTTGTACTCAAATATAGCTATAATGTCGAACGTTTGAGGATGTTACATGTAAAATTTCATGAAAATCGGTTTTTTGATGAAAACGCCCCCAAAAAGTGGGCGTGACCAAAACTGTTCTATGGGTGAATTGTAGGGAATCTGTATACCTAAATATTTGGTCTTAACAAAATTTTTCGGTTTCATATAATTTAGTGAAGTTATAAAAAAGTAGGCGTGGCAGTGGGCGGATGTAAAAAAAAATATACACTTCTACTGTATCTTTTCGTCATAAGCCCAGATATGAAATTTCAGCGTCCTAGTTAATAATTTAAGGCCCAAGACTCGGTTTTGTGATAAAAACGCCCCCAAAAAGTGGGCGTGGCCAAAACTGTTCTATGGGTGAATTGTAGGGAATCTAAATACCCAAATATTTGGTCTTAACAAAATTTTTCGGTTTCATATAATTTAGTGAAGTTATAAAAAAGTAGGTGTGGCAGTGGGCGGATGTACAAAAAATTTACACTTGTACTGTATCTTTTTCTTGGAAGCCCAGATATGAAATTTCAGCTTCCTAGTTAAAAATTTAAGGCCCAAAAATCGGTTTTGTGATGAAAACGCCCCCAAAAAGTGGGCGTGGCCAATCATTTTGTATGGGTGGATTGTAGGGAATCTGAATGCCTAAATATTTGGTCTTAACAAAATTTTTCGGTTTCATATAATTTAGTGAAGTTATGAAAAAGTGGGCGTGGCAGTGGGCGGATTTCAAAAATGTTTACACTTGTACTGTATCTTTTTCTCAGAAGCCCAGATATGAAATTTCATCGTCCTAGCTCAAAATTTAAGGCCCAAAAAGCGGTGACATACGGACGGACGGACGGACGGACGGACGGTCATCGCTCAATCGATTTCGCTATTGATGCTGATCACGAATATACATATATACTTTATAGGGTCTATTTCGATTATTTCTCTATGTTACAAACTATGTGTCAAACTTAATATACCCTTAGGATAGGGTATAAAAATGCCATTCGGATTGAAAAATACACCATCGGAGTTTCAACGTTATGTCAATAGGGTTTTTGAAGATTTAATAAGAACGAGGAAAATATATATATATATAGATATAATGATTGCCACTGAAACGATTGAAGAACATCTGGAGATAATGAGGAAAGTTTTTGATAAATTGGTCAGGAATAAATTGGAATTAAGATTAGACAAATGTCAGTTCATGGAGTCGCATATTCGATATTTAGGCTATCTAGTTACGAAAGAGGGTATTAAACCAGACAAAAAGGGAATAGAATCGGTAAGCAATTTCCCCATACCACAAAATATAAAGGCTGTCCACAGTTTCCTAGGTCTATGTTCGTATTTTAGAAGATTTATTGAAGGATTCTCCCTTGTAGCACAATCGTTATATAATTTGATTAGGAAGGATGTGAGCTTTAAATTTGGTGCAGAGGAGATTCGCTGTTTTGAGAACCTAAAAAATAAGTTAGTTGCGGCCCCTATATTAGCAATATATGACCCAAAAGATGAAATAGAGCTCCATTGCGATGCAATGGCCACGGTGTAGTGGTAATGCGTTCGGCTCTTGAATGGAAGGTTGTGTGCTCGAGTCCCAACCATACCCATTCAATTTGTAAAATTAATCGTAACCCCCAAGCTCCACCTAGAGTAGGCAATATGCATGCTCGAATAAAGAACTGCGAATTAAGAGCCGAATGCAATAGTTTTCCCCGCTTAGTACGGACACCACCCATGGAGTACAGTCTGAGACCTAACAACACCTGAGTTTCAAAAACCCACTACACAAAAATCTATCCTATCTTTCTCTCCTTCTTTCCGACTTACGCCATAAAAAGTAGTGTATACTCTTAGGCGTAAGTCAACATGAACCGCTAGCGCGTGTTTCGTCATTATAAGGGTAGTCATAACCCCTTGAGCGCAAGCACATTATAAAAAAAAAAAAAAAAAAAGTGCCCTTGGATTCGGAGCTATACTATTACAAAAGAAAGCAGACGGGAGGTTTCATCCAATATTTTATTTTTCGAAAAGGACAACTGACCATGAGTCGAAGTACCATAGCTTCGAATTAGAAACATTGGCAATAATCTATGCCCTGCGAAGGTTTAGCATTTACGTACATGGGTTCAGATTTAAAATAGTTACTGACTGTAACTCATTAACGTTGACTTTAAACAAAAAGGAGATTAATCCTATGATAGCCAGATGGGCATTGGAACTACAGAACTTTGATTACGTATTAGAACACCGTAATGGGTCGAAAATGCAACATGTAGATGCTTTGAGTCGTATTTCAAATATTTTAGTTTTAGAGGAAAATACATTCGAGCAAAATCTGTCGATTTGTCAGTATAAAGACGAAACAATAAATAAAAACATACAGAAAAGCTACAATCCGTCTGGAACGGATCGTATGATACCCTATCCTCCTCTCTATAAAGTGGGCGTGGCCAAATTGCATTTTATACTCAAATATAGCTATAATGTCGAACATTTGAGGATGTTACATGTAAAATTTTATCAAAATAGGTTTTTTGATGATAACGCCCCCAAAAAGTGGGCGTGGCCAAAACTGTTCTATGGGTGAATTGTAGGGAATCTAAATACCCAAATATTTGGTCTTAACAAAATTTTTCGGTTTCATATAATTTAGTGAAGTTATAAAAAAGTAGGCGTGGCAGTGGGCGGATGTAAAAAAATTTTACACTAGTATTGTATCTTTTTCTCGGAAGCCCAGATATAAAATTTCAGCGTCCTAGTTAAAAATTTAAGGCCCAAAAATCGGTTTTGTGATGAAAACGCCCCCAAAAAGTGGGCGTGGCCAAAACTTTTGTATGGGTGGATTGTAGGGAATCTGAATGCGTAAATATTTGGTCTTAACAAAATTTTTCGGTTTCATATAATTTAGTGAAGTTATGAAAAAGTGGGCGTGGCAATTTGCGGATTTCAAAAATTTTTACACTTGTACTGTATCTTTTTCTCAGAAGCCCAGATATGAAATTTCATCGTCCTAGCTCAAAATTTAAGGCCCAAAAAGCGGTGACATACGGACGGACGGACGGACGGACGGTCATCGCTCAATCGATTTCGCTATTGATGCTGATCACGAATATATATACTTTATAGGGTCTATCTCGATTATTTCTCTATGTTACAAACTATGTGTCAAACTTAATATACCCTTAGGATAGGGTATAAACATACAGAAAAATTACAGTCGCCTGTCTATAAAGCGGGCGTGGCCAAATTGCATTTTGTACTCAAATGTGGCTATAACGTCTAACGTTTGAGGATGTTACATGTAAAATTTTATCAAAATCGGTTTTTGATGAAAACGCCCCCAAAAAATGGGCGTGGCCAAAACTGTTCTATGGGTGAATTGTAGGGAATCTCAATACCTAAATATTTGGTCTTGACAAAATTTTTTGGTTTCATATAATTTTGTGAAGTTATAAAAAAGTGGGCGTGGCAGTGGGCGGATTTCAAACATTTTTACACTTGTACTGTATCTTTTTCTCAGTATCCCAGATATTAAATTTCATCCTCCTAGCCCAAAACTGGTAGCAATGTCAGGAGCACTAAAGCTGATGGGTCCACCCTTGTTCAAGACTGGCCCATTCACATAGGAACAGTGGGTGACCACATCGCATCCCAAAAAGATGCGGTGGTGCAACTCCATCAACTTCTGTCAAGCATAGCATCAAGTCCCTTACTCACACAGGCTTGGGCGTGGAGGCCTGGGTGACGCCAAGGAAGGAGACAATGGAGACGTTGAACACGGCAGAAATTTTGACGAGTCAACACTTGTTGCGTGAAGCACGGTCAGCGAATCCATAGTCCCCAGGTGAAGGCAACTCTGAGGTGGTGAAACCAGAGGACGGAATCTCGACTATAGACAGCCGTTGTACGGTTATCCTTCTAAAGAGGGAGCTGAAGTAATGCCATGGCTTGGATTTATACGATATTTCAACTGCCGCCGAAGCAAATGAAGTAGAGGGTGACCAGAGACCTACTGACGTCAACCCTCCAGATAAAACAAAACCAAATCCCCTCAAACAGCTAATTACCATCTAAAAGCTAATGAAGTAATTAGCGGGAGGCTAACGTAGAATCACTTGCCTCCACCTTCGCTGCAGTCTACAACTGACAGCAAAGGCATGCCTGAGCTGGAACCAGCTGCGGGTTGCCCCAGAAGAGGCAAGCACGACGACACAGTTTCACCACCATCCAACAGTAGGAAAAGGGCAAAAACGAACTCAGAACTCGTAAAAGGGAGTCTACGGGTAGCAGGTGTTGACTTTGGAAATCCAGAACTCAGACTCTCCAGTGACCATTAGAAATTTCTGGAAATTAGAATTTCGACCTCCATGTCGTCGGAAAGAAAGATTTACTAGACTTCACCAGAACCAAAGACAGAATATTGATAACCGGGCCCTATCTCCATTGAGAACGTATCTATCGCAATCTCCCACATCTTAAGCCAGATCATCTCAGCAAGGACTGGCAGGTAGTTGATATAGGAAAACATACGGAGCTCGGTATGGAGATCGTGGTGATACTTAGTCATAAATTGACATCGGGACATAAGTCCCAAATAGAATTAGGGTCAAAAAAGTTGGGTCTTATATTCCGTGTATTATATCCCTGCGCCGAGTATGCCGAGGGCTGGTAAAACGGTGGAACTAGAAGGATCTGATCACATACTATGTCAATCCACTTTTCAAGGAAAGGATAGAAAGCAGACTAATCTTTTTAATCAACTCACAACCTTTTTCTGTCCAACCTTTAGCTGCCAAGGAAACTAATGCTACAGATTGGGAACTAGCTATGTACATAAGTATAGTCAGCGGAAATTGAAAAGTGCGGTAAATAGTGCTAAACGCACTTCATGGCGTGTAATCTGTAATGATTTTCAAAATACTACGCCATTGGCAAGTCTTAAAAAAATCCTACTGAAGTAGCCAGTTATCTTAGGATATCTCAAACACGAGAGCGGGAACTCGACGCTATGTCTCCTACTTGATACTTACATAATTTTCCTGACTGCGTACCAACTCAAAACGAAAGTACAAACACAGACAATAGAACAGAAAGACAGAATTGGAACTTTCGCTTCGTAGGAAATTGTCACCGAAGACAAAATTAAATGGTCAATTGATTCTTTTTCGCCATTCGAATTTCCCGGTTATAGCGAAATTCTTCCAGTTATATTGTAAAAAACGAAGCACATAATAGCACCGTTTCTTAAGAATTTATTTACATGTAGTCTCAGATGTAGCTTTAGCTATATTCCAAGGAAATGGCGGCATGTTAAAGTTATCTTTATACCAAAAGCTGGAAAGCCCAGTCACACCACTGCAAAAGTCTATAGACTCATAAGTCCTTAGGTCGTTCCTTCTAAAAACTTTGGAAATACTTATTGGGATTCACATTCAACATTTCAAGTTTAGACGCAGAAATCATTGAACAAAGAGATATTAAACTTTCCCGGCACTTTCCAGGTGCCTACAAGCTATTTCACGCATATTGTTACATTTTCACGCACATTTGTTTGAGACTTGGTCAATTCACCCCTGACTTGGTCAATTCAACTCTAAAACACAACAACAGTGCGTCAATTTTACAACAACAACGCACGAATTTGACGAGCGATGACAACCGATTTAAGAATTCATGGATGGAGCTGAAAAGTGTTTTGGGGCTGTTTGTTCGATTTAAAAAATATTTAAATTTGAATTCTCCGTTAAAAGACAAAAACAATTTAAATTTCGTCCGTTGGCCCAAGATACAGAGATTATTAATTAAGAATAAATTGTGAAAAAAAACGAAAAATTACTGCATTACCCAGTCCATTGCAAATCGATTGAAGCAATTGATATACAAGCAATATTTGCAATATTTTTTAACTAAATTTTCGAAAAATTATTAAGAAACATACCACGTATAAGATAAAAGAGAACCACAATAATTGTAATTGCATTATGAACGACTGTTTTTTAATGAAAATTCTGTCTATTACGAGTTCAAGTTTCGGGTTATATAGCCTCTACATTTCTGTACTATATTTTGGGTAATGAATAGGTCTTACCTCATGGAAGGTTGGCACAAGAAGAACTTTTTTTAGTTTTTAAAAAATATTTAGGTGCGGGTCTGTTACGCAAATGATTTG
Source organism: Xylota sylvarum (assembly GCA_905220385.1). NCBI lineage: Eukaryota > Metazoa > Arthropoda > Insecta > Diptera > Syrphidae > Xylota > Xylota sylvarum. Next base: position 23,560,971 of record LR999960.1, read on the forward strand.
TATTTTATTCCGTGATTATTATTATTTCTCTAAAGAAAATTTATTTGAAGATTTATGCCGAATTATTTAAATAATTCCATCAATTTCTTATCAATCAGTGTTACCTCGGGTATAGTCTTGAGGGCAGCACCTGGTGTGGTTTTTTGACTGATATACCGACTGGTATAGTCGGTGGGAACATATGTACCTACATATGTTTGCAACCCTAATATAATATTTCGATTGCATATGCAAAGACAGGCTTTGAGACTTATTTATTTATATGTTGGTTATAGTCATTGGTCAATATATGGGATATTCTGCACTTTAATAGTTACTAGACGAACATAAACTGGCCTTCTGCATAATGTGTGCCTTGAAAAGAGCACTGGATCAGAGCCAGTTCGAAAAGATTTGTAAACCTTAACAAAAGCATTGCCATCACTTACATCAACGAGCTGAATTCGTGCATTTTGCAATTGTTCTATCAATTACTAATGTTTTTTAATTGAAATCCTCTAGCTTTTCCCTTGAAATCCTCTACCTGACAGTAAGATTTTTGCTCACACATATTCATATACAAGAAGCGAATTACAACAAAAACAATGTAAACAAATGGGTTTTGAAAGGAAGGAGGGGTATAAGTTTAATATCTCTTTGTTCAATGATTTCTATTTAGACGTCTAAGGGTTTTGGAGAAACGATTTTTGTAGCCCAAGCCTTATGATTTGTAGTATTTAAGATTTGAGGTTGCGTATACAAATATTGCTACCCACATCTTCAAGCCCTAAGTGAAACCCTGCTTAACGATGCCACTGAATGTAGTGACTTCGTAATAGCTGTTGTCAATGCGCCCTACGTAAAAAAAAAAGTGAGCTTCGGTACCTCAGATGATCCACTTTTTTCAGTTTTTCTGGATCAAATTATACATCGGAAAGTATTTAATTCAATTATTATTTCAACAGCTCGACAAAATTACTGAATCAATAACTAGTAACTAGTATTTTATCCCGCTATCCCAAAACTGAAATAGTTGTTATGGGTGATTGCAGTGTCCATAATACTAGTTGACTTCGTTACTCTGGACCAACAGCACCTGAAGGTCGTTATGCAGAGATATTTGCTGAGTAAAACCACCTTGTACAGCTTGCGCACAAGGTCTCGTACATTCCCGATGTCGACGGACACGTCCAACACACTGTAGACATTTTTTTAACCTCTTTTCCAGACAAGTATGCAATTGCAGTTTCCGCTCCCATGGGGAGATCGGATAATTGTCTGGTGTCAGCTAAATTCTCGTATTCCAAGTTAACAGAAGATACTCCAGAAAAACAATTTGGCAATACGAGAATACCGATTGGAGCGGCATATATTCGTTCTTTATGGACTGGTCTCTATGCTTCCTCGATAGAGATGTGAATGCCGCTACTGAAATGATCACAGATTTTCTGCCCGAAAACATTGGTGTGTCTGTGTAGGTACCAGTGTCGATAGTAGGACCTGTCAAAAGTACAACACACACAAAATCAATACGGCGAACACAATGGGTAGCTGTGGCAGTAGTAGGCCGCTGTGGCGGTTACGAGTTGGTGAATTTTTAACCTTTGTGGCGCGACAAGTTTGATATCCGAAATGTAACAAAAAAAACATACAGAAAAGCTACAATCCGTCTGGAACGGATCGTATGATACCCTATCCTCCTCTCTATAAAGTGGGTGTGGCCAAATTGCATTTTGTACTCAAATATAGCTATAATGTCGAACGTTTGAGGATGTTACATGTAAAATTTTATCAAAATCGGTTTTTTGATGAAAACGCCCCCAAAAAGTGGGCGTGGCCAAAACTCTTCTATGGGTGAATTGTAGGGAATTTAAATACCCAAATATTTGTTCTTAACAAAATTTTTCGGTTTCATATAATTTAGTGAAGTTATAAAAAAGTAGGCGTTGCAGTGGGCGGATGTAAAACAATTTTACAGTTGTACTGTATCTCTTTCTTGGAAGCCCAGATATGAAATTTCAGCGTCCTAGTTAATAATTGAAGGCCCAAAACTCGGTTTTGTGATGAAAACGCCCCCAAAAAGTGGGCGTGGCCAAAACTTTTGTATGGGTGGATTGTAGGGAATCTGAATGCCTAAATATTTGATCTTAACAAAATTTTTCGGTTTCATATAATTTAGTGAAGTTATGAAAAAGTGGGCGTGGCAGTGGGCGAATTTAAAAAATTTTTACACTTGTACTGTATCTTTTTCTCAGAAGCCCAGATATGAAATTTCATCGTTAGGGATAGGGTATAAAAACGAACAGAGCCAGAGAAAAATTATTGAAATATGTGTGAGAGCTCAACAAAAAGTGAAATAAAATGGAAGAAAAGGATGTAGAAAAATTTATAATTAATGCTTTACCTACTTAAATTTTGAAATTTTAGCTTAATTGCAAAAACAATGCTTTAACTTACTTCGATAAAATTTTTGCTCAAACTGAAAAAACGAACACAATTTCAATCAGCTGATTTTTGTTTGACTGAAACGCACCACACCATTGTGGGCGAAATTTTTTGAAGTGGCGACACACAATCTGACAAGTCCTACTATCGACACTACTACCCGACACACGACACACCATTGTGTTCAGGCAGTTAGTGAAAGGAAAGCGCGCTTGGGATTCGCTCCTTCAATAAAATGTAAAATAATAATTCTTTAAAGAATAGATAGTGAGTTGATATTGAGAAATCTAATGGCTTGTCAATGCTTGGCATATACATAAGTTACCCCAAACCTTCGCTGGAATCAGCAGACTTACGAAGCTGCGAAAAATGTAAACTTTTGAGCACTAGTTGCCTCGGATTCCTCAAGAGGTGCAAACTTTTCTTCAGTCCTGCAGACTTGGCTACTATCAATAAAGCTTATATTCGTCCGAAACTCGAGTACAACTCAGATGTTTGGTCGAAAGCTCCTGCAACTTGTTTGAGATTATAAGATCGTGTCCAGAGTCATGTAGATTAATAGGTGACCTTGTAATTTAAAACCAAATCCCTTCGCTAGAGTATCATCGGCATGTTGGATGTTTAGCGGTCCTGTTCTGATATTTCCACCACAGTTGTTCGGATGAAATCTTTAGTTTCGTCCCGCCTGTTCGTGAGATTAATCGTACTACACTAGCGTCTTTTTCTGCAGAGCCTTATCTTTGAAGACGCTGCAGACAGTCTCGAAAGACGTTTAAAAAAATGGAAACAGGCGTGAGCGCGGGCATCTTCTAGGAATCGCTCAATATACGCAGCTCGATCAGACTCCCTGACCACAGCAGTGTCTTCCAAACGGTGGGTTTAGCGATGACGGAAGCCGCTAATCTAGTCTCACTAATGACAATACCATGTTATGATATTACCATTTTCAGCTACCCAGGTAGCTTTAAAAGCAATAACTGACGTAAAAATAAAATCGCAACTTGTTAAGAGCTGTCGCTAATAAACTAAGGTAAACAACGTAAAAATCAGCTGGTTCCCCGACCACGGGTGTGTTGTGGGAAACGAAATGTCTGACGAGCTATCGAGAGAGGGTTCCGCTATCGAACCTGAACCAACCGATAACTTAGTCTGTGTTCCACTATTCCACCTCAAAATAATAGTGGATTAAACATCTCTTAAGGCAGGAAACACCAGAAAGGAGCAGCTTTCCACCAGTGAAATGTCTCATAAACTTTGACCAAGATACGATAAAAACAAAACCGAAAAACTTCTGCAAAGAGAGAGGGGATCCCTCTCCTTACTTAGAAATGTAATCACTGGTCACAACATACTTATAAATCCTACTATGAAACTAAAACTAAAGGACAACGGTGCAGAAGGTGAACGACGAAGAGCCCATGAGGAGACTGCCCATTTCCTTTGGCACTGCCCACGCCTCTATCTCCTGAGGAATAGAACTCTAGAAAGCTACATATACTCCCAGGACATTATACTTAGAACTATCTGGTGCTTCTCTCTTTGATTTTTACAGCTCAGATTATATACTTATCTTTTAATCTGTGCTTTACAAGTTTTCGAGAACATCAGGCTGACTAAAAGTACTTAACAAGGATCCACAAGTGTAGGAGTAAATCTCAATGGCCATAACAATGGGTCTACATAGACCTGAGGGTGATGAAGGAGAAGCGTCTTCTTCATCAATCCACTAACCTAACATAAGCTTTGCCGTCCACTTGGGGGAAGGGTATAGCAAATCGACATCGAAATAAAAAGGAACGCACATAGTTTCCAATATTCTTACAAAGAACGTTGATGTTCCAGCTGAAATAAATAAGCACTTTTTTTATCTTTAGATCACTTAGATAATCAAGAAGGTAGATTCAAATACTTTGGCTTATTTAGGCTGGAGAGTCGAAGACTTGTTCCGAAAGTAGATAGCTTTAGGGTTTTGAGGGATATCACGACAACTAGTATTCGAGTTCGTAAATGTTTCAATATACACTGAGTTACAAAAAAAGTGGCGCAACTTGATATTTCGCAATTACTTCAAGTAAGTTGGAAAAAAAAGGTTTTTTTTTTTTTTTAATACAGATTTGTTTTTTAGTATAAAAATAAGTAATTCATGTCAAAAAAAAAAAAATTAAAAAAGGATAACCTTAGAAATAAAACATACAGTAAGGAAAATGGACAAAAACTTCATAAATTAACATTTCACATTTTTATTATTACGAGTCCTTTTACCTGTAATAGTGTGTATTGTCTCCCCGAACATCTAACAAATACATTGGATTAAATTTTTTACGATGGTATCGTCCAAATTGTCCCATTCCTCGATCAGAGCAGATCTCAGGCCGCTGAGTGTCTCTGGAAGGGCAGATCGTATCCCAATCTTTATCTCCAGCAGGTCCCAAACGTGATCAATGGGATTCATGTCCGAGTTCATCACAGGCCAAGCCATCACGTCGATTTCCACTTCTTGCAAACATTTGGTAACGCACCTGGCTACGTGTTGTCTAGCATTGTCTTGCATCAGCAAGAAGTTTTCCTCCATAAATGGTGCGAATAAAACCACATATTCCTCCACAATGTTGGTGATATAATACGTAAAGGTCACTGATCCTTCCATGATGCACACTCTGCTACGTCTATCTGTTGACCTGGAGTCAACAGTGGAAATGACTCTACCCCAGTCGGCCTCTGTCCAATCCTGGTGAAAATTAGCAAATTCAAGTCGACGTCGCTTATGTTGTACCGTGAGTCTCGGTACACTAGCAGGTCTTCTTGCTCTCAGGCCACTTTCTACTAATCGCCTCCTCACCGTTTGAGCATTCACAGCTGTCCCTCTAACAGTTCGAAGTCTGTGAGCCAGCTCAACTGCTGTTTAGAGACGATTCCGAAGACTTTGAATCACCAAATATCGGTCATCCCTTGTAGTAGTTACTCCGGAGCGACATGATCCTTGACGGGGTTTATAGGAGTTGGTCTCCCTGTACCTTTAATGGCTTTTTTAACGTCTTCTCCGGTTTTCTTGTCATAATATCGGCATAGCGCACGCACCGGCCACCCTCAACTAAAGTCAGCGCACAGGCGACTTCTTCTGCCATTATTTGCATATTTTTTTATACCCTATCCTAAGGGTATATTAAGTTTGACACATAGTTTGTAACATAGAAAAATAATCGAGATAGACCCTATAAAGTATATATATTCGTGATCAGCATCAATAGCGAAATCGATTGAGCGATGACCGTCCGTCCGTCCGTATGTCACCGCTTTTTGGGCCTTCAATTTTGAGCTAGGACGATGAAATTTTATATCTGGGCTTCTGAGAAAAAGATACAGTACAAGTATAAATATTTTTGAAATCTGCCCACTGCCACGCCCACTTTTTCATAACTTCAGTAAATTATATGAAACCGAAAAATTTTGTTAAGACCAAATATTTAGGCATTCAGATTCCCTACAATCCACCCATACAAAAGTTTTGGTCACGCCCACTTTTCGGGGGCGTTTTCATCACAAAACCGATTTTTGGGCCTTAAATTTTTAACTAGGACGCTGAAATTTTATATCTGGGCTTCCAAGAAAAAGATACAGTACAAGTGTAAAAATTATTTACATCCGCCCACTGTCACGCCTACTTTTTTATAACTTCACTAAATTATATGAAACCGAAAAATTTTGTTAAGACCAAATATATGGGTATTTAGATTCCCTATAATTCACCCATAGAACAGTTTTGGCCACGCCCACTTTTTGGGGGCATTATCATCAAAAAACCTATTTTGATAAAATTTTACATGTGATTGTAGCTTTTCTGTATGTTTTCATGCTGAGAATGTTTCCCATTATAATTTTGTTTCTATTTTTCATTCGTGAGTTATTTGCGCGAATTATGCCTTTATTTTCTTTTTCGCTAAGCAAATCAAAAATTAAACTTAATAAAACTTGTTTCTTCGCCATTTTTTGTCGACGTTTATGAACGACGTTTACATGAAAATTGTACTAAGTTAGGCCTTCATGTGGACTGCACATATTATGCGTTGCGAGTGCGTTCAAAAACGCATAAGAAAAGAAATTCGATTGTACTTGCGCAGATTTGTGACGTTTATGAACTCACCCAATTTGCTTCTCGAAATTTCATTCTCGAAAATTTGGATTTGCTATTCGAATTACGGAGCTCCAATTTTGCGAATTCAAATGATTTGACATTAGAATAGCAATATGGCTTGAGGCCCCAGTATTTTGTTCATACATACTTGACTTGACTTTATTACGAAGAGCGAGTAACTCAGTGCTATGCATATGAGCCGTAGCAGAAGTGATTTCGTCAATTTTATGAAATAAACATACAGAAAAGCTACAATCCGTCTGGAACGGATCGTATGATACCCTATCCTCCTCTCTATAAAGTGGGCGTGCCCAAATTGCATTTTGTACTCAAATATAGCTATAATGTCGAACGTTTGAGGATGTTACATGTAAAATTTTATCAAAATCGGTTTTTTGATGAAAACGCCCCCAAAAAGTGGGCGTGACCAAAACTGTTCTATGGGTGAATTGTAGGGAATCTGTATACCTAAATATTTGGTCTTAACAAAATTTTTCTGTTTCAAATAATTTAGTGAAGTTATAAAAAAGAAGGCGTGGCAATGGGCGGATGTAAAAAAATTTTACACTTGTACTGTATATTTTTCTTGGAAGCCCAGATATGAAATTTCATCGTCCTAGTTAAAAATTTAAGGCCCAAAAATCGGTTTTGTGATGAAAACGCCCCCAAAAAGTGGGCGTGGCCAAAACTTTTGTATGGGTGGATTGTAGGGAATCTGAATGCCTAAATATTTGGTCTTAACAAAATTTTTCGGTTTCATATAATTTAGTGAAGTTATGAAAAAGTGGGCGTGGCAGTGGGCGGATTTCAAAAATTTTTACACTTGTACTGTATCTTTTTCTCAGAAGCCCAGATATGAAATTTCATCGTCCTAGCTCAAAATTTAAGGCCCAAAAAGCGGTGACATACGGACGGACGGACGGACGGTCATCGCTCAATCGATTTCGCTATTGATGCTGATCACGAATATATATACTTTATAGGGTCTATCTCGATTATTTCTCTATGTTACAAACTATGTGTCAAACTTAATATACCCTTAGGATAGGGTATAAACATGGGCAGTGATATTGAGTCCAGCTTTGTATACCCTATCCTAAGGGTATATTAAGTTTGACACATAGTTTGTATCATAGAGAAATAATCGAGATAGACCCTATAAAGTATATATATTCGTGATCAGCATCAATAGCGAAATCGATTGAGCGATGACCGTCCGTCCGTCCGTCCGTCCGTCCGTATGTCACCGCTTTTTGGGCCTTAAATTTTGAGCTAGGACGATGAAATTTCATATCTGGGCTTCCAAGAAAAAGATACAGTACAAGTGTAAACATTTTTTACATCCGCCCACTGCCACGCCTACTTTTTTATAACTTCACTAAATTATATGAAACCGAAAAATTTTATTAAGACCAAATATTTGGGTATTTAGATTCCCTAAATTCACCCATACAACAGTTTTGGCCACGCCCACTTTTTGGGGGCGTTATCATCAAAAAACCTATTTTGATAAAATTTTACATGCAACATCCTCAAACGTTCGACATTATAGTTATATTTGAGTACAAAATGCAATTTGGCCACGCCCACTTTATAGAGAGGAGGATAGGGTATCATACGATCCGTTCCAGACGGATTGTAGCTTTTCTGTATGTTTTTTACAAAAATCAGTAGCAACTAATAACTAATCAAATTAAAACAAATCCAGAACAATAAACTTAATAAAACACATACCGGGGATCATAGAAGCTAAATTTGGTATGTCTCATGTCTGTAGGAAAACACGAATACAACATGGTTTTCTTCAATACGATGTCCACATCACAAAGAAAATTAAAAGAAATTATGCAAACTAGCAAAAAAATGAACCATTAAACCAGTTAAACATAGCGGCATATTACCAAAATGATAACAACATACGAAAAAGTATCACTGCGCCACTGTTTTTGTAACTCAGTGTATTATGCTGATTACGCAAGACGAAGACTATTTTCAACTATTTAGGGACAGTAGGTATTCACCTGTAGAAAAAAAAGAAATATAGGAAGTAGAGAATGAGAATGTTGGTTTAGATAGTTTGGGATATAAAGGGAAATTAGCTACTCAACCAAGGATGCTGCGAAAAGGAACAATCTCAGATTGAGAGATATTCAGTATCTTCCAATACGGTTTTTTTTTACAATTCCCAGAGCAGTCAGGCAGTTTTTGGTGAATTTTACTAGCACGGAAATTATCTTCGATTTTATACGTTTGTGCCATATAGTGGCTGCATTTACTAATATTCAGTTGTGGGGTCTTTTATGGTTTTATGATTTTTCGGTGTTTCCCCCATAAACCAATACGAAAACGGCTGGCCGCCACTGGCCAGTGGTCCCCTTGGCCAACAATAAACTCTAAAGTATATCCCTAGAAACTGATTTGCACTGACTAACAGTAAAATTGGCTATCTAGGAGGATATTGGAAAGAATAGAGATGCCTTCCATTACTTGGCCCAATACATGCATGCGGAATACTTGAAATGGTTGAAAATGAAAAAAGGTGTAGGTTAAACTCGCCACCAACATTCTTCAAGGCATGTGTCACCATGCCGACCCTGCACGCTCCTGTCGGTATGATGGCTTGCATCTAGGGCATCCAGATCATTACCTGTGCTTATCAAATATCGCCGTGTCTAAATTGGGGCAGGTTTCGGCCGGGGTACAATTTGAGGTCATGGGAAAAGATAATATTCCAAACCGACCACGATCGTTTTGCACGTTTCCGGTCAAACTTTCCGATCCGATATCCTGAAGATCAGTAATAATTCTCTTTCAATCCATAACTGGAAGATTGTCAAAGTGAAGAAGCCGAGAGATGAGTCTAGGGGCGTGAGTAGTCTCTGGCCCACCATTCATCTTTCAAAGTGGTAATCAGTTATAGGTTCAGCTCCAATACCGAACCTACATAGCCTCCTATCTACCGTGGTTTATAATTTGTGGTCGCAAAATTACAAATTACAAATTACATATTATTTTACGTAACAAAGGAATCTAAACCGATATACCGTATCCTTGCGAAGCCATCATGATGATTACCCACGGTGCCGTGAAATAACACCGAGTGAAAAAAGGACGAATTTTAAAATTCGGCTTTATTTCACATTACGAAAGCGCAATAAAGCCAAATTTCAATGTTCGGTCCTATTTCACTCTGACAAAGTGAAATAAAGCCGAGTCGGCCTTATTACGCTTTGAATTTAGACACGCATTTCTAATTATTATTTTCTCAAACTCCTCATAGTAAAAGTTTTCGGTTTTTCAATTTAAAGCGACGTTAGACCAACATGGCTTTATGTGACTTACATATATGCATAAACAGTGCAATATGTATGGGGGGCATGCTGCCCCACTGCAACCCCTCTGCTTGGGATTACTGTAGGATTTAGAGTAGGTGCGAGGTTGGGTGTATGCACAGTTTCTTTATATCCATATAACTTTGCATATACCAACCTATGCGTTTACATAACTGACACAAACCCAAATTGGTCTAATGTCGCTTTATCAAAGTGGAAACATTTGTTTCGGCCTTATTTCACAACCAATGTTCGGCCTTATTTCACTTCCATAAAGTGAAATAAAGCCGAATTTTGAAATGGACATCAGGACACTTGGAATCGACATCGGGAATGCATCACATTCCTACGGTACGGCCGTGACGACAAACGATTCGCGAGAGGAGGCTCGAAAACTAAGAGGTAATTACCCCACACCTAGTCTCTCACATTCTTCTTTCCCCAGATCTCTCCCCCGGGCTAGATCAAGGTGTCAACCGTATCGTACCCAGTTAAGAAGAGTTATTTCCGTCAACCGCTGAGAGTGTGCTGCGCTTTTTGGACGGTATGAGATGATGCTGTATGCGTTATTGAGGGAATGCTACCAGCGGATATCTTGGTTATCGAGCAACAAAGGACCTATGACGCCAAAATCCAGGAACTTCTTGCTTCAGTCAAAGATATTAAGCTGGAAGAAAGACAGCGAAGTATGAGAACATGGCAGGAGAGATGGAATCAGTCAACAAAGGGAAGATGGAGCCATCGACTTATACCGGATATACAAAAATGGATGAACTGACCAAGTCAATTTTTCTCTCACCCAGTTCCTAACCGGACATGGCTGCTTCCAAGCTTATCTAAACTGGTTTGGACTTGATGTATCTCCTATTCGTTCAAACTGCGGAGAGTCCAGAGAGGATGCAGAGAACGTATTTTTTCGGTGCTCACATTTTTGAATAGAACGCAGGGGTCTTGAGGAAAGAATTGGACAAATACCAACTAGTGCCGCGAGGACTAGGGGTAGAAGGGGAGGTGGGTTTAGTGGGTGGAAATCCCACACTGTTACTGAGTACGGGCTCAGTTTCGTCTTTAAAAGATTCCCACCTTCCTACGGAAAAAAAAAACAAAAAAACGGGTAGAGTGGATGAAATGTGTAGGGTGTGGGTTAGTACTTAGGCGAATTCCTGGCATCCAGTATTCAGATTTGCGAATCGTGTATGCCAGTAGTCCGGGTTATTGGTATCTTTAGAAGATTACACATCCGTTGGCGAAACCAAACACAGAAAAAGGGTTGTTTGGATCAACAATTGTTCAACAACGTAGAAACAAATTCGGTAATCAATGCCCTACACAGGTTCAATATCTGCGAAACAGTCTGCTGTTGCATATGCTTAAAAGCAGGGGAATCACTGCGTCCTTCGGAAGCAGCAATGTCAAACGCCAAGCACACCGCGTTACCCCCGAAGGGGTAGTATAGTCTTCATTACTATGGAATCTAGTGCTCAACGAAGTCCTTCTGAAAATAGAAAAAACTGGATGCAAAGCAGACGACGTCGTTATACGTTATACCAGGCAAATACCCGCAGGCACTGGCCGATGTCATGCAGTCTGCTCTTTATAAACTAACAAGCTTCACTGAAAGCTGTGGCCTTTGCCTTAATCCGACGAAGACTGAGCTGGCCCTATTCACAAGAAAACATAAACTACCTGACTTTAATCTCCCAAAGTTAAGAGGCACCTCCCTTATCGTTTCAAATAGTGCCAGTTACCTAGGCCTAAAGATTGACTGCAAGCTTCTTGGGAGAGAAAACATAGTCGAACGTTCCAGGAAATTCCTGGCTGCCATATACACATGCAAAGAAGCAGTAGGCTGCACTTGGGGCCTACAACCAAACATTATGCACTGGCTATACACTACGGTAATAAAACCGATCATCATTTATGGAGTATTAGTCTGGTGGCCCGCCCTGGAGAAGAAGTCCAATTAGGTTGGAAAAGAACCAACGAGTTCCATCTGCATGTCTCAGTATTACTGGTGCACTCAGAACCTCTCTCACTACAGCGCTTCAAACCATGCACCACTTACTCCATATTGACATCGTCAGTAAACAACTGGGAATCTGCTCAGCAATAAGACTGAGAAGCTCTAAAAATTATGCATCGTCATCTTCCACAGTTCACCGACCACCAGCCCACTGAACACAACTTCAACATGATTAATACCAGACAGAACTGAATGGACAAAACGGGATGCCCTGTATCGCTGTCAATTTTTACGGATGGGTCCAAAACTGAGGACGGAGTCGGTGCTGGAGTCTTTTCCGAAGACCTGGATATCCAACTCTCCTTTAACCTTCCAAACTACTGCAGCGTTTTTCAAGCCGAAGTCACAGCCATTCGTTAAGCCGCTGATTGGCTGGCGGTTAATGCAGTATCAGCATCAGATATTGTCATATACATCGACAGTCAGGCAGCTATCAAATCCCTTGCATCCAGCACAACGAGATCCAAGGCAGTGAAAGACTGCCGGGTATCTCTTAACGAGATAGTTGGACAACCTCAGTGCAACCTCACTCTTTGCTGGGTACCAGGTCACTGTGACATACCAGGGAACTGTGAGGCTGACGAACTAGCTAGACGAAGCTCCTCTAGTCTTAATAGCATAAACGTCACCGACATCGAGGCGCCTACGTCTTTTGTTAATAACGCCTATATTATTTCAACTCAACCAATGTCATATCGCTAGGCTGCTTTGGCCGACTTTAAATAAAAACATACAGAAAAGCTACAATCCTTGGCCAAATTGCATTTTGTACTCAAATATAGCTATAATGTCGAACGTTTGAGGATGTTACATGTAAAATTTTATCAAAATAGGTTTTTTGATGATAACGCCCCCAAAAAGTGGGCGTGGCCAAAACTGTTCTATGGGTGAATTGTAGGGAATCTAAATACCCAAATATTTGGTCTTAACAAAATTTTTCGGTTTCATATAATTTAGTGAAGTTATAAAAAAGTAGGCGTGGCAGTGGGCGGATGTAAAAAAAATTTACAGTTGTACTGTATCTTTTTCTTGGAAGCCCAGATATGAAATTTCAGCGTCCTAGTTAAAAATTTAAGGCCCAAAAATCGGTTTTGTGATGAAAACGCCCCCAAAAAGTGGGCGTGGCCAAAACTTTTGTATGGGTGGATTGTAGGGAATCTGAATGCCTAAATATTTGGTCTTAACAACATTTTTCGGTTTCATATAATTTAGTGAAGTTATGAAAAAGTGGGCGTGGCAGTGGGCGGATTTCAAAAATTTTTACACTTGTACTGTATCTTTTTCTCAGAAGCCCAGATATGAAATTTCATCATCCTAGCTCAAAATTTAAGGCCCAAAAAGCGGTGACATACGGACGGACGGACGGACGGTCATCGCTCAATCGATTTCGCTATTGATGCTGATCACGAATATATATACTTTATATGGTCTATCTCGATTATTTCTCTATGTTACAAACTATGTGTCAAACTTAATATACCCTTAGGATAGGGTATAACCAGCTCCATCGGACTCCTAGAACATAAGAGAGGAACCCTTTCCAAGATAATTGACACTCTCGCTACTACAATTAAGGACACAATATAAAGAAAAGCTATGATCCCTCTGAAACGGATCATATGATACCCTATCCTCATTCTTATGCTCCCCTCATATAGTTGTGTATGAATTCCAACGATAATTTTGTATGAACTGACGATGTCACATGCAAAATTTCATCAAAATTAGTTTTTTAATAAAAACACGCCTCCAAAAAGTGGTCGTTGGTAAAGATAAAATATGGGTGAATTGTAGATAATCTGCATACATATCTAAATATTTGGTCTTTCGAGTTCATGTAAAATAGTGAACTTATGAAAAAGTGGGCGTGGCAGTATTAATAGGGTAGACGTTGTAGTCATGTCCGTCCATTCTTCCGCCCATTTTGTGCGCCTTAAATTTTGAGTTAGGAGGATGAAATTTCATATCTTGGATAGAAATTCTTGGTAAATCAGAAAATGTTGTTCTAATAATAATGCTTCGATCTCAGTACCGGTCTGAACTACATAGGTGCTTTAAGAAAAGAGAGCCAGACGATAACAGATCAGTTACACGAAGGTAGTGTTTGAAAAAGTCATTTCACTTATATTTATTTAATGCCGTTTCAGAAGAGATTATAATCAATTTGCTGCTCGTTAATCTGCCATACGAAGTGCTAAAACGCACCCGAAAGTGTATTCAAGTCTAAGGAAGGCACTTCAAACAATTGCTGTAAGCATTTTCTAAACTGTTCCACAAAAGGTCTTTTTCCGAACCACAAAAAATATTCTAAGAGTAGGTAGTTCGGTACACTTATATTCAGTATCTTCCAATACGGTTTTTTTTTACAATTCCCAGAGCAGTCAGGCAGTTTTTGGTGAATTTTACTAGCACGGAAATTATCTTCGATTTTATACGTTTGTGCCATATAGTGGCTGCATTTACTAATATTCAGTTGTGGGGTCTTTTATGGTTTTATGATTTTTCGGTGTTTCCCCCATAAACCAATACGAAAACGGCTGGCCGCCACTGGCCAGTGGTCCCCTTGGCCAACAATAAACTCTAAAGTATATCCCTAGAAACTGATTTGCACTGACTAACAGTAAAATTGGCTATCTAGGAGGATATTGGAAAGAATAGAGATGCCTTCCATTACTTGGCCCAATACATGCATGCGGAATACTTGAAATGGTTGAAAATGAAAAAAGGTGTAGGTTAAACTCGCCACCAACATTCTTCAAGGCATGTGTCACCATGCCGACCCTGCACGCTCCTGTCGGTATGATGGCTTGCATCTAGGGCATCCAGATCATTACCTGTGCTTATCAAATATCGCCGTGTCTAAATTGGGGCAGGTTTCGGCCGGGGTACAATTTGAGGTCATGGGAAAAGATAATATTCCAAACCGACCACGATCGTTTTGCACGTTTCCGGTCAAACTTTCCGATCCGATATCCTGAAGATCAGTAATAATTCTCTTTCAATCCATAACTGGAAGATTGTCAAAGTGAAGAAGCCGAGAGATGAGTCTAGGGGCGTGAGTAGTCTCTGGCCCACCATTCATCTTTCAAAGTGGTAATCAGTTATAGGTTCAGCTCCAATACCGAACCTACATAGCCTCCTATCTACCGTGGTTTATAATTTGTGGTCGCAAAATTACAAATTACAAATTACATATTATTTTACGTAACAAAGGAATCTAAACCGATATACCGTATCCTTGCGAAGCCATCATGATGATTACCCACGGTGCCGTGAAATAACACCGAGTGAAAAAAGGACGAATTTTAAAATTCGGCTTTATTTCACATTACGAAAGCGCAATAAAGCCAAATTTCAATGTTCGGTCCTATTTCACTCTGACAAAGTGAAATAAAGCCGAGTCGGCCTTATTACGCTTTGAATTTAGACACGCATTTCTAATTATTATTTTCTCAAACTCCTCATAGTAAAAGTTTTCGGTTTTTCAATTTAAAGCGACGTTAGACCAACATGGCTTTATGTGACTTACATATATGCATAAACAGTGCAATATGTATGGGGGGCATGCTGCCCCACTGCAACCCCTCTGCTTGGGATTACTGTAGGATTTAGAGTAGGTGCGAGGTTGGGTGTATGCACAGTTTCTTTATATCCATATAACTTTGCATATACCAACCTATGCGTTTACATAACTGACACAAACCCAAATTGGTCTAATGTCGCTTTATCAAAGTGGAAACATTTGTTTCGGCCTTATTTAACAACCAATGTTCGGCCTTATTTCACTTCCATAAAGTGAAATAAAGCCGAATTTTGAAATGGACATCAGGACACTTGGAATCGACATCGGGAATGCATCACATTCCTACGGTACGGCCGTGACGACAAACGATTCGCGAGAGGAGGCTCGAAAACTAAGAGGTAATTACCCCACACCTAGTCTCTCACATTCTTCTTTCCCCAGATCTCTCCCCCGGGCTAGATCAAGGTGTCAACCGTATCGTACCCAGTTAAGAAGAGTTATTTCCGTCAACCGCTGAGAGTGTGCTGCGCTTTTTGGACGGTATGAGATGATGCTGTATGCGTTATTGAGGGAATGCTACCAGCGGATATCTTGGTTATCGAGCAACAAAGGACCTATGACGCCAAAATCCAGGAACTTCTTGCTTCAGTCAAAGATATTAAGCTGGAAGAAAGACAGCGAAGTATGAGAACATGGCAGGAGAGATGGAATCAGTCAACAAAGGGAAGATGGAGCCATCGACTTATACCGGATATACAAAAATGGATGAACTGACCAAGTCAATTTTTCTCTCACCCAGTTCCTAACCGGACATGGCTGCTTCCAAGCTTATCTAAACTGGTTTGGACTTGATGTATCTCCTATTCGTTCAAACTGCGGAGAGTCCAGAGAGGATGCAGAGAACGTATTTTTTCGGTGCTCACATTTTTGAATAGAACGCAGGGGTCTTGAGGAAAGAATTGGACAAATACCAACTAGTGCCGCGAGGACTAGGGGTAGAAGGGGAGGTGGGTTTAGTGGGTGGAAATCCCTCACTGTTACTGAGTACGGGCTCAGTTTCGTCTTTAAAAGATTCCCACCTTCCTACGGAAAAAAAAACAAAAAAACGGGTAGAGTGGATGAAATGTGTAGGGTGTGGGTTAGTACTTAGGCGAATTCCTGGCATCCAGTATTCAGATTTGCGAATCGTGTATGCCAGTAGTCCGGGTTATTGGTATCTTTAGAAGATTACACATCCGTTGGCGAAACCAAACACAGAAAAAGGGTTGTTTGGATCAACAATTGTTCAACAACGTAGAAACAAATTCGGTAATCAATGCCCTACACAGGTTCAATATCTGCGAAACAGTCTGCTGTTGCATATGCTTAAAAGCAGGGGAATCACTGCGTCCTTCGGAAGCAGCAATGTCAAACGCCAAGCACACCGTGTTACCCCCGAAGGGGTAGTATAGTCTTCATTACTATGGAATCTAGTGCTCAACGAAGTCCTTCTGAAAATAGAAAAAACTGGATGCAAAGCAGACGACGTCGTTATACGTTATACCAGGCAAATACCCGCAGGCACTGGCCGATGTCATGCAGTCTGCTCTTTATAAACTAACAAGCTTCACTGAAAGCTGTGGCCTTTGCCTTAATCCGACGAAGACTGAGCTGGCCCTATTCACAAGAAAACATAAACTACCTGACTTTAATCTCCCAAAGTTAAGAGGCACCTCCCTTATCGTTTCAAATAGTGCCAGTTACCTAGGCCTAAAGATTGACTGCAAGCTTCTTGGGAGAGAAAACATAGTCGAACGTTCCAGGAAATTCCTGGCTGCCATATACACATGCAAAGAAGCAGTAGGCTGCACTTGGGGCCTACAACCAAACATTATGCACTGGCTATACACTACGGTAATAAAACCGATCATCATTTATGGAGTATTAGTCTGGTGGCCCGCCCTGGAGAAGAAGTCCAATTAGGTTGGAAAAGAACCAACGAGTTCCATCTGCATGTCTCAGTATTACTGGTGCACTCAGAACCTCTCTCACTACAGCGCTTCAAACCATGCACCACTTACTCCATATTGACATCGTCAGTAAACAACTGGGAATCTGCTCAGCAATAAGACTGAGAAGCTCTAAAAATTATGCATCGTCATCTTCCACAGTTCACCGACCACCAGCCCACTGAACACAACTTCAACATGATTAATACCAGACAGAACTGAATGGACAAAACGGGATGCCCTGTATCGCTGTCAATTTTTACGGATGGGTCCAAAACTGAGGACGGAGTCGGTGCTGGAGTCTTTTCCGAAGACCTGGATATCCAACTCTCCTTTAACCTTCCAAACTACTGCAGCGTTTTTCAAGCCGAAGTCACAGCCATTCGTTAAGCCGCTGATTGGCTGGCGGTTAATGCAGTATCAGCATCAGATATTGTCATATACATCGACAGTCAGGCAGCTATCAAATCCCTTGCATCCAGCACAACGAGATCCAAGGCAGTGAAAGACTGCCGGGTATCTCTTAACGAGATAGTTGGACAACCTCAGTGCAACCTCACTCTTTGCTGGGTACCAGGTCACTGTGACATACCAGGGAACTGTGAGGCTGACGAACTAGCTAGACGAAGCTCCTCTAGTCTTAATAGCATAAACGTCACCGACATCGAGGCGCCTACGTCTTTTGTTAATAACGCCTATATTATTTCAACTCAACCAATGTCATATCGCTAGGCTGCTTTGGCCGACTTTAAATAAAAACATACAGAAAAGCTACAATCCTTGGCCAAATTGCATTTTGTACTCAAATATAGCTATAATGTCGAACGTTTGAGGATGTTACATGTAAAATTTTATCAAAATAGGTTTTTTGATGATAACGCCCCCAAAAAGTGGGCGTGGCCAAAACTGTTCTATGGGTGAATTGTAGGGAATCTAAATACCCAAATATTTGGTCTTAACAAAATTTTTCGGTTTCATATAATTTAGTGAAGTTATAAAAAAGTAGGCGTGGCAGTGGGCGGATGTAAAAAAAATTTACAGTTGTACTGTATCTTTTTCTTGGAAGCCCAGATATGAAATTTCAGCGTCCTAGTTAAAAATTTAAGGCCCAAAAATCGGTTTTGTGATGAAAACGCCCCCAAAAAGTGGGCGTGGCCAAAACTTTTGTATGGGTGGATTGTAGGGAATCTGAATGCCTAAATATTTGGTCTTAACAACATTTTTCGGTTTCATATAATTTAGTGAAGTTATGAAAAAGTGGGCGTGGCAGTGGGCGGATTTCAAAAATTTTTACACTTGTACTGTATCTTTTTCTCAGAAGCCCAGATATGAAATTTCATCATCCTAGCTCAAAATTTAAGGCCCAAAAAGCGGTGACATACGGACGGACGGACGGACGGTCATCGCTCAATCGATTTCGCTATTGATGCTGATCACGAATATATATACTTTATATGGTCTATCTCGATTATTTCTCTATGTTACAAACTATGTGTCAAACTTAATATACCCTTAGGATAGGGTATAACCAGCTCCATCGGACTCCTAGAACATAAGAGAGGAACCCTTTCCAAGATAATTGACACTCTCGCTACTACAATTAAGGACACAATATAAAGAAAAGCTATGATCCCTCTGAAACGGATCATATGATACCCTATCCTCATTCTTATGCTCCCCTCATATAGTTGTGTATGAATTCCAACGATAATTTTGTATGAACTGACGATGTCACATGCAAAATTTCATCAAAATTAGTTTTTTAATAAAAACACGCCTCCAAAAAGTGGTCGTTGGTAAAGATAAAATATGGGTGAATTGTAGATAATCTACATACATATCTAAATATTTGGTCTTTCGAGTTCATGTAAAATAGTGAACTTATGAAAAAGTGGGCGTGGCAGTATTAATAGGGTAGACGTTGTAGTCATGTCCGTCCATTCTTCCGTCCATTTTGTGCGCCTTAAATTTTGAGTTAGGAGGATGAAATTTCATATCTTGGATAGAAATTCTTGGTAAATCAGAAAATGTTGTTCTAATAATAATGCTTCGATCTCAGTACCGGTCTGAACTACATAGGTGCTTTAAGAAAAGAGAGCCAGACGATAACAGATCAGTTACACGAAGGTAGTGTTTGAAAAAGTCATTTCACTTATATTTATTTAATGCCGTTTCAGAAGAGATTATAATCAATTTGCTGCTCGTTAATCTGCCATACGAAGTGCTAAAACGCACCCGAAAGTGTATTCAAGTCTAAGGAAGGCACTTCAAACAATTGCTGTAAGCATTTTCTAAACTGTTCCACAAAAGGTCTTTTTCCGAACCACAAAAAATATTCTAAGAGTAGGTAGTTCGGTACACTTAATTTTTGTATCTGACAAAAAATGTTTTTTTCTACAACTTCTTGTAATCGTACGTTAAAAAGTTGTTTAATATAATTCGTAGAAAATTTGTCAGAGATAAAAGTTTAAAAAAATTTTTTTTTAAATAAAAGTGTTTAAAAAAATGCATTTTAAGTAAAAAATTGGAACAACAAATTAGCATAATTTTGAGTTTAAGGAGTCATAACTTTTTTGTGGCCGTATAAAATTACACAAATGCGCTACTGAATTGTGTCTCCAAAATGTACAAAACAGTTTTTGTAGTTATAATAGTTAATATATGAAGTTATAATAACTAATATATGAAGTTATATCATTAAAAGTGGTTATACCTCCAAATCGGAGGTGTCCCTCTTCAACGCGCAATAACGGTAAATGGAGTGAAAATATGTAGATCCCTCCCCTGTCATAGGATTTTTTGTTCGCCGGAACTTCAGGAATCTCCCTTTAAAGGATTATCAGTCTTAACTGGGACACCCTGTATATTAGAGACAGAAATATAGAAATTGTACAACTCTTACTTCCTCTAGTACTACCTTCGGCTAGTTTATGTCCGTCGTATGTCAATGCAACACATTTAGGACGTTCATAGCTAAGAAGGTGAGGGTTGAATAAATGGACGGAAACACTTTTTGTCTGATTTCTCTTCTCTGTCACATATGGTACATATTTCTATTTTATTTGGTATATATACATATATATTAGTGAAGTTATGAAAACGTGGGCGGATTTCAAAATTTTTTACACTTGTACTGCTTCTCCTTCTCAAAAGTCCAGGCATGAAATTTCAATGTCCTAGCTCAAAATTTAAGGCTCAAAAAGTGGTGTCATACGGACAGACGGACGGTTTGGTTTCTCTATGTTACAAACTACATACATATGTATGTATCCAACTTAATGTACCCTTAGGATAGGGTATAAACATTTGTCTGTCGCTCCCAATATGAATCTAGCCACTTACTCTCATATGAATTTTTTTACTAAATATTGGTATTTTTTTTCATAGGATATAAATAATTTTAAACAGCTTTCATATTTAAATCAGTTGATACAATGTTGTAGAATTCAATGATCTTGACATCTATAAATACATAGGTATGTATACATAAATTGCGTATGGTTGGTTTGATCAAACACCTACCTATTTAAGAATCGCACTGAGACAATAGACAATCGCAATTTTAATCAACTAGCTAGACCTGTTGTTAGAAATATGGTTGAAGCCAGGTTTCCATAGAAAAGTGCTATTTATTTTCCCTGCAAAAATTCAGCGAAAATGAGAAATATTTCTTTAAACAAGCAGGGGTTTCCGCGGTAATATTTTCTTATCAAATACAATAAGACTTTTCACATTTCATCGTCAAACATAGAGGATATACATATGTATTTGTACTCAGGGACGGTAATTTAATTTGGCACAAATTGCTTTTAATTTAGAAAAAATTTACACTTATTTGAAACTCAGAATATGTTTATAAATTTTATATACATATCATGGAATTACGATTTTACAAAAGAACTAAGTAACTTCCCCAAGTATAATAGTTGACTTCTTAAGTTCGAATGTAGGAAGCGTTAAAATTTTTAACTTCACAAATTATCAAGGTCTTGAAAATGTTATTATTTGTATTCAACATAAAAAAAATACATGCATAAGCATGTACATACATACATACATATTTATTTTTGTATACATTGTTATATTGAAGAAATAATATGTACTCACGACAAACGCCATCAATTTAAAGGACACCATCCTGACCTTTGTATATCTGTATGTATGTTGTATCGTCTTTATACACGAAAGATTAAATTTGTTACTCAAGGATTATTGTCCAAAATATTTAATCCTTATAGACTTTATGTGTATGCAATTTGTTCACTTTCTTCACTCACTTATTGCTTGTAGTAGAATATTTTTTTTTTTTTTTTTTTCTTTTCTCCCGACTAGTCCACAAAGATGATTCTTATATTTTACTCCACAAACGTTAGGTGTAACGATTAATCACGAATCACGATTTGAATTAGGGTTCAATAACGCCGCACAAGTCTTTTTATATCGATTCTTCAGCAACAGTGCTAGAGATGAGCGCACACTCGTACATGTTGTTGAGAAAAATAAGAGTACATAGAGCTGCAAACAATACACAAATGATCACAAGAGATCACACAATTGCAATGCAATTGTTTCGAGGTAAGGTACTCATCATCATAATGGCAGCCATCATGATGATCTTCGTTATCATCATGTTCATGATCATCGTTTGTAAAATCATTGGTATTTCCATACATCTTTGGTGAGGAGGCATAAGCGATAAGTGTCTTATTAGTGTTGAAGATCGCATTCGTGTAGTTTGTTGTTGTGCCAATTGAAAGTATTGTTTGCATAGATGTTGCACCTCTAAGAGGAATCTTCTATGTTTTATAGTGGGAGTAAAGAGGATGAGATTGAAGGTAGGTAATTGTTATTTGAAAGAGCGAGAAAATACAATGTTGTAATTGAGTAATTTTAGATGGCTCTTAAAGATTCACAGTGAGCATGAGAAAAAAACTGCTAAGAATTACGGAAAATACGGATGTTTTTACCATGTCATAGCAGTGGTAAATTTAGGAGAAGTAGTAGATTGTAGAAATAAAGCTTGGCTTGATGATAGTGTACTGCATTGAACTTGAGTATGCAATAAATTAATCTTAAGGTTATGACATTTAAACCTTCTTCAAGATAGAATGCTGTTATAACGCTATCAGTTGGAGTCAGGAAGAGAAAGACTAATTGCTTTGAATTAAAACTGAGTTAAAAAATTGCTTATAGCTATATTTTTTTAATTATCTAAATTTTAAACAAATCACCGAATGCGTGGGTTTTGTAGTGTTTAATCTCATCGCTCCGGGACAGAGTGGTTCACTCAAGATGTGCTAAGTAGATGAAGCATATCTGAAAGTTAGACAGATGAATGAGTCAGGTTGAATAAATTTTATTCATATGTACAAATGTACACAAATATGTACATATTTAGGTTACTTGATAAAGGCCTATTTTATTGTGTGCGTTATTTTACTACTATTTAGAAATATAAAACTCAGTATTGATAATATTTTCTTCGCTGTGATGGCATCGTTCGCAATATTTAATTAGTTGTATATATCTATATCTATCGGCGACAATGTGACTTACATACATAGACGATCTATTGTATCTATCCGATGGTGCATTTAATCTGATAGACGTACGAACTCCCTTAGTAGCAGAGTTTTCAACTTCACTGACGAACGTGTTTCTTTTTGGACGACACGTCTTAACCATAGTGCGGGCCCTTCACGGAGAATGCGTTTAGATAATTCGTCGTTCTCCAAAAACAAACGAACATTCTGTCTCTAGGAACAGATTTCATTGTTAAGATACATCAGACCACAAATGGTCTGTTTCAAAGCTCACCAGCTAAGTTAAGGATTTCTTTGTAGTGCTTGATTGATCGTTTGGACTGTTTAAACGGAACGGAACATTTGCCCAGTGGACTGGACAAAGTTTTGTGTTTGCAGTCATTAATTAGCCCCGTGGTAGTATTCTAGTCCCTGTGGATGACTAGTGACCACTTAGAAAGAAAGAGACACATTTTTGGGGGCAGACTTAAACAGCGATATTAGACACCGACTTACCACAGGAGGAGGAAGGAAATATTCGATTTTCCAACATGATCCTTATCCATTGGTTGGACGAATCTTCGATACATCTGCTACTAATTGCTCTTGGTAACCAGTCGTAGCCAATATTATTGAACGCGCCCTCGATATTTAAGAAGGCACAAAGAGCTATTTCCTTGGAATATCTTTTTGAAGTCTTCCGATGACTTGTCTTTTCTGTACGCAAACTGAACCGAGTGCATAGGGGAAAATAGACCAAAGCGGCCTCTAATATGAATGTGAATGCGCCTCTCCATGGTCTTGAGGACGAATGACTTAGGTGATTCCCAATCTCTAAATCGAGTGATTAATTTCAGTAGAATGAGTTCGGTTACCATTTGCAAAAGCGCTGGAAATCAGAATTTTTGAATTGTTTTAAAGACCTTATTCATGTTATGCAATTGAACCGCGTTCTCTGAATTCGTTGCATTAATTGTTGATTTCGCCGCTACTCTCCAACTGTTCGAAAAAACGTAAAATATTTTTTTTTGATTTTTCAATGACTGGTTGACAGATTTGAAGGAATCGTTCAACCCATCGACAACCTTGCCTACAGATAAGTTATCTGCAAATAACACTGGTCAACATGTTTTTTTTTTTGAAACCGTTAACTAAATTATGCATTTCCTATGTCTTACATGCATAATTAGTAACAGTAAAATATTAGAAAAGTTCTACTACATGCACCTGAATATTTTAATATACGACTTGGCATTTATTATTGACAGTTTATCGCGCAAAAGTAGTATAACTACCTTCACTAAAGAATTAACGATTATTATGTATAAACAGACGATGTACCCTCATCTGTATACATTATAATATTGACAGTACATAGACTGTTTACTTTGAATAAATTATATTAATCAATTAACTGACGCACATAGGCGGATTTTCTCAAAAACATGACCAAAATTATTTTTTGTTTTTGATTGCTAATTATTTCATAAATTCATAACAAAATGATAGTTATAAGTAAAAAACTTGTGGAGAAAATATTTGGATTACACCCGATGAACATACTGATTCTCTAAAAACTAAGTTTACTAGAAAAATTAAGTATCAAAACATGTATCAAAAATTTGTTTGATGCGCAGACTTCATAATATAGCATGTATTATAGCAGTCTGAAATACAATCCAGAAAAAGAAACCTATTTTCTAAACTGCAACTCAACAGAGATGATATGTAACTCAATTTTTCAAATCAAAGGAGAGCTGTTAAATTTGAATTTCATTCCACACTGTCCAGATCTACCTTCATATATTTTGCGATCTTTGTAATATGAGGACGCGAGAGGATGTATTTCACTTCTTTGCAATATGCCCATTTTCAAAAGAAATTCGAGTGAGATTCTTTAAATCGTCTATTTTAGAAACAGATGAAGCAATTCGTGTTTTAAACGAAGAATGTGGCTGGGCTTTACTCTACAACTGCTGCGTAAATGCACTTCGTTATAGAAAATTTATAGTTGAAGTAAATTTCTAAATCTTAAAAGTATCTATGTATTTAAAAAAAATAAAAACATAGGCCAAACCATAATAGACATAGAATAGGTATACTTACCTTATCGTCAACGTAAAACGCCGTTGACGGCTGTGTTGACAGCCACATTGAGTTGAATTTTTGGGTCAACGCGTTGACTATTTTCGTTGACCGTGTAATCACTCGTCAACGTCGTTGAGTCTCGATGACAGATTTTTTCAACCAACGTTGGCATGGCAGGATTTTTTGCCACGTCAACGTTGCCTGCGTTGACTCCTATTCAGATGAGTATATTGCATGAACGAGATGTAGTACTTCGTTCAAATGAACGTTTTTCAAGAAAAAATTATGTGCACGACTGAGTTGCAAATATTTGCATATTTATACTGAAGGTTTATAAATTATTAAGGATAGAAAGTTAAGTAAAATATTTAAATTCAATAGTCTGAAACGATAGGTATGAAGTTCTACCCATTTTCTTATGCATGAGGCCTGATAAAGTGGACGTGGCATACTGCATTTTTGAGGGCAGTATGCTTTTAATGGAGATAAGCGTACATATGCATGTATTTATATAATGCCACTGCTCTCATTAGATCTATGAAATATTGCTGCACTATATTTTGGTATTAGTATAGCCCACTGAATGGATACAACGGGATGTCCAGTACCACGAATCGCTGTCAATTTTTACGGATGGCTCCAAAACCGAGGACGGAGTCGGTGCTGGAGTCTTCTCCAAAGACCTGGATATTCACCTCTCCTTAAACCTTCCAAACTATTGCAGCGTTTTTTAAGCCGAAGTCACAGCCATTCGTTAAGCCGCTGATTGGCTGGCGGTTAATGCAGTATCAGCATCAGATATTGTCATATACATCGACAGTCAGGCAGCCATCAAATCTCTTGCATCCAGCACAACGATATCGAAGGCAGTGAAAGACTGACGGGTATCTTATAACGAGATATCTGGACAGTATAACCTCACTCTTTGCTGGGTACCAGGTCACTGTGACATACCAGGGAACTGTGAAGCTAGCTTCTCTGGTCTTAACAGCATAAACGTCACCGACATCAAGGCACCTGCAGCTTATGTTAAATATGTACGCTGACGTGGCCCACCTCGGGTTGTGACCTCATGGATTCCAGACCAAGTTTGAAGCAAATGCGCTCGCGAATCCGCACAGACAGGCAGAATTGGCGGATCCACTTTTTTAAACTTCTGCATCATAGTAATACTAACTAATACTAATAATTGGATTCGTCGTTATCAGGCAATTGAGCAGCTTATTTCTCTGCCATGCAATAATTTCGGTTTTTGACCGAAAAAGCAACGATTGAACACACCACCATTCGAGAATATCCCATGAGGCTTTCGTGATAGTCTTGAACTGTCGCGAAGGTTTTCGTCGTCCTAAGTGCTGATTTCTAACAGATACGTTGCTAAATTTACCATATCCAAATTTCGACATATTTATTTTTAAAATCGAAGCAAATGCAACGAAAGTCGCTTGATTTGATTAATTTTTCCTTTAATTTATTATACCCTATCCTAAGGGTATATTAAGTTTGACACATAGTTTGTAACATAGAGAAATAATCGAGATAGACCCTATAAAGTATATATATTCGTGATCAGCATCAATAGCGAAATCGATTGAGCGATGACCGTCCGTCCGTCCGTCCGTCCGTCCGTCCGTCCGTATGTCACCGCTTTTTGGGCCTTAAATTTTGAGCTAGGACGATGAAATTTCATATCTGGGCTTCTGAGAAAAAGATACAGTACAAGTGTAAAATTTTTTTAAATCCGCCCACTGCCACGCCCACTTTTTCATAACTTCACTAAATTATATGAAACCGAAAAATTTTGTTAAGACCAAATATTTAGGCATTCAGATTCCCTTCAATCCACCCATACAAAGGTTTTGGCCACGCCCACTTTTTGGGGGCGTTTTCATCACAAAACCGATTTTTGGGGTTTAAATTTTTAACTAGGACGCTGAAATTTCATATCTGGGTTTCCAAGAAAAAGATACAGTACAAGTGTAAAATTTTTTTACATCCGCCCACTGCCACGCCTACTTTTTTATAACTTCACTAAATTACATGAAACCGAAAAATTTTGTTAAGACCAAATATTTGGGTATTTAGATTCTCTACAATTCACCCATAGAACAGTTTTGGCCACGCCCACTTTTTGGGGGCGTTATCATCAAAAAACCTATTTTGATAAAATTTTACATGTAACATCCTCAAACGTTCGACATTATAGCTATATTTGAGTACAAAATGCAATTTGACCACGCCCACTTTATAGAGAGGAGGATAGGGTATCATACGATCCGTTCCAGACGGATTGTAGCTTTTCTGTATGTTTTTGTTTTGTTTGAGAGAAAAAAATCACATTTCAATCACAACCTCTCAACGTCGTTGGTTAACGTGTTCGAAAGTCGTCAACTAGTGTGATCGTCAACGTTTTGCGTGTCAACTCATTGACACCGAAGGGGAAAAATCGCGTTGACCCAGTTTATGCGTCAACGTATTTTGGGACAATATGACCGTTGATGTTTTTTGTGACGTCAGATTTCGTTGACCGTGTTATAGTAGCTTAATTTTAGATATTTGTCGTTACATAAACATGATAGATAGTTCATAGGATAAACCCAATTAGAACTTGTAGTGTGATTCAATGCAAGCACACAAAGCAAGAAAATGTAACTTCCACATCTCACGTGACTGGGTGGTTGAAATTAAGAAAGATATTTGTTATAACTACTCCGAGCGCGAGCGGTATGTGAACTGCTGCTGCTAGTAAGCGGTGAAGCCCGTTCGTCAGCATGTTTGTTAACTACAATCGCACTGTGTCCTCACATTATCGCAAGCCTTCCTTACCGACCGATTTATGTTTAGTTTCCAACACAGCTTAGGGTCCCGGATGATGACTAAATGGCTAGCACTGGATGATAATGAGAAGGAGTGTGGTTGTCCAAGTAGCCGATAAGTTTTAATATTAATTTCATTTCAATTAATTTAATACATATTAAAAGTGTTGAGAATTTTCTTTTCTTTTTCATAAGAATATGATGGAATTGCATTCAATAAACATATACAGAAGCTACAATCCGTCTGAAACGGATCGTATGATACCTACTCTTCTTCCTTTCTATAAGTCCTAATAAAAATACTACGATAACTTCGAAAGTTTGAGGATGCTACACATGAAATTTCATCTAAATCGGGTTTTTAATGAAACCGCCCCCAAAAAGTGGGCGTAGCTAGATTTGGTGTAG
Source organism: Xylota sylvarum (assembly GCA_905220385.1). Taxonomy (NCBI): domain Eukaryota; kingdom Metazoa; phylum Arthropoda; class Insecta; order Diptera; family Syrphidae; genus Xylota; species Xylota sylvarum. The sequence continues at coordinate 23,589,227 of LR999960.1, forward strand.
GTATGAGTGAATTGTAGACAATCTGAATATCTAAGTACAAGTGTACATTTTTTTTAAATCCACCCAATTCCACACCAACTTTTTTATACATAGATAAGTGGTAAGATACGGACGGACAGACATGGCTCAATCGACTTCGCTATAGATAAGGTACCACTACTATAGCTGCACTAGAAACCATGCTCCACTTGTTTCTTGTTAACTTCTTTGGGAACCTAGTCGCACCAAAAGCAGTATTATGGCTTACGGAATCCTCCCAGCTGACTGGTGCTAATATGGACTACGCAAGTCCCAGAAGTCGCAGCCTGCCATTCAATTAACACGGTAGATTTCCGCGATATTATATTGTATAAAAACAGTCACGCAGTAATAACAGTCAAGCAATGATCCCTGAATCTCTGTGCTGTTATCCAGGCCACAGGGATGTTCCGAGCAATTGGAAAGCAAACTTCAGTAGGAGATATTTCAGATACTTAGTTCGATCCCTCACGGGCATTGTCCGGCCCCACTTAAGAAAGATTAAAATTTTTGTCACTGATTCAAATTGATTTCATGCTTGAACGGCAAACCATAATACAGCATGGATTGACAACGAAACTTGTTACCGGCGGTCCTAGGTATTCTGGTTCTTTCTTTTTATCGAAATTCAGCGATTTGATTGCTTATTAATTTTCCAAGGTTTGTACTTTAAACATGCAGGCTAAACTGGAAATTGGTTGGAAATTCCCCAGGATAAGAGTTTTAGCCTTTTGGAAGTGGGATAACTTTTGCCAACTTCTATGCATTGGGACACCAAGAGCTTGTTCATGTGGTGTTATAAATTTGAAATGCGTGTGTCAATATTCGCAGAATAATACGTTTTGGATATAATTGATGTTCATCATCTAGACCGATAGCTTCCAAAAACACAGAAGAAAAGGTACCCGAACCTTAGACATTTACCGGAACCTAGCGGCCAAATCGTAAGGCTGTAACCCGACTAGATTTAAATGGATGTACATATATTGCTATTGTAAGACCAATAATTATCAATGACCAATAGAGTGATTGCATAGGCAAAGAGAACTCAACTAATCACGATGAGGGAGGTACTTAATAAAGTGCAAATACTGGTATTTTAGGGGCCATCAGAACGTGCCCAACTGTAGTCATCGGGTACAACTGTAGTTGTCTCCTTTGCATCTAGTGGTTGTGGAATGTGCAAGCAAGACGCTTCTAAAAATGAAAAAAAAAATATAAAGAGTGTACTTACGTCTAAGAATAACATCAAAGCAATTCCATGCACTACTTAAGACAGTACTATACTTGACCTTTCCTAGAGACGATATAATCAGAAAATTAAATTTTCAAAATAACTTTCTTACGGAGCAACAAGAAGAGTTGGAGCAATGCGTCCATAACACTATATATAGACTGGCCAGCAGCGCAATATATGCCATCGTTACATGTGTCCAAGTCAATCTCGACAAAAACCACACCAAATGCGATATAGTCAAGCTGCCATCAATTAGCTTATTAAGTCTAAACTTGTGTGCGAATGCATACAGAAATTTAACAACCTGTCGAGAAGAGGCCAATTAAATGACAGACTCTATAAGAAGAAAGAGAAAGAAACCATGCTGTGGAAAAGGGGATCACACTCTTAAAGAAGAATTAAGGAAACTAGGGGACTTCCTATCTGGACATTGTAGACTTAAGCAAAACCTAAGAAGAAGGTCTCTTCAGACTGAAATCCCAGAACATGTGCTAATAGAAAATTGACTACTAAAATAAGAAAATTCTGTGAGGAAAACTGTTATGAGGGAATAACTCTTCAAGGCGTTAGTAGGGGGCACAATAGACCAATAGATCGCGGTGCAAAATATACCCCTTCTTCAAATAATATTAATAGCTACCGAAATAATTCCAAACAATGCCTTGGAAACTCTAACTATGCAGAACCCGAAGCAATCTAAGACATCAGAAACGATTCCCTCTCCTAACTAACTTGTACATATTACATTACTATAATAAAATACATATGTACATATGTATATACTTACTGTAATACTTTCCTCCATTACTATTGACTGACTTACCCTGGTGTTTAATTTTTTTTCGAAAGGATGGTAAAGATTTGTTTTTCTGACGTCATGAAGTTTATTGAAGGTGATTGTTTTGGTTTGTGTAATGATAGAGGCACTTGTTTAAGTGACTTACTTTTTAGAGGCATCAACGGATTCAGTGTGGGCGACTACTCTTGTGTGGGAGACTACGAACGCAATTGTTGTTTAGTATTCCTCTTTTATGATTATGTATGTTTGACATGATTGTAGTTGTACATAATTAATTAATTTTTTATAAGTCTCAACGTTACAAAACCCAAAACCACTCCACTTTGGTTTTCATTTCAATAAATACATACCTTCCACAAGAAACTTCATCCAAAGCTTTATATTTTTGATCGATTAGCTTAGTATTTAGTGGGGCATTTCATTTTGATAACATGTAGGCTAGACACATTTAAAGCTTGAAGGTTTAATTGCTCCAGGGTAGACTTGCGAATGTCATTCATTCAGTTTTGCTCGAATTGACACCAAGACCACTCTTTGTGGCGCAGGTGCTTATCTTTCTTTAATGTTTTCTTAAAGTTCCCGTGCGATTGGCATTAAGTGGCCTCATGAAGCACTTTGACCTCATAGAGATCTTTTGTTCTACCCTCTTAAGAAATTTTTAGTATAGTATTGCTTACTAGCTGAAATTAAGTCTATGAATGAATTGTTTAATTGTTTCAGCTGAGAAGGAAGTAACGATAGATGGGGAAGTAATGCTTTCATGAAAATCTTTAACCTAGCCCCTGCAATGGCGGTACATTCACACAAAATATATGCAGAAGCTTCAATACCCTCAAAACATAATCGACAAAGTCCAGATCTTGCCTTTATACAGGGTGTCCCAGTTAAGAAGGTCAATCCTTTAAGGGAAGATTCCTGAAGTTCCGGCGAACAATAGTTCAGAAGTTATGCTATTAACAGTGGTTAAACCTCTAAATCGGAGGTGCCTCACTTCAAGGGGCTATAACGGTAAATGCAGTGAAAATAGATCCCCCCCTGCCATACGATTTTTTGTTCGCCAGAACTTCAGGAATCTTCCCTTAAAGGATTGACCTTCTTAACTGGGACACCCTGTATTTGTTTATAGCTAGAATTTCTTTTATCCGTTTTTTTTTTGAGATTGATGAATTTCTTGTCATGTTTTAACCTTAAGTTTGTGATTCAGTAAGAGAGCTTTTCTTTCACTTCTCTTTTTCTGAGGTAAACTACAGAAGGGTACCAGATTTGGCTAGTCCAGAGACCCATATTAGTGGGGTTTTATTGCGCCCTGCTCTACGACGGAAAAAACAAAATACAAAATACCTACTTCGAGAAATTTTCAGTCAAATAATAAGATAAACCAGTTAGCTTATTGAGTTACATTGAATACATAAGTACATATGTACATATATCGTAGCGACACCAACCTAGTTAAAAAGGTCGATATACAATGACTAAGAGGAGTGGATCGTACAGATCAGATGGACAATAAACCTCCAGCAGGGAGAGTCTTAGCATCCAGGCCAAAGGAACTGCGCAATAGAAGAAAGCTTTACCTAAGGTGGCGGGAATAGGATCTCAACCAATTTGGTGTAAGAAATTGATTTCAGTCTGAATCCCTGAAGAAACCACAATATTAATTTACGCTGCACATTCTTTGTTAGGGTTAGAAAGGAAGTCAAGATATCTAACTATCCGTTTCTACAGTAATTTTTCTGTATTAGTTAAACAGTTCTCATCAAAATTGCTGAATACAGCACCTATGTACATACATTCATACATGATCATACAGATTAAATACGTATGAGAGAGTGACTCCAGTTCACATATTCATTTATGTACATACATAAAAAGTCTTTAAAAATGATTGTCATATTATTAAGAGACAAAAATCTCTCGTTCGTGTTTAAAATCCAACTTTGTGCTCTTAAAAAATTGAAAGTCAATGCAGACTAATCACGGAAGGTGATGTGGAGCAATTGTGGGAATGAAAACGGTTACAAATGTGGAGATTGTGTACCGACTACTTGTGTACTAGACTTACACTTGCATGGGAAAGTTATGCAAATGTTATGTGTGTGGGTAACGCTGATGACGACATTTAATACTACACTTTGGAACGAAAATAACTATGTACAACAGCTCCGAAACGATTGACCTTATGTTGGCCAATGTATTCTTACTTCGCAACATTACACAAGGACTCACCTTGGCGAGAGTGTTGGCAGAATAATTCTTTTGTATAAAAAGTGATATTTTTTATACCAAATACTATAGGTTCCTATAGTGGCTTTAATATTATTTATGATGAAAAATTAATTTTATAATCTAAAAAAGTTACAATGATAACCTATCCCTCTGGTGGTGCAATGAAATGATGAATGAATATAAAAATAGACCCAAAAGATAAAGAGCTACTTCTTCTGACGCATTACACATTTTATTTTATCTGCTGCCATTTTTGATATTAATTCAATTCATTGCTCCAAGACCGTAAACGTGGTCTTTGATAAGCTCAATCTCTTAAACCAATGCAGCTTATTTGAGGTGGAAATCATGTCGATACCTTGTAATACTTGGAATGTAATGTAATGCCTGTCAGGGATATTAGCGTCTTCACTGACAGTCAAGCACCAATCAAGTCTCTGTTATCGAGCTCTTTCTCTTCAAAGGCCGCATTAAACCGTCGTTTGTTTCTCGAGACGAAGACGACCAGTTCAATATTCACTTATGCTACCCATAGCTACCTTCCGAGTACTTGTAAGCATCTATTAGAGCGTCCATTAGCAAGACCAATACAGATATGATATATGGTCTAAGCTGGATCAGAAATGTAGTGCTGAGTTAGTAATGTCAAAGCAATTACAGATCAACGATGTAGAAAACCACGTAAACCGTTTTTCAAATCACTCTAATAATACACCCACTATTCATAAAGAACATATATTTACTCCACATTGCGCATTGAACTGCGTGTTATCCAGCGTCTCGTGGCATATCTGGATCAGTTTCCAGTCAGGTTATCAGTGCTATCACTATATGGGCTGCTTCAACATATGAATTTGAATCCCAGGTCAATAATGATCGTCAATAATGAGCCAGGGTATTTTAAAAGAGTTGGTGGGTCCTTAATAGGCAGGGTTCATATCCCCGAAGAAGGTTGCTGACTCCGGAGAATCCAGCCCTTTGTCCTAGGGTTATAAAAGGGAACTAGTCCTCCACGTTGGGGGTTGTGCATATGGGTAACTTCACTACCACGGAAAAAAACATATATTTGCGAAGCAATCAATGACCTCGGAAAAGGTGATCTTACTGTTGATGACGCCGGCAAACGAAACAAGGACAACGACTTTTAGATTTGCACGTAGAAAGTTCGAACCCTTAAAAGGCCGAACAACCCGCAGAGATCCGGGTCTGCTGCTATAATGCAGATATCACCACAATTCAGGAAGTGCGATGGGATGGATGAGCCGGGCAAAAAGAGAATGAAAACTACGACATTTACTACGGTGATTACCATAGATAACAGAAGCAGCACTTATTCGGATACGGATTTGTCATACACGGCAGACTTGGCACGAAGTCTTGAGCTTCCGAAACGTGAGAACGTCTTATTGCAATCTGCATCAAGGTTCGTAAACATAAGCATAATATGCGCTCATGCCCTTTTTATGCACAGAGAACAAGAACGACGCCACCAAAGACTGTTTCTACGAGATCTTCGAAAAAACATACATACATATGAGCTATGTCCTAAGTATGACAAGATAGGAAAGGAGGACATCTTTGGTAAGCACAGCCTACACAATACCACGTCTGGCAACGGATCTAAGCTTATTCACCTTGCGGCGGGCGAAACGTCACTATAGGAACAACACGGTGTTCTCATCTCAATATCCGGTCAATCAAATTGATCACACTGCGATCGACGCAAGGCATGACTCTAGTGTCCTGGACGTCCGAACATTCCGAGCAGCCAACATCGACTCGGATCACTACCTTGTTGCAGCCAACCCAAACGGCACAACTAAGGAGAACTACTGTGAGAAGATTTGACGTCGAAAAGCTGCAATCGTAAGAGATCGCCAGAATCTTCTATGCACCTTATGCCGGCTGCCAACATCAAGTGCCTATGACCAGTGGCAATACTGCCAAACTTGCCGCCAGAATTGCAGGGTTTCACCTGACCACTATTAAGAAACCCCTGGTTTGAAGAAAAATAACGGCAGGCACATGCAGCTAAACAAGAGGTGCTGCAAGGAAGGACGAGGGCTGCTCGAGAGCTCTACGATCAGAAGAGACAGGAAGAACATCGGCTTCTTCGAAAGAAGAAAATGACCATAAGAAGCGCGCTAACGAAGATATTGAGAGATTATACTCCAGGAATAATACACGGAAAATTTACCAACAGGTAAAAAGAACGTGTCAAGCCAACAAGACAGTTGGTACTGAGAATATGGAAAAGCTTTTTCTGCAGACTGTATAACGGCGATGAAGACCAATATTTTGCTGTCAGGTAGAATGAATTTCAATCTAGATGATGATAGCCACAACTTCCGTCCACCTGATCAAAACAAAGTGAGGATAGTAATATTCAAGTTTAAATCCAACAAGCCGAGCTCTTCAAAGAAACTGGAAATGACCTGATAGACAGCATACACCAAATCATTTCTAAAATTTGGTTAGATGAGTTTATGCCTGATGAATGGAATCTTAACAACGTTTGCCCGATCCACAAGAACAATTGCAGAGGGTATCAGTATCCTCAACATCGCGTACAAAATCCTATCTGCCATATTGTGTGAATGTCTGAAGGCATTCGTCAACAACTTGATTGGTGGTTTCAGACTAGAAAAGTCCACAATCGATCAAATCTTCACACTTCGGCAACTCCTGGAGAAAACTCAATACGTCCAAATAGATACCCACAAGCTTTTCATCGATTTTAAGGCCGCATATGACAGCATCTATTGAGACGAGCTATACAGAGCCATGTCTAGTTTTAGCAAACTCGTCAGATTGTGCAGAATGACGATGGAGAATTCTCGCTGCTCCATTAAGGTCTTTGATGTCAAAAAAGAATTAGGTAAGGTGATGCGCTGTCATGTGATTTTTTTAACTTCATAAGAATTGTGCGAAACTCACAAGCCAACACTGGACGCACAATCTTTCAAAAATGTCGACATAGTTTGGAGAACTCAGCGGGCTGTTACCGGTGTGTTCGCTGGTATTGAAACGGAAGCTGCCAAAATGGGATTGGTGGTAAACGAGGGCAAAACCCGTATATGGTGTAAAAAGAAGAGACAGCTATACCTATGAGGTAGTAAGGAACATTGCCTAACTTGGCTCTGCTATTAATTCTGAAAACCACACCTCAATAGAAATAAGACTCTTGCCAATCTCTGTGTCTTTGGGCTAAGAAGGTAGTTGAATATAGAAGTCCTATACCGAATAACTAAGGATACTCTATATAAGACCTTTATCATCCCAGTCCTTTGGACTTTATCGTAAACGAATGAAGGTATGCTCGATCGTTTCGGGAGAAAAATTCTTCGTTAAATTTTTTGTTCCGTTTACGTTGACGGGCTTTGGAGCATGGGATTCAACGACAAACTATATGAGTTGTACAGGGACATGGACTTAGTCAAAAAACTGCGCATCAGTCGTTTGAGACGACTAGGACATGTAGAGCGAATGGACACCAGAGCTCCGGCTCGTAGTGTCGAATCAGACTCGAAGGGACAACGCAGTAGAGGAAGACCTCGCCTTAGGTGGCGCGCATAAGTATAAGGGGACATCAACCGACTTGGAGTCCGCAACTGGAGGTAGTGCGCTAAGTACCGGGTTGGTTGAGGGCCAGGTTCACCCCGAACTGTAGCGCCACCTATGTAAGTAAGTAGGCCGATAGTTTTAACAAGACATACCCTCACCTTTTTTGAAGGCTCTGGTTACTCCAGTTGAACTGCTGTTTCTAGGAGGTTTGGAGATTTTTATCGTTGCATAGTCGAACTTTGAACTTGGATGCAACAAGAAAGTGGTCAGAGACGACGGGAGACCCTATGAATATTTACACATATTAAATACGTTCCTCTCATCTATTAGCACGTGGTCAATTTCGTTGATTGTACAACATTTATTTATCTACAAATTTATTTATTTAAACTTTACTCTTTTTTACTTGCACCTATACCTATAGGGCAAGTATTGGTTTCGTGAAAAATTTCGAACTCGAGATTTTAATCAAACTTAACATTACTATGATGGAGAAGTCCAAAAAAAGTGGGTCCGCCAATTCCGTCTGTCTGTCGGTCTGTCTGTATATTCAATTGCAGCCTAAACGGCTGAACGGATTTGCTTCAAACTTCATATCTGGAGTCCGTGGGATAATCCCTAGAGGCGAAATTGGAATTTTCATTCTAACCTCAAAATTAAGGGTACTTTTCTTAAGACCGATTTTACTAAAAATGGATTTTCTCGATAACGGCTCTAACGATTGTTATAAAATTTCGAAAATGCGTATAACGGTAATTTTACAAATTGACTGTTTATCGTCTATTTCTTCAGCGATTGGGCTTAAAATCAATATCTAAGGTGAGTATGATAAATGCAAAAATATTATATACCAAGGTTTGGAAGTACCACTCCTACTTTTAAAAAATTTTACTTTTTTACTAGAAATCGAACATAATTCTTTTGAAAATCTCTATAATTCACCTTAACATCATATATGGCCGCGCCCACTTTAAAATGGCGTTTTCACAAAAACAACTTGAATTTCAGTGCTTATACGATTATAAACTTATAGCATTAAGGTGCAAATACTTACGACCCAGTCGTGCACTTTATTTATTTAAGTTAATCTCTAAATGCACAAAAATATCGGAGCCTAAATCAAGTGAAATAAATTATTTTTTTTTTGAGAAATGTGTACACACGTCATATATCCATCCACATACATACATACATGCATATACATTGACTTTTGCATGGAAACAACACGGTCCCTGCCGTCAGGCAATGTGTTTTGTTAAAGGTGAAGTTCATCTGATATTTGGATTTCATCAGGTGCATTTCGTATTCTAGTTCGACTTTGTTGACCTTTGAGTATCTCACTCCATGTTTTGTGCTCGTTGTATCTCGTTCATTATTGATGACATGCGTGTTAAAAAAAGAATATAAAGTTCATTAGTATGGTTATGAGAGGATTTATATATCACTTGCTATTTTAAGAGGCAAACATCTTTGAGATTTTTGATGACGATTTTAATGTGATGAATTTGCTGTTTCCCTTATTTTTAGAAGTACATAGTACTATGTATTATACTAACTACGCTAATCAGTTCAACATGTGTTGCCGCTGTGTATAGACACAACAGTTCGGTTCTGTATCCGCTTTTTTTACTTCTACTGATCGAACCCAGAGTTACTAAATAGACCAAGAGTTCCAATAATTTTTTGGAATGAGATATAACCAAAAAATATGCATCTGAATAGAAGATCTGGAAATATATAAGTAAATTCAAATACACCCATCTGGTAGGATTCTGTTTTCGATTTCATGTAAAATAGTGAAGTTATGAAAAAGTGTGTATAGGGCGGATTTAAAAAAGTTTGAACTTGTACTGATTTTCTTTCTTAAAGCCCAGATATGAAATCTTAATGGCCAAAAAGTTATGACATATGGACGGATGGACATATGTAGCTCTATCGTTTTCGCTATGATACTGATCACAAATATACATACAGTGTGGAGCATAAGTCATGGTACCCTGCGATAATTTTCGCAAGTAATGGAAAATCTAATTATTAGGATACAAAATCTAAAATACTTCTTAATTTTCATTTGTAATAAAGTGTGTTCTTTAATTTAACAAAAAAAATAATAACGTAATTCACGTAAAATAAAAAATAGTTGTAATATTTCCTTCAAATCCATTAAACTAGCGTTGCAAAAGTCTTGGTACCCTTGGAAAATTAAAGACATTTGTTAGCTTTTGTTTTAATTTAATGTTCAAAACCAATACCTAATATTTAGTAGGAAATCCTTTAAGTTTTAAAACCTCCTTTAAACGGTTGGGCATGGATTGCACAATCTTAACATCTAAGGCAGTGTGTTTGGGATCGTTATCTTGTTGGAAGTAAAAAGTGTACCCAATTTTTCCGCACTTGTTTGAAGGTTTGCCTTAAAAATATTCAAATACACTTCCTTATTCATAATCTCGTCAATTATGACTAAATTCCCAACAACAGCAGACGCCATGCACCCCCACACCATAACACCACCACCTTTATGGTGTTCTTTGGGTTCAGTGCTTCGCCTTGTCTCTTCCACACTTTGAAACATCCATCGGAGCCAAATACATTAAATTTCGACTCATCCGAAAAAATCACGTTGTCCCAAAATTCATTTGCCTTATTTTTGAACTCATTAGCGAAGTCTATTCTCTTTCTCTTGTTTACCTCACTCACAAGTGGTTTTCTGCGAGGTGTACAGGAGTTATAACCAGATCTCTGAATAGATCTTCGCACAGTCCAAGCAGACACGGTTTTGCTTAGCGATGTTTCGATATCTGCAGCTATTTTTGGGGCACTTTTGAATGGATCTTTTTGAATGATAGCCACGATTTTCCGGTCATCTCTTTCGGTAAGCTTGCGGGGGCGTTCAGATCTAGGCTTATTCTCTACTCTGTTTTCTTTTTCATAGCGATTTATTACCTTCTGTATTGTCGATTTCGATCTTCCTACTATTTCAGCAATTTCACTGTAAGATTTTCCTTGCTTGTGACAATTTAAAATTATCTCCCTTTCTTCTACCGTTAATTCTTTTCTGTTCATTTTGTAATTTTAACTTTTGTGTAATTTCGCACGTACAGATGAAAGTTCTACCCCAAACTGACTGGTTTTCTCATTGTTTCTTACATTATGACGAAATTCAATTGAACTAGAATTTACCGCTATCTTTATTTACAGTGAAGCCTCAAAAATTCCAAGACTTTAGCACTGCAATTTTTTTGTTTTAGATTACTAAATATGATTTATTTTCTCAAGTTTGTAAATTATCATTACTTTTTGTTTGTTAAATTAAGGAACACACCTGATTACAATTAGGAATTCCAAAGTATTAAAAATTTTGGTCTTATTACCATATTTTAATCACCAATTTGTGAAACTTAATGCAGAGTACCATGACTTATGCTCTGCACTGTATGTATATACTTTATAGAGTCTACCTCGATTATTTCTCTATGTTACAAACAAAGTGTCAAACTTAATACACCCTTAGGTTAGGATATAGTACCTCAACTGGAGATTGGGTAACCAACCCCTTTGGAAGGTTGTTGGTGGCAGCGAACGAGAGAGGGGAGAGGAGTGTCTTCTCACTAGGACACCTTCTGTTGCTTCAGGCGACGGCGGACGAATTCTCTAGATGGAATCAACGGTGGCGTCAACCAGTTCCAGTTAGGCCGAACTAGTAGGTATTAGGTCCCTTTTGCCTGGGAACCAAAAAGATGATTTTTAGGGAAACGCGTCATAAATGATTGGTTTTTGGGGTAAAAAGTGTGATTTTGAAATTTTGATGTATTATCTCTGTCAGTGATGGGAATTTAGTTGGTTAGTGTAGAAAGTGTGGGTGAGTGGGTGGATGATAGTTGATGTGTAATTAGGAAGTGGGAGTGAATATGGGTTTTGTATCTGGGAGTGTGTGTGTGTGTGTGTGTGTGTGCGGATGATGTTGAAAGGATGAGATCTTATCTGTGGGATGAGTAATTCGTGATCGTTGTTATCTGGGGTGAGTGCGAGAGATTGTAATATGATAGTGTTGATTAGTGTGTGTGTGACATGGCATGGATATTTGTTTATGTTATTTTAATGGTTTTTTTTAAATTGTTTTTGGATATAGTTGGAGCGTTGGATTGTGTGATCATGTTGTTGGAGTTTTTGTTTGGTTGAGAGAATGATGCGAATTTTTGGAGGATGAGTGAGAGGGGAATGGAGATGGTTTTTCGTTATCGGGGAGGCTGTGTGTGATGACGATAGATGGTTTGTATTTTGTTAATTGGGTGTGCTGGCGTGTTGTGTCATGAATTTTTTGTCAGCGTCATAATCATCTGTATTATTTGTTGTTGTTGTTGTTTTGTTGGATATTGCTGGAGCATTGGAGTGTGTGTGGGATATTGTGTAATTGCGAAGCACAGTATGTGGATGAGTAATTTCGACGGATGGGTGAGGGAATATGTGGATAAGGGGGGGGATGTTTTTGGATGTAATCGTGAGTAATTCATGATCTACCGATCGTTGAAATCAACCAGCATCGGGGTGGTGTTACTACTTAGATGGGAGACCGTGTGTAGTTGTGAAAATGAATTTGGTTTTCAGATAAAACCAGCAGGAACAAAGCAAAGCAAACCTTCTGAAAGATAAAATACAAAATTGGTTTTACAATAAAACCACCAGGGTCTGGTTTGGTTTGCAATCTCTATCTAATAATAATATTTATTGTGAAATAGTTTAAATTTGTATGTGCTCCCTATGAACTCCCTAAAGAAAAAACAATAAAACTTTTTAATAGTTCTGTTTTATTTATTATTCAACATTGATCAAATCCATGTATCCATTCTTTTCATTTATAATTTTACACTTAATTAGTTCATTAACATATGGTCTAAATATTCTATTTTTATAATTTGTCCAGTTCAATACTCCTTCTGTATTATTGGGCAATCGAACAAGATAGCCTACCCCATATGTACTTAGGATAGTACACTCCAAGAGTAAATCTTTTTCTTCTATTTCCATGATGCTGTTACCATGTCTGATTTCTGCCTGTTGATAACCTGATGACTTTCTAAGTTTCGTGGTTTAACCATAACTAACTTCCCATGTTATCCATGAATTATGTTTATTAGAGAAACCAAGCCATTTTACATATACTTGGTCACCTTTAGATTTCAGCACTTTTTCCACAAGGAATACATCGGGATGATTGGTTTTCTGCAATTCCTTTTCATAGAAACCACCTTGAATGGGTTGGCCTTGAAAATCATTCAATTGGTACTTGATAGGATGAGTCATGTTAACCTTTCTTATCGTGAAAATTTCCGTTGACCAATTGGGCGTGTAACCTTTCTCAAATGCATGTTTAAATTTACTTATTCGAACTTGATCGTCAACTTTTAATTTGCCATTTTGTGCATGTTTGATGTGTTTGTAAGCTGATAATAATAGATCTTTAGAATTCTTGTTATTCACCTCAACTGGTCGCATTTTTATTGTTCTATGTATAGAGTTATTATATTCATGGAGTATGTTTTTTAGAATGGGTAGCCATTTATAGTTGCCATTAAAACTGAATTCTCGCCACATTTTCTCCTTAAGTGTCCTATTGAAGCGTTCAACAATTGATGCTTTCAATACACTATACGTCGAATAATGATTAATCTTGTGCGTCTTCATTATCTTCATTATCACGGTCTTTAAATATTTGTATCCTTTATTCTCTTCACTGTAAGGTATCATTTCTACCAAATCTGCTTGCCATAAATCGTCGAATCCCTTAATTATAACTCTACGTCTAATGAAATGTCTTCGTGCAGGCTTATGAAGCTGCTCAACAACATTTCATTTACTCATCATGGCAAAGAGTGAACAAAAATAAACAAATTATTTTTCTTTTATTACCATTTTTTTTTTTTTATTGGAAACTTTTTTACAGATTCTCTAAAAACATTTTTTACTTCTGCTCCTTTAGTTTCTGGTATGGTATTGTCTCCTTCTCTTTAGCCTCTGTTGTAGACTTCGATTTAATACTGAAACTTTTGAGTCCGTACTGCAACTTTTTCTGAAGGGTTTCCTTCATGGAAATATTATTTTTAGCTCCGCTTTTATCCATCGTATACCAACAATCTATTGAAAATAACTGATACCTGATTTCAATCAAAACGCTTTAAATAGTAAAAACCTTATTAACTCATCAAATGTATAAAAAAAAAAAAAAAAAAACAGAAGAACATGTGAATCTCTTTTACAATTCTTTATTTTTCAATCTTTGATATAATGACATCAATTTTTTTATTCTAATCATTTTGTTTTCAAGCATATAGCATGCACAGGTGTCTGGTCCATCCTTGCATAAATTTGAAGACCATGCACAGTTGACAAAGTGACATCCATGAACAGATCTAGTGCAAGACACGTTTTCGAAAGTTCTTAGAAAAGATATACATCCTATAATTTCATGGTAATGCTCCTCTAGTAAAAGTTGTTGATTGGTTTTTAAAAATTGTAAAATCTGATCGAAAATTAAAGATGTATTTATATTAGACATCATTTCAGTTGAACTTGTAGATATGTACTGATGAGTTTGAGTTACTTTAATCAAATTTAAATAGGTGTATAGTTTTCTCTTTTCTTATTAACTTCTACATGACTCTCTTCGAGTTTCTTTTCAATGTGGTCCTTTAATTTCTCGAGTATATCGAGGAAATAGTTTCTAAACTTATCCAACATTTTGAGTACATTCAAATTTTGTTCATCAATGTATTTCCGTAATACTTTATCATATATTTCAAGTTTTTCATCCATACCATGAAGACATCTTTTAAATTCCTTACTCATATGGCTATCAACATACATACTTGCAGCATCATCAACGTCGATGGGTTCTGTAATATTCTTCAAATTTCTATGTCTCCCATCAAAGAATCCATTTAAATGTAGTTTTAAGGCCAATTTAGCTTCGTCATTTACGGTCTCCATGGGCGTGTTATAATTACTATCAACATACTGACGAAGAATTAAAATTGTTTTATCTTGAAAATCAATACAATTGTCTATATATTCCTTGTTGGCTGCTTGGTCCAATGTAGAGGGTTTTCCAACATTGTTTAAACACTTTCCTTCAATGCCAAAGTCACCAGTAGATAATATCTTAAATCCCTCTCCAGGGGGCCCTTGAGGACCAATTGTTGAACTGTGAACCTGATTGAAGCTCCTTCCGAACTTGTCAACACTCATTTTGTTTATAACGATTTGTCTGCTAGAATTGATGTTAATATATGATATTTGATTCGCGTAGCTCTTCCACAATTGAGTTTATCTCATTTTGGAGATTGTTATTACCAGCTTTTTGAGATGCAATTAAAAGCCTTAATCTATCAACCAGTTCATTGGGATTATCCCAATACACATAATCAATGGGATTGTTAGAGTATGTCATTGCAGATGAATTGCTATATGATTTACCAATTTTTGTTTTAATGTTCTGTGATTGATCCTGAATTAAAGGGTGAATAATATGTTTATACTTTTGACCTTTGTTACCTTTAATTTGGGAAGTACTATCATAGTTTCTCATATGCACATTCGATTTTGTAATATTTTTCGATATTGTTGTAAATCCTCATCAGTATACCGTGATTTTCTAGGGTTTTTACGTAAAATCAACTCATAGAGTCCATCTGTTCCATTGAAGATTTCATCGTCAATAACGAAATCATGGTGTTCGTTGATTGAAAATGTTGATATACCTAGTTTCGTTGAATTTGATTGCGAATCGAAATGTGGACCATAGATCTTGTCACGATTCTCATTTGATGGTGATGGTCGATTGAATGGAGTATTTTGACTGAGACTATCGTTATAGAAATTTGTGGGTGTTCTAAATGAAGGATCTTTATCTATTGTTGCTGAAGTCGATAACAATGGTTCCAAAGATGAGTACTCGAAACTCTTCTTAAATTGTTCTTTTTCTTCTGGTGGGCTTTGAAATTTTAATCGTCTTTAAACTGTTTCATTTATATCTTTCATTTTATTAGTATTTTGAGTATCCTCACTCTTGACCTTTTTCGAGACTTCTCTTAAAGGTTCAATTATTGGTTTAAAATTATTTTCAAAGTCTGTTTCTTTCATAGTTTTTCCAGTTTTGAGGAACATATATTTCTTCTTTAAAGCATTTCTAGTTTTTATGAGATCCTTAAGTATATTTTCATTGATATCTATATTGGTTTGTGTGTGTGTGAATGAATTGTAAACCGGGGTGTTCTCAACAGGGGTGTTGTTTCAACAGGGCTGTTCCTTCAACAGGGCTGTTCTCAACAGGGCTGTTCCTTCAACAGGGCTGTTCACTCAACAGGGCTGTTCTCAACAGGGCTGTTCCTTCAATAGGGTTGTTCCAAATAAATTAATTCCAAATAGAGATGGTTCATAAGAGCGGTTATCTGTTGTATGTGTACTCATGTAAGCAGTTGTTGAATAACTGAATAGGTTTATATAATCACAATGTCTTTAAATGATTTATTATATCGTCCTTCACCTACACTGCAATCTTTGTTAATAACCAAGAACCCCTACGCATCTTTCCAACAATTTGAGCACAATTCTCTGAATTGACTGAATGTCATATCGGAATTTATATGATCATTGTATATATGCTTAAGGTTGAGTTCATCTTGCTTAAAAATAACTATGTAGTTTGCATTGTCTCGAATCAGATGCTTTGGTATGTGTGTATACGACTGACACAATTAGAAACTATCAACATCACTATGACGACCCATACAAAAATAGTCTCGAATGTTATTTTGTTTATCATAAGCCACATCATCAAATAGAAATATTGAATTGCGTTTTGCTTTGGAAGGGGGTATAATTTCACAATTATTTGTAAATTCATTATATTCCATGCCTTTGATAGACTTTATTAGTTTTCTTAAGTATGCATATTTTGCCTGGTGCAGAGATTTTGAATATATATATATGTTTTCAAATTTCAATCCGTTAGGGTCTCCTGGACCCTTAATGCTTAATGCTTAACATGACATTTGTTTTACCGCAGTTTGAAAGACCCACAATTATTCCACGAATACTATTGGGGAAAAATGCACCATGTTTCTTTTTATCCCGAGTTTTATTATCAAAGTTTTTAACTTTAATAACATCTACTTGTTTTATGAACCTCATTTCGGTGAATGGCATTATCCTTTATAAAACATTGTGTTTTATAGATAGGAAATTCATACTTGATCAAACGATTCAACAGTGAAGAAGTAATATAAAATGATTGATCATAGTGTGAAGCCCGGCAGTAAGAAACGTACATTCCAAGGGTATGGATTACTGAATTCCTTAATCAATAAATTACCAATTGAATTGCATCTTCCCACATATAATTTCTGTGGACCTGGAACTAAATTAAAAGAACGAACGAGGTGAACGAGGAATTAATCAATTGGATGAAGCTTGTCGTCAGCACGATATTTCATATGCTAATACTAAAAATTTAGACGATCGACATATTGCTGATAAAATTCTAACTGAAAAGGCGTGGCAGAGAGTAAAAGCAAAAGATTCATCAATACCAGAAAAATTAAATAGTCTACTGGTTACGAATATGATGAAAGCTAAAACCAAGCTCGGTATGGGTTGTCAACCTAAAAATATCAAAGGGAAGAAAAGAAGTTCACGTTCCAAGTGCAAAAGGAATAATCTATTTAAAAAGGCACTTCAAGAGGCTGGTAATGCCATTAAGAATTCAATAAATGAAGATCCAAATACACTTGCAAAAAGTGCTTTACAAGCAGCTAAAAGAGTTATTAATAACAAACGAAAGAGCATTGCTATTCCACGAGTTATACCATTGCCAAAAGTTGGAGGTTTTTTACCACTGCTACCTATCTTAGCTGCATTATCAACTGTTGGGTCGGTAGCTGGCGGAACTGCTGGAGTAGTTAAAGCAATAAACCACTCAAGGGCTGCCAAGAAACAGTTGGAGGAGAATAAGCGTCATAATCAAGCAATGGAAGCAATACAAATAAACCAAGGCAAAGGACTTTATCTGCAGCCATACAAAAAGGGGTTTGGTCTTTTTCTAAAACCACGAGATTCAAAAAAATTTTAGATTCGCTACCTAATCGCCCTCTCACCAATGTTGATATTATGAAATTCGGGAAAATCAATATACCCAACTTTCGTGGCATTTACATGAGAGATAAATTGCCAATGAGACCATTTGAGAACGAATGTGGTATTATTAATTTAGATAATGAGAGTGGACCAGGATCACATTGGGTAGCATATATTAAATTTAAAAAGATTGTAAAATATTTTGATAGTTTTGGTAATTTGAGGCCACCTCTAGAAATTGTAAAGTATTTAGGTAAGAATATTCATTATAATTATACCAACTGTCAAAATTTTAATACATTTATATGCGGTCATCTATGTTTGAAGTTTCTAATTGAACAAAATATAAATAAATAAAGCAAAGAATTCAAAAAGTGTTTCATTTTCACAGCAATGTCGTTAACATTCACGTTAAGCGGAAGCAAATCTACCCTCTTCCGCCAATTCTCCTAAATTCTTACTATGTGTGCGGATTGGTGGACTTTCAAACCTACAACTCTATACCTAATGTAGATGTTTTTATACCCTATCCTAAGGGTATATTAAGTTTGACACATAGTTTGTAACATAGAGAAATAATCGAGATAGACCCTATAAAGTATATATATTCGTGATCAGCATCAATAGCGAAATCGATTGAGCGATGACCGTCCGTCCGTCCGTCCGTCCGTCCGTATGTCACCGCTTTTTGGGCCTTAAATTTTGAGCTAGGATGATGAAATTTCATATCTGGGCTTCTGAGAAAAAGATACAGTACAAGTGTAAAAATTTTTGAAATCCGCCCACTGCCACGCCCACTTTTTCATAACTTCACTAAATTATATGAAACCGAAAAATTTTGTTAAGACCAAATATTTAGGCATTCAGATTCCCTACAATCCACCCATACAAAAGTTTTGGCCACGCCCACTTTTTGGGGGCGTTTTCATCACAAAACCGATTTTTGGGCCTTAAATTTTTAACTAGGACGCTGAAATTTCATATCTGGGCTTCTGACGAAAAGATACAGTAGAAGTGTAAATTTTTTTTACATCCGCCCACTGCCACGCCTACTTATTTATAACTTCACTAAATTATATGAAACCGAAAAATTTTGTTAAGTCCAAATATTTAGGTATTCAGATTTCCTACAATTCACCCATAGAACAGTTTTGGCCACGCCCACTTTTAGGGGGCGTTTTCATCAAAAAACCGATTTTCATGAAATTTCACATGTAACATCCTCTAACGTTCGACGTTATAGCCATATTTGAGTACCAAATGCAATTTGGGCATGAGCACTTTATAGAAACGAGGATAGGGTATCATACGATCCGTTCCAGACGGATTGTAGCTTTTCTGTATGTTTAATAACTTATTTCATTTTGATGATACCGTGCTAACACTTCCTGTGGGATCCTATGAGATTGAAGATATAAATAACCGCGTCCAAGAGTTTGTCAAAATACATAATAGTAATAGTAAAGATGACGCTAACAAAATATCAATCAAAATAAAAGCAAATAATAATACTTTGAAATATGAAATCGACAGCACTATAGAGATTGATTTCTCACAGCCCAACTCTATTGGATCGTAAATAAATTACATGAATCAGATCTGTACGTCAACATAAATAGAGTAAGTATTGTGCGAATTGAATGTAATTTAACTGATGCAACATATATCAATAATCGACCTGCTCATATACTACATGAATTTGCAGTTAAGGTCAGTCCTGGATATAAAATAGTAGAAGTTCCCAGAAATGTCGTCTATTTGCCCGTGAACACGAAGAGGATAAGTTCTATAACATTGAATCTCCTAGATCAAGACTTAAATCTTATAAACTTTAGAGGCGAAACCATAACAGTGCGATTGCACCTTAAATCACAATAATGATAATATATGACAGCTCATCTCACATCTCTAATTATAAAAGAGCAGGTATTCCCATGAAACCTGTTACTATGCAATCAACGTCTGATAAGAGAACATCAAAACTCACTGTACGAAATCAACAGTTTCTATTATCACAAGGGCACAAATTGAAAAATTAATCAAATCTTTCAAAGTCATGCTGAACATTTTCGAAAAACCAAAGTTTGAGGAGAGTATCTCAAAATTGGAATATCACACATACTCGCCGTATTTAAATAATTTCGAGAAAAATGACATTATACAAATTTGTGTTCAACATCAAAATCTTAATATTCTACCTTCAGAAAGTTACATTTATATTGAAGGTAGTGTATCGAAAACCGATGGAACGGCAGTCGCGAATACAAAACTTATAAATAATGGAGTGGCTTTTTTGTTCGATGAAATTCGCTATGAATTAAATGGTGTCGAAATCGATAGCAATCGTAGTGTTGGTATCACTTCAACTATTAAAAATTATATTTCCTTAAATAAACATACAGAAAAGCTACAATCCATCTGGAACGGATCGTATGATACCCTATCCTCCTCTCTATAAAGTGGGCGTGGCCAAATTGCATTTTGTACTCAAATATAGCTATAATGTCGAACGTTTGAGGATGTTGCATGTAAAATTTTATCAAAATCGGTTTTTTGATGAAAACGCCCCCAAAAAGTGGGCGTGACCAAAATTGTTCTATGGGTGAATTGTAGGGAATCTGTATACCTAAATATTTGGTCTTAACAAAATTTTTCGGTTTCATATAATTTAGTGAAGTTATAAAAAAGTAGGCGTGGCAGTGGGCGGATGTAAAAAAAATTTACACTTGTACTGTATCTTTTTCTTGGAAGCCCAGATATGAAATTTCAGCGTCCTAGTTAAAAATTTAAGGCCCAAAAATCGGTTTTGTGATGAAAACGCCCCCAAAAAGTGGGCGCGACCAAAACTTTTGTATGGGTGGATTGTAGGGAATCTGAATGCCTAAATATTTGGTCTTAACAAAATTTTTCGGTTCCATATAATTTAGTGAAGTTATGAAAATGTGGGCGTGGCAGTGGGCGGATTTCAAAAAATTTTACACTTGTACTGTATCTTTTTCTCAGAAGCCCAGATATGAAATTTCATCGTGATAGCTCAAAATTTAAGGCCCAAAAAGCGGTGACATACGGACGGACGGACGGACGGACGGACGGACGGTCATCGCTCAATCGATTTCGCTATTGATGCTGATCACGAATATATATACTTCATAGGGTCTATCTCGATTATTTCTCTATGTTACAAACTATGTGTCAAACTTAATATACCCTTAGGATAGGGTATAAAAATGGACCAGTCGACATTCGCATTGAAATCAAAACATCAAAAAATAATTCCTGCTAACACGTCAGCATACTGTTTGATGTTACATGATCGTATTATAAATTATAATCCATTGAGTCAGATAGTTTCTCGAGAAGTATAATTGTTAGTTGAGGACCAGCTTTAATTGAGGAAACACACATACTCATACCACACAAAATGTATTTTATTTTCGATGCTCAAGGCTTTAAAGGTCAAAATAACAACTTTATCGCTAAGGAAATAGCATTGCTACACAATGGTCAACATCATCATTTCATCTTAAAACCTCCATTCAACTATGATCAACTATCACCAGCACTAAGGAGACAAGCTCATTGGCTTTATCAGAATTACCACGGTTTAACTTGGGACGGTGGATTTATGGAATTCCAAAAAGTTAGAAAATATCTTCGAGAACAGATCAAAAATACTATTGTTTATGTTAAAGGAACCGAAAAATCACAATGGTTGAAGGAGTTACTTCATGATGAAAATGTTGAAATAATGAATATTGAAGAAGCTGGCTGCCCGAGTTTAAAAGAATTGAAACGTCTCCATCCTAATGAAACAAAATGTTTGTCCCATGGCAAATGCTGTGCTTTGCAAAATGTTTACCTGTTAAATAAATTCTTGAGCTAAAATAAAATTATTTTCCTTTTAAATAGCATTTTTGTTTTAATTTTATTAAATATTTATGTTTTTACAAACATGGAGTGCACAAATTATGAATCTTTGAAGAATTTAATATGTGCCAGAAATATGACAACACCATTTTGCCGGTACCGAAACAATCTATTTCCTGTACGAAAATAAAAAACATGCAGAAAAGCTACAATCCATCTGGAACGGATCGTATGATACCCTATCCTCCTCTCTATAAAGTGGGCGTGGCCAAATTGCATTTTGTACTCAAATATAGCTATAATGTCGAACGTTTGAGGATGTTACATGTAAAATTTTATCAAAATAGGTTTTTTGATGATAACGCCCCCAAAAAGTGGGCGTGGCCAAAACTGTTGTATGGGTGAATTGTAGGGAATCTAAATACCCAAATATCTGGTCTTAACAAAATTCTTCGGTTTCATATAATTTAGTGAAGTTATAAAAAAGTAGGCGTGGCAGTGGGCGGATGTAAAAAAATTTTACACTTGTACTGTATCATTTTCTTGGAAGCCCAGATATGAAATTTCAACGTCCTAGTTAAAAATTTAAGGCCCAAAAATCGGTTTTGTGATGAAAACGCCCCCAAAAAGTGGGCGTGGCCAAAAATTTTGTATGGGTGGATTGTAGGGAATCTGAATGCCTAAATATTTGGTCTTAACAAAATTTTTCGGTTTCATATAATTTAGTGAAGTTATGAAAATGTGGGCGTGGCAGTGGGCGGATTTAAAAAATTTTTACACTTGTACTGTATCTTTTCTTCAGAAGACCAGATATGAAATTTCATCGTCCTAGCTCAAAATTTAAGGCCCAAAAAGCGGTGACATACGGACGGACGGACGGTCATCGCTCAATCGATTTCGCTATTGATGCTGATCACGAATATATATACTTCATAGGGTCTATCTCGATTATTTCTCTATGTTACAAACTATGTGTCAAACTTAATATACCCTTAGGATAGGGTATAAAAAGTACAGTTAATATTCATAAAGGATTTTGGTTGTTTAGAAAGCTGTATCATACCTATTTTATTAATCGTCTCTTATATCCATATGGTAGGGAACTATGATCGTCCAGAAATCTACGTTTTTCTGCTCTGGGCTTATATGTTTTTATCTCCGGAATAGTGATAACTTCATGTTCTCGTGTTCGTCGAATGTTTTTTGATAAAATTTGAATATCCTCCGAATTTTCTGCATTAAGTACTGCTTCCTTAATTGACTCAAAATTTACCTTTTTCGATGCTGAGTAATTCAGATTGATTCCTATTACTTTACACACAATATGTTCACTATTGTTTTTTGTACTATAGACCTTATAAGCATAATTCTTAGGACCACCATTAACAAATTCATTAATAAAACTTCCATGACCATAACACTCTAATTCATCAGTCATATCACCTATAAATTCACCAGTCTGTGGGTCACTTTCTCCATCACGACTTACATAAATTACTGAATCAGTATCATAGTATAAAACTCGCTCGCCTAATATTTCCAAGTAATTGTATAGTTTTAGACGAGCTTGTGTGGTTGTATAAGCTGCAATGAATACATTTATAGTTGACAGGGTTTCTGCTTCTTCTTCTTTATACAACCAATTTACTACAATAAGTTCCTCATTTATAGGGAGAATATGACAAACTTCAATAAGTGAACTTGTAAGCATTTGATATAGTTCTGAGGGTGTATTAACTATACTTGTTTTCTGTTGGTTTTCTCTTTGTCCGAATTTACCCCAAAAAGAATTAAGTATAAGTTTAGCAAACGATCTTTTCCCAGGATTGTTGCAAATTTCTGCCGAATCTAGTTTAACATCTTCATTATGTAGAAAATTTGTTACATACTTGTTTCTTTCTTCCTTTGTAGCACATTTATTCGGCCATCCTGATGCTTCTTGTTTCATTTTAATAAATTTATTCATCATTTCAGTGAAAAGACCACCTGTTTTTGCAGTTTTATCATATTGCACCATCGAATATTCCCATATTTCATAAATATCTAGTAACTTATAGCCTTTCTCTATAGCTTTCAAAACCTCGTCAATTACCCAGGTCCCTTGCAAAGCTCTTTCATCATCATCATGGGTGCAACACTCTGCTTGAGATATTTCTTCACTGCATGTCCTACATAGTGTAAACATAAGTTTCTTATTTTGTTTGATGGGCAATACTGGATGTAATAACTGCTGTGGTGGAAGTATTCTACATTTTATAATTCCATTTGTCTTGTTTAAATCCATTCGAGAACAATCTGTGGTGTGAACTTTAGGATGATCCACTGGAAATTTTCCGTATTTACAAACCCATGGATATAGGGAACTTACATCTATGTACTTGATTTTTTCACCTTCCTTGCATTTGTAATAATTATAAGTGTTTCCTGTACGTCCCCCATAAAATGCATCGCGAGGACCTAACGGAGAACAATGGATTAAGGGATGTGCTTTTAAATAGTTTATATCATCAATACTCAACAGTTTTTCGAATTTGTCTTAGTCGATTCGATTTGGCAATGGTTTTTTCATAACGTATGTAGGTTTAATGTGTCATACGGGTCATCGTTTATGGGGGCATGACGATTATTTTTTAAACATGTATGTCCGTGATAATAGCATCCGTGAAACTCAAAAACTTGTTTGGTTTCTTTGCAAAAACCATCAACTTTCACACCGGCTACTACTGCTTCTCGATGTTTAACTGCGTGCTGAATACAACAATTTTGCTTCCATTCCACCCAAACGAGCCATTCAATTGCCTGTTGTGACTGATTATCAGCGTATCTGTACCCTCTTCTAGGAATTAATCCTATAGTTGTTTTGCTTAAGAAAATTACGACGATATACAAGATAACAAGCCGAAGCTATAGTTACAGCTTCCAAAAACGGTTCCACATTGCACTGATCCAAGAAAATATTTCTGAACTTTATACATGCTTCAGACAAGATCTGCACATCACTGACACAGTATTCGAGAAGGTCACGTTGCATATTAAATTCGATGTGTTTATTTTCTTCGTACCATTTGAAGAACACATCACGATCATTTATCTTCATGGCATCCGGATTGTAATATTCGGCGGGCGGTAATGGGCCAATATAATTCTCATTTTCTATGGTATTGAAGAAATGTGGAAAATATCCCTTTTTTAATGTTTGTGTTAAATCAAAAGCTTTTGGAAGAATTGCCAAGGCCATGGGGAAATAATTCAATGAATCTATAAACTTCACATTATCCAATTTCATGAGTATTATTTTAGTTCCTCGCATAATCAATTCTGGCTGGAATTTTGTATTTTGTAAGATATAGTTCAAAGTAAACTGGTGATCATACGCTTGACCATTATGAGCCAATACAACGACTTTTTATACCCTATCCTAAGGGTATATTAAGTTTGACACATAGTTTGTAACATAGAGAAATAATCGAGATAGACCCTATAAAGTATATATATTCGTGATCAGCATCAATAGCAAAATCGATTGAGCGATGACCGTCCGTCCGTCCGTCCGTCCGTCTGTCCGTCCGTCCGTCCGTCCGTCCGTCCGTCCGTCCGTATGTCACCGCTTTTTGGGCCTTAAATTTTGAGCTAGGACGATGAAATTTCATATCTGGGCTTCTGAGAAAAAGATACAGTACAAGTGTAAACATTTTTGAAATCCGCCCACTGCCACGCCCACTTTTTCATAACTTCACTAAATTATATGAAACCGAAAAATTTTGTTAAGACCAAATATTTAGGCATTCAGATTCCCTACAATCCACCCATACAAAAGTTTTGGCCACGCCCACTTTTTGGGGGCGTTTTCATCACAAAACCGATTTTTGGGCCTTAAATTTTTATCTAGGACGTTGAAATTTCATATCTGGGCTTCCAAGAAAAAGATACAGTACAAGTGTAAAATTTTTTTACATCCGCCCACTGCCACGCCTACTTTTTTATAACTTCACTAAATTATATGAAACCGAAAAATTTTGTTAAGACCAAATATTTGGGTATTTAGATTAGCTACAATTCACTCATAGAACAGTTTTGGCCACGCCCACTTTTTGGGGGCGTTATCATCAAAAAACCTATTTTGATAAAATTTTACATGTAACATCCTCAAACGTTCGACATTATAGCTATATTTGAGTACAAAATGCAATTTGGCCACGCCCATTTTATAGAGAGGAGGATAGGGTATCATACGATTCGTTCCAGACGGATTGTAGCTTTTCTGTATGTTTTTAATTTTTTTCGTGCATTAAGAATGTGTTCTAAGAATTCCGATATAACATTGTGCCCCTTTTTTACATTAATTCTGCACTTACATGTCTGGCAGAAGCATAGATTATCTTCATTCAGACAGAGGTCACATCTTTGTTGGAAAACGCATAAATTCGGCTCGTGAAGTTTTATTGAATCAGTAAAATCGTTAAGAATCTTCTCGCCAATAACCCTTTCTTGACGACTCTCCAAATCGTAAAACACATACAGAACATTTTTCAGTATTGGGCCTCTCCTGTCAACCTGAATGTAACACAAATGTTCTTGAGAGACATGTTGACTGCATTTCTTGCAATAGTATTCACCGCAGATATGTTTTCTATCAGTCTTATATGTTTTTAGACAATCGACACATATTTTAATTAATTCACAAATCGCTTTTTTTCCGGTTGATCCTGACGCCTTATGATTATCAAAACATGTTTGTCCTCTAAAACCTCTATTGCACACTTCACATATAATTTCGCCTAGATTTGTAGGACAAATAGGTGATTTCTGACATTGTGGACATGATTTAAGACATCTATGATCGGTTTTAGTATTGTATGGTATGTTACAATTTTCACAATAATAAATGCAGCAAAATGCAGCCGTTGACGATCTAATAACATTGAAGTGGCCTTTATAATACAATAAATTTATCTTCTTATTGCTGGTAATGTAAGTGTCTTCAAATATAATACTCCTTTTCCGGCCTTTTTGTCCGTATTCGAAGACTTTGATTTTATAATCCCTCAGATGGTTCTGAAAGATACGAAGTTCTGGAATACCGCAACCCTCGGACGGTATGGTAACACCAGTCATGCTTATCAGATCTGTAGTTCGTAGATCTTGAAGTTTACCGATATTTCGACGAATTTGTTTGTATTCCGAATCTTGATCTGCAATAGCAATTGCTACAACTAGTGCACGTGGTAAGCATAAGTTGTCTTTGTTTCGTATTAACACTATTCCTTTCCTCTTTGCACATTCTTCATCGAAAGTTGTATATGTTTTTCTTCGATCGTTTCCTTTCCCTTTAGGAAGCTTTACCGATGTCACATTTATGCGAAAGGTATCTGTACTTAACCCTGCCGAATTGCTTTGGAAAATTTTACTTATCATTGTCCATACTTTGCTCCAGTTTAAATCAGACGCTTTTCTATAATTCAACCAACCAGGACCATGATGTTCAAAATTCTTACCCGTAAATGTTATTCCCACCATATCTGAAGAATCAAGATCATCGGTAACTTTTCTGAACATACCCTCTACAGCATCTTGAATCCACTTTGTTGGCGCAAAAATTTTGCATCGACTCTAAATCTATATACACACATACACAATAAGATTCCTCCTTTGTTATTCTCCATATGAGACAATGTATATCTACGAATGGATCATCATTGATCAGAGCATGATCAAACACGATCAATGATTTCTGCCACCAATGTATTGAAATTTTAATTACCCTCAAAAATATGATCGTTAATGACGCTTGAACGGAAAGCGAAAAGGTCTCTGTTTATAAAAGTGTCGATTATCGCTAAAGTAGAGGATATGAGTTCTCCTTTGTTTTTCTCCATATGAGACAATGTATACGAATAGATCATCATTGATCAGAACGCGATCAAACATGTTTGTTGTTCTCCATATGAGACATTGTATATGGATAGATTCTTTGATGGAGTCCACATACATATCTGCTAGAGAAGTATTTATGGCTATTGGGACCACTGTCCGGACACGAAATTGATCTCTGTGTTTATGCAAGACTCGATTATTGCTAAGTCAATGGATATGATTTCTCCGTTGTTCCTCTTTGTCTTGAGACAAAGTATAGATACGGATAGATCTTTTGATTGATCAATGCGTGTCACCAGTGTTTGAAATTTTAATTACACTCAAAAATATGATCGTTGAAACCACTTGACGGTCTCTGTTTATAAAAAGTGTCGATTATTGCTAAGACAGAGGACATAAATTCTCCTTTTGTTTTTCTCCATATGAAACAATGTATGCGTATAGATTTTTTGATGGCGTCCATATATCTGCTAAAGAAGCATTTTTGATTATGGGGACCACTGACCCAATTCTCCATATGGGATAGGGCATGTGTATGGATTTTTTACGTATAAATAAGACTTACTGAATCTATGCTATTCATAGTAGCACTACAATGATTGATCAGATCATAATCAATTCATCGAGGAATTCAAAAAATCCTGCTGGGATTATCCAGAATTCGTTGCTGAGGCAACGAAGCTGCTGAACAGATACAAAACACAGCAAAGGACGCAAGATTTGAAAACGTTATTCCATCTCCTAAAGGTGATGGAGCATTTGGGAATCAGTGGACAGTTTGATGTCCCTACTGTTCCAGAAGAAGTAGATATAATAGGAAAACTATTATAAAAATAAAAAAAATTAAAAATAAACATTGTTTTTTTTTTTTTTTATTTAATTGTACGTTTTAGGAGGTTTAATTCGTTGCTCTGTTCCTGGTGGTTTTATCGTAAAACCAATTTTGTATTTTATCTTTCAGAAGGTTTACTTTGCTTTGTTCCTGCTGGTTTTATCTGAAAACCAAATTCATTTTCACAACTACACACGGTCCCCCATCTAAGTAGTAACACCACCCCGATGCTGCTTGATTTCAACGATCGGTAGATCATGCATTACTCACGATTACATCCAAAAACATCCCCCCCCCTTATCCCATATTCCCTCACCCATCCGTCGAAATTACTCATCCACATACTGTGCTTCACAATTACACAATATCCCACACACACTCCAATGCTCCAGCAATATCCAACAAAACAACAACAACAACAAATAATACAGATGATTATGACGCTGACAAAAAATTCATGACACAACACGCCAGCACACCCAATTAACAAAATACAAACCATCTATCGTCATCACACACAGCCAACCCCTCCCCGATAACGAAAAACCATCTCCATTCCCCTCTCACTCATCCTCCAAAATTCGCATCATTCTCTCAACCAAACAAAAACTCCAACAACATGATCACACAATCCAACGCTCCAACTATATCCAAAAACAATTTAAAACATACAGAAAAGCTACAATCCGTCTGGAACGGATCGTATGATACCCTATCCTCCTCTCTATAAAGTGGGCGTGGCCAAATTGCATTTTGTACTCAAATATAGCTATAATGTCGAACGTTTGAGGATTTTACATGTAAAATTTTATCAAAATAGGTTTTTTGATGATAACGCCCCCAAAAAGTGGGCGTGGCCAAAACTTTTGTATGGGTGGATTGTAGGGAATCTGAATGCCTAAATATTTGGTCTTAACAAAATTTTTCGGTTTCATATAATTTAGTGAAGTTATAAAAAAGTAGGCGTGGCAGTGGGCGGATGTAAAAAAATTTTACACTTGTACTGTATCTTTTTCTTGGAAGCCCAGATATGAAATTTCAGCGTCCTAGTTAAAAACTTAAGGACCAAAAATCGGTTTTGTGATGAAAACGCCCCCAAAAATTGGGCGTGGCCAAAACTTTTGTATGGGTGGATTGTAGGGAATCTGAATGCCTAAATATTTGGTCTTAACAAAATTTTTCGGTTTCATATAATTTAGTGAAGTTATGAAAAAGTGGGCGTGGCAGTGGGCGGATTTAAAAAATTTTTACACTTGTACTGTATCTTTTTCTCAGAAGCCCAGATATGAAATTTCATCGTCCTAGCTCAAAATTTAAGGCCCAAAAAGCGGTGACATACGGACGGACGGACGGACGGACGGACGGACGGACGGTCATCGCTCAATCGATTTCGCTATTGATGCTGATCACGAATATATATACTTTATAGGGTCTATCTCGATTATTTCTCTATGTTACAAACTATGTGTCAAACTTAATATACCCTTAGGATAGGGTATAAACATACAGAAAAGCTACAATCCGTCTGGAACGGATCGTATGATACCCTATCCTCCTCTCTATAAAGTGGGCGTGGCCAAATTGCATTTTGTGCTCAAATATAGCTATAATGTCGAACGTTTGAGGATGTTACATGTAAACTTTTATCAAAATAGGTTTTTTGATGATAACGCCCCCAAAAAGTGGGCGTGGCCAAAACTGCTCTATGGGTGAATTGTAGGGAATCTAAATATCCAAATATTTGGTTTTAACAAAATTTTTCGGTTTCATATAATTTAGTGAAGTTATAAAAAAGAAAGCGTGGCAGTGGGTGGATGTAAAAAACTTTTTCACTTGTACTGTATCTTTTTCTTGGAAGCCCAGATATGAAATTTAAGCGTCCTAGTTAAAAATTTAAGGCCCAAAAATCGGTGTTGTGATGAAAACGCCCCCAAAAAGTGGGCGTGGCCAAAACTTTTGTATGGGTGGATTATAGGGAATCTGAATGCCTAAATATTTGGTCTTAACAAAATTTTTCGGTTTCATATAATTTAGTGAAGTTATGAAATGTATCTTTTTCTCAGAAGCCCAGATATGAAATTTCATCGTCCTAGCTCAAAATTTAAGGCCCAAAAAGCGGTGACATACGGACGGACGGACGGACGGACGGTCATCGCTCAATCGATTTCGCTATTGATGCTGATCACGAATATATATATTTCATAGGGTCTATCTCGATTATTTCTCTATGTTACAAACTATGTGTCAAACTTAATATACCCTTAGGATAGGGTATAAAAAACCATTAAAATAACATAAACAAATATCCATGCCACGTCACACACACACTAATCAACACTATCATATTACAATCTCTCGCACTCACCCCAGATAACAACGATCACAAATTACTCATCCCACAGATAAGATCTCATCCTTTCAGCATCATCCGCACACACACACTCCCAGATACAAAACCCATATTCACTCCCACTTCCTAATTACACATCAACTATCATCCACCCACTCACCCACACTTTCTACACTAACCAACTAAATTCCCATCACTGACAGAGATAATACATCAAAATTTCAAAATCACACTTTTTACCCC
Organism: Xylota sylvarum; assembly: GCA_905220385.1. NCBI lineage: Eukaryota > Metazoa > Arthropoda > Insecta > Diptera > Syrphidae > Xylota > Xylota sylvarum. Next base: position 23,620,365 of record LR999960.1, read on the forward strand.
AAAAACCAATCATTTATGACGCGTTTCCCTAAAAATCATCTTTTTGGTTCCCAGGCAAAAGGGACCTAATACCTACTCGAACTATTAGTATTATCCCTATATGAGTTGCTTCGACATATTCGAATCCCAGGTCTATGGGATTTTCAATACTGAGTCAGGGTGTTGGAATAGAGTTGGTGGCGGATGAACCCTTAATGGGCCAACGGCAGCGCTCACATCCCCGAAGCGGGGGTCTGACTCCGGAATATCCGGCCCCTTGTCCTAGGGGTAAAAAAAGGAACTGGTCCTCCAGGTTGAGGGTTGTGCGTCGGGGTAACTTCCCTACCACGTAAAAAAGCCAATAGTTACGAAGCAACAACGAGCCTCGGATAAGGATGATCCCACTGTTGACGACCCCATCAAACTAAAAAAGGACAACGATCTTCGGATCTGCACGTAAAATGTTCGGACCCTTAACAGGCCCCGTACAGCCGAACAACTAGCAGAGGCCCTAGACTGCTACAATACAGATATCACCGCCATCCAGGAAGTGCGATGGGATGGCCCGGGCAAAATGAGGATGAAAAACTGTGACGTATACTACGGTGATTGCTATAGGGAACAGAAACAGCGCTTATTTGGATGTGGGTTCGTCATACGCGGCAGACTTAGGCAAGAAGTCTTGAGCTTTCGACACGTGAGTGAGCGTCTTATGGCAATCCGCATCAAGGCTAAACTCACCAACATAAGCCTTATATGCGCTCACGCTCCCACCGAAGACAAGGACGACGCCACCAAAGAATGTTTCTGCGAGCTCCTCGACGAAACCTACGAGCAATGCCCTAAATATGACGTTAAAATCGTTCTAGGCGATTTTAACGCCAAGATAGGAAAGGAGGACATCTTTGGTAGGACGATTGGTAAGCACAGCCTCCACGACACCACGTCCGGAATTAGGCTTATTGACTTCGCTGCGGGGCGAAACGTCACCATAGCAAGCACACGGTTTGCTCATCTCAATAACCACAAGGGGACATGGCGATCTCCTGATCAAAGTGACCACATTGCGATCGACGCAAGGCATGCCTCCAGTATCAGAAATCATTTACTAAAGAGATATTAAACTTTTCCGGCACTTTCCAGGGGTCTACAAGCTATTTCACGCATTTTGTTACATTTTCACGCACATTTGTTTGACTTGGTCAATTCACCCTTGAGTTGGTCAATTCACCCGTAAATCACAACAACAACACAGTAAATTCACCTCTAAATCGCAACAACAATGAGTGAATTTGACAGCTGCTGAAGAAATTGGAAAGTGCTTTGGGTATGTTCACTAGATATTAACAATAATGAAATTATTTTTTTTTCTTTAAAATATCAAAATTTAAATGTCGTATATTATTTAAAGAAAAATATAAGCACTCACAATATCTGATTGCATTTTACAATATGAAGATAAGAAATAAATGTAAAATGCACACTTCTGATCTTTACTTCTGGGTTGACGATAAAATAACTTAAAATTGTATTTATGTTGTTGGAAAACATTAGTTCGAATTTTGAAATTTTGTTCAATGGAGAAATATATGTATGTATGTACATAATGAGAATTATTAAAAAGAAATTATTGAAATTCTGTTTTTTTTAAGTTGAAAATTATTAAGTTAACAGTAATATTGTGAAGAAGGAAAAAAAGGAAGAAAAATAAAATAACGATGGGCGTTAAACCACTTAATTATTATGCAAAGCCTTTGATCACTTTTCGGTTTGTAACTACTTAGCTCTCAAGTGGATGTTTTTTATTAAAAAAAACTCTAGGGTTCACATTGCAAATAACATAGTTTGTACCGGCAAAATTTACATTTTTGTAATTTAATTAACAAAAGAATAAATTAGTGGTTGATATACATATGAATACATGCATTCATGGATTAATATTGTTTTCATTTGCAAGCCTAACATAGGGTTCAAAATGAGTAATGTGTTTTGAATTTGAGAGAACGCCGACACTTTAAAAGTTAGAAATGCTACTAACATCCATTATGGCCAAATACATACACATTTCAATATTTTAGACATATTGAAAAACATATATGAGAAAGATGAGTTTACCACGATATCTAGAAAAAATAAAATATAGAAAACAAAAATGTAGAACAAAAAAAATCTTAAAAAAAAAATCTAGAAGGAAAAAAATCTCGAAAGCAAAATCTCAAACACCAGAAATGTAGAAAAAATTAATAAATTAATAGCCTTAAAATAAAAATCTAGAATTAATATTAATTTTTGAGACAATGGTAACTATTCGCGCAAGGATATATGTAAGTCCCTCTTTAGTGGGACATGAATCCACAATCGAGTTACAGACTTACAAATGTCTGTCCAAAACCATGGCGCATAAGTTCATTTTTATACCCTATCCTAAGGGTATATTAAGTTTGACACATAGTTTGTAACATAGAGAAATAATCGAGATAGACCCTATAAAGTATATATATTCGTGATCAGCATCAATAGCAAAATCGATTGAGCGATGACCGTCCGTCCGTCCGTCCGTCCGTCCGTCCGTCCGTCCGTCCGTCCGTATGTCACCGCTTTTTGGGCCTTAAATTTTGAGCTAGGACGATGAAATTTCATATCTGGGCTTCTGAGAAAAAGATACAGTACAAGTGTAAAAATTTTTTAAATCCGCCCACTGCCACGCCCACTTTTTCATAACTTCACTAAATTATATGAAACCGAAAAATTTTGTTAAGACCAAATATTTAGGCATTCAGATTCCCTACAATCCACCCATACAAAAGTTTTGGCCACGCCCACTTTTTGGGGGCGTTTTCATCACAAAACCGAGTTTTGGGCCTTAAATTATTAACTAGGACGCTGAAATTTCATATCTGGGCTTATGACGAAAAGATACAGTAGAAGTGTAAATTTTTTTACATCCGCCCACTGCCACGCCTACTTTTTTATAACTTCACTAAATTATATGAAACCGAAAAATTTTATTAAGACCAAATATGTAGGTATACAGATTCCCTACAATTCACCCATACAACAGTTTTGGTCACGCCCACTTTTTGGGGGCGTTTTCATCAAAAAACCTATTTTCATGAAATTTTACATGTAACATCCTCAAACGTTCGACATTATAGCTATATTTGAGTACAAAATGCAATTTGGCCAATCCCACTTTATAGAGAGGAGGATAGGGTATCAGACGATCCGTTCCAGACGGATTGTAGCTTTTCTGTATGTTTTTTTTATGTCGAAGATGGGACATAAGTTCACAATTTTTGGGGAAGATAATCAAGCAAAATTACATCACTGCTCCTTATCGATCGTCGTAGGTATTTGGTAGGCAGCCACCTACCAATGTAAGGTGATACATATGTAAGGTTCCACACTTGTGTGTTTCATTTTTTTTTATGAAAATGTGTCAAATTTTTGATATTTTAAATCAAAAATTACAGAGTTTACATTTTAGGCCCGTTTTCATTATTTTCAAAATTAAAATGAAGAGTAAAAAATTTCAAAAAATTTATGTTTTCGAGATTTAGTCTTTCGAGATTTATAAGGTTTATTTTCGAGATTTTTGTCGTTCTAGCTAACGTGGTGTTCCCAGATATGATCCACATAATCAGCCTCATTGAAATATTTAAAAATAATTTTATATTGCAATAAAAGCATTATATGTGAGTGAAAATGAGAAAAACATTTTCGGTAAGCAAATGTTTTGCATTCGTCATTGAAATAAAAAACAAATAAGCAGATGCTCAACAATAATTTTGCAAATACATTTTTAATACTGTTTTCATAGTTACATAACTTTGGCTGTGTATTAGGATTGTAGTAGTTCAGGATATTTAAACATATGTATGTAAAGGAATTGGAATGGAAATTGCCTTTTCATATGCTTTAGAACTGTAGACTACTTGTTCGAGATTAACACAATTACTGATTGTAATGCTTAATTTTATTATTTAATGATTTTTGTACGTTTATACATAATTGTAATTAAAGTTCGTTAAGCCAAAATCCAGAAACGGCCGTAATATCTGTAATAGAAAGCCTCATCAATCAAGACACAATTGTTACTGGCATTCTACTTATGTATACCAAGAATTACCGTAACTTAACTTGGTTGCTATGTTTTTACCGTCTAATTTCGCTGCAACAATAATTTTTGTAGCAATTACTTGATTTTTTAATTAACAATAACAATCTCAATTGAAATTGGTGTCTATTATTTTCTATTTATGATCAATATTCAAAAAAATAATATCTTATTTTAAAAAAAGAGTCATTTTTATGTTATTCAATTCGAAAAACAATCAATAATTATTTTAAGTTGAATTTCTGATATTAATTTTTTCCTTTCACATTGAGTTTAAAGTATTGTTTCCAATGCACAATATTTATAGCAAAAGCTTCCGTGCGAACACATCCGCTGTGTACTTATTCCACCACTAAAGGAATTGTTGTTGCCAATGTACACGTATTCACAGACAAGGAGTGAATTACAACAAAAACAATGTAAACAAATGGGTTTTGAGAGGAAAGAGAGGTACAAGTTTAATATCTCTTTACTCAATGATTTCTGTCCAGTATTCTGGATGTCCGAAACTTGCGAGCAGCCAACATGGACTCGGATCACTACCTTGTTGCAGCCAAGGTACGAATGCGGATATCCCAAACGCCACAACTAAGAAGAACGACTGTGAGAAGATTTGACGTCGAAAAGCTGCAATCGCAAGAGATCGCCAGAACCTTCGCCGAACGCGTATCACGAAATCTCTCAACTACTCCTATGCCGCCAGCATCAAGCGCCGAAGACCAGTGGCAACGCTGCCAACAAGCCATCAGAAGTGCCGCAACTGATGTGCTGGGTTTCACCCGACCACCACCTAGAAACCCCTAGTTTGACGATGAGTGCCGGCAAGCACATGCAGCTAAACAGCAAGCATACAAAGCGGAACTGCAAAAAAGGACGAGAGCTGCCCGTGATCTCTACGAGCAGAAGAGACGGGAAGAACATCGGCTTCTCCGAAAGAAGAAAAAAGAGCACGAGAAGCGCGCGATCGAAGATATTGAGAGATTATACTCCAGGAGTAATGTACGGAAGTTTTACCAACAGGTAAAAAGAACGTGTCAGGCCAACAAGACCCTGCAGAAGCCTGTAGCATGAGCGCATATTAGGCTTATGTACGCGAATTTAGCCTTGATTCCGATTGTCATAAGGCACTCGCTCACGTATCGAAACCTCAACACTTCTTGCCTAATTCTGCCGCATATGACGAATCCACATCCGAATAAGAGCTGTTTCTGTCCGCTATAGCAATCATTTTGCCCGGGCCATCCCATCGCACTTCCTGGATGGCGGTAATATCTGCATTGTAGCAGTCTAGGGCCGTTGCTAGTTGTTCGGCTGAACGCGGCCTGCTAAGGGTCCGAACATTCCACGTGCAGATCCGAAGTTCGTTGCTTCAATCAATCGCTTCAATCTCAGCAAATTCAGTGGAAAACTCGTCATACGATGATACAGATGAGATTTGACAGCCTTGTCGGCTGCTTCCCATAAGTCACCGAAGTGTGGGGCTCTGGGAGGTATATGCAGGAACTTTGTACGATGGACAGCGCATCATGATGAGATAATCTTCTCCTTCTTTTGTTCCAAACCTCAATGTAAGGCTCTTTGAGCTCATTTCAAGAATTCGTCCCATTGTCGCAATGGATTTCCTCGCATTGGCCACGTCGCGCAACAAATCATTTTGGAGCGGCTAAGAAACCTTGCGTCGACAAATACAACACGACTTCAAGTGAGCAGCCTTCGTAGCGAAACAAATAAACACGGCCACGTATGCTTTACGAGTGTAGTCACCTCGACGATGCCATAAAACAAGGCCGAATTTCAAAATTCTATCTTTCACATGAATTTAAAAAAAAACTTAGCATACATATTCTACTGGTTTTTCATATACTAAGTGACATAAAACCAAATTTGCCTAATATAGCTTTATGACAGTGTCATAAGGCCAAATCCTAGAATTTGATTTGAAATATTGTTTAATGCACATTTTAGTGTGACGCGTGTATGCATAAAGATACTAAGCGCTGTTTTGTTCGCATCGAAAGTTGATATGGATGATGTTATATTTGTTTATACCCTATCCTAAGGGTATATTAAGTTTGACACATAGTTTGTAACATAGAGAAATAATCGAGATAGACCCTATAAAGTATATATATTCGTGATCAGCATCAATAGCGAAATCGATTGAGCGATGACCGTCCGTCCGTCCGTCCGTCCGTATGTCACCGCTTTTTGGGCCTTAAATTTTGAGCTAGGACGATGAAATTTCATATCTGGGCTTCTGAGAAAAAGATACAGTACAAGTGTAAAATTTTTTGAAATCCGCCCACTGCCACGCCCACTTTTTCATAACTTCACTAAATTATATGAAACCGAAAAATTTTGTTAAGACCAAATATTTAGGCATTCAGATTCCCTACATTCCACCCATACAAAAGTTTTGGCCACGCCCATTTTTTGGGGGCGTTTTCATCACAAAACCGATTTTTGGGCCTTAAATTTTTAACTAGGACGCTGAAATTTCATATCTGGGCTTCCAAGAAAAAGATACAGTACAAGTGTAAAATTTTTTTACATCCGCCCACTGCCACGCCTACTTTTTTATAACTTCACTAAATTATATGAAACCGAAAATTTTTGTTAAGACCAAATATTTGGGTATTTAGATTCCCTTCAATTCACCCATAGAACAGTTTTGGCCACGCCCACTTTTTGGGGGCGTTATCATGAAAAAACCTATTTTGATAAAATTTTACATGTAACATCCTCAAACGTTCGACATTATAGCTATATTTGAGTATAAAATGCAATTTGGCCACGCCCACTTTATAGAGAGGAGGATAGGGTATCAGACGATCCGTTCCAGACGGATTGTAGCTTTTCTGTATGTTTTTGTATTAATTTTGAAATGTGGATTTTTTTTTAAATAAACATGACAAACGAGAATTACATGTTTACTTTGAGGATATCATTTTATGCAACATAAGGGAGTCACCATAAGAAAAACAAAATCCCGAAAAGCCAAAATCTTAAAAATCCAAAATCCTTAAAATCCAGAATTCGGAAAGGCCTAAATCCCGAATAAGAAAATTTTTGTACGGATTTAAAGAAATTTTGCATATACCCAACCTTGCTTACTTACTTACTTAACGGGCTCCCGACCCGTGAAGAGTCTCTGCCTGAGACACAGCAGCCTTCCACTCTCTTCGATCCCGGGCACGCTGCTTCCAGTTATCTAGACCAAGCGCTCTGGCATCCGCGATAGCTTGATCCTTAAAAAGGAGGTTCGGTCTTCCTTGTCTTCTCGAACCTGGAGGCTGTGATTCGAAGATCCTCTTTGCTGGAGCATTATTGTCCATTCGCTCGATGTGGCCGAGCCAGTGTAGTCGACGTGTTTTGGCTTTTTGGACTACATCCACATCCTGGTACAGCTCATAGAGTTCGCGGTTATATCTTCTCCTCCATTCGCCCTCCTCGCATACGGGACCGAATATCCGACGAAGAATTTTTCTTTCGAAAGTGTTCAGTATTTGCTCTGCTTTCCTGCTTATCGTCCAGCACTCGGCTCCATACAGCAGAACTGGCAGGATCAAAGTTTTGTAGAGCAAACATTTCGTCTTCCGAGTTAGGAGTTTTGACCCCATTTGTTTCGCCAAACCGAAGTAGCAGCGGTTTCCTAGGGTAAGTCTTCGTCGAATCTCCACTAAGTTGTCATTCGTGGAGTTGATATTTACTCCGAGGTAGGTAAACTCCTTAACCACTTCGAAGTTACTGTTGCCAACAGTGACGTTTTGTCCCAGGCGGTGGACAGATGCTTCTTTGTTTGTTGACAACATGTATTTGGTTTTGTCCTCATTCACTTCAAGGCCAACACGTTTCGCCTCTTCTTCAATTGCCGTAAAAGCCTCTAACACGGCGCGCTGGGAGCGACCGATGATGTCGATGTCGTCTGCGTATCCCAGCAACTGGACAGATTTGTTGAAGATAGTGCCTTCCGTGTTTACACCTGCCCTGCGCATTATCTGTTCCAGCACAAGATTGAAGAAGTCACATGATAGCGCATCCCCTTGCCGAAATCCGGTGCATGTTTGGAATAGTTCAGAGGAACTGTTACCGAATTGCACGTTGCACCGCGTGTTATCCAGCGTCACGCGGCACAGCTGGATCAGTTTAGCCGGGATCCCGAATTCGGCCATCGCCTTGTAGAGCTCAAGACGATGAATGCTATCATATGCGGCTTTAAAGTCGATGAAGAGATGGTGAGTCTCGGACTTGAAATTCGTTGGTCTTTTCCAGGATTTGCCTTAGTGTGAAAATTTGGTCGATCGTCGATCTGCCGGGCCGGAAGCCACACTGGTACGTGCCGATTAGTGTGCTGCAGAAAGGCTTCAGACGTTCACACAGTACGTTGGATAGGATCTTATATGCGACATTAAGCAGGGATATGCCTCGGTAGTTCTTACAAGACATAGGATCGCCTTTCTTGAAGATGGGGCATATAGAGCTGATAGTCCAGTCATCGGGCATGACTTCATCCACCCACACTTGGTTGATGACTTGGTGCATGCACCACACCAAAGTGGTAGACCATCAGAGCCGGCGGCCTTGTTGTTCTTCAGCTTTTTGATAGCTGAGCCGACCTCTTCAAAACTAGGAGGGGGAATGGATTCTTCATTGACTGGATGTGGGTTCTCTTCTTGCCTTATCAATCTCTCTACCTGCCCATTAAGTAGCTGCTGGAAATGCTGCTTAAATACATCTACTATTCTCTGTGCTTCGGTGACTAGGTTTCCTTCACTGTTTCGAAGAGCCTGCGTTCCGGGCTTGAAGCCAGCTGCCAGTTGCTTGGCTTTCCTGAAAAACATCCGGATGTTGTTCCTATCGCGGGACTCTTCGATATCCTTGAGCTGGGAGGCTGCGTGGGCCCTTTTCTTCTTACGCAGGATCTTCTTCTCCTCCCTTCTTCTGGTTCGATACTCTTCTCTCGCTGCCCTTGTTTTGCGTTGCAGCGCTTGCAAGTGTGCATTTTCTGTCACCTTTTTCCGGCGTACGCATTCATCATCATACCAAGGGCTCTTTTTGGGTGGTGGCTGGTAGCCTATGGTGGTCTCTGCTACCCCTTTGATGATGTCGCGATACTGGTTCCACAGATTGTTGGCGTTTGTGGATGGTGAATGCACAGCGGAGAGTCTCTCACTCAGGCGCTCCCTGTAGGCACTGGCTACTCCAGACGTGCTAAGGCTTCCAACGTTGAATTTCTTTTTCTGGGCGGTCTGCAGCTTCTTCTCATTGGATAGTCGAGCTCTGAACTTAGCTGCAACAAGAAAATGGTCAGAGTCGACGTTTGCCCCTCTGAACGTTTGCACATTCAGAATGTTGGATGCGTGCCTCGCATCTATTAGCATCTGGTCGATTTGGTTGGCGGTTCGACCATCTGGAGAGCGCCAGCTTGCTGTGTGGATTCGTAGTCTTGGAAACCTAGTGCTACTTATCACCGTATTACGAGCTGCTGCAAAATCGATTAGCCGGAAGCCGTTGTCTGTTGTAGTGTCGTGGAGGCTGTGCTTTCCAACTAATCCGCCGAAGATGTTTTCCTTACCGATTTTGGCATTGAAGTCCCCGAGTATGATTTTGATATCATACTCCGGACAGGCTCCGTAGGCTCCGTCCAGGAGGTCATAAAACTCCTCCTTGATAGAGTCTTCAGCTTCGTCGGTAGGGGCGTGTGCACATATTATGCTGATGTTTTGAAATGTAGCCTTGATGCGGATCACAGCCAGGCGATCGCTGATCGGCTTAAAGTCAATTATCATTGAGCGTAGCCGATTTCCCACGACGAATCCGCATCCTAACATGTGCAGTCTTTTGTGGCAGCTGTAATAAATGTCGCAATTTTTCCGTTTTTGCATACCTGATCCTATCCATCGTATCTCCTGGATCGCGGTAATATCTGCCTTGTACCGCGCGAGGACAGATTCAAGTTTTTGAATAGCACCAGGAGTGTACAGTGTACGTACATTCCAGGTGCATACTCTTATATCATAGTCCGTGTACGTTCTGGGTCGTGGTATTAAATGAGGGTGTCCATTATCCGAGGCTTGTGTCTCTCTCATAACTAAATTTTTTTTACGTGGTAAGGAAGTTACCCCGACGGCACAACCCCCAACCTGGAGGACCAGTTCCATTTTTTGAAACCCCTAGGACGAGGGGCCGGTTGTAAACCGAAGTCAGTATCCCGCTTCGGGGATATGAGCGCTGCCGTTGGCCCAATAAGGGCTCATCCGCCACCATCTCTTTTCCAAAAACCTGACTTATTCTTGGAAATCTTTATCGGCCTGAGCTCCGAATATGTCGAAGTAGCCCAGATAAAGTGTTGTGCTTCCGTTTGAAGCTTTAACGCCACCGTAGACTCCATCGAGAGAGTTCGTTCGCTGTCGTATTTATAGTGCTGCAATTTTCTCTTGGTCAACACTCGCGCTTATAAGTTTAGCAAGTCGGGTCCGGATGGACACCAACCAGTACCCGATGGCTACCACTAGGAGGTAAAATAAGCACAATTGATGCGCAGTAACAGTTACAACACTGGACGTCGCCAGGTTGACGCCAGTCAGTGCCTACCCTATTCCTACAGCATCCCGCCACCCAACCTTGCACATACTCCAATTCCAACAGTGACTCCAAGCAGGGGGGTTGCAGGGTCAGCTTGCCACCCATACATTTTCCACTGTTTATGCACAAATCGAATTGTAGACTTTTGAGGTGTGGACTTATGACCCTGCACCGAAAAGAATTAGATGCTTTGTTACATTGTTATATTGTTATATTGCGTACCCAACCCTATTTTTAGGGATTTTGGATTTTCAGGCTTTTGAATTTTCGAGATTTTGGCTTTTCGGGATTTTGGTTTTCGGGATTGCGACCCCAACCCGCAACATAAACTAAACCAAATATCTCCAAAAGAAAGAAGTTGAAGTAGTGAATCACTCGATTAAATGGCGCGATTCAAAATTTTTCTTTTGAGGATATTGGATAGGGGATTTTAACCCTGCAGATTCTCCCTTTGGGGATTTTGCGGCTGGGGATTTCAGTTTGGGAAATTGCGGGAAAACCAATCCCACAACCCTAACAAAACCCTTCTTAAAAAAAAAAAATTATAAATGAAAAAATCCGTCTTCTTATCTTATCTTATTTTTCTTATACTTACATATATGTAATTATGTATTTAAATCTGCTGTTGATTTGTTTTCATTGTTCTCTTCTTCTGTAGCTCCATGGCCTTCCTTGGCTACTCTTCAGAGGAACCAGCAGAATTGGCCATCGAACTAGATATTATATATACATATATTATAATATCTGCATACATATACATACGTATTATGCACACCGAAGTTCAAACGCACGGCAAACTGACAGGAAACTTAGGTGCTTTGCTTTTACAAGAGTGATATCTTACGTATGCTTTTTATTTTTTTAACAAGTTCGAAGGCGATTCGGGAGTGTGTTTGAATTTTCGTAGCTTTCGACAGAACATCAAGCCGCTATTGTATTAAGTATAATGTTGTACAGTCTTATGGGCGGTTGAAAAACGTCTAGAGTTCAAAATGTTGACGTTTAACATTCTGGCTGCCGGTGCCGTAAATTTATAAAAATAAACTCCTACAGACGTATGTACATATGTATGTACCTTTATACTGCGTAAAATAGTCATTTACCACTGAAGTTCGGTGTATTAGGTACCAGTTGGATGCAGAGGATGTCCCTTTCATGCAATAATGACCTATTGAAAGCTTCAATTTTCTCTCAAGCAAACAATGAAGATGTGAACTAAACACATCAAACAACCAATCAAAACATATTTTGTAACTATCAATTCTTGCCCTATGTTTTCCGGCATGAAAACAAAACTAAATACGAACCAATCCCACATAGCAAGCAACCAACCCACCCATAGCATTTACATATTCAGACATTCCTTAAGTAATTGCAAAGAAAAAATAAAGTGTACGACTTGGTCGTACGTACTTGCACCTTAATGCTGTAAGTTTACAATGTTATAAGCACTGTAATTCAAGTCTTGTTCATCTTACACATGAGGCCTAATAAAGTGGGCGTGGTATTGTGCATTTTTGGTGGAATTGATAACATAGAACTGATGCTATGTGGGAGATTTTACAATAATTATTTACAAAAACGCCCTCAAAAAGTGGGCGTGCCCATATATGGTGTTCAGGTTTCGATTTTTAATAAAAATTTAAAAAAAATTAATATTTGAAAGGTGGGCGCGGCAGTTTTTGAACTTGGTATGTTATATCTTTGCATTCGTCATATCTAGATCCGATATTAATTTTAACCACAATTGCTGAAGAAATAGCCGAGAAATATGCATTACCCTGATATGAAATTTAATAGCATGGCCCCAAACTAACTCACATAAGAAATTTTAACAAAATCTTTACAGCCGTTATCGAAAAAATACATTTTTTGTGAAATCAGCCATAAGTAAACAATCTTTAATTTTGAGGTTGGAATGATAATTTCGTTCCTAGGGATCATCTCACAAACCTTAGCAGCCGTTTATACAGACAGACAGTCGGAATTGATGGACCCACTTTTTTGGACTTCTCCATTATGGTCATTTCAGGTTTGATAAAATTCTCAAGTTCAAAATTTTTCACGAGACCAGTACTTGCCCTATAGGTATAACTGCAAGTAAAAAGTGAATGCAATACAATCTGCATTAAAGAAAGATCAGAACCATCGCATCCCACCAATCGACTTACTAACCTCTTTAATAGCATTTCACACATACATATATCGATGTACGAACTTCACAACACACAAGTATGTATGTATATGTTTTCTTTCATATTTTTATCAACCATCCCACTATCAAGTAGCTCAAGACAATAATGCGAAATCAAAACGATTCCATAGCTGTGGTATGATCTATGTCTTTAAATGTCTCGTGACCACCTATCCCTTGTGTTCGGTTGTACATATTCAGGTGTCTCAAGTTTAGTTCTGTTGTCTTATATTTTGTTATACGACTGCTTTTATTATCTAGGTCTTCGTACATTATTTTTATATTCTATCTAGCAGTATATGTATGTCAGTATAATATTTTAAATCCGCTCACTGACCCGCCCACTTTTCAAGTCGAGAAAATTTATGCAGATAAAATATGAAGGGATACCATTTTCCTATACATAAATCATCCATAGTTTTTAAAATGACACACACACTTTGATGAAATACCCATATATTTAATTATTTACATATGAAGGTGCTAAAATTCTGATAGAATACGAACACTTTTCATGGCCGTTTTAAGAAAAAATAGTTTTTGACGAATCTTTGGAACAACTTCGCAATATTTGAAGTCATCATTATGATACAATAGAAAAATGCAGCACGCAACACCTCTCTTCCTAGGAGACATAAGCGCAACAAGAGAGATAGGGTATCATACGATCCGTTCCTGATTGCTGTATAGAGACATTCGTACACATGTATGTATTTTCTCGTGTACTTTCTACCTCGTATTGCCTGTGGCTTGATACAAAAACACTTACCTCGAATGCATTCTTGGACAACCTTAACGAAAGCTCAAAGAAAAAAGATTAGCGAGTTAATCAGCTTCTTAAATGTCACATAGTGGATGTAAGTACTTCCGTGCCCTTGTATTGGGCTTATAACAACATTAACAAAAAAATGGTTCCAACGTGGTAATTAGGCTTAATTATAGTAATCTCCGATCTTACATATGTATGTATCTATAGATGTATGTATAGTATATTTATGTACTTTTTCGCATAACATGTGAAATAAACTTAACATTGTAATATAACAATTTGAAATTGTTTTATGTTTTGCCAAGGCGTCGCGAGTTGGTCTGAGATAAAACAGCCAAACCAAATACGACTCGATTAAATAGTTAAGATATAAATTAAAGGCCATTCCCATCTCTTCAAAAAGGAATAAATAGATTACTAGATTAATTCTGCATTTTGAGCATAGAGATCTACAAAGTTTAAGGTCGCTTAGGTTAGTTTAGGCTATGAAGGGTTGTGTGACGGTTAAAAACTCATCACGTCCACTCGGAGACCTAAAGGTCCATTGTGAATCCCTTATTTAATAGATGGAGTGGGAACACCAAAAAACAGAAACCTATCGCGTCACTGGTTGGGTTGGGAACCAGTTGATGCTTTTGATAAAGTGGAGAAGATGCGATATCTCTAAGCCTGCAACCTCTGCGGTGCTTGCGAAGAACCTAGAACCTAAAGTGCGAGGGCGTCGTTCTTGCAGAGCTGGGCAGTGGCAAAGCAGATGTTGGATAGACTCCACTTCTTCCTCATCTCCGCAGCTTCTACATAGGTCGTTGGACTCCACCCCCCATTTACGGAGCATGACTCCGATGGCGCAGTGTCCTGTGATTATACCAGTAAGGACGCGAATAGAGGATCGATTAAGTGCCAGAAGGCTCTTTGTTTTCTTTATACCCTATCCTAAGGGTATATTAAGTTTGACACATAGTTTGTAACATAGAGAAATAATCGAGATAGACCCTATAAAGTATATATATTCGTGATCAGCATCAATAGCGAAATCGATTGAGCGATGACCGTCCGTCCGTCCGTCCGTCCGTCCGTATGTCACCGCTTTTTGGGCCTTAAATTTTGAGCTAGGACGATGAAATTTCATATCTGGGCTTCTGAGAAAAAGATACAGTACAAGTGTAAAATTTTTTTAAATCCGCCCACTGCCACGCCCACTTTTTCATAACTTCACTAAATTATATGAAACCGAAAAATTTTGTTAAGACCAAATATTTAGGCATTCAGATTCCCTACAATCCACCCATACAAAAGTTTTGGCCACGCCCACTTTTTGGGGGCGTTTTCATCACAAAACCGATTTTTGGGCCTTAAATTTTTAACTAGGACGCTGAAATTTCATATCTGGGCTTCCAAGAAAAAGATACAGTACAAGTGTAAAATTTTTTTACATCCGCCCACTGCCACGCCTACTTTTTTTATAACTTCACTAAATTATATGAAACCGAAAAATTTTGCTAAGACCAAATATTTAGCCATTCAGATTCCCTACAATCCACCCATACGAAAGTTTTGGCCACGCCCACTTTTTGAGGGCGTTATCATCAAAAAACCGATTTTGATTAAATTTTACATGTAACATCCTCAAACGTTCGACATTATAGCTATATTTGAGTACAATATGCAAATGGGCCATGCCCACTTTATAGAGAGGAGGATAGGGTATCATACGATCCGTTCCAGACGGATTGTAGCTTTTCTGTATGTTTTTATCTAATTTCGGCCATAACGTGCGAGAGGTGGCACAGTCCTCCCTAGATACCCAGGACGAGTTGGCCTCTTTTTCTATTATGGCGTCAATTATACTATACAATTTTCTAATCGGTGGCAATATGGATGTGTCCGCTTCACTGATGCTCATTTCCGACCCCATTCTTGCCAAAGCGTCTGCCTTCTCGTTACCTTCAATATTGCTATGTCCGGGAACCCAGCAGAGTTTGACCGAATGGTGTCTAATCGTGATCAGTTCATCACGACAGTTCCTAACTGCCTTTGATTTAATTGTATTAGATTTAATCGATCTTAGAGCTGCTTGACTGTCAACGAAGATGGTTATATCCGACGGGGGGAGGTGACTGTTTTCTATGCATCTAGCAGCTTTTTCTATTGCCAGGATTTCAGCTTGGAATACACTACATGCTTCTGGTAATCTGAATGATTCCTGTTTTTACAATGTTTCCGAGTAAAATCCTGCTCCCGTACCTATTTCCATTTTTGAGCCATCTGTGTAGACTGTGATCCCTAGATCGTTGTCTATATTATTGGACTCCCACTCTGTTCGGCTTGGAAATAGGATTAGGATATCAAAATTGAAGTCCTTGTAGGGGACTATATAATCCGATGTGGCTGTGAAGCATTCGGAGTTATATTTCCTGCCCATTGTCTTTGTAGCGTTTTGCCGCATGTCCATAGGTGGTCTCTTTCCACAGGTTGGATTCTTTCAGTCTGAGAGCTCCTTTCGTGGCAGAGCCTTTTATGAACAAGTCTAGGGGAAATCTGCTTGCGGCGCGCTTCTCACAACTCCAGTAGTGCAGAGTGCTGCAAGCCTTTGCACTTTGTATAGTTCTTTCATATAGCTCTTTGTACTCGTAGCTGTTCACCAGACTAAGGATCCATATGAGATGATGGGCCTGATAATTCCTTTGTACATCCAGTGAATGATGCGCGGTTGCAATCCCCACCTTCTCCCAAAGGCCCTCTTACAAGCATATAGAACATTCATTCTCTTCTTTGTCCTTTCTTCAACATTTCTTCAACAGGATAACTTGGAATCTAGAATAAGGTCGCTTATAGTCGATCTATTAATTTTTCTGTTGAGCATTCAATACTCTATTAGAAAAAATTAGCTTCTGCTTCATTACCTTAGCGATTTGGTTGAAGATAGCATATATATATGTACACTTGGCGTAGAAAAGAATAGTACCGATGTGGATTATTAGCTTGCGTCTGGCAGGCTGTTAGGGCCACGATTTTTGTCTGGCAGTTGTGAATTATTATTCAGTAAGATCTCAATTAAGAATCTTAGCAAAAAATTAACTTGCTACGATCACATAAATGACACCCATTTTTATACCCTATCCTAAGGGTATATTAAGTTTGACACATAGTTTGTAACATAGAGAAATAATCGAGATAGACCCTATAAAGTATATATATTCGTGATCAGCATCAATAGCGAAATCGATTGAGCGATGACCGTCCGTCCGTCCGTCCGTCCGTCCGTCCGTCCGTCCGTCCGTATGTCACCGCTTTTTGGGCCTTAAATTTTGAGCTAGGACGATGAAATTTCATATCTGGGCTTCTGAGAAAAAGATACAGTACAAGTGTAAAATTTTTTGAAATCCGCCCACTGCCACGCCCACTTTTTCATAACTTCACTAAATTATATGAAACCGAAAAATTTTGTTAAGACCAAATATTTAGGCATTCAGATTCCCTACAATCCACCCATACAAAAGTTTTGGCCACGCCCACTTTTTGGGGGCGTTTTCATCACAAAACCGATTTTTGGGCCTTAAATTTTTAACTAGGACGCTGAAATTTCATATCTGGGCTTCCAAGAAAAAGATACAGTACAAGTGTAAAATTTTTTTACATCCGCCCACTGCCACGCCTACTTTTTTTATAACTTCACTAAATTATATGAAACCGAAAAATTTTGCTAAGACCAAATATTTAGCCATTCAGATTCCCTACAATCCACCCATACGAAAGTTTTGGCCACGCCCACTTTTTGAGGGCGTTATCATCAAAAAACCGATTTTGATTAAATTTTACATGTAACATCCTCAAACGTTCGACATTATAGCTATATTTGAGTACAATATGCAAATGGGCCATGCCCACTTTATAGAGAGGAGGATAGGGTATCATACGATCCGTTCCAGACGGATTGTAGCTTTTCTGTATGTTTTTTTTTTTGAGTCCGTCTGGCACCCTCTAAGAACTGGCGAAAACGCCTGCCAGTGGTAGGGTACAAATTATAATTACCTCAATTACTCATACAAAAAGATTTAGCTTTGGTTAAATGACTTAACTGATGTTCCTTTTTTTTAAGCCTTTGAGGCTCCACCCACACGAAAGGAACCAGCGAAAAATTGCCAGTCATTGATTTTTGTAGTCACTAGCTCACAAATAACTAATAAACACATAAATTTGCCTTGCATATTATAAGGCGTTATAATTTAAGTTATAAACTAAAATATATAATATATATATAATTAAGGTTCTCTGTCCCTTATTTATCCCATAGCCTGATATACCTTATACAATTTTTTTTAAAGGGTATTTATCCAGTTAAATGACGAACTTCTCTTAGATGTTTGTTGTCGTTTTATAATCAGTTCATCTGCCATTTAAAGGTTACCGGAATACCATAGCAGGCAGGCAGAACAAAGCAGCAATGCTCAAAACAACTCGCCCTATAGCACTACATTTACGAATATAAATTAGTTTTTCCTTCCCTACAACTTACGCGATCCCAATCATCGGATCAGATCCACATTCACATTCTGATGCTAGACAAATAGACGTTGGCATTAAAACCTACTGGCCTACAATACAGATGCACAGTTACATACATATGTATGTATTTCATTTCACTATTCGAACGAAATCCAAAGTCAATCCAACGGTTTTTCGTGATTAATTCGCCCGCATTGGCATAGAGTAGGTACATACATAATCATATATGGATGCGGATACATACGAGTACATTCATGTAACTCACATGAAGTTTCGATTTGGCCACAAATTTATAACCAATGCCGTAGAGTTGATAAGGAATGCTGCGTGCCATTGGTAAAGGCCGCCCGAAGACATCTCGTTCAACAGTGAAAGATTTAGAAGTTCATCGTTGTCATCATCATCAACCGTTGACTTCGTTATGGTGCTCGGTCGTCGCGTTGTCCCAGCATGAAATGTCAAGTAGAGTATTAGTTGAACCGAGATCATTGCGCAGGGGGTAACAGAGCGCATTATTGCAATAAGTGAAACGTGATCGCTTACACCTGCAATTTGTTACAGCAATGCGGCGGGGTTGCCTATATACTACATATGTACATATGTACACAGCACTAGTAGTACTGTACTTTTTCATTGTGTGCGCATCTATGGATGATCAAAACAAGTTTTTTTTGGGTTTTATTATAGCAATCAATTGCATTTGATGCTCTAAACGAAGTGCGCGACATTTCGACGTATTTGGGGCTTGGGACCCAAAATGCTACACAGCGGCCGTGCATAAATACATAATTCAAAAAGGATGATGAGTCCTTTTACTCACGATTAAATTATAACGTAAAAAGGTTAGAAATCAAAAATTATTTATAATACACAAACACATAATGCATTGCCACACCGACTTATTGGAGGCTTATAAAAAATTCCATCACTGTTATTGAATCCAAAAATACAGTATGTGTTGGCGTTGCTAGTGCAGATACTATCGTTCCAAATGAAATTTCAATATGTTTCCTGATGAAGCCATATTTCAACTCTGTTTACGCCGTTTTTATAGCTTATCCCAAGTTTGATACACAGTTTGTAACATAGAGAAGTAATCGAGATAAAGTGTAAATATTCGTGATTAGTATCAATAGCGAAAACGATTAAATCATGTCCGTCCGTCTGTCCATGTGCCACCACTTTTTGGGCCTTAAATTTTGAGCTAGGAGGTTAAAGTTTCATATCTGGGCTTTTGGGAAGGAGTAGCAGTACAAGTGTAAAATTTTTTTAAATCCGTTCACCGCCACGCCCACTTTTACATAACTTCATTATTTTACATACATTCGAAAAATTTGGGGCATTTTCTTAAAAAAAAGCGAATTTCATAAATTTTTACGTGCAACATCTTCAAACGTTTGAAGTTATCGTCGCAGTTCACTACAAAATGCAACGTGGCCACGCCCACTTTATAAGGACTGCATAAGAAGGAGGGTAGGGTATCATACGATCCGTTCCAGACGGATTGTAGCTTTTCTGTATGTTTATACCCTATCCTAAGGGTATATTAAGTTTGACACATAGTTTGTAACATAGAGAAATAATCGAGATAGACCCTATAAAGTATATATATTCGTGATCAGCATCAATAGCGAAATCGATTGAGCGATGACCGTCCGTCCGTCCGTCCGTATGTCACCGCTTTTTGGGCCTTAAATTTTGAGCTAGGATGATTAAATTTCATATCTGGGCTTCTGAGAAAAAGATACAGTACAAGTGTAAAAATTTTTGAAATCCGCCCACTACCACGCCTACTTTTTCATAACTTCACTAAATTATATGAAACCGAAAAATTTTGTTAAAACCAAATATTTGGGTATTTAGATTCCCTACAATTCACCCATAGAACAGTTTTGGCCACGCCCACTTTTTGGGGGCGTTATCATCAAAAAACCTATTTTGATAAAATTTTACATGTAACATCCTCAAACGTTCGACATTATAGCTATATTTGAGTACAATATGCAATTTGGTCACGCCCATTTTATAGAGAGGAGGATAGGGTATCATACGATCCGTTCCAGACGGATTGTAGCTTTTCTGTATGTTTGTGAAGCTATTTTTATGATCAGGAGATCTTTGTTTAATAGATATATATTCAATTAATTTAAATATACATATGTATGCAAATGCAATTTTTTTTTAATTTCTTTTTTTAATGTGGAGTTTTTGTTATATAATTTGGTGTTATTCAGTAACATTTTTAGTAACAGTAAAAGATGTCAAGAAACAATTTATAAAAAAAAATTCTGCCCATAACTGCCCGTTTAGATTTCATCGTCCGTAATTTGTATCTTACTTATTTATTTACTTATGTGGCGCTACAGTTTGGAGTGAACCTGGGCCTCAACCAACAAGTCTCTCCAGTTAGCTCGGTCCTTAGCTAACTGCCTCCAGTTGATCACTCCAAGTCGGTTGAGGTCCCCTTCGACTTGTGCTGGCCACCTTAGGCGAGGTCTTCCTCTACTGCGTTGTCCTTCCGGGTTTGATTCGAAGACTCTACGGGCTGGAGCACTTGCGTCCTTTCGCTCTACATGTCCTAGCCATCTTAAACGACTGTTGCGCAGTTTTTTTACTAGGTCAATGTCGCTCGTATAGTTCGTCGTTGAATCTTCTCCTCCAAAGCCCGTAACAAACAAACGATACCGAATATTTTACAAAGAATTTTTCTCTCGAAACGACCGAGAATATCTTCATCCGGCTTCGATGAAGTCCATGCTTCAGCGCTATAAAGGAGGACTGGGATGATAAAGGTCTTATATAGAGTCTCCTTAGTTGTTCGGAATAGGGCCTTACTACTCAACTGCCTTCTTCGCCCAAAAAACCGCGATTGGCAAGAGTTATTCTTCGTTTTATTTCTGCCGACGTGTTAATGTTATAATTAGAATCTAGCTTATTGAAAATTCTGTTTATCGTACAATAGATTCTTTTGCTTCAAGAATTGTCTGGCTAGTGCATTCTAACTAAAAGTCATACAGAAAAGCTGCAATCCGTTTGATACGCTATTCTTCTTTTTTTCATAAGCCCTAATAAAGTGGACGTGGCATACTGTACTTTTATATAGAATTACTACGATAACTTCGAAACGTTTGAGGATGTTACATAATAAAAATCGATTTTGCCGGATTTCCCGGAGTCATTATCCTGCTTGGGGATATGAGCGCTGCCGTTGGCCCATTAAGGGTTCATCCGCCACCAACTCCATTCCAAAACCGTGACTCAGTATTGGGGATCCCTATAGAACTGGGATTCGAATATGTCGAAGCAGCTCATATAGGGATAACACTAATAGTTCGGCCTAACTGGAACTAGTAGCCGCTACCGTTGATTTCATCTAGGGAATTTGCCGCCGCCGCCGCCTGAAGCAAGCGGAAGTGCCTGAGTGAGAAGAATTTTGATATTCGTTTTTTTTTTTCACTCAGCTTTATTCCACGGCACCGCATGATGTACCGATTGATTTGGATGAACGAAGCAGGCCGAAGCAAGTATCAATTGATACACAGAAATGTATGTGCAAGAACAAATCCACATCACAGCCTCCAAAACAAGGGTAGCTTCAGTACAACCCATATCCCTTCCGGGAACTTTGCTCTGCGCATCTCCTGGCAAAACTATGCAAAATCCATGCGATTTGATAATGTTGAAACCTACTGTATGCATGATCAGATTCCACGTTTTGTCAAGCATGGATAAGAGTGAGCCTGTGGACTCGCACCACCTTGGTAGTAAATCGAGGCGCAGGGTCCCCGGGATATAAGTCCGAAACTTTTTTTTGGGACTTATGTCCCACTCCGTCGGGACATATGTAAGTCCCATCAAAAAATATTGGGTCTTATGACCCACCTAACATATTTGTTTTTACATAAGCTTAGAGAATTCAAATACCCAGAAGATCATGGAACAAGTAAGTACATGGCAAAGCTACATTAGGCAAATTTTGCTTTGTGTCACTTATGTATATGCATAAACAGAGTAAGCATCACAAGGCCATTTACAAATACCGGCGCGGATAATGCGGGTCCGATAGATGAAGGTATGGAAAAGAAAATATCCCAGGTCATCAAAGGGATTACATAGCATATTCGTTTGTGTATCAACAAAAGCCATCCTCATCGAATAGACAATTTCCGTCCACCTTATCAAAACGAAGTTAGGATAGCAATATACAAGCCTAAATCCAACAAGGCTGCTTGAACTGATGACCGAGTTGTTCAATGCAACTAGAGGTGTCTTAGTAGACCTAAGTACACCAAATCATCTCCAAAATTCAGACAAGTGTATGCCTGATAAATGTGATCTCAGTATCCAGGCACAATCTTCTCCTCGACTTCCGTAGAGCCCAGAACCCTTCCATTGATATGAAAAGCTGGGATGTCATCGGAGAGGAGGAACCAAAGAATGGGACCATACGGTTCATCATTCTTGTAAATGAACACCCCATGCATCATTTCTGGAGGACAAGCAGTTGATACTAGTTTACGAAGAGGGAGAGGTCACTCTGAAGCTCATAAAGTGGCCTCAACCGGTAAGCAGCGATGGAGGTGAAATTTTGACAACCAATACAGGTAGTGCAAATCAACCTGCACCATAGTACGGTCGGCTCCAACAACCTAAGGTTGCTCCTCATGGAAGAACAGCTGAAGTTGGCCCTAATCCAGGAACCGTGGATTCTCAAGAATCGCGTGATAGGATTGGGTCAACTACATTATTATAATGTATTTTATAGGAGCGACGCTGCCAAGGTTAGGACTAACATCATAGCTCAAAAGAATCATCATATACTAATACAGTCACATTTCAGATCAGGCGACTTGGCAGTGGTACAGGTGAGAGGGGCTAACGGAGTATGTACAGTTGAGTCTGGGTACCAACCCTACAATGACGGCACCAACATCCCTTCAGAAGCTTAGAGGTCGCCCATATCAGCGACTCAACAAGGTAATAAAAATGTTGTCCTAAGATGTGATGCTAATGCCCATCATACCTTATGGGGTAGCACCGACATCAGTGCTAGAGATGAAGGTTTATTTAATTATATCTTAGAATTCAATCTTATTATATGTAAGAGAGATAACGACGTCACCTTTGTAACGTCAACTAGAAGGAAGAACTTATATATCACGTTCATATCTGAACAGAGCTCTGTTAAAGTTGTCGACTGAAAAGCCGTCAAGACACCAAAGACGGCCTCTGATATCAGAAAAAGCGATAGTACATGGACGGAGTCGCAGGAGGAAACGCTGGATATATAATACTACTGAATACTTACTTTCCCGGTTGCTCACTGGTCTCCAGAGATGATTTAGACCAATCAGTTTATCATCCTTTCTGCTGAAAACATTTGCAGATCGGTACACAGCTCCCCACAGGGTTGTGTCAACCATAAAAAGATCCCTCCACTTCAAAGAATTTAGTCTGGGAGCATTCTTAGACATTGAAGGAGAGTTCAACAATATGAATGCAGTTGTGATATAGGATACATAGCTTACGCGGAACAAAACTAAACACCGAACTCTGCAACTGAATTGTACTGATGTTCAGACCGAGATCAATACACTCAACACTAGAAGATATAATTATATGGAAGAGGGTTTGCAGAGGAACGCCCCAAGGCTGATGATGTGGTCATCCTGACCACAGGAAAGTTCCTTCCAGTCCTAAGTCAAAGGCTCAATTTTACATTAAAACTAGTGAATAATTAGGCTGGCACCAAAGGACTAGGAGTCAACCCGTCAAAAACGGAGGTAGTTATTTTCATTATTTTTGGCCCGCTCAAGATTAGCGGAGTTGAACTCAGACTCTCGAGATCGGCGCGATATCTAGGCGTAACTCCGGATTCCAAATTAGACTAAGACGACAACATCGATGGATCAGGAAAGTAAGTTCTTTTATTCTTCTAAGAAGATGGTCACTAATTCGTGGGGCTTTAAACCAGCCGTGGTGTACTGGCTGTACGCGGCGATTGTAAGACCCATTTTCACTTACGGTTCACTAGTATGGTGAAAGGCATTTGAGAAGCAATATCACTCTTACATAACATAATAACCTTAAAAAAACCCAGAGGGCCACTTGCATTGGTATCATGGCATCACTACGAACAACACCGACAGCGGCAGCGGAGACGTGCTAAGTCTCAATCCGCTGGATTTGTACTTCAGCAGTCTGGCGGCCAAAACTGCTGTAAGACTGAAGACAGTACCATCATGGTCATCGAACCCTCATGGCAACTCATCGATACTTTCTAGATGGAAGACCACCAATGGATTGACGGTAACTGATCACATTAATCCGAAGCTTGTATTTGAAAGGAGATTTGGTATACAAATTCAGGACAGAGCCTACTGGAAGCATCATAGAACCGGTAATAAAAAGGACCTGGCCTTCTACACTGACGGTTGTATGTCTTAGGAAACGAAAGGGCTGATGAACTTGCTAGAAAAGGGTCGGCGTTGCATGTTTCGCAGGCTCTCCTCTTTGTTGAAATCCCTATATGCTCCTTAAAAAAAATTAGCGGATGAAGCCACTGGTCGAGCAAGGGCGCTATGGCCGGCTTTAAACAATATAAGATATGTTTCTCTGGTGAAGCTCAGTCCCTCTCTGGTATAATTACTGGTCACTGTGCCATTGGTATTTATGCTCAGCGCCTCGAATACTATATAACGACTATTGCAGAAGTTGTAGGGACGCGGGAAAAATTGCATCTGTCCAACACCTGCTATGTGACTGTCCTGCCCTATCTTCTAGAAGAATGGGAGCTCTCGGTAGTTACTTCTTCACTGACTTGGAGGACGTGATTAATGTCGAATTGTTGGACCTCCTGCGGCTTTCTTTTCAGCGTTTCCTGCGTTAATTAATTGGGCACAATATACCCAATCCTCTTATTTTTCCCCGATTGCAAGGCACCCATAAACCTAACCGACGTTGTGAGAACTCTTTACCTTCATACTTGTTATTTAAATGGTTCATTGGGACATGATCCGTAATCATTTTAAATTTTGTTACCATAGAGATATGGGAGAGAATAATTTAATGAGTATACAATAGCGAGAAATTCTTTATCTGTAACACTGTAATTTTTCTCATGATTGTTTAATGTTCTTGAGACGAAGCAAACTGGATTGCCAATTTGTTGATTGCATGCATCTGTTGTGAGAACAAATTGTTTGTCGTACTCTGTCTATTTTATTATTGGGTGTGCAATAAACATTGCTTTTCAATTTTCGTAAACTGATACATATGTACTGAGGATCATTTATATTAATTTTTTCCTTCTTCTTTAAGTACCTTATTAACGGGTAAGCATATCCCTAATGAATTTTTGATAATATCCTGTCATAGCTAAGAAATCTTTAAGGTGTTTTTCTGTTGTTGGTACGCCTAAATTTTCGATGTCTTTAATTTCCATTCTTTCGTTAATATATGCCCCAAAAATGTTTGTATACCTTTTCATGAAACTACACTTATCGCTTGGCTTTTCAAATTATGGTCCTGCATTTTCTTAAATATACATATTATCTGTCGATTCAGTACGCTCTTCTAAGGCAGTGGAGAATATTATACATATAACATACAGAAAAGCTACAATCCGTCTGGAACGGATCGTATGATACCCTATCCTCCTCTCTATAAAATGGGCTTGGCCAAATTGCATTTTGTACTCAAATATAGCTATAATGTCGAACGTTTGAGGATGTTACATGTAAAATTTTATCAAAATAGGTTTTTTGATGATAACGCCCCCAAAAAGTAGGCGTGGCCAAAACTGTTCTATGGGTGAATTGTAGGGAATCTAAATACCCAAATATTTAGTCTTAACAAAATTTTTCGGTTTCATATAATTTAGTGAAGTTATAAAAAAGTAGGCGTGGCAGTGGGCGGATGTAAAAAAATTTTACACTACTATTGTATCTTTTTCTCGGAAGCCCAGATATGAAATTTCAGCGTCCTAGTTAAAAATTTAAGGCCCAAAAATCGGTTTTGTGATGAAAACGCCCCCAAAAAGTGGGCGTGGCCAAAACTTTTGTATGGGTGGATTGTAGGGAATCTGAATGCCCAAATATTTGCTCTTAACAAAATTTTTCGGTTTCATATAATTTAGTGAAGTTATAAAAAAGTAGGCGTGGCAGTGGGCGGATTTAAAAAAATTTTACACTTGTACTGTATCTTTTTCTCAGAAGCCCAGATATGAAATTTCATCGTCCTAGCTCAAAATTTAAGGCCCAAAAAGCGGTGACATACGGACGGACGGACGGACGGACGGACGGACGGACGGTCATCGCTCAATCGATTTCGCTATTGATGCTGATCACGAATATATATACTTTATATGGTCTATCTCGATTATTTCTCTATGTTACAAACTATGTGTCAAACTTAATATACCCTTAGGATAGGGTATAAACATCCAAGTAAACCACAAAAATTTTGTTAATGTGCTCTCGTAAGATGTTATTCATTAACCTTTGACGAAAGCAGTTTTTTCAATATCCTTTTCTGCTACAATGATTTGATGATATCCCTTGGCTAGATCTAAGGTGCTGAAATATTGTGCTATCTAGTATACTGTCTATGTTAGGTAATGGATATTTGTCATCTATTGCTACTTGGTTTAATTTCCTATAATCCACTACAATTCTGTACTGTTGTTTACCAGAATTATCTTTTTTCTTGGGACCATTATAGGTGAGCTGAATACTACTACTTTTTATACCCTATCCTAAGGGTATATTAAGTTTGACACATAGTTTGTAACATAGAGAAATAATCGAGATAGACTATATAAAGTATATATATTCGTGATCAGCATCAATAGCGAAATCGATTGAGCGATGACCGTCCGTCCGTCCGTCCGTCCGTCCGTCCGTCCGTCCGTATGTCACCGCTTTTTGGGCCTTAAATTTTGAGCTAGGACGCTGAAATTTCATATCTGGGCTTCCAAGAAAGAGATACAGTACAAGTGTAAAATGTTTTTACATCCGCCCACTGCCCCGCCTACTTTTTTATAACTTCAGTAAATTATATGAAACCGAAAAATTTTGTTAAGACCAAATATTTGGGTATTTAGATTCCCTACAATTCACCCATAGAAGAGTTTTGGCCACGCCCACTTTTTGGGGGCGTTATCATCAAAAAACCTATTTTGATAAAATTTTACATGTAACATCCTCAAATGTTCGACATTATAGCTATATTTGAGAACAAAATGCAATTTGGCCACGCCCACTTTATAGAGAGGAGGATAGGGTATCATACGATCCGTTCCAGACGGATTGTAGCTTTTCTGTATGTTTCTAATTATTGCTTTTCCATTTCTTGCATTTGCTTACGCACTTCAGCTTCGTGTTTTGGTGGATATCTATAGGGTTTTGAATTAATTTGTTAGTTTGTAGTAGTATTTATTTCATGTACTACTCTTTTCGTATTTGTTAGTTGTTCTTCTTCTTTATAAAATACTAATAGTTGACCCTGTAAGTAAGTAAGGTTATTTGTAGACATATTTTGGTATCAACCGAGGATTGTTGATAAAAAACCCGTGATTGTCTATTTGAATTACGTCCGATTTATTCAAAATATCTACATCCATTGGATCTGTATTGTTCTGAATTTCAATTACTATAATTATTCCGATATCTTACTTGATTTAACTAATTATTGTAATAAATATGTTTACTTGTCCTGAGTTTTGTTTAAATTGACTTGAATATTGTTTTATTATTTGTTTCTGATAGTATTGTGTCTTGTGTACCTGGTGTACTTTGTGTGTATTTCTTTTATTTAAATTTTAGCTATGTATGTATTTGTATAAAACTAATTTTATCGCTGTAAGTGGGTATTTATCATGTATTTCTGAAGATAACACTTCTGCAGATATATGTATCTCTTAATTTTAAGATTAAAGCACTATTCAGACAATTTTGTTATGTTATACATAATTTCTTGAATCTTATCTAGAGAATGATTAATTGTAAATACTTTAAAGTTGTTTATATCCTTTAGGATGCTGCTTTGATCTGTCCTTGCATTCTTCTCACATTATCAGCGCTTCTGTCAATAAGTAATTTTTTCCTATTCCCGTAATCTCGTTGTATATGACGATAAATACCTGTTGTCCTTCAAACCAAATTTTTCTAGAACCTGTTGCAAGAAAATAAGGTACCTGGCTCTCTATTGAACGTCCGAAATTACTTTGGGTTTTTCGTTGCTGACCTCGTTTCGGCACACACGTCACATTCCTCACACCAGAGCATAACATCAGCTCGGTCACCAATCCAATCGGACCTCTCTTTGATTTTGCAAAGCGTCTTGTTTATGCCAAAGTGTCCTCCAACAAGTCATAATGATAAGCCTTGAATACATCAGTCCTTAAAATGCCAGTCTACAACCATGCATTATTTCCTCAAAAACAAAAAACAACCCCCGTTGAAAAGTTACCTTCAAATGTCAAATACTGGCAAATACTGTTAATGGCATGCTATGGTATTTAGCAAGCCAGATGGCGTCTGCATTAGCTACATATATTGCTGTCTTGCTAAAAATCCATCCAGTAAATTTGGCACGTGGAACACCTCATCTTGCTTAGACAATACTGCCCCTTTTCCTAGGTTGCTTGCATCTATGTCCAAAATAAACTCTTTATGCGTAGATAGGAATGCCTGGATGGATGCAGAGGTGTTTTTTTTTTTTTTTGAAATGTTCTTCATCTCTTAGTCCTTTAAAGTTATATACCCAGTGATGGAGTGAAAGGAGTTGGCGCCGCAGCTCATGTGGTTGGTGTGCTGCACTACGGAGCGAGGGTTTCAAGGTTCCATTCCCAGATAATATCTAAAAGTTCTTTCACGTGCCCACCTCTCGCACCTGACCGCACATCCGAGAGAACAACGGTCATAAAAAGTCTCAACGGTCTCAAATTGCTCTTTGAAAACGGCATTAAGCAGTAGGTCCTTCTATTCATGTAAAGAATATAACACACACAACATGAATGGTTGTGAAACTATGCTGTAGGTTCTGACCGATGATGTTCATCCTCTGATTCTTGTTTAGCAATCTCATCAAAGATCTCATACCCCACGATATCGGTGTGACCTTCGACCCAGACATGAGTTGAATTCAACGATGATTGATGATGATTATTGATCGTAACGTATAGATTGAACAGAACTTTACGATTGTGTGATCTACTGAGTGGAGAATGCTGGTGCAAGTTCCCAGAGCTCTAAAAAGAGTTCAAAAGGATCTATAAGTCCTAAGGTCCAACGAGACTACAAATTACTGAAGTGGACGTTCAGGAATCTAATGCTTAGCATGCAAACTATCCTAAAACTTTGCTGGGATATCAGGAGTCCTTGAGAGATTTCAATGATTTAGTTTCAATTCTATACCGACTTGGTCGCAATCTACAAATGCGTGTACATATAAGGTTTATATTGGTCTAAGCCTTGAATGCAACTCACATGCTTGACCGGGAGGTTCTGCAACTTGTTTGAGTTTACTGGATTATCGACGAAACGTTGGATGCTTGCCGATTTTGTACGAATACTTCCCCCATAGCTTAGTGTGTGCTAACATCTAGTATTAAATTTTCCGATGATATTATTAGTTGTGAACTACATCACCAAATATATCATGTGCTTTTCGTCTTCTTAAAATATGTATAAACATACAGGAAAGCTACAATCCGTCTGGAACGGATCGTATGATACCCTATCCTCCTCTCTATAAAGTGGGCGTGGCCAAATTGTATTTTGTACTCAAATATAGCTATAGTGCCGAACGTTTGAGGATGTTACATGAAAAATTTTATCAAAATAGGTTTTTTGATGATAACGCCCCCAAAAAGTGGGCGTGGCCAAAACTGTTCTATGGGTGAATTGTAGGGAATCTAAATACCCAAATATTTGGTCTTAACAAAATTTTTCGGTTTCATATAATTTAGTGAAGTTATAAAAAAGTAGGCGTGGCAGTGGGCGGATGTAGAAAAATTTTACACTTGTACTGTATCTTTTTCTTGGAAGCCCAGATATGAAATTTCAGCGTCCTAGTTAAAAATTTAAGGCCCAAAAATCGGTTTTGTGATGAAAACGCCCCCAAAAAGTGGGCGTGGCCAAAACTTTTGTATGGGTGGATTGTAGGGAATCTGAATGCCTAAATATTTGGTCTTAACAAAATTTTTCGGTTTCATATAATTTAGTGAAGTTATGAAAAAGTGGGCGTGGCAGTGGGCGGATTTCAAAAATGTTTACACTTGTACTGTATCTTTTTCTCAGAAGCCCAGATATGAAATTTCATCGCCCTAGCTCAAAATTTAAGGCCCAAAAAGCGGTGACATACGGACGGACGGACGGACGGACGGACGGTCATCGCTCAATCGATTTCGCTATTGATGCTGATCACGAATATATATACTTTATAGGGTCTATCTCGATTATTTCTCTATGTTACAAACTATGTGTCAAACTTAATATACCCTTAGGATAGGGTATAAAAATGTAAAATATACAACATAAGGGAGAATTTGCAGAATTTTCCTTGGAGATCTAATAACGTATCAAAACAAACCTAAATCGAAACATACAGAAAAGCTACAATCCGTCTGGAACGGATCGTTTGATACCCTATCCTCCTCTCTATAAAGTGGGCGTGGCCAAATTGCATTTTATACTCAAATATGGCTATAACCTCGAACGTTTGAGGATGTTACATGTAAAATTTTATCAAAATCGGTTTTTTGATGAAAACGCCCCCAAAAAGTGGGCGTGGCCAAAACTCTTCTACGGGTGAATTGTAGGGAATCTGAATACCTAAATATTTGGACTTAACAAAATTTTTCGGTTTCATATAATTTAGTGAAGTTATGAAAAAGTGGGCGTGGCAGTGGGCGGATTTCAAAAATTTTTACACTTGTACTGTATCTTTTCTCCAGAAGCCCAGATATGAAATTTCATCGTCCTAGCTCAAAATTTAAGGCCCAAAAAGCGGTGACATACGGACGGACGGACGGACGGTCATCGCTCAATCGATTTCGGTATTGATGCTGATCACGAATATATATACTTTATAGGGTCTATCTCGATTATTTCTCTATGTTACAAACTATGTGTCAAACTTAATATACCCTTAGGATAGGGTATAAAAAAGTATCCACATATGTACGATATTTTTGGATGGAAGCAAAAGTGTATCACATTTGATACAATTGTGTCTTTGTGGCAAAGCTGCCCGTGAATGCATGTGAATAATATATTACAGTCATTGACGGTTAGGACGAACTGAGTTTTACATGTGTTGGAAAATTGAGAGATAAATTTCCTTTTTGTTTTGTTCCGTGGAATTCACCCCAAGAGATAAAAATTAATTCTGCTCTATAATATTGTGGTTCATGTCAATTGGATATTGTCATACTCCTTTCATTTAATATATAGTTATATCACTTTCGAATTGCAATTTCAAATAATAACAAATAACAACAAAAAAATATCCCTTATAGTCAATTTGACACCAAGATGGCTGCGCCCATGGGTTCCCCGTCGCTCAAAGGATGTGTGCGTCAGCTCCCATTTGATTTTCATAGAAAACCTATACACCTAAAGAGCGATGGGGGAAAAACAGATGTTTTCTGGTGCATTTTAGCTTGAGGTTCGAAGGAGAGACCCCCTGTAAGTTGACTATCTGAATAAGTATATAATCTGAGGATAAGGCACGCATTTTAGCTAATAGCTCTTTCAGCTGTTCCTGCAACTTTTCACTTCACTTCGTGACTCATCGTCGCAGATCTTTTATTAAATTTCATTATTCTCCTTTGCGATCTCACTTTTTTCGCAAAATTGAGTCTAAATCAAATGAAATACATACATACAAAAACTTCGATAGAAGGACAATTTATCTTTTTTATCCACTGCTTGCCTATTACAACAATTTGTTACATTGGGGCTAAGAGGGGACAACAAGAATTCAATCAACGATCAACAGCATGATAGAGAACTGTTTCAGCAGTTCATAGCGGATATTACCAAACTAGCGGAAAGTTATGAATTTGCTTTCCAAACCTACAGAAATCCTCCTCCAGCCCTTATAAAGTGGGCGTGGTATAGTGCATTTGTTTTGTCGAATTACAACGATAACTTTAAACGTTTGAGGATGTTACATGCAAAATTTTATCAGATTTGTTTTTTATATGACAACAACACCTCAAAAAATGGTTGCTAAAGACAATATATGGGTGAATTGTAGGCAATCTGAATATCTTAAAAACATTTTTCGATTACATGTAAAATAGTGAAGTTATAAGAAAGTGGCGGATTCCCATAATCTGTACAATTTTACTACTTCTCTTTCTCAAAACCCGAAATATGAAATTTTATCCTAAAAAAAATTTAAGCCCCAAAGAGTGGTGCTCTACGGACAGACGGACAGACATGGTTGAATCGTATTCGCTATAGATACTAATCATTAATATATGTGCATATATACTTTATAGGGTCTACGTTGATCATTTCTCTATTTTACAAACTACAAATATATCAAACTTAATATACCCTTAGAATAGGGTATAATTAAGATAGGGTATAAAAAAATATTACTTTTGTCGTTTAATATTTAATACTTTTTAATATATTTACATATATACTACAAGTTTTAATACATTGCTTACTCTGCTTGTATAATAGTGTATAATAAATTGTGTTACATATTGACTTAAAATTACGCCTTTTTTATGCACCTTTTTTGTAAGAAATACTACATGCAATATTCAAAAAAATATATGCAGTGTCTAACGTTATATTTGTTTATACATATACTGCATCCTATCAGTGATGTACTGTTTCAAAACTGACGTCCGCATGAAATCCTGAATCATCTGCATGATAAATGACATTTTGCACTCGACCGTCTGGTAACAAAATATGATACTGACCGCGTGTTACTCCATCTAGATCTCTGTTTTGCTTGTGTCCAAAGTCATTTCCGCTGCTAAAGTCACGTACGCGATATCCGAATGCATACTTTGGGGCATATTGTAACTGGAATAATATGGAAAATAAAATATTAAAATAGATTAAAATAATAAAGGGCGATCAGTCAGAACCGACGCTTGCGGTTGTTATGAATTTATTGAGCCTTCTATGATATACGACTTTTTAAATTGGCATACGCCTATTTTCTCGAGTACATACATGTACATACATAGAGTAGAACCTCGATTATTCGATGTAGTGCCGGGAAAGGTGGGCTCAAGTGGTTAGTGCGTTGGACTACCGAGCGAGGGGTTTCAGGTTCAATCCCCAAACAACACCTAAAATTTATTTCACGGTCCCACGAGCGTCTGACAAACATCCGAGAGTAAAACTGTCATGAAAAAACTTCTCAGAACAAAACACTGCCGTTCGGATCCGTCATTAAACAGTAGGCCCCTTCCATTCGTGTGAAGAATATAACACGCACAGCACGAGTGGTTGTGAGAAGCTAGGCACTTAGTCCCATGCACCTGTCGCGCCAAAAATTTGTTTTTTTTTTTGCTGGGAAAGGTGCTTTCCGGATAATTGAAAAACACGGACAATCGAAAATTTATGAAATATGTATATGATAAAATTTGTATTTTGTTTATATTTGTACAAACATATTTAAATGTAATACCTACATCTGCATGTATGTACGTGTTTTACGTGACCTTGGTTTGCCCACTGCATTTTGAGACAAAGACATTGTATGTAAAAATTTTTGGTAAGTTAAGAATGTCAATGTCCGTCAACATAATTTTATTGATCAAGGTAATTATACTCATGCATGTTTAGTAGATATTGTGTCACCAGTTGCAAAAAAAAATCGAAAAAAAAATTAAAATAAACGCACTTCTAATAGAACTAGTTACCAAAATGTAACAAATAAAAAAACAACGATTGAAAATAAACCTAAAAACCGAACGGCCAAAGAAATTGTTCAAAACAAAAGCATGGAAAATAGTAAATCCTATTCCCAAATTGTAAAAATGTACGGAAGAATGAGGAAATTTCCATGAAAGAAATGCTCTTATTCTTAGAAGAATAGATAAACAAGATTTAACAATAAAACAGTTATATGAAGAAGTCGCTTTCAAAAAACAATGACGGATAGAACATTTAAAATCGCAGCATATAATGCAAATGGTCTTTCACAGTACACGTATGAACTGAATATCATTTTAGACATGAAAAATACAGATATTTGCCTAGTGACTGAAACACATTTCACCATGGTTAAAAATATTGATATTAAAACAACAAAATATACCTGTTACCACGGTCCACAAGCTGATAACGCTAGAGGAGGATCGGTTCTACTTATAACGAAGAACTTGAAACTTGAAGAAGACTATACAGAACTTCTAAATTTGCTGGGACATAACTTTCTTGTTGGTGGTGACTTCAATGCCAAACATACCCACTGGGGATCTAGGTTAACAACCACAAAAGGAAGAAGGCTTTATCAAGCAGGTCGCAAATACGACTGCGAATTCTTTTCCCCTGGATCGCCTACATATTGGCCATCTGATCCCAACAAAATCCCAGACCTAGTAGACATTTTCGTAGCGAAAGGTATTATACGAAATCATATAAGTGTTGCAGATAATTATGACTTAGCGCCAGATCATACTCCGGCAATCTTGTCGCTAGCTGAAACGGAAGAGAATGAACTGTATTAAATTCACAGAAAAGAAAGAAAGTTTTATAAACCTAGGGCACGTAGCAAAAGGCGAGACGATAAGGCGGTATTCAATCGTCTTAATAATGATCTTAAAAAACGAATCTGTGTTTACAAAAATGATTCACGTAGTATATTTCTACGTCCACCGACTACTCCTTGTAGAAAGCAGTTGAGGGTCTAAAAAGACAGTTTCAAAATCCGCCCTTGAAAGCACCATTCGATAAATGGATCGGAAACCCGAAACAAAATACTAACCTGTGCGCAGAAATTCTGTCGAACGGTTTTAAACCATTCTCGTCAGCTACTGAAATTCTAGAGTTTGTTGATAAAAGGGATGAAGCTGAAATACCTCTTGTTACGCTCAGAGAAGTAAGAAGCATGTGTCAACACCGACTGTCCAATAAAAAAGCATCAGGCTGCGTTCTAATAACTGCCCAGGTTTTGAAAGAATTGCCAATAATTGCCTTAAAAAAACTTTAATTCATAATAAACGCATGTCTAATTATCCGATATGTCCCACATCATTGGAAAATTGCTGAAGTGATTGTAATACATGCAAGGAAAACCACCAACAGAAGTAACATCTTATAGACCGATTTTTCTTATACCAAACGGTTTCGAAAAAGTGCTCGTAAAAAGGCTTAGCAAAATCATAGAAGAAAGAAGTCTTAGCCCGAATCATCAGTTCGGATTTAGAAATCCGAACCGTCGAATTACGGATGTAGTGGAACAGGCACTGGAAGAAACATACAGAAAAGCTAC
This sequence comes from Xylota sylvarum, assembly GCA_905220385.1. NCBI lineage: Eukaryota > Metazoa > Arthropoda > Insecta > Diptera > Syrphidae > Xylota > Xylota sylvarum. The sequence goes on from LR999960.1 coordinate 23,655,993, forward strand.
AATCCGTCTGGAACGGATCGTATGATACCCTATCCTCCTCTCTATAAAGTGGGCATGGCCCATTTGCATATTGTACTCAAATATAGCTATAATGTCGAACGTTTGAGGATGTTACATGTAAAATTTAATCAAAATCGGTTTTTTGATGATAACGCCCTCAAAAAGTGGGCGTGGCCAAAACTTTCGTATGGGTGGATTGTAGGGAATCTGAATGGCTAAATATTTGGTCTTAGCAAAATTTTTCGGTTTCATATAATTTAGTGAAGTTATAAAAAAAGTAGGCGTGGCAGTGGGCGGATGTAAAAAAATTTTACACTTGTACTGTATCTTTTTCTTGGAAGCCCAGATATGAAATTTCAGCGTCCTAGTTAAAAATTTAAGGCCCAAAAATCGGTTTTGTGATGAAAACGCCCCCAAAAAGTGGGCGTGGCCAAAACTTTTGTATGGGTGGATTGTAGGGAATCTGAATGCCTAAATATTTGGTCTTAACAAAATTTTTCGGTTTCATATAATTTAGTGAAGTTATGAAAAAGTGGGCGTGGCAGTGGGCGGATTTCAAAAAATTTTACACTTGTACTGTATCTTTTTCTCAGAAGCCCAGATATGAAATTTCATCGTCCTAGCTCAAAATTTAAGGCCCAAAAAGCGGTGACATACGGACGGACGGACGGACGGACGGTCATCGCTCAATCGATTTCGCTATTGATGCTGATCACGAATATATATACTTTATAGGGTCTATCTCGATTATTTCTCTATGTTACAAACTATGTGTCAAACTTAATATACCCTTAGGATAGGGTATAAAAAGTACATATACTGGAATGACTTTGAATGCAAAGTTAAAATGGAAACAGCACTTTTAAAAAGAAAAGAGAAGACATAAACTTGAATACATATGTATTGGTTACTGGGAAGAGACTCAGATATGTCTACCCAGAACAACATCTTACTATATAAGCAAGTATTGAAGCCCGTCGGGACGTACGGCATCCAATTATGGGGCTGCACAGAAAACAAATATTCGAACTGTACAGATATTCCAAAACGAAGTCCTTCGTAGAATAATAAATGCCCCTTGGTATATACGATATAATAGCGATCTGCACCGTGACCTGCAAGTAGACATGGTGACGGAAGTGGTTAGAAAGCACACTGTGTCTCACAATCAGCGACTGAAAATCACATCAACTTCGAGATAGAAACCATCTTAAATGTGCGAGACAATGAAGAAGAGCGGAGACTAAGAAGAACCAAGCCTCATGAGCTAAAAGCTAAGAGACAGTACTTAAACATTTCAAATTTTCCCCAAAGTGATTTTAAATATAAAAAAGAAAAATAATTTATCGAATTTGCATACATATTGGTCTTGATTAGGGAGGTGTTTTTTTTTAGTGGCGTTAGAGTCAACATAAACATAATATGCGCTCAAGCCCACAGAAGACAAGGACGACGCCACCAAAGATTGTTTCTACGAGCTCCTCTTGAAACGAGCCGCTTGTGTTCGCTGCGGGGCGAAACATCACTACAGCAAGCACACGGTTTCCTCATCTTAATATACACAAGGGGACATGGCGGTCTCCTAATCATCAAACGGTCAATCGAATTGTTCATATTCCGATGGACGTAAGGCATGCCACCAGTAATCTGGATGTCCGAACCTTCCGAGGAACCAACATCGACTCGGATCATTACCTTGTTACAGTACGAATGCGGATATCGGTAAAGCCAAAACAAAAAGAAATAGTGTGAGAAGATATAACGTCGACAAGCTGCAATCGCAAGAGATTGCCAAAACCTTTACCAAACGCGTATCCCGAAATCTCGCTACGACTCCTATGCCACCAGAAATTATAAACGCCGCAACTGATGTGCTGGGTTTCGTTCGACCACCACCAATAAACCCCTGGTTTGACGAAAAATGGCGCCAGGCAAATGGAGCTAAACAAGAGCCATACAAAGTGCCGCAACAAAAAAAATTAGTGCTGCTCGTGAGCTCCACGAACAGAAGAGACTGGAAGAACATAGGCTTCTCCGGTAACAAAAAAGAACGTATCAAGGCAACAAGACACGTACAGAGGCCGGTAGAGATGAAGAAGGAGTCACAGTAGGTGTTGAGAAAATAGAAAAATTTCTTCTGCGGACTATATAACGGCGACGAAGACCAACATCGCGCTGTAAAGCAGAAAGAACCATTCAACATAGATGATGATAGCTAAAAATCCGTCCATCAGACCAAAATGAAGTGAGAATAGCAATATCCAAGCTTAAGCCCAACAGGGCTGCAGGAATTGACGGCTTACCAGCCGAGCTGTTCATAGCAACTTCAAATAACCTTTGAGACTTCAAATAACCTTTCAGACCACACTTGAGGAAAGTCTTCACACTTCGGCAGGTCCTGGAAAAAACACAAGAAGTCTAAATCGATATCCACCATCTTGTGACCGATTTCAAGGCCGCATATGACAGCATTCATAGAGGCGGCCTATATAGAGCCACGTCATGTCAACATATGTACGTATATATGAAAATAAAAAATGTCATTCATTGTTATGAGTCAGAGTGGGGGAGTTTTTGGCTTTGGTGAAATGAATCTCCATATAAGGACAGGACATGTCTTATACGCGATGTGATCCATGCCATTTCTAAAGCAGAAATCAGATTGCGGAAGAACAAGATGAGGTGCTGAGCACCTCTTAATAAACTAAACATACGTACGTATGTCAGCTACCATGTTAACGAAAAAAAGATTAAGTACTTTGTTAAATAAATTTATTTGCATACCTTCTGACTATTTGCGGCATCAGTGTGAATTGAATCCGACTCTTCAAATTGATCGACTCCCTTGTAGTTTGGTGAAAGTCCTAGCGCCTTGACAACATTATAAGATGTTGGTGTAGATGGGAGGGGCGGTGGCGATACTACTGCAGTATGTTCAGATTGTATTTGAGGGACGTAATTCGCTTGTGAAACGTTTTCTACAATCGAATTGTAGTCTTTCGAGGGTAGTTCCGGAATTGGTTGCGGTAATGCTGCTGGTTCTATATTTGAAATTTTCTCTTCTTCAGTTTGTATTGGATTCACTGAACTACCGACTCCAACATTGTTCTGCGGGTGAAAGAGAATCGGTGATGTATTATCCTGTGGTCGTTGTGCGTACAAGCGCTTAGTTCGATGCATTTCTTTCGCCAATAGATACGCAAGGCCGTTAATTTGGTCCTTTGGAGATTTTCCAATTAGTGCGGTCAATTCTCGGAACTCCTGCATATCATTTAATGGTATTTGGCGATGTTCGAAACCAAAGTTGTTTGCGCTGACTAGTTGCTGTTGATGCGCAACGCTTAACCCCTCATTTTCAATCGTTTGTTCAGTAGGGACAAATTTTAAATGTTTCCCGTAACGAAAAGACGATGGATTAAGAGGAACAATTTTTCCATATGGATATTGGGATATCTCATTGGAGTTAATAGAATTCAGCGAAGATTCAGGGATATTTTGTTGTCCTACTGCAGAACTTGGAACTTCATGGATAATTTGAGTTATGGCTGGAACAACTTCAACGTAGTTTGTTGGCTGTTGATGGACACTGTGATCTAATTGAGATGGCATAGCGGAGTGATAATACTGCTGGTGGCTAGTCACTGCAGGAATATCAACTGGATAAGCGGCGGGTCGAGCAGGCTCTTGATGTGGTGGGGGAGATAAAATATTTACTGGAAATGTATTAACAGGAAGGGGGATGGGAACAATTTTGTTGACGTAGGCCGGTTCAGGGTAAACCGCAACTAAATTTTCCATAGCCGGACTCGAAGGTGCTGAAATTGGGCCGGCTACAGCAGGCCTTTGGTTCCCAAGAGATTTAAACTTTACATCCTGATTATTATGAGCATGTTTGTATGCCGTTTGGGTCTTACTGTCCTTGAGCATCAGCTGGATAATTTTTTGAACTTCAATGGGTACTGAATTGGCAACGCGTTTTGACTTGAATGGTACTGCCTGGTAATAGAATCGTTTGCTTTCTTCCACAGAGGAATCATGGGGTTTCTCTGTATCATTTGAGTGATGATTTAAAATCTGAAACATCTCATCCGGTTTAGTTTCACTTTCCCTAGTTTGGTGCATCATCTCCCTAGTACTATAGCTTGGCTCTTTGGCATCTTCTAGCTCAAACCGAATAAATTGTGGCTGAGTTATTTGTGCCGATCTTCGCACTCGCCTCCGCTTTGTTGCCATCTTTCTTATAGAAGCTTTAGAAAGCCGAGCAGTTGTAGTGACAATTCGATCTGTTGTCAAACTCAGCTCCCTAGCTCTACTCTTCCTAATTAGTTCCTTAGTGGCCTCATCTGGTTCTTTCGCATCGGAGGCTTCAAACCTTATTAGATGCGGTTCAGTTAATTGTGCGGAGCGCTTCGTTTTTCTAGATACCGATGTTGTATTTCCATACTTTTTAGCTTCCATTTCTAGCTCCAACTCTCTCCCACGATGTATTCTAATGATTTCTTTTGTTTTTTCATCAGGTTCCTTGGCATCTTTTATTTCAAATTTGAAAATTTTCAGACTCTGTATAGAATCTGTTTCTCTCTTCACGAGGACTTTCTCCGAACCCTCATGGTGATAGTTGTAGGCATCAATGTAGCTGTCATCGAGTGGATTTGCTAGTTTTTTCAAACTTCTAGAGTCCTTCTCTGATTTATACTTTTGCATCTCCTAAAAATTATAACAGTATTAGTACATCTTTTTGTAAAAATAATCAACCATACTTCATAGTTCGCAAAAGCTTCCATAGATGGCGGTGCTACCCATTTTCCATAAGTGTCTCCACTTTCAAATGTCTGTGAATCTTTTAGCAGCAAAATGGCCCACACCGTTATTGTCTAAAAGACCAAAAAACGTTTTCATAATTTGATTATATCATTATGTATATAGTTACAGCGAGTTATGTATGTACATGTGTCCATAATATATTAAACACTAAACTGAATGACATAATCATATATACATACACTGAGTTACAAAAAAAGTGGCGCACCTTGATATTTCGCTATTACTTCAAGTAAGTTGAAAAAAAAGGTTTTTTTTAATACAGTTTTGTTTATTAATATAAGAATAAGTAATTGTTGTTAAAACAAAAATTAAAAAAGAAGACCCTAGAAATGAAACATAAATTAAGGAAAATGAACAAAAACTTCATTTTTATTACTTTTTTTTTAACGACCCCTTGTTCCTTTAATAGTGTGTATTCTCCACCCGAACATCTAATAAACCAGATATCTGCCGAGGCATACATATGATTAAATTTTTTACGATGGTATTGGCCCCATTCCTCGATCAGAGCAAATCTCAGGTCGCTTAGTGTCTCTGGAAGGGCAGGTCGTACCCAAATCTTTTTCTTCAGCAGGTCCCAAACGTGTTCAATTCAATTCATGTCCAAGCTCATCGCTGGCCAAGTCATCACTTCTATTTCCACTTCTTGCAAATATTCGGTAACGCACCTGTGGAGGTGTTGTCTAGCATTGTCTTGCATCAGCAAGAAGTTTTCCTCCATAAATGGTGCGAATAGAACCACATATTCCTACACAATGTTGGTGATATAATACGTAGAAGTCGCTGATCCTTTCATGAAAATCCTCGCATGAAAATTTCTGCCCACACCATGACGAAACCGCTCCAGAAATTGTCCCGCTGGGCAAGTGTTGCCGAAGAGTATCTCTCATCTTATCATCTCCACACTCAGCTACGTCCATCTGTTGAGCGGAGACGAAATCTGGAGTCATCAGTGGAAAGGACTCTAGCCCAGTCGGACTCTGTCCAATCCTGGTGAAGATTAGCAAATTCAAGTCGACGTCGCTTACGTTGTACCGTGAGTATCGGTACACGAGCAGGTCTTTTTGCTCTCAGGCCACTTTCCACTAATCGCCTCCGCACCGTGTGAGCATTCACAGCTGTCCCTCTTACAGTTCGAAGTCTGTTCTGCTGCTCAACTCAACTGCTGTTTAGCGACGATTCCGAAGACTTTGAATCACCAAATATCGGTCATCCCGTGCGATAGTTACTCCGGGGTGACTCGATCCTTGACGTCGTTTGTAGGTGTTGGTCTCCCTGTACCTTTAATTTCTTTTTTAACGTCTTCTCCGGTTTTCTTATCATACTATCGGCATACCGGCCACCCTCAACTAAAGCCAGCACACAGGCTACTTCTTCTGCCATTATTTGCATTTTTTTTTTCCAAAAATCAGTAATAACTAACAACTAATACCCAATCAAACAAATCCAGAACAATAAACTTACAACAATAAACATACGGGATCATGAAAGCTAAATTTGGTATGTCTCACGTCTGTAGGAAAACACGAATACTATACAGTTTTCTTCAATACAATGTGCTCATCACAGAGAAAATTAAAAGAAATTATGCAAACTAGCAAACAAATAAACTATTAAACCAGTAACCAACTAAAAACAAATAAAGCTCGGCAAAAACATAGCGACATATTACCAAAATGACAATCACTGCGCCACTTTTTTTGTAACTCAGTGTATATTAAACAATAAACCTATTGTAAAAAAATTATATCTAAGTAATGCACAGGTATCTATCATATCTTAAATAATGTAACCTTACCTATAATGCACTGTGGGAACAGACGCTACGTCAGCTTTCCTAATTTTTAAAGTAATTTTATATCTAAATTCTAATGCACGCACCGGGAGACCAAGTACATGACTTTGTTCGCACCTGCATGCACTGCGAAAATGCTCTAATGTATTATAGTAATAAAGAAAAATATATTCAGTTCAATTTTGATACTCAATAAACGAAGACGTGTTTCCCTTCTATAATTAACGACATTTATCAATTTATGAAATTCCAGACAATTAGTCGGGGATCGAATGATAAATCTATCCTTCCAATTTTGCATCATTTGTTATTTGCAAAATCTCATCAAAACTGATTTTTTACGTAGTAGTACACTTGAACTTCTCATTCTTAAATGCACAGATATAAAATTCCATCATCAAATTATTTTAAAAAAATTAAAGGACATCAAAATTTAAGGCCCAAAAAGTGGTGACATACGAACAAACGGACGGAGAGACATGAATCGCATCGATTCGATTCGATATGGCTCACTAATATATAAATAATTCTGTGTGGGATCAATGAAACAGGACAATGAAACAGCAGATAAACTATCAAGACAAAATACCGATGAACCCTTCATAGATCCCAAACCATATTCTAGAGTATAGGACAATACTCTAAGAGAAGAATCGAAGAACAGGAGAACAGAACTAAGACCTCCAAAACTAATTTAAGGTCTGAGGCAAAGCAACAAGACAAGAATTATAATAATTACTATTCCAATGATTTATATGTTTTACCATACATATGTACATACATATGTATGTACTACATAATCCGGTCCTCTTTTACCCTAAGGTGTTTTACCTTTATTTTATTAATATTATTAATTAGTGTATATACCAGATATGTACATACATAGTTATACATATATTCTTATAAACTAGGGTTGTTATATTTATTGTTGTTGGGTAAGATCTTTATTATTTTCAAATTATATAAAAGCTTTATTGTTTTGCTTTTTCAATAAAAATTTTAGTTGTATGCTTGAAAATAAAAAGGTGGTTATATAGTTATAAAACACCCGAAGTTTAATTTTCAATGGAAAATTCGATTAAAAGTTTAAAAATTCATTTTACTTTAATGTACATATTGTATATTTATTAAATCTAATCTCTTTCTTTCTTTCAGAGAAATACATACAAATATACAAATTTAAGTTGGTTATATAGTTATGACACGGGGTGTATAGTGATTTTTATACTCTATTCAAGGATACATACATAAGGTGGCCCATCTATTGGTTTATTTTTGAATTATATGTTATTTTAACGCTACCTCCTGGATTGCCACCTTGGCGTTGGCGGGGAGGCTTAAATTGTACAATACCCGCTTGGGCGGCGCAAAAAACTGGTAATGGTTTTCTCTACCATTTTCAGAGTGTTTGTAACCATTCTGCGGTCTGCCGTACAAGACAAAGAGTAATCCAATCCATACTCCGACCCAACGTTTTCCTATCCCGGGTACCGGACCCTCCTCTCTCAACCCCTACCACCGCATTTTCCGCCTGGGCTGGATTAATGGTGTCAATTGAACCGTGCCGAGAATCTACCAGGTTGAGGGACCAGTAAAAATAGCTCAGTCGCCAACAGTGTATTCAGATACCTGGTGCCCTCTGCATTAATTAGCATCCTATCCCTAGCTACTCCTGGGACTAAAATAAACAATGAATACAAACAAGACGAAAATAAAACATACAGAAAAGCTACAATCCGTCTGGAACGGATCGTATGATACCCTATTCTCCTCTCTATAAAGTGGGCGTGGCCAAATTGAATTTTGTACTCAAATATACATAGCTATAATGTCGAACGTTTGAGGATGTTACATGTAAAATTTTATCAAAATAGGTTGTTTGATGATAACGCCCCCAAAAAGTAGGCGTGGCCAAAACTGCTCTATGGGTGAATTGTAGGGAATCTAAATACCCAAATATTTGGTGTTAACAACATTTTTCGGTTTCATATAATTTAGTGAAGTTATAAAAAAGTAGGCGTGGCAGTGGCCGGATGTAAAAAACTTTTACACTTGTACTGTATCTCTTTCCTGGAAGCCGAGATATGAAATTTCAGCGTCCTAGTTAAAAATTTAAGGCCCAAAAATCGGTTTTGTAATGAAAACGCCCCCAAAAAGTGGGTGTGGCCAAAACTTTTGTATGGGTGGATTGTAGGGAATCTGAATGCCTAAATATTTGGTCTTAACAAAATTTTTCGGTTTCATATAATTTAGTGAAGTTATGAAAAAGTGGGCGGATTTCAAAAATTTTTACACTTGTACTGTATCTTTTTCTCAGAAGCCCAGATATGAAATTTCATCGTCCTAGCTCAAAATTTAAGGCCCAAAAAGCGGTGACATGCGGACGGACGGACGGACGGACGGTCATCGCTCAATCGATTTCGCTATTGATGCTGATCACGAATATATATACTTTATAGTGTCTATCTCGATTATTTCTCTGTGTTACAAACTATGTGTCAAACTTAATATACCCTTAGGATAGGGTATAAAAAGGACAATACGCTATTGACACTCGATACTCCCGGACTCTCTGAAATGTAAGGAAAGGCTACCGCAAATACTCTCGGAAAGTAATTGGCTCAGGATACCACCGCGGAATAATACCACTTTAGATTCGGACTACATCGGGACTCAACTTTGTGGTCTACAGATTGGCAACGCTACATACGAAGAATAACCCGGTTCATCACAGGTCAGCCACACCATAATGTGAATTCCGAAACTGAAGCTCGACTGTTGGAAGAGGACAAAAATCCAGAAGCCACCGGTATCCGGAACGTCCAGAGGAAAGAGAAGCGCGAGAGAACCCAGAAAGAAAGATGGAATCAAAAGACCCCTAACCTTGACGGATAGGAAGAAGATGCTAATGAACCACAACCACTGCTAAACTGATTGTCGATAGGACAGACAAAGGGAAAGAGCAACCGCCTTCAAGTAGAGCTCACAGTGGTGCAGATTAATCTGTATAACTGTAAAGCAGCTACTGACTACTTGTTGCTTTTCATGACTGAAACATACAGAAAAGCTACAATCCGTCTGGAACGGATCGTATGATACCCTATCCTCCTCTCTATAAAGTGGGCGTGGCCAAATTGCATTTTATACTCAAATATAGCTATAATGTCGAACATTTGAGGATGTTACATGTAAAATTTTATCAAAATAGGTTTTTTGATGATAACGCCCCCAAAAAGTGGGCGTGGCCAAAACTGTTCTATGGGTGAATTGTAGGGAATCTAAATGCCCAAATATTTAGTCTTAACAAAATTTTTCGGTTTCATATAATTTAGTGAAGTTATAAAAAAGTAGGCGTGGCAGTGGCCGGATGTAAAAAAATTTTACACTAGTATTGTATCTTTTTCTCGGAAGCCCAGATATGAAATTTCAGCGTCCTAGTTAAAAATTTAAGGCCCAAAAATCGGTTTTGTGATGAAAACGCCCCCAAAAAGTAGGCGTGGCCAAAACTTTTGTATGGGTGGATTGTAGGGAATCTGAATGCCTAAATATGTGGTCTTAACAAAATTTTTCGGTTTCATATAATTTAGTGAAGTTATGAAAAAGTGGGCGTGGCAGTGGGCGGATTTCAAAAATTTTTACACTTGTACTGTATCTTTTTCTCAGAAGCCCAGGTATGAAATTTCATCGTCCTAGCTCAAAATTTAAGGCCCAAAAAGCGGTGACATACGGACGGACGGACGGACGGACGGTCATCGCTCAATCGATTTCGCTATTGATGCTGATCACGAATATATATACTTTATATGGTCTATCTCGATTATTTCTCTATGTTACAAACTATGTGTCAAACTTAATATACCCTTAGGATAGGGTATAAAAAGACGTGGATATAGCCCTGGTCATAGAACCCTACCTGAGATATGGTAAAATTCATGGACTAAGGTCCAATATCTATACATTGTAATATCCGCATACTGAAGATAAACTGAGAACCTGTATAGTTGCAAAAAAAACATTTTTTTTAACTTCCTACAACAATAACGATCTGACTGTGGTATCTTGCGAGCAACGGGACATAAATTTGCTCCTATTGTCCGCCTACATGCCATATAAAAAAATGAACCTCCACCGGAAGCAGTCCGAACACTAGCGACATATGCCAAATCAAGCGGACAACATCTGGTCATTGGATGTGACGCTAATGGCCACCATATCCAATGGGGAAGTAAGGATACCAATAAAAGAGATGAGTCAATTTTCTAATTTATTCCTTCTTCTAACCTTATTATATGCAACAAAGGCGTGTTGCCAATGTTTTATAACCGAGTTAGGGAAGAAGTAATCGATTTGACTCTAGTCACAAATGCTAAGACCAATATTGTTGAAGAATGGAAAGTCTCCAATGTCTGCTCCTTTTCGGATCATAACTGAATTGTCTTCATCCTTAATTGGATTAAAGATAGGCCCAAACCCTTCAGAAATCCCCAAAAAGTCAACTGGGAAACATTTTCAAACCTAGTCGTAACGAAGCTAGCCCCGCCGTCAGCCACAGACGCTTCAAACACGACTAATATTGAGAATGCGGTAGACAACTTGATATATTCTTAACGAATCGTTTAATAGTTCGTGGCCTATCACAAGACCTCGAAGGAAAACCAATGCGGTTGGGTGGACCACAGAGCTTCGACAACTGAGAATAAAAACTAGGAAACTTTTCAACAGGGCCAAAACGAGTAAGAACACTGAAGACTGGAACTTACACAGATCCAGTTTTAACGAATATCAATACGGTATTACAGCAGCTAAACTTAGTTCAATGCAAAAATTCTGCGAATCCATAGGGGACGAAAACGAGGCCACAAGGCTCAGGAAGATACTGTAACAAATATTACATCTGGAGACGTACTCCAGTTGTAATATTTGTTAGCGTGTGACAAATATTACATCTGGAGACGTACTCCAGCTGTCAGAGAGCGCCAGCCACTGGGAGTGGATATAAAAAATTGCTGTCAAGTAGTGAAGTAAGAAACTGACCACGAGGTACGAGTTAATTCTGTAAAGGTTATAAAAATAAAAAAAGTGAATTTTTCTTTGTGGCCAAGTAAAGTCTTTGCTTTTCTTCTGCTCCTCGATAACCCTACAAATATAATTTTTATTACATTGGTGTCAGAAGTGGGATATCGAGTTGATATGGCTAACGAAGAATTATCACTAAAGATTGAACAAATCCTTACAACTTTAACATCACTGGGCGAATGTGTATCTCAACAGACTGCAGAAATCACCCAGCTTAAAAGTGAACAACAACGTCAAGTCGAGGAATTGCGCACTATGGGTGCTACCACATTTGCCCAAAAAGTGTTGCAGTGCTCTACACCAGATGTTGAGAAGAGAATGGACAACCCGTTAATTGTTGAACCGGAGTCTCAGAGTGTTTCCCCTACCACATTAGCGATTAGCACCGGTAAAGTAAGAATTGACCCCCAGCCTTTCGATAGCGAAACCACTGATTGGGCGGAGTACAAAGTACAATTTGATATCGTTGCGGAGGCCAATGAATGGAATGACAAGCAAAAAGCGCAAGTGCTGGCATCTTTACTTCGCGGGGAAGCTGTGTCCGTTTTGGGAAATCTCAGTCCTAACGATCGTGTGGATTACACCAAACTAATATCCGCTTTACAATTAAGATTTATTTCCCAAAAGAAACACATTTCTCATGCTTCATTTCGTTCCAGGCGACAGCGACATCGAGAAGATCTTGGTTGTTTTGCAAGTGACATTCAGCGACTTACCCGCATAGTCTTCAGTGACTGTCCTCCCTCCGCTCAGGAGCGTATTGCAGTCATGCAGTTTGTCGATGGTATTGGGGATCGTTCAATCCAGGATGCGGTACGAATGGCAGATCCAAAAACAATGATCGATGCTGTCAATATAGCTAGTTCTGCGGAGGCAGCATATCTGGCTACTCAAACTAGTCATTCTACTCGATATATCGAAGCTACGGAAATCCAATCGCAATCTAGTTATCGTTCAAATCAACGTCCAAGAAGAAATCAAAACTATGCAACTCGTGGAACTTCAAGCAAAGTTATGGAAATCGCTCCGGAGTCGGGAAACGCTCAGCCGTCAGTGTCAAGGGACTAACGCTGACGAACTTAAACAGTCCCCAAATTTATAATGTCCACTGTGACAAACAGTCTGGATTTACTGTCCCTGTAGTTCTTGGTACCGTTCCTTGCCAGATGCTTGTCGATACTGGATCATCGGTAACATTGGTCCATCGAAGTGTTATACCCCAAAATACGCGTCTTCAACCTGGAAAAGCAATAATTCAAACTCTTTGTGGAAACTCCTTTAAAATTTCACAAGAGTGGCGCACTATTATTCAGATTGGTACATTCAAACGCCGACTCAAAGTTCTGGTGGTCGATTTTGCCCTTCCCACCTTTAGTCAAGGTATTCTCGGAGTGGATATCTTGAGAACTTCCAAAACCATTCTGGATTTTTCTTCCAATCATCTTTCGATTGGTACTAATCGAATCCCTCTTCATAATGAGGTAAATACTACCTCAAGTAATCAACTGGGTGATCCGGATAAGGAAACTATTCGAGCTATCTTTCTCCGAACAACAGATTCCTGTCTTATTCCTCCCCGCGTTGAAAAGTTTATCGCCACTAACACATCCAGTGCAGCCCCTGCTGAAGGTGTTGTTTCTCCTCTTGGGGATGGTCTTCCAAAAGGGATTCTAGTAGGGAAGTCTATGACCTTTAGTCGAGACGGTGCCGTTCTGGTTCGTATTGCTAATCTTGCCGATTATGCCGTCACACTTCCGAGAAATACTCCTGTCGCTACTTTCGAAGCGGTTGAGTGCCCTAATGTAAAAACTTCAAAGGAATGCGCGGTACCAAATTACTTGGATGATCTTTTTCGTAGATCGCAGCAATACCTTAAACCAACACAGCACAACACCGTTCAGTCGCTACTACTGGAATATGGTGATATTTTCTCCAGCAGTCCCGATGATTTGGGAAGGACGAGTGCCGCCCAGCATAAAATTGATGTAGGTACTGCGAAGCCAATTAAGCAACCACCGCGTAGGCTACCACTTGCCAAACAAGAAGAGTCACGGGAAATCATCAACAGCATGCTTCGCAACGATATTATCGAGCCTTCAAATAGCCCCTGGGCATCGCCAATAGTAATGGTAAGGAAGAAGGATGGATCCACAAGATTTTGTGTCGATTACCGTCGGTTAAATAATGTCACCATCAAGGATTCCTTCCCCTTACCGCGGATTGACGACACTCTGGATGCAGTTGCGGGCTCTGTATGGTTTAGCACAGTCGACTGCCAGTCTGGATATTGGCAAGTCGAAATGTTTCCAGCAGATCGTGAGAAGACGGCTTTCGTCACAAGAGATGGCCTGTGGCAATTTAAAGTTATGAGCTTTGGCCTGACGAATGCGCCCGCTACATTCGAACGCCTCATGTCAAATGTCCTTCGAGGATTACCGATGGAGACTTGTTTGGTTTATCTGGATGACATTTTGATCCACGGTAAGAGTTTTGATGATATGCTTGCTAACCTTCGTTCTGTTTTTAGTCGCTTAAGAGAGGCTGGATTAAAAATTAACCCCGCCAAATGCAACCTATTTCAAAAAGAAGTGTGTTTCTTGGGCCATTTGGTTAGTGAGAGCGGTGTGTCGCCTGATCCTTCTAAGATTGAGGCCATTCGGAGTTGGCCGATACCGAAAAATGTTTCTGAGGTAAGAAGTTTTATTGGATTGTGCACTTACTACCGCCAGTTTGTACCCCGATTCGCCGAACTTGCACGTCCATTACACCGGCTTACCGAAAAAAACATTTCATTCGAGTGGACTTCGGAATGCAACGACTCTTATAATTTATTGAAAGCCTGTTTAACGTCACCACCGATTTTGGCCCATGTTCGTCCGGAATGCAATTTTATTTTAGACACTGACGCCTGTGAACATGGAATAGGAGCAGTTCTGTCGCAGGTTCACGAGGGATCTGAAAGAGTAATTGCCTACTTTAGTAAAGCTCTAAGCAAACCTGAGCGAAATTACTGCACCACAAGGAAGGAGCTACTTGCGATGATCAAATCCATTGAGCACTTCCATATATATTTGTTTGGGAGGGAGTTTTTAATTCGAACTGACCACGCAGCTCTCAATTGGTTACTCTCGTTCAAAAATCCTGAGGGCCAACTGGCACGTTGGTTAGAGCGCATCCAGCAGTATAATTATAAGATACAACATCGTAGTGGAAAAGCTCACCTTAACGCTGATGGTCTTTCACGACGACCCTGCTGTGATAAAGTTTGCAACCACTGCGAATCCAAAGAAAAGAACTATGGCGTTGAATTTATGCACCCAGTCAATGTAGTTCTTCAAATTGATAGTGATTTTGATCTAAATAAGTTGCAGTTGGCCCAAGTGGCAGATAGAGTTTTAAAGGTGGTGATCCAGTGGGTAAAGGATGGTATTCGCCCTGATTGGAATACGGTATCTGGAGAGTGTAATCTTCTAAAAGCATACTGGGCTCAGTTCTCAGCTTTAGTTCTCCGAGACGAAATTATTTGCAAGAGATGGGTGCCCACTACTCGTAAACAGCCTGAGCGTTTGCTGCCAATTGTGCCAAAATCGTTAACCGCCGAAGTAATAAAAATGTTCCACGATACTCCGTTTGGTGGGCATTTTGGCTCTAACAAAACGCACGAAAAAATACGTTCACGTTTTTATTGGGTTGGAGCCAGAAAAGATGTGCAACAATACTGTTCCGAATGCGATATCTGCGCGTCCAAAAGTGGTCCAAAGAACAAAACCAGAGGTAAACTACAAATTTACCTTTGTGGTGAACCATTCCAACGTGTCGCAGTGGATATTTTGGGACCCTTACCATCAACGAAACTGGGAAATAAATATGCCTTAGTCTTCATGGATTATTTCACCAAGTGGGTGGAAATTTTCCCCATTATGGATCAGACTGCTGATACTGTCGCCAGAGTGTTGGTAAAGGCAGTGTTTTGTCGTTTTGGGATTCCGCTTGAACTGCATTCGGACCAGGGTCGAAACTTCGAGGCCGAAGTTTTCCAAAACGTAATGGAGATTTTAGGTATCCACAAAACAAGAACTACACCATTGCATCCGCAATCTGATGGCCTTGTGGAACGAATGAATAAGACCGTGTTACACTACCTTTCTAAATTTGTCAATGAAAAGCAGGATGATTGGGATGACTATATGCCTTTGTTTGCTATGGCATACAGGGCCGCTCAACAGGAGTCTATTAAAATGTCACCGTTTGCTATGCTTTTTGGTAGAGAAATGCGGCTTCCACCGGATTTGATGTTCGGAACTCCCCCGGATGTAATTTCGTTAAGTGGATACGCTAAGCAGCTTCAGGAACAATTGCAAGAAGTACATGAAAGAGCGAGAGTAGAAATGCATCGAGCTTCCACTCGGATGAAAAACAGGTACGATGTAACATCTAATGTTCCTCGATTTCAAGTTGGTAATTTTGTATGGCTACATAGCCCACGAAGAAAGGTTCGGGTCACTCCAAAACTTCAGTCTGACTGGGATGGCCCCTATAGAGTTATGGAGTTAATCACCGATGTAACAATCAAGATCCAGAAGACGCCGAGATCCAAGCCAAGGATTGTACACATAGATCGAATAGCAGTTTACAGAGGTAAAGATCATCGAGCGTGGGAGTCGTATGAGACGTGTCCTAGAGGGGGTGCCGTTCAAGGAGGGGAGAGTGTAACAAATATTACATCTGGAGACGTACTCCAGTTGTAGTATTTGTTAGCGTGTGACAAATATTACATCTGGAGACGTACTCCAGCTGTCAGAGAGCGCCAGCCACTGGGAGTGGATATAAAAAATTGCTGTCAAGTAGTGAAGTAAGAAACTGACCACGAGGTACGAGTTAATTCTGTAAAGGTTATAAAAATAAAAAAAGTGAATTTTTCTTTGTGGCCAAGTAAAGTCTTTGCTTTTCTTCTGCTCCTCGATAACCCTACAAATATAATTTTTATTACAATACTATCCAAAGACCCCTGCGTCCCCGGACATATCCAGAGGATTGACGGCACATGGGCAGAATCCTGCCAGGACTCTCTGAAACTGCTAATGGATACTCACTTCCCCGCCTCAATAGAAATTGAAACTGCCTCTTCTTCCAGGGGCCTATTTCATAAAACTATTAGTCTCATAATTATTAGCAAATTTCCTAATATTTTATTATTAATTAGTAAAATAGTGTTTCAAAAATATTTTCGGGCACTTGATAACTTATTTCTCCAGCGCCATTGATTATTAGTGGAAAATTATTATTGTAGGAAGATTATGTCTCATAGACGTAATTTTATTAATAATTATTTTTTCTGCACTAATAACTAATAATGAAGTTTTTATTAGTGATTAAGGTGGGTAAAAATTCTCTAATAAGAAAAGTGCGATTAGTTAAATTCGATTGACCAAGTTGACGGTTTGTTTATTTA
Source organism: Xylota sylvarum (assembly GCA_905220385.1). Taxonomy (NCBI): domain Eukaryota; kingdom Metazoa; phylum Arthropoda; class Insecta; order Diptera; family Syrphidae; genus Xylota; species Xylota sylvarum. Next base: position 23,673,140 of record LR999960.1, read on the forward strand.
GTGTTCAAATTGGACCTATACTTAATTTTATTATTGATGTAGAGATTAATGGTCTGATACATTCGAGTGTTCTCCAAGGTAGTCACATATTCTCTTCTATTTATTTCATTTGTTAAATGATATTATCAATGTTCTCGATCACTTGACAATTCTATTATCCGGAATGACGGAAAAATATTTCTTTTAATTGAAGAATCTACCCAGCATTATCTGCTGCAAAACGAGTCGAACAAAGTTTGGGCATGGTTTACACATAACAGTATGGATGTAAATGTTAAGAAAGAAAGTTACGTCCTACCACAGAAAATATTGTTCATCCACTTCCCTGTATTTTATATATTAAAAAATGTCTATCTTGACAGAGTGTATTCTATTTGCGATCTTGGAGTGGTTTTTCATCCTAAATTGAGGTCTAGTTTATAATTAACAAAGCGAACAAATCCTTAGGCTTTATTCACAGATGGTCAAATTACTTTTCTGACCCTTACTCCGCTTTGTGGGGCTATAAATTCGTTCAAACCCTTTAAATTTGTAGGACCTGACGAAATTATACCAGCAATGCTGCAACAGTTTCTGAACCTGATGGTACCCCACCTCGTTTACATCTTTCCAAGCAGGGTGCGTACGGGGTACATATGTACCTAGTAATGGTGAGACTAAGGGTGGTTTTCATTCCTAAAGCAAGAAAACCTAACCACTCTACTACAATCTCTCAAGGTTTATGCAAAAAGAAAAAAACTCTAGAACGACTTATTGACCTTCATATTAGAGGATTGATCAACTCCCAAAACCTACATTGCAGTATTCTCTGGATGCAAAAGAATACACTATAGCAGCGTTCCTTTCAATAATGTAAAAACGAACTTGGAAGAATTGACAGTAAACAGGCTCGTCGTAAACTGGGTTGAAAACATGCTTAACTGCAGGATCATCAACTTAACCATCGGGCTTAGTTCTGCGTGGGCAAAACAGAACGGTTAGGAGGTCAATTCTCAGAAAACTCAACTCGTTCTGTTCACTAGGAGAAGAAAGATACCCGACTTCACATTACCATTTTCCTCTGCCTGACCCCTACCTTGTCGTGGTGGAGAAGCTTGCTCTATTTTCAGTTAACTGGCAGTCCTTCCGAGAAACTACATCCAGTCTGCGTCCAGCTAGATATGTTCTCGCGTAGGGGTACGGTTTTAGAAACGAAAAGGTGATCACCCAAAGTAAGGTACGACGCGCCGAGATCTGCATGGCTAGTGGGGGAGCTCAATCGCTAGCGCAAACTCTCAATACCTGGGGATCTTCAGTTTTATCCCAATTCCCTTACCTGCATACCATTACCCCCTAAGTGCAGGTGGATATCTTCTTCCCCCTTACTCATTGGACCCAAGTATCTAATTCAAATAAAAATATTTCAGAAGCGAAGAGTGTAATCAGGCATATCACGTACTCCTAGCTATATAAAAACCGATCCAAAAGATAGGTTAGAAGAAGCCCTGCTTCATGTTTCGGATGAGGAAAGCGTCGGTGTAAAATACAAATACAAATTTTTGGCCCGACAGGTCCATGGGACCCAGGGCCCAGCTTCTTACAACCACTCGTGCTGTGCGTGTTACATATATTCTTCACACGAATGGAAGGGGCCTACTGTTTAATGCCGGATCCGAACGGAATTTTTTTGTTTTGAGAAGCTTTTTCATGATAGTTTTACTCTCGGATGTTTGTCAGACGCTCGCGAGAGGTAGGGCCGTGAATGAAATTTTAGTTGTTGTGTGGGGATTGAATCTGGAACCCCTCGCTCCGTAGTCCAACGCACTAACCACTTGAGCCACGGCGCCCAGCGTCGGTGCAGTTGACATTAATCTAAAAATATCTTTCTAGACTCTAGTGACAGCTGCTCCGTCGCCAGCTCATCCTACTCTAACTAGTCAACTACTTCCAAGCGGTCTAAGAACTAGAAGTTGACCATCAAGAGACTAGAGACCAAGAAGTGGGATGAACTAACGCCGGAGGGGATGAGACTCCATAATACCCGGGCCTATTTGCTGGAGTTGTGAGTCCGGGGGTAAGCCAATTGCTAAGCCTCCGGAGGTGGCTGCAGAATACCTGAACGTGAAGGGGTTGATGGGAGCATCCAAATTCGCGACAAGCCATCGCCAGTCAGGACAAAAGGTTGCCTCATCGGCCAATCAGGAATCATCCGTTTCGACTGCGCTGCCATCACCATCAGAAACGACTTCTACCTCGACGATGACTGAGATAATCCCTCTATTGAGGAAGGAGGTACTTCCCCTATATTCCTATTGTTTATTGTCAGGGAAGTTCAGGTCTGCACCCTCCTTAGCTAGCTCGTCCGCTCTGCAATTGCCTCGAATATCCCAGTGGCGTGGAACCCAGCGCAGGGATACGTAGCACCTGACATCGATCTCGTTAAGAGATCCTTGGCATTGATTTACCAACTTGACTATCAATGTAGAAAACAATATCGCTACACTCTACTGAGTTAATCGAAGGCCAGGTCGCGGCTTCACAGACTGCTGAGACTTCTGCTTGAAAAACACTACACTGGTCCGGCAGTCGAGTGGCGATGTGAATATCCAGTGCACTGGAGTATACTCCCGAACCTGTGGCAAAGCTGTCCTGGATCCGTCTGTGTAAATCTCTGTCTCAGATTCTTATAGAATTTCTCTCGATTCCCAAGCACTTCTGGTAGGAATCCTGGTTCTGTATTTGACGAATTACTAGGGATAGTATTATGGTCGTTTAGGATGCTTGCGTGGCCCATATTTCCATCAGAATGCGGCTCCTGCTATGCCGGGTGACGTCAGCCCTGTCTTACTTACCTACTTAGATGGCGCTTCAGTTCGGGATGAACCTGGGCCTCCACTAACAAGCATCTACAGTTAGCCCGGTCCTTAGCTAACTGCTTCCAGTTGCGCACTTCATGTATGTTGAGGTCCCATTCTACTTGTGCGCGACACCTACGGCGAGGTCTTCTTCTACTGCGTTGTCTCTCCGGGTTAGAATCGAAGACTCTACGGGCCGGAGTGCTGGTGTCCATTCGTTCTACATGTCATAGCCATCTCAAACGACTGAAGCGCCATTTTTTTGACTGGGTACAGCACGTACAGTTCGTCGATGAATCTCCTCCTCCAAGGCCCGTCACTTGGTTATGCTCTCGTTTACCTCTAAACCCACTTTGGCAGCTTCCGTTTCAATACTAGTGAAAGCACTGGTTACAGCCCGCTGAGTTCTACCAATCATGTTAATATCGTCGGCGTACGCTAGTAGTTGCACAAACTTTTGAAAAATTGTGCCTCCGATGTTGTCGTGTGAGTTTCGCACAATTCTTTTAAGTACGATATTAAAGAAGTCACATGACAGCGCGTTACCTTGTCTAAATCCTTTTTTGACATCAGAGGTCTAGGAAAAAGTGAAGCATTCCACGTACATAAATAGTTGGGGCACTTATTATGAATTATATTGCGTAACTGCAGAAGGTTTCTAAGAGGTAATATTTGTCTAGGCTAATTACCAAAAGACTAACCTTAAGATGGGAGACGATGGCGTACCTTTTTTTTTGTTGATGCGCTGGAGGGGTGAAATCCTTTATGGATACTCAATAGCCCGTGCTACGAGTTATGCCAGACTCCATGCTCCTACATGTTTACTTGGCTAAAAAACCCCCCTAACCCTGTCCTGTTTCCCCCTACAGTATCGCCGATCAAGGCATTCCTTCATAGGGGCAGGTTTTGATGTCATGGCTTCTCCTTCTTATGATCCAGGGTTTTCTCCCTCTTGGGCTCTTAGGGTTTGGGTTTCCACCCGTAGTCCCTGCATGATGCTTGCAAAGATTCTGCTGGCGGTCTCCCATGCTTCCTTCGTTGTTAGCATGAACGATATAATCTCCTTGGGGTTAACGCATTGCCTACCTCTCGTTCAAGGGCATTTCTGGCTGCTTCAAATTTTTTGCATTCTAGCAGTATATGCTCGGCGTTCTGGACTTTGCCTTGACAGTGGCGGCAGAATGGGTCATCTGCGATGTTGTATTTGTGAAGGTATACAAGGAAACTTCCATGTCCCGTTAGGAATTGGGTAAGATAAAAGTTTACCTCACCGTGTTTCCTTCTGGTCCATTCTTCTATGTTCGGTAGAAGTTTGTGTGTCCACCGACCGTTTTCCGAGGCGTTCCATCGCCGTTGCCATTCTATGTTAGCATTTGCTCTGATGGCCTCTCTCTCCGGATTTTCGCCAATATATATTGATGCAGCTACTTTGACCTCCAGGTCAATAGGCATTCGCGCCGCTATAACACTTATAGCGTCCCCCGATACCGTTCTGTATGCACAGCATACTCCGAGCGATGTTCTTCTGTGCACAGCGTTTATCTTTCTCATGTACGAATTTATTGTTGTTGGCGGTGCCCATATAGGGGCTGTGTACATGAGTATTGACTTGCTCTTTGTCGCAAGCAAGTTTCTTGTTGGCTACCTGGGCCCTCCAATATTAGCCATAGCCGGGATATTGCGGCAATCACCCTGTTGGCCTTCCCGCTTGTATGGATCTGGTGCTCTCTAAAGTTGAGCCTATGATCAAGCAGTACCCCTAGGTACTTTATGAAAGGCTTTGAATCGATGCTGTGTTTTCCTGCCTGTATGGTGTGCTCGACTTTCTTGCGGCTGCTAATGAGGACAGCCTCCGTTCTTTGATCTGCTAATTTCAGACCTGATGAACGAAGCCATATCTTCACGTCGTTGATGGTGCTGTTGCAGTTTTGTGTCACCTCCTCTAGGGTTTTAGCCACTACTACCACCGCGATATCATCGGCGTATCCGATTATGTCCACTCCTCTTGGTCTCCGCATACGTAGTACTGCATCATACATAATGTTCTACAGGGCAGGACCTAGAACTGATCGCTGTGGGACTCCTCCTATAATTTTTTGTTTTTTCGGCCCTTCGTCCGTATCATAGGGTTCTGTCTTCAAAATAGCTTTTAATTATCTGGAGCAGATAGCTTGGCACCTGCATGTTCCTCAACGCTCTCATGATTAAACCCCAATTGGCCGAGTTGAAGGCGTTTCTGACGTCTAGCGTAACCACGGCGCAGTATTGCTTATTGCCTCCTTTCCATCTGGTCCCAGATATGGCTTCGCGTGCCGCAAACTGCTTGTATCGCATGGGTTGTGCTTCGTATTTTCCTAAAACCGTATTGTCGGTCGGAAAGCCCCTTGTCTCCTTCGGTGTACTGGTCGAGTCTGTCACGAATAATTCCTTCCAAAACTTTCCCTACTGTGTCTAGCATGCACAGCCGTCTGTATGACGACGGCTGCTCTGGGGGCTTGTCGCCTTTTGGAACTAATACCAGCCTCTGTCGTTTCCATTCCAGAGGGAAATTTCCTTCTAACAGGCACGATGTGTGGAGGTCTGTAAAGGCCTCTGGTCTAGTTTTAATGGCTTCCTTCAGGCCGAAATTTGGGATCCCGTCCATTCCGGGGACCTTATTGGTCTTCATTGAGCCCGCTGTTTCCAGGACTTCTGCAGTTGTGACGGGTGGTATTGTTTCCGTGGGTTCCACTGTTATTATACGGGAAAGGTGCATGCTAGTTTCCTTGGGAATAGCCCGCTGACTATGGTATTCATCATAATCGGGCATGTCGGTGCAGCTGCCGCGCCACTTTTAAGTTTGCCCATGACTATCTTGTAGGCACTTCCCCACGGGTTATGTTGGAGGTCTTCTCTTAATGTTTCGAAAGATTCGGCTTTACTCTTTTTTATAAGTCTCCGAAGTTCTTTTCGTTTCCTTAGGAATTCTTCCCGTATCTCTTCGGAGTTGGAGCTGCTGGCGCCTACGGAGTCGGAGCTGCTGGCGCCTACGTAGTTTCAGGCAGTCTGCTCTCAGCTTAGCGATGCTGTCGTTCCACCAGTACACCGGTGTTCACCCATTTCCGTTTCCTTTACGTGGCATGGATGCGTCACATCCTCGGGTGAGGAAAGTTGTCACCTTTTTACCGCCTTTTCTTCAGCTGTGCCCCTGGGTATTTCCATATTGCTCAGCCAATAGTCGAGTTTTTCCAGCCCAAATTTTGTACCTTTTCTGTGGCTTTTTATACCCTATCCTAAGGGTATATTAAGTTTGACACATAGTTTGTAACATAGAGAAATAATCGAGATAGACCCTATAAAGTATATATATTCGTGATCAGCATCAATAGCGAAATCGATTGAGCGATGACCGTCCGTCCGTCCGTCCGTCCGTATGTCACCGCTTTTGGGGCCTTAAATTTTGAGCTAGGACGATGAAATTTCATATCTGGGCTTCTGAGAAAAAGATACAGTACAAGTGTAAAATTTTTTTAAATCCGCCCACTGCCACGCCCACTTTTTCATAACTTCACTAAATTATATGAAATCGAAAAATTTTGTTAAGACCAAATATTTAGGCATTCAGATTCCCTTCAATCCACCCATACAAAAGTTTTGGCCACGCCCACTTTTTAGGGGCGTTTTCATCACAAAACCGATTTTTGGGGTTTAAATTTTTAACTAGGACGCTGAAATTTCATATCTGGGTTTCCAAGAAAAAGATACAGTACAAGTGTAAAATTTTTTTGCATCCGCCCACTGCCACGCCTACTTTTTTATAACTTCACTAAATTACATGAAACCGAAAAATTTTGTTAAGACCAAATATTTGGGTATTTAGATTCTCTACAATTCACCCATAGAACAGTTTTGGCCACGCCCACTTTTTGGGGGCGTTATCATCAACAAACCTATTTTGATAAAATTTTACATGTAACATCCTCAAACGTTCGACATTATAGCTATATTTGAGTACAAAATGCAATTTGACCACGCCCACTTTATAGAGAGGAGGATAGGGTATCATACGATCCGTTCCAGACGGATTGTAGCTTTTCTGTATGTTTGGTATTGGAACCGTCTTGGCTCTGTTGAGCCCGATGATTACTATTTGTATAGAGTCGGAGACTTTTGATTTTGTTTTCCTCGCTATGCTTCTGGTTGCGAAAGTTAGGTCTATGATTGACCCAGCTCTACCGTTATTGAAGGTTTCTTTATTTCCTTGGTTGAGTAGAACAAGGTCAAGAATAGCAAACGCATTCAGCAATGCTTCACCTCTGCTGTTTGTCCTCGTACTGCCCCATTCAATTATCCATGCATTAAAGTCTCCGCATGCAATCGCTGGTGACTTTCCTCGTATATCAGCATCTGTACAAGTACAAGTACAAGTACTTCCAGCATCTCTTGGTATTCTGCCATGCTCGCACTCGGTGGTACATAACAGCTGAAGAAGTGGATGCCCTTAATTTTGGCGTAGGCTAGATTTGGCTTTTTGTTTGCGTTTTTGCGCTCGATTGCATAGTTACCGCATGTCCATATCGCTCCTCTCTTGGTGGAGTCATCTACCCATCTTGCATTGACGTGGAAGGCTTTATGCTGCTCGCATATAAGGGCTAGGTCTGCTTTTTCCTCTCTTACAGTCTGTATAAGCAGATCCTGTGCGGCTTCGCAATGGTTAAGATTTATCTGGATGCACTTCATTGTGTCTTTACCAGTTCTCACATCGCGTTTTTGTATGCGGCGCACCTGAAACTACCAGTGGCGTGGTTGTTTCCTCCCTTACAGTCTGGGTCGCATATTGCACATTTTGGGTCCGCTGTGCAATTTTTGGCAGTGTGTCCCTTGCATCCGCATCTTAGGCATATTCCTGTTCGATCTACTTCATTTTTGCAGTACCTAGCAATGTGTCCATACTCAAAGCACTTGAAGCATCTTGTTGGCGACATGAGCTCGCGCACTCTGCATCTAACCCATCCTATCTTTATGCGTCCTGCAGCGATGATTATGTTTGCCACGTCTGCTGAGAGGTTGATAAGGGCAGTTTGTGCTCCGTCCCTTGTCATTCTCAAGGATTTAATAACATCCTTTGTGATGCTCGCTGCTGTTGGAATCTGATCCGCTATTGCCGTGCAGATCTCCTCTGTGGTTGTCGCTTCATCTAGGTCGCGGATCTCGAACGTTACTCGTTGGCACAACGATTTTACGTTAGCTTCTGATTGGAGGATTTTGGACATATCTTCCTTGAATTTCGCAGTCTGTTCATCGCTTCCTCTCTTGATCGATATAAGCAGCTCACCCTTGGCTGTCTTCCTGATCTTATTTACGTTTTCCCGAAGATCCTTAAGTTCAGAGTTCGCTCTCATCATTTTGAGCATGTTTGCGTAGAACATCTCCCCCGTTTTCGCGATTACAACAGCATCAGGCCTTCTGGATTTTCTTCGCGTCTTGCTGCTCTCGCAATCTCTCATCTCACGATCGGTTTTGCCTTTGGGAGGCATTTTTTATCCACTTTCTACTTCGCTCTCTCTACTTTTGACCAGTTTTCGTTGTCTGGCTGCTTTTGTTTTGGGACTTTGTCGGGGTTCTCCTTTATTGGTTTTCCCTGCGGTCCTTCACTCGGTAGTGGCTTCTGCTGACGTTTCGAGCTCGAGGTTTCGGCCATTGGCTCCGGTTTCCCTTTGGCGTCCTGCACCGGTTTCAGCCAGGGCGATGTCTGGGAAGCATTGTTCTTCCTGATAACCTCCTTTGCTCTGTCGTCATGCATCTCAATTGCAGACAGCTCATAGAGCGCTTTGATGATATCAATCGCATCTCTCATGGGCTGGTGGATGGAGCACCTTCTCCCATCCTCCACCATGTCCACCAGGCTTTTTATCTGTTCTCCGAGTTTCGGGAACAGATAACTGATAACTGGTGAGTAGTCTCACTCCTCACTTCACTCTTTGGTGTTTTGTCAGGTCCTTGAGTGGATTGAGTTGCTGCCTAGCCTTTCGGTGACCTAGCTATTCTAGAACTCCTTAGAAAGGGGTTCTTCTCGGTCTCCTTGTTCTCCATATTTCTATCGTCGTTTGAGTTTTTTTTGTTGTAATCATTGCAATTGGGTCCCCTCTCAAAGTCGTTATCAATGTTCGGATGCGTAGTCACCTAAGGATCCCATGGTTATCTTTGAAGCAGTGAGGCCATGCAAGGGTTGACATAAGCTCTTATGGGGTTTTGTGCCAGAGCCAGATCGGTACTAACCAGTAATGTTACATCTGGACCTATGCCACCAACTGAACGGCGACGAAACATTGAGCGTTCTTTGAGTCCTGGCAGGGTTTTAACGGGACGAGGGCGTTTGTAGCCTGAGAGCCATTTCAACCGGATTTCACCGAGGTAACAGAATACTACAAACGTCAGCCCTCATAGCTCATCGGTTCCGAATCATTTTCCAGTAGACCATAATTATGACCTTACTGGGCTCAGTCTTAATGATCTATTTATTAAATACATTATTATTTATGTATACATATGCGTCTGTTGTTATTAGTAGGCCCTTTCGGGGCAAGCTGCTACACGTTGTGGCGGGTACTTCTGGATCTCGCCATTTAAGTCATTCTGTATCCCTCGTGGCTACCTCACAGGTAGATGCTACATGTTGTGGCGGGTTCATCTGTGTCTCGCCAGTTTCCTCCTTCTGTGTCCCACGTTGTGACGGGTAATTCTGAATCTCGCCATTTAGGTCATTCTGTATCCCTCGTGGCTAGGTAGAGAGCACTTATTTGAAGACGGTGTCTTGTTTCAGAAAATGTCCAATGCCTTGGTGAAGTCTAAAAGCACCATTAAACCAAATTTGTCAGAATCGAGAGCAAAACGTAGATCTGTGGTAACTTTTAACACGGCAGACTCACAGCTATGCTTATTTCTAAACTCTGACTGCCATTTAGAAATAATATTACTTAAGCTCAGATAACTTAGTATTTGCTTAGCGACTTATCTTTCTCATAACCTCAAATATGAAATTTCATCCCCCTAACTCAAAATGTAGGGCCCAAAAGTGGTGACATACAGGCGGAAATCTTGATAAGTTAGCGTTTTCTTGATAAGCTTTGTTCGTCTAGCGTTCCCTTATTTCAAATTTCAAGTTCAAATCGGTTGTGGATTTATGACAAATTAAAATGGGTCATAATTGTAGGGAATGTAGGGTGAATTGTAGGGAATCTAAATGCCTAAATATTTGGTCTTAACAAAATTTTTCGGTTTCATATAATTTAGTGAAGTTATAAAAAAAGTGGGCGTGTCATTGGGCGGATTTTAAAAATTTTTACACTTGTACTGTATCTTTTTCTCAGAAGGCCAGATATCAAATTTCATCGTCAAAGTTTCTTTAAATCCATGCGAAACATGCGAAACATGGATATAAATAAACTTTGCATATACCCAACCTCGCACCTATCCCAAAGCAGGGGGCAGCATGCCCCCCCATAGATAATCTACTGTTTATACATATAAGTGACATAAAGCAAAATTTGCCTAATGTCGCTTTATCAAAGTGTTATAAGGCTAATTGCTAGAATTTGGGACTTATGTCCCATTTTCGGCAAAAAAATTTTGGACTTACATATGTCCCGATGGGGTGGCACATAAGTCCCTAATTCAATTTGGGTCTTATGTCCCAGTTAAGTGGGACATATGTCCCAAAAGAAAAACATGGGACTTAAGTCCCGGGGACTTATGTCCCTGCGCCGATTATTTCTCTATGTTACAAACTATGTGTCAAACTTAATATACCCTTAGGATAAGGTATAAAAATAGATTCGTGTAACGAATCCATGGGAACGGATCTGTCTTACTGATAGAATGCGAACAATTTTTCAAAATCTATGTAATTTAGCTCGGATGATTTTGTCACATTCTAATGCTGATAAGAAACTAGGGGGAGGGGGAGGGGGAGGGATAAAGTACTTCGAAAAGCGATTTTTTTACGAACAATCTGTGATATTCCACCATCACCTTCTGGCAACACTGTTGGGTTCCTATTTTCAAATTGCACGCCATTTTTTTCCCCTACGAAATTGTGCAACGCACAGTATGCTTTGATTATTTTGATTTCTAAGTTACAGAGTTCTGTGTCGCCTGAGAGTCGAGGATTAGCATTTAAGGTAATTTTTTCCAAGTCTTGCATTTTACTTTTTTGTAGTATTTTACTAATTTACGTGAAATAATATTAAGAAAATTGTATTTACACTTAAGACGGATTCCAATAAAGAGCAAATAAGCCAGTAATTAAAAGAACTGTCCGGCGCACGATGAGACAGAAAATGAACATAGTTTGCAAATCCAAGATTTCGATTCCGATGATAGTTTGGCTGACCCCACATATTTAGTTGATTCTGACGTTGAGTTGCCTAACATAGCAGTAAAAAAGTAAGGTGAAACTAACAGGCCATGAACTTTAATTTCAAATATACCTGAGCGTCTACAAATGTACGTATTGCCTATGTAGGTCACTGAACTGCTTCGAGTGTACAGAGAAATAAGTTTAACGATCAACTTCTGTTTTCTATACCCTATCCTAAGGGTATATTAAGTTTGACACATAGTTTGTAACATAGAGAACTGATCGATATAAGCCCTACAAAGAATATACATACATTGATGATCAGCATCAATAGCGACATCGATTGAGCGATGACCGTCCGTCCGTCCGACTGTCCGTCCGTATGTCACCGCTTTTTCGGCCTTAAATTTTGAGCTAGGACGATGAAATTTCATATCTGGACTTCTGAGAAAAAGATACAGTACAAGTGTAAAATTTGTTAATCCACCCACTGCCACACCCACTTTTTCCAAACTTCACTAAATTATATGAAACCGAAAAATTTAAAATTGACTGCATATTTAGGCACTTAGATTCAATACAATTCACCCATACAACAGTTTTGGCTACGCCCACTTTTTGGGGGCGTTTTTATCAAAAAACCGATTTTGACGAAATTTTACATGCAACATCCTCAAACGTTCGACGTTATAGCCATATTTGAGTACAAAATGCAGTTTGGCCACACCCACTTTATAGAAAGGAAGATAGGGTATCATACGATGCGTTCCAGACGGATTGTAGCTTTTCTATATGTTTATACCCTATCCTAAGGGTATATTAAGTTTGACACATAGTTTGTAACATAGAGAAATAATCGAGATAGACCCTATAAAGTATATATATTCGTGATCAGCATCAATAGCGAAATCGATTGAGCGATGACCGTCCGTCCGTCCGTCCGTCCGTATGTCACCGCTTTTTGGGCCTTAAATTTTGAGTTAGGACGATGAAATTTCATATCTGGGCTTCTGAGAAAAAGATACAGTACAAGTGTAAAAATTTTTTAAATCCGCCCACTGCCACGCCCACTTTTTCATAACTTCATTAAATTATATGAAACCGAAAAATTTTGTTAAGACCAAATATTTAGGCATTCAGATTCCCTACAATCCACCCATACAAAAGTTTTGGCCACACCCACTTTTTGGGGGCGTTTTCATTACAAAACCGATTTTTGGGCCTTAAATTTTTAACTAGGACGCTGAAATTTCATATGTGAGCTTCCAAGAAAAAGATACAGTACACGTGTAAAATTTTTTTACATCTGCCCACTGCCACGCCTACGTTTTTATAACTTCACTAAATTATACGAAACCAAAGAATTTTGTTAAGACCAAATATTTGGGTATTTAGATTCCCTACAATTCACCCATACAACATTTTGGCCACGCCCATTTTTTGGGGCGTTACCATCAAAAAACCTATTTTGATAAAATTTTACATGTAACATCCTCAAACGTTCGACATTATAATTATATTTGAGTACAAAATGCAATTTGACCACGCCCACTTTATAGAGAGGAGGATAGGGTATCATACGATCCGTTCCAGACGGATTGTAGCTTTTCTGTATGTTTTTATACCCTATCCTAAGGGTATATTAAGTTTGACACATAGTTTGTAACATAGAGAAATAATCGAGATAGACCATATAAAGTATATATATTCGTGATCAGCATCAATAGCGAAATCGATTGAGCGATGACCGTCCGTCCGTCCGTCCGTCCGTCCGTCCGTATGTCACCGCTTTTTGGGCCTTAAATTTTGAGCTAGGACGATGAAATTTCATATCTGGGCTTCTGAGAAAAAGATACAGTACAAGTGTAAAATTTTTTTAAATCCGCCCACTGCCACGCCCACTTTTTCATAACTTCACTAAATTATATGAAACCGAAAAATTTTGTTAAGACCAAATATTTAGGCATTCAGATTCCCTACAATCCACCCATACAAAAGTTTTGGCCACGCCCACTTTTTGGGGGCGTTTTCATCACAAAACCGAGTTTTGGGCCTTAAATTTTTAAGTAGGACGCTGAAATTTCATATCTGGGCTTCCAAGAAAAAGATACAGTACAAGTGTAAACATTTTTTACATCCGCCCACTGCCACGCCTACTTTTTTATAACTTCACTAAATTATATGAAACCGAAAAATTTTGTTAAGACCAAATATTTATGCATTCAGATTCCCTACAATCCACCCATACAAAAGTTTTGGCCACGCCCACTTTTTGGGGGCGTTATCATCAAAAAACCTATTTTGATAAAATTTTACATGTAACATCCTCAAACGTTCGGCATTATAGCTATATTTGAGTACAAAATGCAATTTGGCCACGCCCACTTTATAGAGAGGAGGATAGGGTATCATACGATCCGTTCCAGACGGATTGTAGCTTTTCTGTATGTTTTTTTCAAATGGTTCGCGTGATTTTACTTGAAAATTTTATTTTATTTTAATAAATATAATCTTATTGAACAGTAAGGTAAGTTGATTTGGGATATTGGGTGCTTTTAATTAAATTAAGGAGGAGAGGAAACAAAAATTAAAGATAATTTCTTTCGTTATATACATTCGTTAGAGCAAAAGTATAGTTACTCAGTGTTGTGCAAGTTGAAGACCCTATTGTGGAACCATTTTTGTTAGCGTGTTTTGTCTTTTGGCGCACAGGGTACCGCACCTGATTTTCAATTCCTTAGGATGTCTACCGAAATTACGAAAAAAACATACAGAAAAGCTACAATCCGTCTGGAACGGATCGTATAATACCCTATCCTCCTCTCTATAAAGTGGGCGTGGCCAAATTGCATTTTGTACTCAAATATAGCTATAATGTCGAACGTTTGAGGATGTTACATGTAAAATTTCATGAAAATCGGTTTTTTGATGAAAACACCCCCAAAAAGTGGGCGTGACCAAAACTGTTCTATGGGTGAATTGTAGGGAATCTGTATACCTAAATATTTGGTCTTAACAAAATTTTTCGGTTTCATATAATTTAGTGAAGTCATAAAAAAGTAGACGTGGCGGTGGGCGGATGTAAAAAAAATTTACACTTCTACTGTATCTTTTCGTCATAAGCCCAGATATGAAATTTCAGCGTCCTAGTTCATAATTTAAGGCCCAAAACTCGGTTTTGTGATGAAAACGCCCCCAAAAAGTGGGCGTGGCCAAAACTTTTGTATGGGTGGATTGAAGGGAATCTGAATGCCTAAATATTTGGTCTTAACAAAATTTTTCGGTTTCATATAATTTAGTGAAGTTATGAAAAAGTGGGCGTGGCAGTGGGCGGATTTCAAAAATTTTTACACTTGTACTGTATCTTTTTCTCAGAAGCCCAGATATGAAATTTCATCGTCCTAGCTCAAAATTTAAGGCCCAAAAAGCGGTGATATACGGACGGACGGACGGACGGACGGTCATCGCTCAATCGATTTCGCTATTGATGCTGATCACGAATATATATACTTTATAGGGTCTATCTCGATTATTTCTCTATGTTACAAACTATGTGTCAAACTTAATATACCCTTAGGATAGGGTATAAACATACAGAAAAGCTACAATCCGTCTGGAACGGATCGTATGATACCCTATCCTCCTCTCTATAAAGTGGGCGTGGTCAAATTGCATTTTGTACTCAAATATAATTATAATGTCGAACGTTTGAGGATGTTACATGTAAAATTTTATCAAAATAGGTTTTTTGATGATAACACCCCCAAAAAGTTGTCTTAGTCAAACTAATTATTTTACTTACCATGATCGACGGCAAAATATGTACTGCTTTGTCAACTGTAACGTCTTCATCACAAATATGTTACAATTGCACTGCGAAACCTTTGGAAAGGAACAACTCAGCCAAACTCTCAGGAAAGTCTGTGGACCAACTAGCAATGTGCTTCTGATTAAGTCCCCTTCACTCTTGGACCGATTTATGGAATGTATACTTTACGTCGCGTACAGACTGGATGTAAAAGTGTGGCAGATAAGAGATCAAGATGGTAAAGAAAAGGTCAGAAAAAAAATCCAGAGAAAAAATTAATCCAAGATAGATTCAGAAATGAATCTAGTGGTTGTTATGCCAACTCAACAATCAGGCAATACTAGTAATAGGAACGGCTAGACGATTTTTCAGAAATGAAGGACAAACTACCAAAATTACAAGAATCGACGAAGAAATGAACAAAAAGTTTCCTATCATCTTAGAAACTCTTGGGTCAGGGTTCCCAATTAACTTAAATGCCCTCGAGAGTTTTGCAACAGAAACGAAGAAACTGCATCTGAAAAATTATGGTAGGTATTATATGCCAGTTAGTGTACACTAGGTCTTATTTCAGGGAAAACAAATAATCGCCACTTGTATTCTTCCAATCGGTCAACTTTCGGAGGAAGTTCAAGAAGCCAGGAATAAGGAAAAAAGAAAATTTAGGGAACTCTTTACCAGAAAAACTTCGCGAGTTTACACGAACACAGATCTTCTGAACACAAAAAAATAAGTTTAATTGAACATGCAGTTCTGAAACTGTTAGACATACCAAACGAGTAAAAAAGGGCAAATTGTCGGTTCTTTTTAATTTATTTTTTGTCAAAACTTGTATAGATATGTTAATATAATTTATTACATTCCTTTCTGTGAACAATTTTCATAAAAATAAGTAAAAAAAATTAACAGAAACATTTATTTGCGCGAAATGTCACACTGTGAGGTTTCGCTCAGCTTTCAATTCTATTCCATTATTTTAGTGTAGTGCTGAGCGGCAAGAAATTATCATGACAAAAATTAATATGGAAATTTCAATTGCTGAAGAAATTTTGTTATGTTGGTGCGAACTTTTTCAAGCAGCAAATAAAATAATTGTATTGACTTACGATTGCCTGAACCGGTGTTCATGTTGTCGAATATTATTACACAAATGGTGAAATTTGCCATAACCTGGTCTTTTTCGGTTTATTGGATGTACACCAACTCATACCAAATTAAGATAATTCTGTAAATGTTAAAATGACTTTCATTTAAAACACTGCGGCGAGGAGCACTTGACAAAGACATTTACACAACTAATAGCTCAAGAATTGCCGCTTAATTCTAAGGGTATATTCGGTTTGACACATAGTTTGTAACATAGAGAAATAATCGAGATAGACCCTATAAAGTATATACATACATATATTCGTGATCAGCATCAATAGCGAAATCGATTGAGCGATGACCGTCCGTCTGTCCGTCCGTCCGTCTGTATGTCACCGCTTTTTGGGTCTTAAATTATGAGCTAGGAGGATGAAATTTCATATCTGGGCTTCAGAGAAATTATATTATCGATTATTTCTTTATGTTACAAACTATGTGTCAAACTTAATATACCATTAAAACTGTTGTGCGGGTGAATTGTAGGGAATCTAAATACCCAAATATTTGGTCTTAACAAAATTTTTCGGTTTCATATAATTTAGTGAAGTTATGAAAAAGTGGGCGTGGCAGTGGGCGGATTTCAAAAATTTTTACACTTGAAATGTATCTTTTTCTCAGAAGCCCAGATATATGTATCCTCCTACTTCAAAATTTAAGATTTAAAAAGCGGTGACATACGGACGGACAGACGGACGGACAGACGGACAGTCGTCACTCAATCGATTTCGCTATTGATACTGATCATCAATATATATACTTTATAGTGCTTATCTCGATTATTTCTCTATGTTATAAAGTATATGTCAAATAAAAAAACGATTTTGATGAAATTTTACATGTAACATCTTCTAACGTTCGACGTTATAGTCATTCAGTACAAAATGCAATATGGCCGCGCCCACTTTATAAGGGCTTCATAGAAAGGAGAATACGATCCGTTCCACACAGATTGTAGCTTTTCTGTATGTTTATAGCCTATCCTAAGGGTATATTAAGTTTGACACATAGTTTGTAACATAGAGAAATAATCGAGATAGACCCTATAAAGTATATACATATATTCGTGATCAGCATCAATAGCGAAATCGATTGAGCGATGGCCGTGCGTCCGTTCGTTCGTCCGTTCGTCCGTATGTCACCGCTTTTTGGGCCTTAAATTTTGAGCTAGGACGATGAAATTCCATATCTGGGCTTCTGAGAAAAAGATACAGTACAAGTGTAAAAATTTTTGAAATCCGCCCACTGCCACGCCCACTTTTTTATAACTTCACTAAATTATATGAAACCGAAAAATTTTGTTAGGTCCAAATATTTAGGTATTCAGTTTTCCTACAATTCACCCATAGAACAATTTTGGCCACGCCCACTTTTTGGGGGCGTTTTCATCGAAAAACCGATTTTCATGAAATTTTACATGTAACATCCTCAAACGTTCGAGATTATAGCCATATTTGAGTACGTAATGCAATTTGGCCGCGCCCACTTTATTGAGAGGAGGATAGGGTATCAGACGATCCGTTCCAGACGGATTGTAGCTTTTCTGTATGTTTTATTTTGCGAGTGTTTTGGGCTATAAACTTACGATTGCGTCCAATTCCAACTTTGTTTTCTGATGCGCCTGTTATCATGAATTTTATTAACAATTGTAAAGATTTCCCGTACGCTTTTTTGTTCTTTATGGTATTTTATGATTAAATCCTTTATATCCTAAATACTAAGTATACACGTATGAGACCGGCAGTTCAGAGGCTGTGGCAATCGGCCTCTGTTTTGTTTTCTTATAACAACATAAAGGACTTCCATTTGTTATGTATCTAAGTGTACATTTTAAAAATTGACAAAGATAACGTTATGATCTGTTCGATAATATGATGGTTTTTGCCAATTATTCAATCCACTACGTCTCTGTGAGACACAGATATAGTTTGGCCGAAGATATAAAATAGCAGTTGTAAAAAGGATGACTAGGACTGGATGACCAACGGAGTATGGATGCTATCTAAAACAAGTGCTTGATATTGGTTGAGTGGGCAGGACAACCCATTACGCACTATGCATTGCCACAACCCTTAGTATAAGGTGAAACTCCCGTCAACCTTGATTACTTAAGAAACGCGTCATTGATGTAGACTATGTGCACTGAGTTACAAAAAAAGTGGCGCAGTGATACTTTTTCGTATGTTGTTATCATTATGGTAATATGCCGCTATGTTTTTGCCGAGCTTTATTTTAGTGGGTTACTGGTTTGATCGTTTATTTGTTTGCTAGTTTGCATAATTTCTTTTAATTTTCTTTGTGATGTGCACAAGAAAACCGTATTGTATACGTGTTTTCCTACAGACGTAAGACATACCAAATTTCGCTTCCATGATCCCGTATGTGTTTTATTAAGTTTATTGTTCTGGATTTGTTTTAATTTGATTAGTCATTAGTTATTACTGATTTTTGTAAAAAAAAATATATGCAAATAAGGGCAGAAGAAGGTGGCCGAAGCGTGCGCTATGCCGATATTATGATAAGAAAACCGGAGAAGATGTTAAAAAAAGCCATTAAAGGAACATGGTGACCAACTCCTATAAACCGCGTCAAGGATCAGGTCGCCTCGGAGTAACTACTGCAAGGGATGACTGAAATTTGGTGATTCAAAGTCTTCGGAATAGTAACTAAACACCAGTTGAGCTGGCTCACAGACTTCGGACTATTAGAGGGACAGCTGTGAATGCTCATACGGTGAGGAGACGATTAGTAGAAAGTGGCCAGAGAGCAAGAAGACCTGCTCGTGTACCGCGACTCACGGTACAACATAAGCGACGTCGATTTGAATTTGCTAATCTTCACCAGGATTGGACAGAAACCGACTGGGGTAGAATCCTTTTCATTTATGACTCCAGGTTTCATCTCCGCGCAACAGATGGACGTAGCAGAGTGTCGGGATGATAAGATGAGAGATACTCTTCGACAAAAGTTGCCCAGCGGGAAAATTTCTGAAGCGGTTCCGTCATGGTTTGGGCAAACATTTTCATGCACGTAAAAACCGAGCTGTGCAAGGATCAGTATTATCCGATCACCTCTACGTACTATATCACCAACATTGTGGAGGAATATGTGGTTCTATTCGCACCATTTATGGAGAAAAACTTCTTGCGGATGCAAGACAATGCTAGACAACACGTCGCCAGGTGCGTTACCGAATATTTGCAAGAAGTGGAAATCGACGTCATGGCTCGGACATGAATCCCATCGAACTCGTTTGGGACCTGCTGGAGAAAAAGATTGGGATACGACCTGCCCTTCCAGAGACACTCAGCGGTCTGAGATCTGTTTTGATCGAGAAATGGGACAATTTGGACGATACCATCGTAAAAAATTTAATCCAATGTATGCCTCGGCAAATATCTGGTTTGTTAGATGTTTGAGGAGGCAATACACATTATTACAGGTATAAGGACTCGTTAAAAAACAATAATAATAAAAATGTAAAATTA
Organism: Xylota sylvarum; assembly: GCA_905220385.1. Taxonomy (NCBI): domain Eukaryota; kingdom Metazoa; phylum Arthropoda; class Insecta; order Diptera; family Syrphidae; genus Xylota; species Xylota sylvarum. The sequence continues at coordinate 23,692,751 of LR999960.1, forward strand.
ACATTTTACATTACATTTACATTTAACATTTATGAAGTTTTTGTCCATTTTCCTTAATTTATGTTTTATTTTTAAAGTCTTCCTTTTTTAATTTTTTTTTTAACATGAATTATTGTACTTATTTTTATATTAATAAACTAAACTGTATTAACAAAAACCTTTTTTTTTCCAACTTACTTGAAGTAATTGCGAAATATCAAGTTGCGCCACTTTTTTTGTAACTCAGTGTATAAATAAAACTAAAACAGATTACAGACGACAAACTTTACCAATTTGAATTGAAGGTATGTTTGGCCATGACAATACATAGGGTTCAGGGTCAATCCTGAAAGACGGCTGGATTTGATTTAAGAGTTGAACTAATTTCTTAACTTGGCTTTCTCAGAAAATATGTTGTATTATAGATATCCAATTATAAGATCAGTGCTAAGACCGTTCTATGCACTTCCAAAGCACAGTAGCGAAGCCGCGCGGGTCAGCTAGTAGAAGTTTGTATCCTAACTTTTTACGTAAATTCTATTATGTACTTATACTTGATGTCCTTCGACAGATGTATTTTTTATGTTTCGTTATCTTTAATTTAGAAAAATACAAATATCTGGCGCGAGACCTAGGGCTTCCCATAACCATACGTAATAGTACAGGTTATATTCTTCACACTAATGGAAGTTCTTTTTATTTAAGAAGCTTTTTCATGACAATTATACTTCCAGATGTTTGTCAGACCTTCTAAACTATAAACTATAGTGTTGACTGGATCTCAAACTAATGCACTGATCACTGAACCACTTCACCCCCGGAGGGGCTATGTAGTTTTTTTGAAAGATCAAATAATAGATGTTATAATTTTAGCATCACTTGAAAACATGATAACCTGATAATAAATATGGCGGTCTAAGACGGCGGCTCTGTGCCTGCAAGAAGCACTACACGTATTGTAAAATTGATTTAATTTAACTTATTTCAACTCTTTCCCATATATTAACCTACTAGAATTAACAAAGCGCCTATACTACATATACATACGAGTATGTAAGTCAGAACTCGATAGAATTTGCACGATACTTTAAGTTTTGTATAAAATATTGCTTTGGTGGAAAGCCATCTAAGTGGTATGTACATATGTACTTTCTGGAGTATATCTCGATTTAATATACCTTTACAAAGAAGTACTTTATACAGTGCTTCTAAAAATTTTAAAATCCGGACATCGGGTCCATAAATGTGAGAAATTTGCAAATAATTTCTATAATTTATATTTCATTATATTCAAAACATACTTTTAGAGTAGTTTATAACAAAAATGATGTTACTCCAAAGAATCTGAGTACATATGTATTATGTAAATCTCCATATGACAATATTAATTGACTTACAACACAAATATTAATCTTCGCTGCTTGGGTCCGCATGCTGGTTACTTTCTTCTTCCTGAGAAGTGAAATTACTTTGAAATACACGACCACGACGTCTACGACTAAACTTGATTTGATTCCTTTGTTTTGTTTTTACTTTCAGTTAACTTTCGCAAAACCGGATTTTTATATTGCGCACTACACCGATACGGAAAATAAATTTAATGCACCAAACAATCAGGCTATTACCGCACGGACTTTCCCAAAGTTCAGTGCCATAATATTCAATACAGGTACGTGTATAAGAGGAACGATCTTCACCTTCACCTTGAAGATGTTTACAGGTGTGATGAACGGGTGATCGGACTGGACGCTCGCGTCAGCGATACTTCGTCGGATTTTTTTTATGGAATTCCTCTATGGTGCTTGTTTGAAGACTTTTCTTTCGCGACTTTTATAAAAAGATTGGAAATCGTGTTTTTTTTCCAACTGTTGGTGTATAAATGAACTGCACTCTCCAACGTCTCTATCCAAACTGAGTCGATGAAAACACAAGCAACTGGATTTTGTCATTTTCATTAAATTGGCAAAAAACAAACAACAAATAAATGGTATGGTTAGTGATGGTTCCGTCTACTGGGGATGATTTGATTAATTTGCTTTTTGCTACAGTTGGTTTTTAGACTATTCCACAAAAAAAACACTCTTCATATTGAACATCGGTATAAAAACTTACATTAAACTGCACCTACATTCAGATCAGTAATATTCACAAGGCTGTTCTTTGTACTTTGGCTAATGTATCCCGTGAATTCTTCTTTATCGTGGTCTTTCACCATACAAGAGCCCCATACGTAAGGATAGGCCTGACTATCATAATACATAGCCAGTGCATCATTGCTGGTTTCAGGCCTCACTTTTTTTCCGCTGTTCTGTTGTAAATGAAAAGAGCGTTATAAGAATTGCATACTTTTTATACCCTATCCTAAGGGTATATTAAGTTTGACACATAGTTTGTAACATAAAGAAATAATCGAGGGACTATCCCTATAAAGTATATTTATTCGTGATCAGCATCAATACCGAAATCGATTGAGCGATGACCGTCCGTCCGTCCGTCCGTCCGTATGTCACCGCTTTTTGGGCCTTAAATTTTGAGCTAGGACGATGAAATTTCATATCTGGGCTTCTGAGAAAAAGCTACAGTACAAGTGTAAAATTTTTTTAAATCCGCCCACTGCCACGCCCACTTTTTCATAACTTCATTAAATTATATGAAACCGAAAAATTTTGTTAAAACCAAATATTTAGGCATTCGGACTCCCTACAATCCACTCATACGAAAGTTTTAGCCACGCCCACTTTTTGTGGGCGTTTTCATCAAAAAACCTATTTTGATCAAATTTTACATGTAACATCCTCAAATGTTCGGGGTTAGAGCCATATTTGAGTACGAAATGCAATTTGGCCACGCCCACTTTATAGAGAGGAGGATAGGGTATCAGACGATCCGTTACAGACGGATTGTAGCTTTTCTGTATGTTTGTTTCATGTTAAGTTTCCAGTCTAATTTCTTATCCAGTACAATGAAAAGACATCTTGAGCGATCCGAAAGGGACTATTCCACCCAATTCAGCTTCGGCATTTTGAAGGGTGGTATCTTGTATTTTCTGCTGAGTAGTACTATATCTGCTTTGCCCATGTTTACGTGATGCCCACAATCTCTAGCCCGTTTTCCAAGATTGTTAAGAGTTGATTCCACCGTCTCACTTAATGTGCCTACGAATTTTCCCTGAACTAAAATGACTATGCTTTGCCCATGTTTACGTGATGCCCACAATCTCTAGCCCGTTTTCCAAGATTGTTAAGAGTTGATTCCACCGTCTCACTTAATGTGCCTACGAATTTTCCCTGAACTAAAATGACTACGTCAGTCGCATATGCAGTGTCGCCTACTCGTAGTATGCTATCAATGACTGGAACCTAGAGAAGGGAGATATAAGGCCTCCTTGAGGGGTTCCTTCATGCGAGCGCCGTGGGTCAAGTGGTTAGTGCGTTGGAATACGGAGCAAGGGGTTCGAGGTTCAAACCCCAGAACCCAAACCTACCAGTTCGCATAAAGCAGTTTCAACTGATTTCCCCTTGAAATATGACCATCTTTTAATTGATTTTAAGGCATCTATAGAGACGAGCTATACAGATAGTCTTGATATTCCTGCCAAGTAACGATCTCACCGAGACCTCTGATGTCAAAAAGGATTTACATAGATAAGGTGACGAAACTCACAAGTCGACACCGGAGGCACAATTTCTCAAAAGTCTGTGCAACGACTAGCGTAGGCCGATGACATTGACATAATTGGGAGAACTCAGCGGGCAGAACAACATCTACGAATTGAACAGAACGTCACAATCGACAGCTATAACTTTAAGGTAACAAATGACTTTGTCTACCTTGGCTCTGCTGTCAATTCTGAAAACAACACCTACCAGAAATAAAACGAAGAATAACTCTTGCCAATCGCTGATTCTTTAGGCTGAGAAGGCAATTGAGTAGTAATGAAGATATGAACAGATATCCTCGGTCATTTCGAGAGAAAAATTCTGTGGAAAATATTCGGTCCCGTTTGCGTTGACAGGCTTTGGAGGAGGAGATTCAACGACGAACTATATTTTTTTTCTGGTATATATTTATTTATCCACTTAAACAGTATTATACATTATATTACTTAAATAAACTTTAAAGATTACAACCTTATTTATAACTTAACATCGGCCATTTTGAGCTAGGACGATGAAATTTCATATCTGGGATTCTGAGAAAAAGATACAGTACAAGTGTAAAAATTTTTGAAATCCGCCCACTGCCACGCCCACTTTTTCATAACTTCACTAAATTATATGAAACCGAAAAATTTTGTTAAGACCAAATATTTAGGCATTCAGATTCCCTACATTCCACCCATACAAAAGTTTTGGCCACGCCCATTTTTTGGGGGCGTTTTCATCACAAAACCGATTTTTGGGCCTTAAATTTTTAACTAGGACGCTGAAATTTCATATCTGGGCTTCCAAGAAAAAGATACAGTACAAGTGTAAATTTTTTTTACATCCGCCCACTGCCACGCCTACTTTTTTATAAATTCACTAAATTATATGAAACCGAAAAATTTTGTTAAGACCAAATATTTGGGTATTTAGATTCCTTACAATTCACCCGTAGAACAGTTTTGGCCACGCCCCCTTTTTGTGGCGTTATCATCAAAAAACCTATTTTGATACAATTTTACATGTAACATCCTCAAACGTTCGACATTATAGCTATATTTGAGTACAAAATGCAATTTGGCCAAGCCCATTTTATAGAGAGGAGGGTAGGGTATCATACGATCCGTTCCAGACGGATTGTAGCTTTTCTGTTTGTTTAAATACTCAAATTGACCCATTGGAATCACAAAAGAAGTATATTTTATAGATTCGTCACTCATTTGTACATGATGAAATGCACTTTTCAGATCTAATAATGTGAATATCTTTTTATTTGCTAGCCCATCCAGTAGGTCATCGATTAATGGAATAGGGTAGTTATCTCTCATAGTTACTTTATTGAGAACCCGATAGTCCACACATAATCTAATGTCACCTGTCTTTTTCCTTACTAAAACGATTGGAGATGAATACTCCGACCTACTTGGCCTAATTACTCCTCGTTCCAACAAATCATCTAAAACAACCTGCACTTGCTCTTTTTCGTAATAGGACAATCTCCGCGGGGGACAGTGGAAAGGCTTTTCATCATTTATCACTAACTTCATCTTACACGTTATTTCTGGAAATTCGGGACGTTTACAGCACAAATAAGACTCGTTAAACAGTTCATAGAATTTTTGTTTAAACTCAAAGTCGATACTATCATTATTTATAAAACTCGTTTGTTCATCTAATTCGATTTTCATCAGGCTCATGCATTCTTTAATACATTCATCATTATCAGATATGTGTTTCAACTCATTTGTTTCAACTATACTTATTTTGATATTAGCTAACTTCATAAAATCTGGTCCTAGAACTAGCGGATAGTCCATAGTACTATCTGGGACAACTAATAAATCCAATTTTATTTCCTTTCTTTCGAATAAGACTATACAACCGATTTTTCCATATATTAAAAGTGGACTTTTATTTATACCACAAAAATTAAAATTTACTTCATTTTCTTTAATAATAATGGGCGGCACGAACTTCCTTCTAATAAAACTGACTGGACTGCCGGTGTCTAATAAGCTTGATAATGTGTCTAATAATGATAATTCATATTTATAATTACTGTTTACAAAAATAAAACATAAATTTCTTACATAATCATCTTCCTTATCCTGGCTGACGTGATGTATTTGTCGCGGCATCTTTCTCTTGGGACATTCGGCTGCATAGTGCCCCATCTCGGCACAAACATGACATGCTCCCGGTTCCCGCTTAGGCTTGCGGCACTCTCCAGCCATGTGCCCAATCGAGTTGCAGTTGAAACATCGGATTCGCCTTGATGATTCCTCGGTTGCTTCATTTTGACGAGATGTTGATGGCTCCGACTTCGTTGCTGTCTCCGACTTCGTTGATGGCTTTACCAGCTTGACTTTTTTGAACGCCTCCAATAAGTGATGCTTGTCGCGAAAGCAGACTCTCATTTGGTATTCCGTCGATCAGATACTCGAGTAATTCTTCTTCATCTAATTGAATTTTGTTGGCCAGTATCATTTTCTCGTGGAAATACTCTATAAAAGTTTCGTTTGCCGACCAATTTCTTGCTTCAAACAATCTTTTTAGTGTCAGACGACTTGCTCTATCTTCGAATAGTTCTTTCATGTCTGATAACAATCTTTTGATGGCGACTGTCGTCAGATCCGATCTCGAGTGAAACCATTTCAGTGCTTTTCCTTTGAGTCGGCACGAGATGAGAACTCTCATGTTGTTGTCGTCGAGTTTATATATCGTTTGTAAATTCATCAATTGTGACTCAAAGTGTTGAAATGAATCTCCGTTCCCGTGGAACTCAGATACTAACTCCTTTACATCAGTGTAACTTTTTGTGTGTGGACTCTCTTCAGTGTTTTTTTTGCTTTTCACCCTTTTTTATACCCTATCCTTAGGGTATATTAAGTTTGACACATAGTTTGTAACATAGAGAAATAATCGAGATAGACCCTATAAAGTATATATATTCGTGATCAGCATCAATAGCGAAATCGATTGAGCGATGACCGTCCGTCCGTCCGTCCGTCCGTCCGTATGTCACCGCTTTTTGGGCCTTAAATTTTGAGCTAGGACGATGAAATTTCATATCTGGGCTTCTGAGAAAAAGATACAGTACAAGTGTAAAAAATGTTTAAATCCGCCCACTGCCACGCCCACTTTTTCATAACTTCACTAAATTATATGAAACCGAAAAATTTTGTTAAGACCAAATATTTAGGCATTCAGATTCCCTACATAAGTATACAAAAGTTTTGGCCACGGTAATTTTTTGGGGGAGTTTTCATCACAAAACCGATTTTTGGGCCTTAAATATTGAGCTAGGACGATGAAATTTCATACCTGGGCTTCTGAGAAGAAAATACAGTACAAGCGTAAATTTTTCTTACATCCGCCCACTGCCACGCCTACTTTTTTATAACTTCACTAAATTATATGAAACCGAAAAATTTTGTTAAGACCAAATATTTGGGTATTTAGATTCCCTACAATTCACCCATAGAACAGTTTTGGCCACGCCCACTTTTTGGGGGCGTTATCATCAAAAAACCTATTTTGATAAAATTTTACATGTAACATCCTCAAACGTTCGACATTATAGCTATATTTGAGTACAATATGCAATTTGGTCACGCCCACTTTATAGAGAGGAGGATAGGGTATCATACGATCCGTTCCAGACGGATTGTAGCTTTTCTGTATGTTTATACCCTATCCTAAGGGTATATTAAGTTTGACACATAGCTTGTAACATAGAGAAATAATCGAGATAGACCCTATAAAGTATATATATTCGTGATCAGCATCAATAGCGAAATCGATTGAGCGATGACCGTCCGTCCGTATGTCACCGCTTTTTGGGCCTTAAATTTTGAGCTAGGACGATGAAATTTCATATCTGGGCTTCTGAGAAAAAGATACAGTACAAGTGTAAAAAATTTTGAAATCCGCCCACTGCCACGCCCACTTTTTCATAACTTCACTAAATTATATGAAACCGAAAAATGTTGTTAAGACCAAATATTTAGGCATTCAGATTCCCTACAATCCACCCATACAAAATTTTTGGCCACGCCCACTTTTTGGGGGCGTTTTCATCACAAAACCGAGTTTTGGGCCTTAAATTATTAACTAGGACGCTGAAATTTCATATCTGGGCTTATGACGAAAAGATACAGTAGAAGTGTAAATTTTTTTTACATCCGCCCACTGCCACGCCTACTTGTTTATAACTTCACTAAATTATATGAAACCGAAAATTTTTGTTAAGACCAAATATTTAGGTAGATTCCCTACAATTCACCCATAGAACAGTTTTGGTCACGCCCACTTTTTGGGGGCGTTTTCATCAAAAAACCGATTTTCATGAAATTTTACATGTAACATCCTCAAACGTTCGACATTATAGCTATATTTGAGTACAAAATGCAATTTGGCCACGCCCACTTTATAGAGAGGAGGATAGGGTATCATACGATCCGTTCCAGACGGATTGTAGCTTTTCTGTATGTTTTTTCTTAATAACTAACCTAGGGATAGCATAACAAATTAAGCAACTATTTAATCGGCGGGCTTAAAATCACGTGTCAGGGCCCAGTTCTACTTAAACTAAACGTTAGCTTTAACCCAGTCGAGCCACCAATCTTTATCGATTCAGTCTTTCGACGGTAATTAAATTCCTTTCAGGTACGCTTACGCAGTATCTCAGATCAGTATTTACATCATACAAGGATATCGGTTCATAGAGGATACGTTTATCTGTCGCCCTTCTTCTACTCTGATAAGTATCCATGTGCATTCAGATACAAGAATGCAGGGTTGGGATAAAACAAGCCCGATACAAGTTCGTTCTCTGTGACGTTAGATGATCGTGCGAAGTGATTCCTCACAAGATCCAGAATGACATTGTCGATTCTGGATACCCAGAGACATCCAATAGTCTCTTATTGGAGGCTTAATGCCAAAAGTCGGAATGTGCACTTCTGCCCATCTGCATGCAAGCTTGAAAACATTTTCTTTCAAACAACCTAAGTTTCTCTATATACGAGGGGCTTATGTTCCACCATACTGGACTCGACTAAGGCAGAATTGGACGAATAAAGGCTTGGTAGCATATGATCTTCACATCGGTTCTCAGATAATTGGAATAAAATAGACTTTTAAGGGACATAAATGCTGCGCTTGCCTTTTGTAACTGCATATTTATGTGCTCATTATAATACAAGAATTAATCTAAATACTTCACACCGGTCTTTAATTCGATGCGTTGACCATTCGTATTTGTTATTAGTACGTTTTTTTCCAGTTTCGCAGTATAGTTTCACACTTTGTATAATTGATTTTCAGCTTCCATTCTGAAGAGAATGCATGGAGTTTATTGAAATTGCATTAACGCTGTCTTTGGATGTCCTGTATTTTTAAAACGCTTGCATACAGAATGATGTCATCAGCAAATGCTATCGAATTATCCAAACCCTTCAGCATTTCAGAAATATATATGTTAACGAGGAGAGGTGCAGTAACTGTGCCTTGAGGAAGATCGTTGGCGATATTAAAAATTTTAGTTGTCGTGTATTTTTTATCTGTTACAACAAATTTCTTCTCATACACCATAGATGTAATCATCTTTACTAGATGATTCGGGAATGCATATCGTAGGAGTTTATATAAGAAAACGTCAAGGGATCAGAAGGATCTTTCTTATTTTTTATTGACACAGTATTACCGTATGATTTCTTTCGGTATATTCTTAAGGACAATGTTGGGAATGTTATCTAAACCGCTTGATTGTTTGTTATTCAGTAGTCTGAATATTTGCGTCAGTTCGTCTAGTGTTTTAAAGTAATTGTCAATCTGTTCAATAGTTAGTTGGTTAGCTTTTAATCCCTCGGAAAATCTCAGAATTGTTGGTGTGTCGTTCTTACGAAATTCTCAGCAATTTGTCACTTACATCTCCAGTTTTGCAGCTAGAGAGTTTTCTAGCGTGGCCTCAAAGTGAGAGCGATCAGGTTTAGCTTGTCCACCCCACTATCTATAACAAAATGGTTATCAATGATGGCGCAGTGTTAGTTATTAATCTCTACCTGGGAGAGCAGTGAACTAACAGTTTCGTAATGTTAACAGAATTACGAGGCTTGAATATCCGATTTATTTGAGGAAACATGGTCCTAGAATCTGACTTCAATACATTTTCGACGCGCTGCCTTCAGTAGTCGTTGACACTATTCCGAAACTGCTGATTTAGCAGTGCCTTCACATTTCTCTGAAGAGTTGCCATCTCAACTCCATATTGGACACATTTTCTTGAAACTGGCGACGTATTCGATTTATCTGCAATCTTTTGTGTATCTGTAGTGTTTGTTCGATGCTATTATTTGATTTAATTTTCGGAACTGACAACTTGTAATAACACTGTGTTCTAAACACAGGAATCATATTCCTCATTAGAAAGATTCCTATTATTAGGAATATTAGAAGAGGAAGGACAGTGCCTATATTTTCTAGTGTCGCAACGCTGGAATTTGCACCAATCAGTCTGCCTAAAATTAAATTTAGGATCATCGTGCTGCGTTGCGAAACTAAACGTAGAGTTGCCAGCAAATGTTACTGGCATAACTGTAGCATTGTAGTCACTATCATAAGGCAATATTGAAGTTTATTACTGTAGACTGTTTGTATTTGCAACCGCGCGTCCGCAATGCAAAGGTCAAGATAAGAATACCCAGAAGGAAAACTCGGTGTAACGGAGCTGTACAATTTCATTTTAAATCCGAATTCGTTTTTGTCAATAAAGCGATTTTGGAAGCTGCCTCTTCCGTTCGCCCTTGAGTTTAACCAAACTTGATGTCTCGCGTCTAGATCACCCGCTAAGACGAAATAGTTACTTAAACTATCTAGTCTTAGTACTCCGAATAATTTCTCCATTTCGGTTTTAAATTGATCAACGGAACCTGACGCAACGGTCGTTAAGTTTTGTTTCGCTCAGAAAAAGGACGTCGGGTCTATGATACACCACAAAGCGCAGAAGGTAACCGCGCCTACTATCGCGGGTAATAGAGTTGACATTAAGAGCAGCTATTTCCAAGATTGCAGAATTCGGTCTAGTCATTTTGACGACTAAAAATGTTGAGCAAGGCTTCCATCTTCGCCGAGAGATCCGCAACAGTCCTGGTCAGACTGTCGACTTGTTTTTGCAAAATCTTGTTTGCAGGACATGTAACACTCTTGGCCACAATAATATTAGGACCAATAGTAATGGAGATTACCAAATTAGGTCTTGCAGGGTTTGAGCCAGAACTGTTGCCTACCACGCGTGCAAGGGATATCCTATTTACTTTATGTCCTTTAGGTTTTGTACTTTGCTATCCGGAGATAGCTGTACCGCAATAATTGGTATGACTACATTATCACGTCTAGAGTTCCTTCAACTCTTTAAGGACCTCTTCTGGATTGTAATCAATGCTTAGGCCCTTGAGTAAGAATGACTGTAACTTGTCATCTTTATCGGTATACGAAAAATATTCCGTACCTGCTTCATTTAGAAGATCTTTGGCTTTGTAACAGTCATTCTTATTACCAAACCTAAAGATAACTTATTACTATTTTTATACCCTATCCTAAGGGTATATTAAGTTTGACACATAGTTTGTAACATAGAGAAATAATCGAGATGAACCCTATAAAGTATATATGTACATACATATATTCATGATCAGTATCAATAGCGAAAACATTGAGCCATGGCCGTCCGTCACCACTTTTTGGGCCTTAAATTTTGAGCTAGGACGATGAAATTTCATATCTGGGCTTCTGAAAAAAAAGATACAAGTGTAAAAATTTCTGAAATCCGCCCACATTTTCATAACTTCACTAAATTATATATATGAAACCGAAAAATGTTGTTAAGACCAAATATTTAGGCATTCACATTCCGTAAAATCCACCCATACAAAAATTTTGGCCATGCCCACTTATAGCCATATTTGAGTACAAAATGCAATTTGGCCACGCCCACTTTTTAGAGAGGAGGATAGGGTATCATACGATTTTCATTATCCTCTTCTCTCTAACTCAATCGTTGGAATCTTGGTACACATTGGTTGACGAAAATAAAATAAATCTAGATATGACGAACGACTATCTGATTGCAGTCAACTACATGCGAGAAATGGAAATAGAGTACAACAAGCCGCTAAATTCGTATCTCAAACGAAGTCATTTGTTTAAATTCTTGTCAGACAAGGGCGTGGAAAATATAATCAGCAAGTGTGCAGATAAACATGGCCCAGAGATGAATGTGCTACCAGATCCAATGGACAAACTAGAAATGTCTTCAACCTCAACGGAGATTTTAGTCTCAGGATATTTTATAATCAGTGATGCCGATGAATATGACTTGATTAAAACCAACACTGTTCCAGAGAAGGTAGATGAGCAAACATTTCGAGAGGTACAGATACAACAAACGGCGCTGGGAGTCAACTAAAATCTACAGAGGTATTTTGAATTACCACTGGAAGATAAAAGCAACGCACCAACCCTTAAGGAAAAAACATTGATCCTCCGGCCATCAATATTTTATAGTATTGAGCAGAGTGAGGATTGCATTATCCAGCAGCTTTACAAAAAACTGTTCCACACACTATGTGGAAGAAATATGGACTCACAATATCTGGATGTTCATTCCACCAGTGGAAACCACTGTATTTATAATTCGTGGACCAATTCGAGAAGAAGTTATTTTAAATAACCCGGGCATCATTCATGTGACACAGGACTGTGCCATTCAATTAAACTTCGTACGATTGGAAGCAAAATTGTTCAAGGAAACGATAGTAGTGGGGCACTTCAGCAAACCAATTGCTACCATTAACACATCGATGTCAACCCATCTCCGGTTTATTTTACAAATGAAACTGTCATCTCTCTGAATAAGGATTACTAAGGGTAAATGGAAATGGTATTAAGTGCAATCACAGATATCGCACTGCCACCTGTACTTGAAGATTAAGTCTAACTTTAAAATTAACTTTCTCTTGATTACTACAAAAGCGAACTCACAGGCAAGACACATGTTTTAAGATGATCTTCATTATCAATTGCGTTCACCAATACGAAGGTAAGAAATTTGGTGAAGGAAATGGTCAAAGCCAGACTAATGCCTCTAATTCATGGTATTCAGGCACACATAATATACCCAATGCAGGAGTACCGGTCTTTGCCACACCAATGAAAGTGAAACTTGACTCCTTGACAGGTTTCTTTTCAATCTGGTTGTTTTACTTTTCTGCTGGGAGCCATCGCTATATCTTGAGCAGAAGTATTATGAATGAATGGGTAGGGATGATATAAAAATAATAATAAGAATTCTTTAATAAAAGTATTTTGGTACAATTCATTTCATAAAGATGATGCTGGTGGTGCTGTTAGTGATCCCATATTACAATTATGTAATAACTTTGAACTCATGTGCCTTGCACAATTTGCGAAAATGCATAAAACTAGTTTTGTATGCCATTCTGCGGATACATATATGTACTACATTAAGTTTGACGCAGTGAAATTATCGAGATAAACCCCATAAAGTATGTTTACTTATGTATATGCTTGTAAGACCGATTTCAATTTCGGCTATTTTGGGCACGTGCTGTCAGATGGCATACCATGTTTTGCGCGTAAAATACATACAGCCGTAATTAAAAACATAAACATAAACGATACCCTATCCTCCTTCCTATGCAACCCTTATAAAGTGTATAGTATTGCATTTTATTTATTTAACTACTATTATAACTTCGAACGTTTGAGAAATTTCATCAAAATTGGGTTTTTAATAAAAACGCATCGAAAAAGCTATCGTGGTCATTCATGATGTATGAGTGAATTGTAGATAATAATTTAAATATCTTAACACTTCGCATCACTAAAATTTTTCGATTTCATGTAAAATAGTGAAATTATGATGAAGTGTGGCAGTGGACGGATTTTAAAAACACAAATACAAGTTTTACACTTGTAGTGTTTCTTTATCTCAAAAGCACAGATATGCAATTTCATCCTCCTAGCCCACTCGAAATGGTTACAACCAAAAAAAATTCATAAACGACGATAGAAGTATGAAGAACAAGGAGAACTCATTTCTTAGCAGTCCCAGAATAGGTAGGTTACCGAAAGCCCAGGCAGCAACTCAAGCCACTCAAGGATCTGACAACACACCAAAAAGTGAAGTGAGGAATGGGACGATCCCCCAGTTATCTGTCTTCCAAAAATTATTACTTACTTAGGTGGCGCTACAGTTCGGGGTGAACCTGGGCCTCAACTAACAAGCCTCTCCAGTTAGCTCGGTCCTTAGCTAACTGCCTCCAGTTTCGCACTCCAAGCTTGTTCAGGTCCCCTTCAGCTTGTGCGCGCCACCTAAGGCGAGGTCTTCCTCTGCTGCGTTGTCCCTCCGGGTGTGATTCGAAGACTCTTCGGGCCGGAGCACTGGTGTCCATTCGCTCTACATGTCCTAGCCATCTCAAACGACTAATGCGCAGTTTTTTGACTAGGTCGATGTCGCTGTACAGCTCGTATAGTTCGTCGTTGAATCTTCTCCTCCAAAGCCCGTCAACGCAAACGGGACCGAATATTTTGCGAAGAATTTTTCTCTCGAAACGACCGAGGATATCTTCATCCGCTTTTGATAAAGTCCAAGCTTCAGCGCCATAAAGCAGGACTGGGATGATCAAGGTCTTATATAGAGTCTCCTTAGTTGTTCGGGATAGGGCCTTACTACTGAATTGCCTTCTCAGCCCAAAGAAACAGCGATTGGCAAGAGTTATTCTTCGTTTTATTTCTGCTGAGGTGTTATTTTCAGAATTGATAGCAGAGCCGAGGTAGACAAAGTCCCTTAGTACCTCAAAGTTATAGCTGTCGATTGTGACGTTCTGTCCAATTCGTCGATGTTGCGTGTCCCTTTTGGTTGACAGCATATACTTGGTTTTGCCCTCGTTTACCGTTAAACCCATTTTGGCCGCTTCTGTTTCAATACTAGCGAACGCACCGGTGACAGCCCGCTGTGTTCTTCCAATAATGTCGATATCGTCGGCATACGCTAGTAGTTGCACAGACTTTTGAAAGATTGTGCCTCCGGTGTTGGCTTGTGAGTTTCGCACAATTCTTTCAAGAACGATGTTAAAAAAATCACATGACAGCGCATCACCTTGTCTAAATCCTTTTTTGACATCAAAGGTCTCGGTGAGATCGTTACCGACCTTGATGGAGCAGCGAGAATTCTCCATCGTCATTCTGCACAATCTGACGAGTTTGGCAGAGATGCCAAAACTAGACATGGCTCTGTATAACTCGTCTCTATAAATGCTGTCATATGCGGCCTTGAAATCGATGATATGTGGCCTGGGTATCGATTTGGACTTCTTGGGTTTTTTCCAGGATCTGTCGAAGTGTGAAGATTTGATCGATTGTGGACTTTCCTGGTCTGAAACCACACTGATAGGGCCCAATCAGGTTGTTGACGAAGGTTTTCAGACGTTCACACAATATGGCAGATAGGATCTTATACGCGATGTTGAGGAGACTGATACCCCTGTAATTGGCGAAATTGAGGGGATCTCCTTTCTTGTGGATCGGGCAAACGGTGCTGAGATTCCATTCATCAGGCATACACTCATCTGACCAAATTTTAGAAATGAGTTGGTGTATGCTCTCTACCAGGTCATTTCCAGCTGCTTTGAATAGCTCGGCTGGTAAGCCGTCAAGTCCAGCAGCCTTGTTGGACTTAAGTTTGGATATTGCTATCCTTACTTCGTTTTGGTCAGGTGGACGGAAGTTTTGGCTATCATCGTCTATGTTGAATGGTTCATTCTGCCTGACAGCGGGATGTTGGTCTTCGTCGCCGTTATACAGTCTGCAGAAGAAGTTTTTCCATATTCTCAGCACCGACTGTGACTCTACTACGAGGTTTCCTTCTTCATCTCTACAGGCTTCTGTACGGGTCTTGTTGGCCTGACACGTTCTTTTTACCTGTTGGTAAAACTTCCGTACATTATTCCTGGAGTATAATCTCTCAATATCTTCGATCGCGCGCTTCTCGTGTTCTTTTTTCTTCTTTCGGAGAAGCCGATGTTCTTTCCGTCTCTTCTGCTCGTAGAGCTCACGAGCAGCTCTCGTCCGTTTTTGCAGCGCCGCTTTGTATGCTTGCTGTTTAGCTGCATGTGCTAGCAGTTGAGAGGTTTCGGGATACGCGTTCGGTGAAGGTTCTGGCGATCTCTTGCGATTGCAGCTTTTCGACGTCAAATCTTCTCACAGTAGTTCTTCTTAGTTGTGCCGTTTGGGATATCCGCATTCGTACCTTGGCTGCAACAAGGAAATGATCCGAGTCCATGTTGGCTGCTCGGAAGGTTCGGACATCCAGAATACTGGAGGCATGCCTTGCGTCGATCGCAATGTGGTCAATTTGATTGACCGTTTGATGATCAGGAGATCGCCATGTCCCCTTGTGGATATTGAGATGAGGAAACCGTGTGCTTGCTATACTGACATTTCGCCCCGCCGCAAAGTCAATAAGCCTAAGTCCGTTGCCAGACGTGGTGTTGTGTAGGCTGTGCTTTCCAATCGTCCTACCAAATATGTCCTCCTTTCCTATCTTGGCGTTAAAGTCGCCTAGGACGATTTTAACGTCATACTTAGGACATTGCTCATATGTTTTGTCGAGGAGCTCGTAGAAAATTTCTTTGGTGGCGTTGTCCTTGTCCTCTGTGGGGGCATGAGCGCATATTAGGCTTATGTTCGCGAATTTAGCCTTGATGCGGATTGTCATAAGACGCTCGCTCACGTGTCGAAAGCTCAAGACTTCTTGCCTAAGTCTGCCGCGTATGAGGAACCCACATCCAAATAAGCGCTGTTTCTGTTCCCTATAGCAATCACCGTAGTATACGTCACAGTTTTTCATCCTCTTTTTGCCCGGGCCATCCCATCGCACTTCCTGGATGGCGGTGATATCTGCATTGTAGCAGTCTAGGGCCTCTGCTAATTGTTCGGCTGCACGCGGCCTGTTAAGGGTCCGAACATTCCACGTGCAGATCCGAAGATCGTTGTCCTTATTTCGTTTGCTGGGGTCGTCAACAGTGGGATCATCCTTATCCGAGGCTCGTTGTTGCTTCGTAACTACTGGTTTTTTACGTGGTAAGGAAGTTACCCCGACGCACAACCCCCAACCTGGAGGACCAGTTCCTTTTTTTACCCCTAGGACAAGGGGCCGGATATTCCGGAGTCAGTACCCCGCTTCGGGGATGTGAGCGCTGCCGTTGGCCCATTAAGGGTTCATCCGCCACCAACTCTATTCCAACACCCTGACTCAGTATTGAAAATCCCTATAGACCTGGAATTCGAATATGTCGAAGCAGCGCATATAGGGATAACACTAATAGTTCGACCTAACTGGAACTGGTTGACGCCACCGTTGATTCCATCTAGGGAATTCGTCCAAAAATTATTAGAACAGATAAAACGCTTGGTGAGCATGATCGCGGAGAAGGAGCTCAATCCACGCGCCCATAAGAGATGCTATAGATAGTACAAAAACTCTCTACGAGCTGTCTGCAATCGAGATGCATGACGACGGAGCAAAGGAGGCCATCAGGAAGAACAGTGCTTCCCAGACATCGCCGTGGCTGAAGCCGACGCAGGACGCCAAAAGGAAACTGGTGCCAATGACCGAAACCTTGAGCGAAAAGTCTGCAGAAACCGAGAAAGGAGAATCCCGACAAAGTCCCAAAAGAAAAGCAGCAGAAAATTGGTTAAGAGTAGTTAAACAAAGAGGGAGCCAAAAAGAAAGTGGATAAAAAAGAGCTTTCCAAAGGTAAAATCGACAGTCAGAAGACTGTCGAGCAGCAAGACCGGAAGAAAACAATCGCAATCACGAAAACTGGAAAGACGTCCTACACTAACATCCTCAAAATGATGAGAGGGGTTATTATTCTTTATTGATTCATTTAAAGTATTTACAATTTGAGTGTACATACATCTGCAAAGCCTTAAGGGCTTGTCTGCAGAAGACTGTTTTAGGACAGTTGCAAAATTTTGAGTTCTAATATTCATATTAAAGTTACTTTAATTACAATTATAGAATGTATTCATATACTTGAATTTAAATAAAATTGTTTAGCTTTTTTCATTAATGTGATTTTTGACAGATTTCTAAATTCTATAGGAAGCTCATTGAAGATTTTTTGGATTGCTACGTCATATTTCCTGCGACCGTATTCATTCCAGTAACTCGGGATGGTGTATCTTCCTTGATGTCTTCTTCTAGTATTGATGGTTTCTTGGGTAGGAACTTTGTATGTGCTGTCATCATAGAAGTTGGTTATTATTTCTAATTTGTGAAGTTGCGATATACTAAGTAATTTTATATCGTTTCCTATTTGTTGTCTGTTGTAGTGTTGGCCTAATTTAATCTTTTGTAACTTAAGTTGAATGTTTTCTACGCTGTTAAGTTGAGATGAGATTCCCAGTCCAAAGTAACATTGCCGTAGTACATCTGCTGGGCAATAATATCTGAGGTGAAATAAAGCGTACGCACTCTGTCGTAGCTTCATTGTAAGTGCCGTAATGTGGAAACTCCATTTTAAGTTACAGTCAACCATTACTCGCAGGTATTTATATGTCGATACATTTTCAATTACAGCTGAGCAGCGTTCATCCTTTTTCAAATAATGGTGGTTTTCTACTCTATGTAAACAATGATATTCATGCATTTTTATCTTTATTTTGTGTTTAACGATGCGGTGGATGAATATGCATTACTTAAGGAGCGAATCCTGAACATAAGGAGCTTGGGGAAAACTTCAATAAGATCAGGAAGACATCGAAGGGTGTCCTGCTAATATCCTTCAAGAGAGGATGTGATGAACAGACCGCGAAATTCAAGGAAGATATATTCAAAAACCTCTAATTAGAAGCGAATGTGAAAATGTTATGCCAACGAGTAAAAAGTCCGCGACATGGCCGTATTCCAACAGGACTAGATCCCAACAGCAGCAATCATATCAAAAGATGCTATCAAGTCTATGAGATAATTCAGTTAGCAACTCCAGATAGTGCGAAAGTAGTGCCAAACTATGTATTTACTCTTTTTATAAAATCAAATTTCTTTAACTAATAATTTTAGTATACAACATACACCTATTGAAAGCGCAAAGCGCTTTACACAACTGGCGATTGAAGTATGTATGTATTTACGCTGAACATCAAGGTAAATTTTTTATCGCAACTTTTCATTTTTCTTGGCTTGGCGCCCTGCAAGCTGTGTCGAACCACCACTATTGCAGAGGAAAGATCAAGCTTCTAAAAGCTCAGCTCCAACAGTTCAACTATAGCGCGGACAGCAACCATCTATTTGTCTAAACTTGAAAGTAAGCCCAAAAGCTTACTGCATAATTTGTTAGTTGACTTGACATGAGCATCGCATAATCGGACCATTATTATTTGTCTTATATGCTGCAGACATCCCTTTTCCAAGAGAAAGTACATCTACAACAATGATTGCAACATTTGCGGATGATACAATATTACTGAACTATAAGAATCTGTGGACAGCCACAACGCAACTCAAGTACACACTAGACGAAACAATAAAAATTAATGAGGAAAAAACTTCACAAGTGGTTTATACTACTAAAGCTAATAATTCACCAATATCCCTAAAAATGAAGGACAAAATTATTTCCATAGACAATGTAGCTAGTTTACACGAACGAGCAGTTCATATTTGAAATATACATTTTAAAATATAATATTACAATATATACAAAATAACAAAACATATAATTTTCGTTTTAGTTGCCAGTTATTAGGTCATGTGGTTTGATGCGCTTCAGCCTTCTATTAAGTCCGTTCGTATCGGTGAGCTTCACTGCTTCTGGGTTTATGTGTCGTCTCAGCCTTTGGTCATGGACTCCTGCTACAGTCTTCAGTTTAAGATCGCGATGAAGGTCTCCTTTCCTAATATACCATGGTGCATTTATGCCTCTCAATACTTTATTTTGAAAACATTGAATCATTTCAATATTTTTTTTTTTTTTTTTATTATTATTAATTACTTTATTATCGACATGTAATAAAATCCTATTGTACAAATCAATTATAAAACCTATCTGGACCTATGGCTTACATCAAAACAATCTAATATAGCTTTTATACAAAGACAACAAACAAAAATTCTACTCGCAAACTGGTATATAACCAATGCTAAAATACATATGTACATCGAGACCTGAAAATCCGTACCATCAACGCAGAAATAACGGCAATATGCAAAAGACACCATATATATATTTGTGTATATATATTAATGTATATATGTATATCTTCACCAAAACAATTCAATTAACAGAAAAGCTACAATCTGTCTGGAACGGATTGTATGATACCCTATCCTCTTTTCTATAAAGTGGGCGTGGCCAAATTGCATTTTGTACTGAAATATGGCTATAATGTCGAACGTTTGAGGATGTTACATGTAAAATTTCATCAAAATCGGGTTTTTTATGAATCATCCACATAGCTCAAAATTTAAGGCCCAAAAAGTGGTGACGGACTTAATCGTCTTTGCTATTGATACTGATCACGAATATATATACTTTATAGGGTCTATCTCTATTATTTCTCGAGATCTTATGTTACAAACTATGTATCAAACTTAATATACCTTTAGGATAAGGTACAAAGACCAATTGTTTTATTTTATTATTTAGAGGAGACTGATTTCACAATGACACTAAATAATAATCAGAGTTGCCGTTTTAAAATTGTCCTTCCAGTCAGATTTGACTGAAAAAAAAACCAGTCAAAAAACTAAAAACCAGCCAAAAAAACAGTCAAAAAAATTTAAGCACAAAACCAGCTAAAAATCCAGCCAAGAAAATATTTTATTCGATATAAAGGTAATATGGAATTCATTTTCTTTTATATTTGCACATATGTATGCATGTACATATACATATGAACATATGTACTCGTATATGTACGAGTGCATTAAATTTAGTTTAAAAAAAATAACAATAGGAATAAGAATAACACGCATAGGATCTAAAAATTCATTCTAATAGTACATTGCAAAAAAATCATGAATAAACTTTGTGCGAAATAAAAATAACACAGGCCCTTATTGCGAGTGTCGATAATTGATAATTGATAACAGAATCCATTTTCATTCACGTATAGATACATACACATTATTGTGAAGTTAAGTTTAAGAACTAAATAACTTCCGACTTTTGCATTAGATAAAGGGAGCACTAATACTGAGATGGCTAATCTTGCTAGATCAGAGTACGGGTTCTCATTCGCAGCATTTGTAGTTGAAAACTTTACACCAGAATGATTCTGTGCTTGAAATATTCTCTCAGCTCGTGAGCATAGGGCTATCCCATTACGAAAATTGTTTCCAAGTTCAGAGCAAGAATAGTAAATTCACGGTAAAACTTTTTCTTCTATTTTTGTTTTCTATGGTAACTTTGATTTTTAAAAGGTACTGACTGGAAAAAAATGCCAATTCAAAATTTTCAAAACAAGTCAAAAAAAAATTAAATCCAGCTAAAAAACCAGCTGGCTGGATTTTAAAAAATCATCCAGCTAAATTCATATCAATCCAGTCAGATCTGACTGGAAAACAGTCAAAATGGGCAGCAGTGATAATGATAACACTTTGTCACAGATCAGCAAACAGCGCTTAGGTGGTTGTAGCTATTTAGAAAGAAGATTAAGGTATTTAAACTAGGATGTGTATGCCGCTTAAAGAAAACACGTCTACTCCAAAAAATTGTTTGTAACATAGACAAATAATCGAGATAGACACCTTATTCGTGATCAGTATCAATAGCGAAATCGATTGAGCGATGACCGTCCGTCCGTACGTCACTGCTTTTTGGGCCTTAAATTTCATATCTGGGTTTCTGAGAAAAAGATACAGTACAAGTGTAAACATTTATCAAGTCCGCCCACTGCCACGCCGATTTTTTGATAACTTCATTAAATTATATGAAACCGAAAAATTTCGTTAAGACCAAATATTTAGGTATTTAGATTCCCTACAATTCACCCATACAACAATTTTGGCCACGCCCACATCCTTAAACGTTCAACTTTATCGTCGTTTTTCAGTACAAAATGCAATATGGCCACGCCCACTTTATAAAGGTTATATAGAAAGGAGGATAGGGTATCATACTATCCGTTCCAGACGGATTGTAGCTTTTCTGTACGTGGTTTTTCTGTTTTCGGTATTCGCACTCCGCACCCTACCTTAGGATTTATGAATGAAAAAATGAATAAATAAATATGTATGTCTGACCTGCAGCGCCACCTAGGTAAGTAAATAACTAAGTCCACAACCGACCAAATATTCACACTACGGCAGATCCTAGAGAAAACCCAAGAAATCCAGATCGATACCCACCATATTTTTTTTCGATTTCAAGGAGACGAGCTATATACAGTCATGTCTAGTTTTGGCATCTCTACCAAACTCGTCGATTGTGCACCTAAATAAATTTGTAATTCTAGTACGATTTCTTAACGCACATCCCCAATAGTTTCGAGTTCTCATTTGCTGCGGCAACCCTACTTTTTACTTACTTACTTAGGTGGCGCTACAGTTCGGGGTGAACCTGGGCCTCAACTAACAAGCCTCTCCAGTTAGCTCGGTCCTTAGCTAACTGCCTCCAGTTGCGCACTCCAAGCTTGTTCAGGTCCCCTTCAACTTGTGCGCGCCACCTAAGGCGAGGTCTTCCTCTGCTGCGTTGTCCCTCCGGGTGTGATTCGAAGACTCTTCGGGCCGGAGCACTGGTGTCCATTCGCTCTACATGTCCTAGCCATCTCAAACGACTAATGCGCAGTTTTTTGACTAGGTCGATGTCGCTGTACAGCTCGTATAGTTCGTCGTTGAATCTTCTCCTCCAAAGCCCGTCAACGCAAACGGGACCGAATATTTTGCGAAGAATTTTTCTCTCGAAACGACCGAGGATATCTTCATCCGCTTTTGATAAAGTCCAAGCTTCAGCGCCATAAAGCAGGACTGGGATGATCAAGGTCTTATATAGAGTCTCCTTAGTTGTTCGGGATAGGGCCTTACTACTGAATTGCCTTCTCAGCCCAAAGAAACAGCGATTGGCAAGAGTTATTCTTCGTTTTATTTCTGCTGAGGTGTTATTTTCAGAATTGATAGCAGAGCCGAGGTAGACAAAGTCCCTTAGTACCTCAAAGTTATAGCTGTCGATTGTGACGTTCTGTCCAATTCGTCGATGTTGCGTGTCCCTTTTGGTTGACAGCATATACTTGGTTTTGCCCTCGTTTACCGTTAAACCCATTTTGGCCGCTTCTGTTTCAATACTAGCGAACGCACCGGTGACAGCCCGCTGTGTTCTTCCAATAATGTCGATATCGTCGGCATACGCTAGTAGTTGCACAGACTTTTGAAAGATTGTGCCTCCGGTGTTGGCTTGTGAGTTTCGCACAATTCTTTCAAGAACGATGTTAAAAAAATCACATGACAGCGCATCACCTTGTCTAAATCCTTTTTTGACATCAAAGGTCTCGGTGAGATCGTTACCGACCTTGATGGAGCAGCGAGAATTCTCCATCGTCATTCTGCACAATCTGACGAGTTTGGCAGAGATGCCAAAACTAGACATGGCTCTGTATAACTCGTCTCTATAAATGCTGTCATATGCGGCCTTGAAATCGATGATATGTGGCCTGGGTATCGATTTGGACTTCTTGGGTTTTTTCCAGGATCTGTCGAAGTGTGAAGATTTGATCGATTGTGGACTTTCCTGGTCTGAAACCACACTGATAGGGCCCAATCAGGTTGTTGACGAAGGTTTTCAGACGTTCACACAATATGGCAGATAGGATCTTATACGCGATGTTGAGGAGACTGATACCCCTGTAATTGGCGAAATTGAGGGGATCTCCTTTCTTGTGGATCGGGCAAACGGTGCTGAGATTCCATTCATCAGGCATACACTCATCTGACCAAATTTTAGAAATGAGTTGGTGTATGCTCTCTACCAGGTCATTTCCAGCTGCTTTGAATAGCTCGGCTGGTAAGCCGTCAAGTCCAGCAGCCTTGTTGGACTTAAGTTTGGATATTGCTATCCTTACTTCGTTTTGGTCAGGTGGACGGAAGTTTTGGCTATCATCGTCTATGTTGAATGGTTCATTCTGCCTGACAGCGGGATGTTGGTCTTCGTCGCCGTTATACAGTCTGCAGAAGAAGTTTTTCCATATTCTCAGCACCGACTGTGACTCTACTACGAGGTTTCCTTATTCATCTCTACAGGCTTCTGTACGGGTCTTGTTGGCCTGACACGTTCTTTTTACCTGTTGGTAAAACTTCCGTACATTATTCCTGGAGTATAATCTCTCAATATCTTCGATCGCGCGCTTCTCGTGCTCTTTTTTCTTCTTTCGGAGAAGCCGATGTTCTTCCCGTCTCTTCTGCTCGTAGAGCTCACGAGCAGCTCTCGTCATTTTTTGCAGCGCCGCTTTGTATGCTTGCTGTTTAGCTGCATGTGCTTGCCGGCACTCATCGTCAAACCAGGGGTTTCTAGGTGATGGTCGGGTGAAACCCAGCACATCAGTTGCGGCACTTCTGATGGCTTGTTGGCAGCGTTGCCACTGGTCTTCGGCGCTTGATGCTGGCGGCATAGGAGTAGTTGAGAGGTTTCGGGATACGCGTTCGGTGAAGGTTCTGGTGATCTCTTGCGATTGCAGCTTTTCGACGTCAAATCTTCTCACAGTAGTTCTTCTTAGTTGTGGCTTGGCTGCAACAAGGAAATGATCCGAGTCCATGTTGGCTGCTCGGAAGGTTCGGACATCCAGAATACTGGAGGCATGCCTTGTGTCGATCGAAATGTGGTCAATTTGATTGACCGTTTTATGATCAGGAGATCGCCATGTCCCCTTGTGGATATTGAGATGAGAAAACCGTGTGCTTGCTATACTGACATTTCGCCCCGCCGCAAAGTCAATAAGCCTAAGTCCGTTGCCAGACGTGGTGTCGTGTAGGCTGTGCTTTCCAATCGTCCTACCAAAGATGTCCTCCTTTCCTATCTTGGCGTTAAAGTCGCCTAGGACGATTTTAACGTCATACATACATTGCTCATATGTTTTGTCGAGGAGCTCGTAGAAACTTTCTTTGGTGGCGTCATCCTTGTCCTCTGTGGGGGCATGAGCGCATATTAGGCTTATGTTCGCGAATTTAGCCTTGATGCGGATTGTCACAAGACGCTCGCTCACGTGTCGAAAGCTCAAGACTTCTTGCCTAAGTCTGCCGCGTATGACGAACCCACATCCAAATAAGCGCTGTTTCTGTTCCCTATAGCAATCACCGTAGTATACGTCACAGTTTTTCATCCTCTTTTTGCCCGGGCCATCCCATCGCACTTCCTGGATGGCGGTGATATCTGCATTGTAGCAGTCTAGGGCCTCTGCTAATTGTTCGGCTGCACGCGGCCTGTTAAGGGTCCGAACATTCCACGTGCAGATCCGAAGATCGTTGTCCTTATTTCGTTTGCTGGGGTCGTCAACAGTGGGATCATCCTTATCCGAGGCTTGTCTTTGTGTCGTAACTACTGGTTTTTTACGTGGTAAGGAAGTTACCCCGACGCACAACCCCCAACCTGGAGGACCAGTTCCTTTTTTTTACCCCTAGGACAAGGGGCCGGATATTCCGGAGTCAGTACCCCGCTTCGGGGATGTGAGCGCTGCCGTTGGCCCATTAAGGGTTCATCCGCCACCAACTCTATTCCAACACCCTGACTCAGTATTGAAAATCCCTATAGACCTGGAATTCGAATATGTCGAAGCAGCTCATATAGGGATAACACTAATAGTTCGACCTAACTGGAACTGGTTGACGCCACCGTTGATTCCATCTAGGGAATTCGTCCGCCGCCGCCTGAAGCAAGAGAAGGTGCCTTAGTGAGAAGACACTCCTCCCCCCTCTCTCGTTCGCTGCCACCAACAACCTTCCAAAGGGGTTGGTTACCCGATCTCCAGTTGAGGTACTAGGCACCCAGCAGCCACCATCGTGGAGGTGTAGAGTAGGAGTTGATAGTGAGAGGCTAAAGCGAGAACGCTTGTGTTCCCATATGTTCCGCATCACTACCCTTTGACCACCTACTTTTTAGTGGTTAAGGTTAAAAGTTATAAAAAGTTAAAAGAAGTTAAAGAATAAAATTGCTTTAAAACTCGTAAGTACTCCTAGTAATAATCGATATATTTATGCAAGAAATATTAAATAATTACACACATACACATATATAGTTTTGGCAACAGGGATTGGCTTAAAAATCTATGGACACATTTGTGTAAAATTATTACGTATTTTAATAGGTACATATGAATGAATGTAGACTTGGCACATGGGATTAAAACTTGGAGTCGTCCCTTTCAATCAGTAGGTACCTCCTTGGCTTTCTAATGGAAGGCCTTGTCCATCTATTTCTAATGATGGGACAAGGGGAGGTCTGAAACCATATTCCACTCTTAAATTTCGTCCAAGTTCAGGACTTCTTTTAATATTATTTTTTTTGGTATCGCGTTTCGCCGGTTGAGCCCAGTGTATATATTGATTTCCTCCTGGTACTGGTCCACTGTAATCGTCCAAAAGTATAATATCAATATTTTCAGGAAGAGTCCTGTAGTCCTGTCCTCCGCTAGCTGTGGGTAATGGTGGTGGTACTAATTGGAACTGATCTTCAACGCTGCTTTCAGATGCATGAATCGTATGTTTCTTTTTTGAATCTTTATTATTAGTTAGTGCGAGGGCCACCGGTATGCCGACTGGTACAGGAATATGTATGGGTATTGGCTGGGCAATAAACTTCTTCACTGCATAAGGTCGATCGACATGCTTTTCCACGATCTTTTCTATCGGTTTTTCAACAATTCTCTCCACTTCAACCGGAACCTGCTTTTCAACGATTTTTTCTACGATCTTTTCTACTGGATACGGAACATGTATAGGTTTCTCAACTATTTTTTCTACTGGATAGGGACGATCTATATATCGATGCACAGGAACTGGTACTGCTACAGCCACAGGAACCTGAACTGCATATGGCCGGTCTATGAAGTGGTTAATTTGAACAGGGTATGGAATGTGTATAGGTCTATCGACAATCTTCTCCACGGGAACTGGGCGATCTACTATTTTTTCGACTAATTCCCTGACTGGGTATGGTACGTTAACTTGTCTTTCTACAATGTGCTCCACATGTACTGGTCGATCAACGTATTTTTCTACAATCCGGTCGACCGGGTATGGTTTCGGGACAAGCTTTTCTACCCTATTACGATCCTGGACTGACTTTTCATCAATGTTATCGTTATTTTCTACTTGTTCTTGGTTTTGAGATTGATTGGCTTGTTCTTGTTGCTGCTGTTCCAGATAATTTGTTGGCTTCACAATACTCTCACTTTGATTGCTTTCATCCGCCTGTGCTACTCTTATTGGATGTTCTGAAAGAGAGACTGGACGGCGATAAAATGGTTTCGGCCTAGCGTAAATCTCGTGTTGTTCTATCAAATTTCCATTTTGCTCGGTAATAAATTTGTTGTGAATATTTACCGACTTTTGGAACTCAACAAGCGTACGGGGATGGTTCTGAAGAGCAGGGTAAGGTGTACTAGGGTTTGTGTAGTCTTCTTCTTTTAGAGGTCCTCTAGTAACATAGATGTTACTATTTAGATTGGGAGGAAAAACATCGGTGTGCAGCGAAGATATCTCCCTAGCTTCCTGATTTTCAGAGACCTGATTGTCTTTTTCTAATCCGTAATGTATTTGACCTTGATGTTGACGGAGTGTGGAATTCGATTCATTGTATGTAGATTGTTTATTAGAATCTAAGTTCTTGTCAAACTCTGACGAAAAAATGTATGTGTGTAGCAAACTTTCGGGATTAATTGAATTCGATTTTGGCCAAGTATCTACTTTGTTTATGGCAGTGAGGCCACTTCCAGCAGGTGGTGCCACATAAGAAAGATCATCTGTAGAGTAACTGCTAAAATCTGTGCCATTGATGGGTTCCGAGGAATAAATGTATGTGTGAAGCAGGCTTTCCGGTTGAATAGCTCTTTGTTCAACAACAATTTGATTTTCCGACTGCATTGGCTGCGGACTAACAATCCCTACTTTAAAATTTTTCAAAAATTGCCTTGAAGCCGCTTCACTTTCGACACGATTATCATTCGGATTAAATTTCTTTTCAACCTCTTCTTGAAATTCATCAAGTTGTCTCGCTGGAGAAAACACAAGCTTATGTCCATAGTCCCGCAACCTATCAGAAATTATTTGCACATTAATTTGCCTTTCAGGACTTGATCGCGGAATTTCTCTATAATCGTATCTTTTGCTTTCTGTATAATCCTGAATCTCACCGGGGAGGGGGTGAGGAACTTGGTTTGGTATTTGTTGTGAGGGAGCTATTAAGTTATCTTCATTCAAATTAAGGTTATGATCCTCGTAGTCAGAGTCGCTGCGATTATCCACATTAATAGGTACACCATAGGGAGGATTTATCTCTGAGCGATTTTTATAAATGTCTGCAGGTAATATTTTTGAAAGCTCAACATCCTGAGCGAAATGAATTGCATCATCTTCATCATCATCATCATTATGATCAGCAACGTTCTCAATATTTACAGAACTTAAGCTGGTTGCCAATATGTCTTCTACAGCTGCAGGTGCTGATGGTGTTACGGCTGGCAGAGGTGGTAGAGGTGGTAGCAGTGGAGCGGGACTAGGTAGCAGCACTCGTATTAGTGATGAATTATACGATTCCGGTGTGTCAAATATATTTTTATTGCCTTTGGTTTCCTTCGGATATACAATCCTGTGTTTGTGAGCTTTGAATTTTCCCTTAGAGTTTTGGGGCTCAGCGATATAACTATAGCGAAATATATCCGCAATACCTTGTGGAACTAACCTCATAAGAATTTCATTCAATGTTGACGAAGATTGTTTTGTTGTTTCTCCAGCAGACGTATTCTCATCACTATTTTCTCCTGTTTTGGAATCATTAATATCGAATTCGAATTCAATAAATCCTTCCGATTTGCTTTCTGCTTCATTTCCAAGTTGTTGTACTTCTTTTGCTTGCTGGCGTAGGGATTCCACTCCATTATTGGTAGCTACATCAAAGTATCCTCGCTCTTGGCTATGATTGTTCTGCGTCTCGTATCTGGAAAACATTACGTGGATATAAGTTAGGTTAACATAAAGATTTTCTCTCCTAATACTTTATACCTGACAACAGGGTGGTAACTGAGATTATTGATTGCGTGGTGTAACTCTGACTCTGGACGAAATCGATTGAAAGATTCATTGGCTCTCGCTATTGTTTTGTTATTGGTGGAAATGAACGATGTATTCTGTAAATAAAAGCAGAAGGATAGTAGATTAACTTGTGGAAACAATTTATGTATATAAAGGGGCTCTATGTACTCTTTCTTCAACCTCCCAAGTTTCCTTGGGAGTGTTGATTGCAATATGGCTTTTAGGTGCAGTCAAAAGCGTCGTTTGGGGCGTTGTCGTTTCTTCGGTAACTATGTGTTCAATTGCCAGTAATGATATGATAAATAAATTCTTTATCATTTCAGTTCTGAAAATAAATAGATACATATATATACATATTTGGTTGTGTGAAAATAATTTACGAAATGACTAAAATTAAATCTTCACTAAGAAAACTTCAGCATATTAATAAGAAGTATCTTATGGCAAAATACATACATACATATGTACATACTTTTTGAATTGATTGTCAAATTTCGGAGAGGTGCGGTAAAATAAGGATCTAGGAGAAGGATATTGCTTAACGCTTTATTATGACATCCCTTGATCAATTCTCCTCCAAGATTAGAATTTGTTAGCACAATGCAGCCCGCGTAATGCGCAGTGTTGCATTGATCGAAATACCTCTATTCATTTAAATTTAACTGTAAACAGAAACGAAAATTAATAAACTTAAATGTATACCTACTGCTTGAACAATCACTTTTGACGCTTCCACCTATACATTCGAACATGTTCAAAAAGTACTGAAATAACGAATTCTGTTCTTAAAAAAAAAAGGCCTCGAACAAGTTATAAATTGGTTATTTAGTTATCCTTCGCAAACATAAAGAAAAGTTACAATCCGTTCAGGAGGATAACTTCGAACCTTGAGAGGATACATTTTTTTTATCAAAATGGCGCAAAGAAGTAGGTGTGACTAAAGACAATGTATGGCTGAATTGTAGACTATCGAAAGATCTAAATATTTGGTCTTAACGAAATACGAAATTCGAGTGAAGTTATGAAAAAGTGACGTTTTTGACGAAAATTTAATGTAGCATTCTCTGACGTTCGAAATTAGTAATTCGAGAAAAAAATGCAGTAGAAAGGAGGATAGGGTATCAAGCGATCCGTTTCAAAAGGATTGTAGATTTTCTGCATGTTTTTATTAATTCACGAAGATAACTTCGAACGTTTGAGGATCTTACATGGAAAATTTCATCAAAAAATTTGTTTTGACTTCTCCTTCTCAAAAGCTCAGATGTGCCCAATTTCATCGTCTTAGCTCAAAATTTAAGGCCCAAAAAGCGGTGACATACGGTTGGACGGACGGTCATCCTTCCCAAATCATATCTGGACTTTTGAGAACAAGATACAGTACAAGTGTAAACATTTTTGAAATCCGCCCACTGTCACGCCCACTTTTTCGTAACTTTACTAAATTATACGAAACCGAAAAATTTTATTTAAAACAAATATTTATATTCAGATTGTCTACAACTTTAGCCACGCCCAATTTCGGTGGATATTGTCATCGAAAAACCTATTTTGATGAAATTTTCTTGTACTATCCTCAAAGGTTCGAAGTTGTCGTCGTAGTTCAGTAGAAAATGCATTATGGCCATGCCCACTTTATAAGGGATGTGTCGGAAGGAGGATAGGGTAATATACGATCCATTCGGATTGTAGCTTTTATGTATGTTTTCTTATTGCCTTGAGAGTAAGTTTCTTACGCAGACAATTGCCTGGCCTGTTTGAATCTTCCACCTTCTTCGCTAACCTCTAGAAAAGTATCTCACTAAAATGAAAGAGAACTTAATCCATATACGCTGTTTAATTTATTTAAATTAAATCACTTTTTCCGCCTGTCCGTCTGTCTGTCCGTGAGTCACCCGGTTTTCATGATTTTAACAAAATGAATAATCGCCCAAAATAGTTTTGGTTGAATTGAAACGAATAATTGAACAATTGAAACCCTCCTCGAGCAGGGTTTATGAGTAGATTACAAAAAACCCTCATCGATGTCAACGCAGTCGTAATAGGAATTCATAATACGCATCTGTTCCAACACGAGATTGAAGAAGTCACATGATAGCGCATCTCCTTGCCGAAATCCGGTGCACGTTTGGAATAGTTCGGAGGAACTGTTTCCGAATTGCACGTTGTACCGCGTGTTTTCCAGCGTTACGCGGCACAGACCAGGATCCCGAATTCGGCCATCGCCCTGTAGAGTTCAAGACGATGAATGCTATCATATGCATTATGTGCTGCAGAAAGGCTTCAGACGTTCACACAGTACGTTGGATAGTATGTTATATGCGACATTAAGCAGGGATATGCCTCGGTAGTTCTTACAAAACATAGGATCGCCTTTCTTGAAGATAGGGCTCCCTACTTGTTACTAAACACACCTCTGAAATGTCACTTGTTAGAAAACTTTTCTATGCTGTTACTTCACAGTTGTGTTATTGGTATCTCCTCGCGTTAAATTGTTGATATAATTTCGCTTCAAAAAGATAATTAAACATTCAGAAAAGCTACAATCCATTTGCAACAGACATTATAGGGTCTATCTCGGTTATTTCTCTACGTAACAAACTATATATCAAACTTAATCTACCCATACGATACAGAAAAGCTACAATCCATCTGGAACGGATCGTCTGATACCCTATCCTCCTCTCTATAAAGTGGGCGTGGCCAAATTGCATTTCGTACTCAAATATGGCTATAACCCCGAACATTTGAGGATGTTACATGTAAAATTTGATCAAAATCGTTTTTTTGATGAAAACGCCCCCAAAAAGTGGGCGTGGCCAAAACTCTTCTATCGGTGAATTGTAGGGAATCTGTATACCTAAATATTTGGACTTAACAAAATTTAAAAAAATTTTAAACTTGTACTGTATCTTTTTCTCAGAAGCCCAGATATGAAATTTCATCGTCCTAGCTCAAAATTTAAGGCCCAA
The DNA here is from genome assembly GCA_905220385.1 of Xylota sylvarum. NCBI lineage: Eukaryota > Metazoa > Arthropoda > Insecta > Diptera > Syrphidae > Xylota > Xylota sylvarum. Next base: position 23,724,667 of record LR999960.1, read on the forward strand.
AAAGCGGTGACATACGGACGGACGGACGGACGGTCATCGCTCAATCGATTTCGCTATTGATGCTGATCACCAACAAATATACTTTATAGGGACTATCTCGATTATTTCTTTACTTCTTTTCTTGTTACAAACTATGTGTCAAACTTAATATACTCTTAGGATAGGGTATAAAAAGAAAAAAGAATACAATTTAAATGGTTTTGGCATAGAATCAACAAGTTTTTTTTGTATTTTCTAACTTAATTTTCTGGCCTCGAAACCATATCTGGATTAAAGACTCAATCAGTTTTGCTTTTGTTGTGGAATCTATCTTTCGACGTCTAGCTTTTACAATAGTCCACGGATTTTTAATAGGATTAAGATCCGGTGAGTTTCGTAGCAATTCAAGGCATGTCCTTGAAATATCATTCGTCATTACCTTGGACACGTGACACGTAGTCGAATCTTGTTGAAAAAATGCTCGACCATTGGCATCAACTTTTCTTAGTTCAGTTTCTAATCTCTGTTCTAATAAGTCTCTGTATTTTTCAGAGTTCATCATGACTTCAGAACACAACGGATCCTGTACCTTTCTACGAAAAGTAGAAAAGTAAAATTGTGATAATTATGATGTGTTCACATTAATTCGAACAATACTGTATGTAAAAAGACGAAACAAATAAAATAAACTTAAAGGAAACTGATTTTACATTAGTGAAATATCGTACATTTAAGAGTCTGAAACTTACTCTATAGTTGTAGTTGATAAGGTTTGTATTCTTGTTATGTAGAGGAAACTAGGGAACTGTATATTGCTGAAATGTTTTCAATGTCCTGTTTCCTGTTCATGTTATTCCTGTTTTCTAAACTTGGCTCGAATACTTTTTGCGAACGAAGCCAAATATCTGGGATTGAAAGTCGACGTAAGCGTAAAGAACTACAGTATGTGATGAGAAATATATGCGATTTTTCGCTTTGACCGCAAATAAAGACAAAATTAATTTGATTATTTAAAATCTTGTTGCACATATTTCTTGTTAAATGGCATATCAGTGATTACAAAGTAAAAACAAATTATTAAGTCTTAATACTTGGTACTACCGCCCTTTTTTTCGTAAATCCTTTATTCGTTTGGGCATGCTTTCAATGCATTTCGCGACCATTTGTTTCATAGCGGGCTCGTTTTCTCAGATATCTTCAATGTTCTACTTGATCTGTTGTATGGTATTGTTTCTTCCACTATAAAGGAGAGATTTTAGGTAGTCCAAGCATTTTTTAATCGGGTTCAAATTCGGAGAATTACCAGGACATGGTAGGACTTCCAAATTCATGGAACCCAAGCATTTCATGCTTGTTTTGGATGTGTGGCATGGAGCTCCATCTTGGCTAAAGACGTATTCTTCTCTGGGAGAGTCTAATGTGTTCAAATACGGCAGAAGAACTTTCCTCAGGACAAGAATATAGTGATTGGAGTCTATTGTTCCATCAACGTAATAAATTGACCCCGTACGTACACATATTATGCAACTTCAAATCATCACAGAGGGTGGGTGTTTGACCGTCCGAACTACGCAATGCTCTGAATATCTTTCATTGGATCCTCTGCAGACGAATTCGGCCGTCTCCGTCATGACTTCTAAACGACACTCATCGCTAAAGACAACTTAAAATAAAATCGTGATTACGGAAAAAATGCTGAAACTGTTTCATCTTTTATTGTGAAAAGAAATTTGAAGAACAAATTAACTTGCTATGTTCCACTAGCCACTCTCGCAGTCTATGTGAAGTTGTGCCCAATATAATCGGCATTTTTACATGACATTGGTCAATTTGGGCTTCTTGCTTTCATCCTTCGCTTGTCTCCTTAATCGACGCCGCAGAACTCTCAACGATATGTCGATTCCAGCTTCGTTCAAAACCTTCAAAATGCAGTGAATTGGTGGATTACGTTCCTGTAGAGCTTTATGAATAATTTTCCGGCCAGTCCATGGCTTTTTGCCGATTATTTGGAGTAACCAATTTTAAACCAGCTGGTACGACCACGTGTTTTGCTATGTTGACTACTGAAGACTTTGCAATTCGAACAATCTTGGCTATTTGAGCATTGCTGAACTTCTTCTCAGTCAACAAAGCAGCAAGCTGTGATTTTTTTTTCGACAGAAATGTCAGCTTTTTTACCCATATTGATAAAAATCAATTAAAACAAGGTTTCCGACTTTCTATGAGGTATATAGGTATATTAATTTTCAAGCAAATATGTAATGCCACTAACTGCAACTTATTTAATTTAAGTCCCAAATTAATTTTCCACTTATTAAAATACTTTTTTACAACCGCACTATTGCCAAATGCGAGCTTAAAGACAATGATAAAAAAACCACGTTAAAACCTATTTATGTGTTGCTACACACTTATCGTGCGCACGTAGGCAAGTCCTTCGGTGACTGCTTTTGAAATTAAAGAAAGTATAGAGAAAACCCGTAGCTAGCCATATTCTTAAAAACAAATAACGAAAAAACGCGTTTCACAGAACACACACATCAAAAAAAAAAAATTCGTTGAAACCACTATCGGTCATAATTCATTGGCCACATACTGTAGAAATAAAGTACCGAAAACAAACTACTTTTATACAAGCACGTGCTAAAACCGGTGTGGTTCTATGGTATATAACATTTAGGTTTTACCAACAAAACAAATGGAAATAAAATACAAATTTTTCAAAATAATCTGCTAAGAAAATTGTCCAAGCACCGTGGTATACTAGAAACGACGATATCCATAGGGATCTCGAAATTCTTACAAACGAAAACATAGAAACCAACTAATCGGATTTATTGTGCCTACTACAAAGAACAAAAACTTTCGACTTAGCGAGATATGAATTAACCCCCCTAAAATTGCGGAATATCCAATATCTTTCAGCGGAAATAACCTGCCAATAGTTTTTTATATCATGATAAAAAAATTACTTGATAAGTTATATCTTAGTTATCTTAGTTTAGCAGTATCTAATAATTTATATCGAAGGGTGGTGTTTTTAGTCAATAAAAATCGGACACTACATTCGCTTGCTTTTCTCATAGTGTCTAAAGCAGATTTTCACCCACCCTCGGAAAAAAGAAAATTCTGTAAACATCTTCCTTGTCTTCCACTTTCTTGTCGCTAGGAGTTCCTTAGAATAGTCTATGAGGTTTTGGGTGATTTTTTTCTCATTGCTCACTCACCGCAGAATTTGTTCACTAGGTTGGAAATTTTGTTTTGGTTTGTTCGAACTAAAATTGACAAGTCTTCATGATATTATTTTATATTATGTGGGGAAAATAAAACTTAAAAGAATTGTGCGAAACCCACAAGCCAACACCAGAGCACAATCTTTCAAAAGTCTGTGCAACTACTAACATACGTCGACGATATTGACATAATTGGTAGAACTCAGCGGTCTGTCACCGGTGCGTTGGCTAGTACTAAAAAGGAAGCTGCCAAAATGGGTTTAGCGGTAAACGAGGGAAAAATCAAGTATATGCTGTCAACAAGAACAGACACACAACATCGACGAATTGGTCAGAACGTCACAATCGAAAGCTATTACTTTGAGGTCTATTTTGGCAATCGATTTGTGAACTTATAACTCACCCAGGTGGGTCAAAAGTCCATTGGACATTCCACCATTCCACAAAGCTGCTTGTGTATCATAAAGGTTTTGTTGCACTCTATCAATATTTTTCGACACACTTATTTCAAACAGTTTATAAAGTATGTAAACTCGAAACAAAACAAATAAATGGTCCTGTAATCTGACTGAACCCTGCCCCTGGTATTCTTTTAATAGTTTATTGTCACGGTATGTATACTATACTATACACCATACTATAAGATGTAACAGCAGCCAAAGGTAAGATCAGTATTAAAAATATTTTCACCAACTACGGAATGATAAATTCCTACGTTGACCAAGCAGTCAATGCACTTGAACTTCAAATCTCGTTTTACAAGAAGTAAAGCAAAAGAAAAGTGATTGCCTTCAAGCAAATAACTGGTCATGACTGGTAATTGCAACTGGTGGCTAGAGTCCATGGGTGGAATGCAAGTCCAATTCGGCCTTTTCCTTTCATTGTACTTGTGCGTAGAGAAAACGTGCATATATACGGGGTTATCCAACTCTTAGTATGAATTTCACAGTCCTTTGTTTATTTAACTGTCAAACAATTGACAAACTATTAGTTTAGAGTCTACCATTTAGCACAACAGTCGTTTGTCCAAGGAAATGGAGGTCGAAACGTAGTAGATCTTACTAAAGATTGTATATTTCTGTTGTAGCGAGAATATTTTTAGCTCAATGGGTACCTTAATAAGCTAAACTGCCATACGGAGGGAGAAAAATCCACAAGTGATCCGAGAGCGAAAGTTACCGGTTGGATTAATGCGATTTCTCAACTGGAGACGTCATCTTTTCCAAAAATAATATAAAACGGAGCGACCATTTGGGTTAATGTCATCTGCTACTGGTAAGTTATAACTGGCTTTAGTAGCCGGAATAGGAAATATGCTTTCATTTCAAGATTTTTGGGGAATTAACCTGGCCACCATGATAATAATACCGTCAAAATTCATTTTGTATGCCTTAGGAATAAAAATCGTAACATTAAGGGTGAGATAGACCCGGAATTGTGTGAAAAGGTTAACGAAACTTGGTGTAAGAGGATGGTGTATTGGAAGCTGGATTAACCTTCCGCCGGGCGCAATACTGATATAGACATGAGCGGGCGCAATGTGCCTGACAGATCCATACCTAGTGTTTCCAATTACATATAAATATTTTCTTTTTATGTTTGCACTATAGAGTCTTTCGAGAATGGTGAATTTCGATATAAATACAAGAACTGGGAAGAGAGTACAATTGATTTTAAGCGATAGCCGAAGTGAGTTGAAATAGTATAAGGTGAAATACATATAAAGAGTCTTAAATAAATGTTTGTTTGATCACTAGAGTAGTGGAGAACGACGAAAAAGGTTGATGATTTACGGAACGATTTTATCTTCCGAAGCCTGATAAGAATACTACAATATGTATTTACATACTTAGTTTCTCAATTGAAAAACCAAAGAAACTGTTTTGTGTCGGCTAAAAGGAGATGTACGCATAACATGGTATACGTGCTAACTAAATCCTTCCAAAAAAGACATTCAGAAAGGAAGAATCCTACAAAGAAGATGATTCGGAGAAAGAAAATGATAGTGAACCTGGTTTGCAGATAGAACAGAAGACAGTTTTTGCGTTATTTCAAAGGATTTGCGAGCTAATACTATTTTTAATGGGGAAGACAACTGCAAGTGTACTTGCTGCGGACAGATTATTGCATTGTGTGATACAACGCAAGTTTTTTTTTGACATTTTGGGGTTTTTTTTTTACCTCCTAAAATATGAAACAGAAAGTAAAATTAATTTTATGTCTTGTAATGGTTCGTCCCAATTGCACATGAAAACCAAGACGAGCTCTAATGACAGGGACCTATGCTGCGAATACAAACGCACAGTTTTTTGACGGATTGATTTGATTAATGCATATCATCGACCGCCACCCAAGAAATAAATAAAACCCTATCGCCATTGTGTGTTGTATGAGTTTCTGCGAATACCGTTTGGACTCAGAAACGCGAGTCAGACCTTGCTAAAGTTTATTATCAAGATCTTCTTACAACTACATATCAGACACTTACTATGAACGCTAGCGCCATTAGCGCTTGCTTTTCAACGAGTGGCCAAATAACAAATGAAAATAGAAATGTTATAGTCATATTTACAGATTCACTAATGAAAAGTGGAATGATTATCATTATCAGCACCCCATAAGATAGCAGACGACGGCGAGGTAGACAATAGAAGAAACGTAGATTTCGCAATAGTAAACAAAAGACACGTAACCAAAGACTGCAGATTCTTTCCCAAGTTTCATTATTGGTACAACCGGTCCAAAATACGGGCTTCAGTATCACTGCAGATGCTTTGAACTTAGCAAATAGAAGTTTTTACATACTTTTTATACCCTATCCTAAGGGTATATTAAGTTTGACACATAGTTTGTAACATAGAGAAATAATCGAGATAGACCCTATAAAGTATATATATTCGTGATCAGCATCAATAGCGAAATCGATTGAGCGATGACCGTCCGTCCGTCCGTCCGTCCGTCCGTCCGTCCGTCCGTCCGTCCGTCCGTCCGTCCGTCCGTCCGTCCGTCCGTCCGTCCGTCCGTATGTCACCGCTTTTTGGGCCTTAAATTTTGAGCTAGGACGATGAAATTTGATATCTGGGCTTCTGAGAAAAAGATACAGTACAAGTGTAAAAATTTTTGAAATCCGCCCACTGCCACGCCTACTTTTTTATAACTTCACTAAATTATATGAAACCGAAAAATTTTGTTAAGACCAAATATTTAGGCATTCAGATTCCCTATAATCCACCCATACAATAGTTTTGGCCACGCCCACTTTTTGGGGGCGTTTTCATCACAAAACCGATTTGGGGGCCTTAAATTTTTAACTAGGACGCTGAAATTTCATATCTGGGCTTCCAAGAAAAAGATACAGTACAAGTGTAAAATTTTTTTACATCCGCCCACTGCCACGCCTACTTTTTTATAACTTCACTAAATTATATGAAACCGAAAAATTTTGTTAAAACCAGATATTTAGGCATTCAGATTCCCCACAATCCACCCATACAAAAGTTTTGGCCACGCCCACTTTTTGGGGGCGTTATCATCAAAAAACCTATTTTGATAAAATTTTACATGTAACATCCTCAAACGTTCGACATTATAGCTATATTTGAGTACAATATGCAATTTGGCCATGACCACTTTATAGAGAGGAGGATAGGGTATCATACGATCCGTTCCAGACGGATTGTAGCTTTTCTGTATGTTTTGATTATACTAATGATACGGTTTCAATGAAGAATTCCCTTCCTCCTTTGTGTCAAATTGTCTGGCACCAGAGTGCAACCGTAGTCTTTCACTTTTCTAGCATCCAAATTGGTTATGGCGACTGGTTTAAGTTTATTTCTCTATTTTATAACACTATGTATTAAACTTAATATAACCACTGTTGCCATTTTGACTGTTTTCCAGTCAGATCTGACTGGATTGATATGAATTTAGCTGGATGATTTTTTAAAATCCAGCCAGCTGGTTTTTTAGCTGGATTTAATTTTTTTTTGACTTGTTTTGAAAATTTTGAATTGGCATTTTTTTCCAGTCAGTACCTTTTAAAAATCAAAGTTACCATAGAAAACAAAAATAGAAGAAAAAGTTTTACCGTGAATTTACTATTCTTGCTCTGAACTTGGAAACAATTTTCGTAATGGGATAGCCCTATGCTCACGAGCTGAGAGAATATTTCAAGCACAGAATCATTCTGGTGTAAAGTTTTCAACTACAAAGATGCTGCGAATGAGAACCCGTACTCTGATCTAGCAAGATTAGCCATCTCAGTATTAGTGCTCCCTTTATCTAATGCAAAAGTCGGAAGTTATTTAGTTCTTAAACATAACTTCACAATAATGTGTATGTATCTATACGTGAATGAAAATGGATTCTGTTATCATTTATCAATTATCAATTATCGACACTCGCAATAAGGGCCTGTGTTATTTTTATTTCGCAGCAAGTTTATTCATGATTTTTTTGCAATGTACTATGTACAATGTACAATGTACGCTATGCGTGTTATTCTTATTGTTATTTTTTATACCCTATCGTAAGGGTATATTAAGTTCGACACATAGTTTGTAACATAGAGAAATAATCGAGATAGACCCTATAAAGTATATATATTCGTGATGAGCATCAATAGCGAAATCGATTGAGCGATGACCGTCCGTCTGTCCGTCCGTTCGTCCGTATGTCACCGCTTTTTGGGCCTTAAATTTTGAGCTAGGACGATGAAATTTCATATCTGGGCTTCTGAGAAAAAGATACAGTACAAGTGTAAACATTTTTGAAATCCGCCCACTGCCACGCCCACTTTTTCATAACTTCACTAAATTATATGAAACCGAAAAATTTTGTTAAGTCCAAATATTTAGGTATTCAGATTCCCTACAATTCACCCATAGAACAGTTTTGGCCCGCCCACTTTTTGGGGGCGTTTTCATCAAAAAACAGATTTTGATAAAATTTTACATGTAACATTCTCAAACGTTCGACATTATAGCTATATTTGAGTACAAAATGCAATTTGGCCACGCCCACTTTATAGAGAGGAGGATAGGGTATCAGACGATCCGTTCCAGACGGATTGTAGCTTTTCTGTATGTTTTATATACACATTATAATAAAGTAGGCTTGGCATACTGAATTTTTGGTGAAATTACAATTAAGGCTTCAAATTCATATCCCAGATGCTTTTTGCAAAAATTCATAAATATCGGTTTTCTAATTACAACGCCTCCAGAAAGTGGGAGTGTCCTATTACAATGTATAAATGCATTATTTTTTTTCAAATTGTACTAAATAAAGTATGAAATCTAGCTCCTTGTGTGCGTGTTATATTCTCCCCACGAATGGAAGAGGTCTACTGTTTAATGCCGTATCGGAAGGGTGATTTGTGTTTGAGAAGATTTTTCATAACAGTTAGACTCTCGGATGTTCGTCAAAGGCCAGCGAGTGCTGGAACCGTGAAGGAACGTTTGGTGTTGTCTCAATCGAACCTCAAACCACCTGCTGAATAGTTAGATAGACTAATAACTGAACCACGGCATCCACTTTACTACCTTTAGGATAGTGTAAAAAAAACAGTTTAAGGTCAGCATTTTTATAAAAGAGAAAAGTTTTTTTCTTTATCAGCCAAGCGTACACATTATTACAGTTAATCTACACATATCTCTGCACATTATTTTTAAAATATAAATTTTAGTTTACGTATTTCCTATTTGTATAATAAAATCACTATTTTGCTCACTTGAAATTTGTAATTTTTTTTTTATTTAAATCCCTAATTTGTCATATCCTCTCTAAGAAAATTCATTGTGTTCACTTCTGTTAAGTCACTTGCAGCACATTGTCTTACAGATTGTATTATATAACCGTTTGCTTTCGAATTTAATTTCACTGAAGAAAATTATTTTCTAGTAAGATATCAAATGAAGTTCACCACACCGTCAGACTGTTACAAATAAACTGAAATCGTATTTCGCTGTTAAATCACTTTATAAGACACTTTCCCCAGAGCATCAATACAGCAATGTGAGATTGTGCGACTGCACGATTAGTGTACATACATATATCCGTGGACTACGATCGAGAGCTGACTACTTTTTCTCTTGACGACTTTTCCTCATCGATGTCTTTGACGCAGCAGGTGCTATGTTAGCAGAAAACGTATGGTGAACTGAACCCGAAATCCTCCAAAGAACATCGGAGATTGAATCAGGTGTCAATGTCTGGAGACGGCGTAGGCCATCACGATGCAGTGGAAGTGGAAGATCAATATAAGGGCTTTCACCCTCTTATGCGCTGAAGAACTTGTTTTGGTTTTGGATGGTAGAGCAGCAAAATGTGCGAATTTTAAATTACTCCAGTCATAGCCATGTGAGGACTTCCAAATTACTACTGAACGTACTTTCTACAAAAACATACAGAAAAGCTACAATCCGTCTAGAACGGATCGTATGATACCCTATCCTCCTCTCTATAAACTGGGCGTAGCCAAATTGCATTTCGTACTTAAATATGGCTAAAACCTCGAACGTTTGAGGAAGTTACATGTGAAATTTCATGAAAATCGGTTTTTTGATGAAAACGCCCCAAAAAGTGGGCGTGGCCAAAACTTTTGTTTTCATTAAATTATATGAAACCGAAAAATTTTGTTAAGACCAAATATTTAGGCATTCAGACTCCCTACAATCCACTCATACAAAAGTTTTGGCCACGCCCACTTTTTGGGGGCTTTTCATCACAAAACCGATTTTTGGGCCTTAAATTTTTAACTAGGACGCTGAAATTTCATATCTGGGCTTCTGACGAAAAGGCACAGTAGAAGTGTAAAATTTTTTACATCCGCCAACTGCCACGCCCACTTTTTCATAACTTCACTAAATTATATGAAACCGAAAAATTTTGTTAAGTCCAAATATTTAGGCATTCAGATTTCCTACAAATCACCCAATGAACAATTTTGGCCACGCCCACTTTTTGGGGGCGTTTTCATCAAAAAACCGATTTTGATAAAATTTTACATGTAACTTCCTCAAACGTTCGAGGTTATAGCCATATTTAAGTACGAAATGCAATTTGGCTACGCCCACTTTATAGAGAGGAGGATAGGGTATCAGACGATCCGTTCCAGACGGATTGTAGCTTTTCTGTATGTTTTTGTTTTTCTTTTGTCAGAATCTCCGAGATGTAACTGTAAAAAAACAGCGTTGGTAGTATTTATGAATCGAACCCCGAACGCCCGTTCATTAGTCTACACACGAGCTACTAAACCATACCATCGCACACTGGGGCCCTACAGTGATTAAAGTAGCTGCGTATTTAGATATTCATAATTCGTATGTACATATGTATGTATGTATAGTGTATTTCGATTTAACATGGAATCGAAGAGATATAGACACGGTAGTAGACAACCTTTGTAAGGTTTTGAATATGGCATATGAGAAGGTATGCCCAGTCAGAAGGGAGCCCAGAAGGTTTAAAAAGTTTCAACATCGACCATAGCATTACCAACTGGATTTGCAAAATGCTCATCTCAGAAACATCAAATATAGTTAGTAAAGTAATTTTAGTTCAGGGAAAATTCTTAAAGAGATTAAATGAAATGATGGAATCAACTCTTAACAGTCTTGGGAAATGGGCTATCGGATCACTCAAGATATTTTGATATTGTACTGGATGTGTTCATTTGCAAGAGAACACCGCGAAAAAATGGGGTCTCAAATAAGCAATGATGCATCGGGTATACATATATTATGATAGTCAGACCCATCCTTACATATGGGGCTCTTATGTGATGGAAGACCACAATAAAGAAGAATATACCGGGTACATTGGCCAAGTTAGAATGTATTGCCATTACCGGTGCTCTTCGCACTACGCACACGGTTGTTAATGTATCTTTTACCAATTGACCTTCAAATAAAACTACATACCGGTAATAGTGCGCTTCGACTCACTAATGTAGGGCTCTTCAAGTCCAACAATGAGGGGCATAGCCCTATTCTTAGGGAATTACTTCCCGATATCCCTGATGAACTGGATGACTTCCTCGGTACCCTCAACTTCGATGTACCGTACGAAGTAATATATCCAGAAAGAGAGGATTGGGTTAGAAAAGTGAGATTGCAATTCACACAGATGGTTGCAAAACCAGTGAGAGTACAGCCTCATGTTTATACTTCAGAGATATAAACCTGCAAGTGACTCTGAGACTTCGGACACATGCAGTGTGTTCCAAACAGAGGTTTTAGATGTACTAAAAGCTGCAGAATTATAACAGACAAGAATATCGCCATCTACATTGACAGTGAGGCTCCGTTTAAGACGTTAGAATCTAACATTATAAAATTACGAATTGCCGCATAATGCTTGCACAAAGCGATACAGTTATAAGAAGAAAACCATCAATATGCGTCGCTAAGAAGATTATTCTCGATAGGATCATCAATATATCTGACCTGAAATGATCTAACCTAGGAGGACAAAGGTGGTCTAAGGCCTTATTATGAAATAATAAAACTAAGCAGATCGCGGTTAAGAATAGCGGTAGGGATTTTCTCTGGTCATTGCCTTCTGAGGAGGCATGAGATTAGGATTGTCAAATACGGATATATGCAGATACTGCAGTGACCATCACGTTCCATCACACATCTAAGCTGTGAATCCCAATACATAGCTTGGAGTAGACTTAAACACTTAGGAAAGTACTTCTTTAACAACTTAGAGGAAGTAGGGTTTACACAACAATAAAATATTTGAAATTCATGTACATACCTACATATGATATTCCATCCCGGATGTTGGACACCTTGTCACGGTGGTGTGGCTTAATTAGAGGAACAGGATACACTACCAGGTAGTTAACACTATTCTGGCAATGCTGAATGTCAATCGAAAACCAAGATCCAACAACCCTTAACTCCAAGGTTGTAAGTCGCCACTCCGAGGGAGTTGGGTTTAAGTAGTGATACTGGAATATAGGGTTCAAGGGTAATTGAAGCTCAATACTCTGTTGTTTACTAGTTGAGTAGGGTAAGTAATGGGGATCTCTGCGTACCTGTTCTGTGATTTCTCCCCGGCTCGTGGGACCATTATATGTATATCCATTTTTCAAAAATTATAAAAAAGAGAACGCGTCATCAGAAGGCAAGGCAGAAGGCTCCGAAGAGGTCGAGAAAGTACCGGAAGGTGCAGGATCGACAGCCGAACAACACGTGAGGACAATGGAGTCCGGAGGGAAACCAATGAATTCAGTTAAACAATCGTCGATGTCTATGGACAATGCGGTGCTGCAAGGCGCCAAGAGGTTAATGGACGTTGTAGAAGCCAAACCGAACAATGACGGTGCAGATCCTGATTCTGACCGGAGGCTGCGAAAGCAGCTTAAGCAAAATATGTAAAGGGCGAGAGAGAGATAGAGGGTGCCATTGGCAGGATCAGTCTTGAGAAATAGTGACATATCTGTCAATGAATTGACCGAAATTGAATTAAAATGATTGCTAATTTAGCCGAAACCACCCCAGCAGAGGCAGGACCTAGGGAACGGTTCAAAACTGATACCGAGACCTTCAGTTCAGCTAAAGCCAGTATGATGGAGGCGAAAAGCGGAGAAGGTGATGGACAGCCTGTGTCCGGGAATGTTAATCAATCCAGAACACATGAAAGAGGAAAGGCTGATCGACAAACCAGGAAACAGAAGGTCAGTCAACCCGAACCGCACTAGGAAGAACTTTGGGTGATTGAATTGAATCTTCACCACAGCAAAGCTGCATCAGCAATGTTGATCAGATACTTTGTGGAAGAGTCGATTGATATTGCCTTGCGTCAGGAGGCTTGGATCTTTAAAGGAAGGATTAGAGGTCTATCTGAAAGTACTGCCACTGTGCAATCTGGCGAAAGAGTTATATCTTGTCTACTGGTGCGGCACTAAGTTAAAGCGGTTATGCTGCCGCAACTATGTCCCCCTGACCTTGCGCTGTGCGGGTAGTAGCAGGTGCCGGTAGTTTTGTCATGACATCTGCATATCTGCCGTATGACTACCTAGACCTTCCCCTAACAAAAGAGGTAGAGTTTCTGGTAAATGTCTGCAGGGATAGGAGTGAAGATCTAACGATTGGTTGCGATGCTAATGCACACTGTCCAGTGTGGGGAAACACCAACGATAACTACAGAGGGGAGGCTTTATTCGAGTTTGTAGTGTGCAAAGAGCTAACTATTGTCAACAGAGGAACAGAACAACAGAGGGATCCAGTTTTCAAAGTCCGACTCATTCGCGGTAGAACGGGGCAGATTGTTGAGACACTGGATCGTTCAAATGAAGTCCTCATCTAAATACACTTTCCGGGAAGACTGAAGTCAGATCAGCCCTGGGCTCTGAGGAAACAAGGAGCAAAAAAGATGGATAGGGCAGAAGCGGAACGGATAGTAACTCTAGAAGCGGTTGGTGGGGCGGTAAAAACGTTTTCCCCTTACAAGACCCCAGGACCGGATGCTTTAATGCAATGGGGTGCAGATCTCATTGTACCAAGGCTTAGGGGTATATACGTTACATGCCTAGTGATAGGCTACATACCGGTAACACGGAGAGAAACAAATGTGGTGTTTCTTCCAAAACCGTCAAGCGAAGTCCTTCAGACCGGTCAGCTTAACATCATTTCTGTTGAAAACAATGGAAAGAATTGTGGTATATCATATGGAGAGCATGGCGCTGAAAGCGTGGCCTTTGAGTAGTAGACAACATGCATACAGAGCTGGCAGGTCTACGGAAACAGCGCTACACTAGGTGGTACGCGGAAGAGGAGATGAATACCGGAGGCATGGAAATGACCATAATTATGGACATTGAATGTGCCTTCGATAAGATATGCTTCGAAAGTCTGAGAGTTGCCTTAGAAGAACGCAGGGTTAACCCATTGGTGGTGAGATGGGTTCACAGTATGCTGAAAAATAGGCCGGTAAAGGTTCAGACGGGAACTTTAAGACTTAGGGAAAGGGTTAACAGAGGTCGCCCGTAGGGAGGCGTTTTATCACCTACTCTGTGGAATATAACTGTGGACTCTCTCCTGAGAAGACTTGAACATACTGGCATCCAGACTGTGGGATATGCCTATGATATAGCAATAATGGCAAGAGATAAATTCATGAACATCACAGCAGATACCATGAGAAATGCTCTCAGAGTGGTGGTTTCGGGAACAAGGGCTCCAGTAATGCGGAAAAGACAGATCTAATCATCTTCACAAGGACGAGGATAGATATGACATTTCGGCCTTTGACACTTTTCGGATTGGAACTACATGTGACAAGGAATGTTAAGTATCCGGGTATATACCTAGATGCTGGACTAACTTGGAACCTCCATGTGGAAGAAAATATTAGAAAGGTGCTTCATCAGTGCAAACGGGTATGTGTACTAAGGTGGGGAATCGAGGTCAGCATACTGGATGTACACGATGATAGTTAGACCGATTATCACATATGCGTCAGTTGTATGGTGGCAGAAAGCCACTCAGAAAACTGTAAAGAAGCAATTAGATAGAGTCCAACGTCTGGCATGTTTAGGGATCGCGGGTGCAATAACAACGACACCAACGTGCGCAATGGAAGTGATCCTAGGTATTCTGCCGCTCGACTTATTTATTAAGAAAGTAGCGGCTTCGACGGCACTTCGTTTGCACCGGGATGACTGGCACTGGTGCGGTACTATCTACGGTCATAGGAAAATCCTGGATCTCGTACAAAACGAGATTAGGGAGTTGAATATGCCCATGGATGGAATATAAAGAATGCATGTTACCGAAAGGTATCACAAAACTCTTATCGGAGATAGAACACATCCGAAAAAGAAGATTGGTGATATAATCATCTTTGCGGATTGGTCCATGATGGAGAGGTATGGAGGTATGGAGAGCGGGGGTAAGTATCTTCTCAGAAGAACTGGAACTGGCCTGGCCGAGATGATTGCTCTATTGCATGCGTTGGATTACCTGAAAGAGGGACAGATCGAGGGTAGAAACGTTACCATAGCACTGGATCGTTGATTAGACGCATGGACCAAACAGATCTCAATACATCACTGGCATTGGAATGTGTGCTCATTTCGAAATGAGATGACGCTGCTCTGGGTGAGAAGGCACGTAGGGACTGAGGGGAATGAAAGGGCGGACTCTAGTAAAGCAAGAGTCAATCTCGGAGCTCTCTGGTCCGGAACCATTCGTTGCAATTGGCAGAACACCTGATTAGCAACTGGGCCGCGACGGAACACCAGAGAAGGTGGTCAACCGTAGAAGGTTGCAGGCAGGCGAAAAATGGCTATTAAAATGCCGATTGGCACCACTCACAGAGAGGTTCTAAGCTTAGGGCGAAGAACACTGAAATGGGTGGTAGCGTTATTTACAGGTCATAGGAATTTCGGGTATCATCTAAAGAAGATGGGTCTTCCGGAGGATGACACTTGTGAACTATACCTGGAGGAAGTTGGGACGGAAACATATATATTGTGTCAATGTCCGGCGTTAGCTAGCAGAAGAATGGAGGTCCCGGGGAGTCACTGGGTAGAAACCCAGAGGATGAACCAGATTTCTGTTAAACAGATGCTAGCGTTGACACGAGGAATCAAAGCCAAAGAGGAACTGTGGAGAAATCCAGAGAGACTATCCGGTTAAGATGGATCGTGGAAGAGAGACGAAAAGGGACCTAATACAGTGGTCTGGTTCGTAATCTCTCGAATAATATGTATATACATATATAGCCTCAAAGTTTGCTTTATTGTCTTATTTTGTTGGAATTTAGGCTCCGCTCATGTGCGGGTCTTGGCAGGCATGGGATGGCAAATTGACTGCCTGTTTAATCTGTGGACATGTGTAGGTCTTTCCAAGAGTTTTTACTCGCTGTTTATTCTTTTCACTTTTTATTTATTTTAATTATTCACTAGCCTAAACGCCAAAATTTGTAAGTCTTTTTTTTATATACATATATTTCAGCTATATATGAATCTTATCGGACCAAACTTCCGTACAAAACTGAACTTATTTTGAACAAAACCCAATGCCAAAAATCTATCTTTCGCCTTTTCTTCGTTCCCATGACAATGTTCCACGATTGCATTCTCATCGCCTTCAGACGCAGATCGCTCCAATGTGATGGGAACTGCGAAATGCTGTGTATCACCTTGAGACGATTACTTGACGCATGTTTAGGCGAAGACCGCTCCAAGGTGATGAGAACTGCGAAATTGCTTGTAAAACATGCTTCAATCGATTGCGCTATTGATACTGGTTACAACTACGTATATACATGCATACACATATGGAAGGTTTCAGATAGATACAGAATACCTATCTATCAATCTATATTATAATAACAAAACATATTAACCCTTGGATTTTGGGTCAGTTGCATAGTTGATGACTGTACTGTTGTTGATATCTACATATATCCAGCAGCAGTATGTTGTTTGTCTCAATTACATTTTAAGAGATTTCTTATCTACCATCACAACGGAGTGTTGGCAAAAAATGCACCAAATGTGTGCAGCCTAACTATTTTATCTATTCAGTCGCATATCGCCGGTGTTAGATTGTTGACCAGCATCCTCATAGCGGAATTTAAAATTTGAGTAAATAATATCAAATGAAGTTATTGATTAAATTGAACAACTTATTATCCAATAAATGAAGTTATTGATTATTGACTTGAAATTGTTGCTTAAATTAAACTACTTATTATCTAATAAATCTAGAGTTATTGATAAAATGAAAGCATTGAAATAGTGTTTTATTGACTGGTGCCCAAATTTAGAACAACGCGATAAAAAGTTGATTATTGAAAGATCTTGTTAGAGATAATAGTTCGCGTTGCTTAGTATTAAGGATTCACGAATAAATTTTTACCTCTGCGGATGGTACGTCCCAGGTACATAAAAATCAAGGTGAAAAAAGTGCAAATTGAAAATAAGACTATTCAAAAAGTGTGGTTTACAAATTAAAACCATCTTTCAAAGAAAATAAAAAACAAAAACAGTGATTGCACATGAGAATTGTTGGTTGTAAAAATAAGGTAAAATACATACAAAAACATACAGAAAAGCTACAATCCGTCTGGAACGGATCGTCTGATACCCTATCCTCCTCTCTATAAAGTGGGCGTGGCCAAATTGCATTTTGTACTCAAATATGGCTATAACCTCGAACGTTTGAGGATGTTACATGTAAAATTTTATCAAAATCGGTTTTTTGATGAAAACGCCCCCAAAAAGTGGGCGTGGCCAAAACTCTTCTACGGGTGAATTGTAGGGAATCTGAATACCTAAATATTTGGGCTTAACAAAATTTTTCGGTTTCATATAATTTAGTGAAGTTATAAAAAAGTAGGCGTGGCAGTGGGCGGATTTAAAAAAAATGTACACTTCTACTGTATCTTTTCGTCAGAAGCCCAGATATGAAATTTCAGCGTCCTAGTTAAACATTTTAGGCTCAAAAATCGGTTTTATGATGAAAACGCCCCCAAAAAGTGGGCGTGGCTAAAAATTTTGTATGGGTGGATTGTAGGGAATTTGAATGCCTAAATATTTGGTCTTAACAAAATTTTTCGGTTTCATATAATTTAGTGAAGTTATGAAAAAGTGGGCGGATTTAAAAAATGTTTACACTTGTACTGTATCTTTTTCTTAGAAGCCCAGATATGAAATTTCATCGCCATAGCTCAATTTCATAGCCCTACAATCCACCCATACAAAAGTTTTGGCCATGCCCACTTTTTGGGGGCGTTATCATCCAAAAACCTATTTTGATAAAATTTTACATGTAACGTCGTCAAACGTTCGACATTATAGCCATATTTGAGTACAAAATGCAATTTGGCCACGCCCACTTTATAGAGAGTAGGATAGCGTATCGTACGTTCCGTTCCAGATGGATTGTAGCTTTTCTGTATGTTTTTAAATAAGCTTAGAGAATTCCAATACCCAAAAGAGCATGGAACAAGTAAGTACATGGCAAAGCTACATTAGGCAAATTTTGCTTTATGTCATTTATATGCATAAATAGTAGAATAGAGTATATGCAAAGTTTATTTAAATCCCCAAGTTTAGTGAGTGACCCCAAGCAGGGGGGTTGCAGGGGCCCCCTCGTAGATATTCCACTGTTTATGCATATATGTAAGTAAAACCACATTTGCTTAATCTCGCTCTATCAAAGTGTTATAAGGCCAATTGCTAGAATTTGGGACTTATGTTCAATTTTCAGCACAACATTTTGCACTTACATATGTATGTCCCGATGGGGTGGGACATAAGTCCCTAATTCAATGTGGGTCTTATGTCCCAGTTAAGTGGGACATAGGTCCCAAAAGAAAAAAATAGGACTTACATACGTATGTCCCGGGGACTTATACATATGTATGTCCCTGCGTCCACCATTTGCTATCATTGCCATATCGTGTGTGTGCATGAGTGTGTGGGTGCTCGCGCAGTAACATGATCATATTTTGCATTTCAGTCGTGCTTCTTTAGCAGTGAAAACATTTAGCACGTTTGCAATTTTATTAATTAGGATATTAATACGGGAATAGACCAAGAATTTACACTTGAAAAAAGTCATGATGAGGTATTATTAAATATATGAAACCGGCAGTTCAGAAGCCTATTGAAATAAATGAAATATTTCCATCTGTTCTAAGTGTACAATTGGAAAATGAACAAAGGATATACTTTTTAGACGATAGCGTTATGGAAACAATCAAAAATCCTCCAAAGAACATTAATAACATTTTTCGAGTGAAACAAAATCAATTACTTTGTCAAGTAGGTACATATATATGTACCTTTGTACTGCAAGGTATTTTATAACGTCTTTAGAAATATTAATTTTGTAAGATGATGTAGGGGGCGGAAGTAACCGAGCATTCTGGATAAAAAAAAAACATATTCTGGGTAGGCTTTATATTGCACACAGCATTTTCCAAAGGGCTATTGACGACGTGTTAAGAGAAAAGATAGGCAAATCCTATCATGACGTCATGATAGCACTTCGAAGTTTACGATCCTTCCTTGGATTATCTGGATATTACAGACGTTTCATTAGAGATTATGCCCAAATCGCGAAACCTCTTACTATGTACCTACGGTGTAACAATGGAAATGTAGGGAAAGGCCAGCCAAAAAAAGGTACAACTAGACGCAGAAACATTGGAGGCCTTTAACAGAATCAAACAAATTATAGCTTCGGAAGATGTGTTACTTCTGTATCCGTACTATGATAAGCTTTTTGATTTAAAAACCGACGCTTTATCTCATGCAGTTGATGCTGTTCTTTCCTAAAATAGCCGACCTATATCAATGATATCCAGAACATTGTCGCTACAAATGAGCGAGAACTTACAGCCATTTGTAGTCATTGCAAAAACTCCGCAATTATTTATGTATATGGAGTGAATCGGCTTAATATTTACACAGACCACCAGCCGTTGACGTTTGCGATATCTGAGAAAAATCTTAACGCAAAAATTAAGAGGTGAAGAGCGTTTGTGGAAGAATTTTCACCAAAGAAAACCAAACCGGGCAAGGAAAACTTCGTTACTGATGCGTTGTCTAGACAACATATTAATGGCTTCGAGCAACAGGTAAACTCAAGCTCTGTAAAGGTTCATAGTGAGGTTTCCCTAACTCAGACAATACCAAGTATTCAAAATCACTTAAATTGTTTTAAAAATCATATAGTTCTTAATACAGGACAGGAGCTACTAAAAGCAACTAAAACAATTTTCAAAAAAATGATAAGACACTGAAATACATTCGATAAATTAGACAATATTTTCCTAATATTAAAAAAAGTAATTAACCCCAATATTGCTTATGCAATTAATTGCGGTTTACCAATCATAGCGCAAATTCAAGATACATTTTTTATTTTTTTTTTCGTGGGTTGGTGTGAATCTTCAAGAAGACACTATGATACCCGTGTACTCATAGTAGTGTCAGATTTGTACTGACTAAACACACCCTTCCCTTTAGTTATTGTCGTTTACTACAACTAGGTTTCCCCATCCAGTAGTTTTGGTTACATTATATGTACGCGTGAGGCAGGTAGATTTTCGGTAAAGTCACCCACTAGAACCACTAAGAGTGGTTGGTACTCATTGCGCTAAATCGAACGGTTTCGTTCGTTGGAGTCGACGCACGAGGTTTCTCATATCCAATGTTTGGAGTATGGCATGGTTGCAATGACCAACAAGTCGAGTTCGTAACTTCCTAGCAAATTTTATTATTTTTTCGTCCACGGTTGGGATCAATAGATCTCTCTGTATATCATTATTTCGGAGATACCAGAGAGCATTCACAATAGCCCTAATGACTTTGTTTTGAAATGATTGTATGGGTTCTCTGTTACTTGCTTTAGTGCAGCCCCAGAGTTGTATGCCGTAAGTCCATATAGGTTTTAGCACTTGTTTATATAAAAGCAGTTTGTTGTATGTGCTTGGAATGTCGTCCGAGTAGCCAGTACATTTCTCGGTACCGGTTCTCAAGTTCGTCGCGTTTTTTTTTTTTGACATGCGCCTTCAACTTGAGCTTAGCATCTAACGTCATCCCCAAATGTTTGGCTTCATTTGCGTACGCTATTTGCACCGAATTAATGAAGACGGATATATTGTTTATGTTTCTATATGTAAAATTAGTATGCGTGGATTTGGTCTCATTGAGAGCAATACGCCAAAGTTTCGTCCAATCGCAAATTTTATTTAAAGCGCATTGAAGTTTTTCAGTAGCGGACTCGACTGTGCTTTCCGTAGCCAGAATAGCCGTATCGTCCGCGAAGGTAGCTACTATTGTACCCTCAGTTTGCGGAATGTCACGAGTATATAACAGGAACAGAGTAGGACCAAGGACACTCCCTTGCGGAACCCCGGCGGCAATATCCTTAAACCCTGAGTAGTCCGTTCCGTGCTTAACTCTAAATATCCTATTTTTGAGGTAGGATTCTAAAATGCTGTATAACTTTTTCGGAAAGATCCTACTGAGTTTATATTTCAGGCCATCGTGCCAAACCTTGTCAAAGGCCTGGAACACGTCAAGTAAAACGCTAGAGCAAACCTGTTTTTCCTCTAGTGCTTTTTCGATTTCGTTAGTTATTCTAAATACCTGGTTAATTGTGGAGTGATTCTTTCTGAAACCAAATTGGTGATCAGGTATAAGGCGTCTTTTTCCTATAATTCGTTGGATTCGTTTCAATAAAAGTTTCTCGAATATCTTCGATATTATAGGTAACAGTGATATCGGTCTATACGATTTTTTGTCGTTTGGCGGTTTACCCGGTTTCGGGATCATTATCACTTCTGCGACTTTCCCCGAATCTGGAACGTGCAACAACCTAAACGAAGCGTTTATTATGTGTTGGAGCTTAATTAACGCCTTTTTTGGTAATTCCTTGAGAATTTGTCCGGTAATTAAGTCATAGCCAGGTGCTTTGTTATTTTTCAAATTTTTAATTGCCTGACAGAGTTCAGTTAACGACACACGTTTTATTCTAAAATTATCAGATGTCGGAGGCATATCACTTTGATCACCTATCAACATTTGTCCATCAAAAGGTTTAAACGTTTGTTCGAGATGTTCAGCAAATACGTCTGCCTTTTCTTTGTCACTCTTTGCCCATTCACCATTATTTTTTCGGATTGGTGCCGAATGCATTTGAGGCTTCTTTATATTTTTCACTGCTTTCCAGAGTGAGTAATTTGAAGTTTTTTCGTTTGTTAAGCATTCGAGATAGACCGATGTTTCGTGATTTTTTAAGTCTTGAATTGTTTTTTAAGTTTATTGCATAACAAGTTAAGGTATGTTTTATGTTGGGGGAAGCGAGATTGTTGCCATACCCTGCCCGCTTTCCTTCTTTTATTTCCGGCGGGTAATTTGTCCGCTCTTCTTTGCCTACTTTCTTTCTTCGAGTGTGTTTCCATGCGGCGTTCTGAATAGTCGAGATAAAATTTTCGAGTTCTATCTCTAGCTCAAGTGGTGTTTTTAGTGACACATTCAACGTAATTTTTGTTTCGCAGTCGTGCCTGAAACCATCCCAGTTAGTCCTATTATTTGTTAGCCTCGGTACTCCTTCTACTTTCATTAGTGGTCAGAGGAGAGGTCAAAACTTTACTCTATTTCAAGATAAATTGATGACCTTGTTTTCTACGGTAAAGTTTCTTTATACCAAAAAAATGGTAACCGACATTTTTAACCCAAACGATCAAGCTGAAATTCTTTTAACCAAGCATAATCGCTCCCATCGATCTGCGGACGAAAATACGAATCAGGTTTTGAATGTTTACTATTTCCCCGCAATTCGAAAGAAATTGAAAGAAACAATTTCCAATTGCAAAATCTGTCAAGAAGCTACATAAATATCAAAGGCACATAGCTGAGATAGGCGAAACCCCTATACCAACCCATCCCGGTGAGATACTGCAGGAAATTGGTAAAACCAATTAAATCCCGTGCAATAATAGATATTAAAGAGCCTATTATAGAAACACTCAAATCTTTAAAAATAAGAAAACAATTGTCTGTGACAATGAGATATCCTTTATCTCAGAAAGTATAAAAACATGGCTTAGGGATCATTTTGAAGTAAATATGTTTAATATACCACGTTTCCACAGTGTGGCAAACGGACAGGTTGAAAGGTTTCATAATACTCTATCAGAAATAGCACGATGTACTAAGCCTGAAGAGAATATCTGTGATATCTCTCAGCTCCTTTTACTTGCCACAGTTAGGTACAATAGGAGGATTCACTCGGCCACGAAGTATCGACCAATTGATATAATCCATTCAACATAGTCGATACCCAACAGAGAGATCTAGGTTATCACAACAAAAAGAGACAAACTCGTTTTTTTGAACCAGGTGAAAAGGTGTTTTAACGAACATATAAACGAATTACATAGTAATAAATCCAGTTGAAGTTGTTCAAAAGGTAGTTCAAAAAGACCTAGGAACTACGGTCCTTATTGATAACAAAAGAGTTCATAAGGAAAACCTCAGGTAATTTTTTGTGAAACAACTGACTTATCTAAACGACGACTTTATCTAAGCTCCTGTTTGCTCAGTTATTATTCTTAATTTAGTCTTAAAAATTATAGTAATTTAAAGGCATATGAATAAACAAACTTCGTACTAAGTTAAGGGAAATTCGAATAGATTTTTTTGGTTATTGTGCCAAGCTTTGTATTTAATATTAATATTTTTTGGAGATCTACATGTCGATTGATCGGGAAACTACTGACTGCCCAAAACATGGATTGGGCCAGTAGCGCAACAATTAATTTCGTAATGTAGTGCTTGCTTTACCTCCTCGTGGTGGTCCCCGGGTAACTACATACATAAATCCTTATATATGTAGGTCAAAATTGCAAGTGCGAAATTGTCTAGAGTCTTAAGTGTAGACTAGGTAACCTGGGCCAGCAACCCGCGTTACCGAAACCCGCCCGCTACGGAAACCGACACAACGCCTCGGATAAGGACTGATAACACGTTGACGACCTTTGGCTATTGTACCCGGACTAAGATTGGTTTCTGGAATGTGAAGACGCTCCTTGACTCCCAGAGTGAAGGACCTCAGAACGACAGACTGGACATATTGGGAGTAAGCGGGATAAGGTGGTTAGATGCGGATGAGTACCAATCCCCAACGCGTAACACTGTATTACTCTACTCCGGAAGACCATCCGGAAGCCCCCTGGCAAGCAACCTCCAACCAAATTGACCATTTTGCCATCAGTCGCCGTTTTAGAAGTAGTCTTCTAGACGTCCGAAACAGACAAGGAGCGGACATGGGGTTGGCACGAGATCACCATCTAACATATGATAGCTACTGTCCAATTACGCACTGCCGCCGTTCAAAGATCCAACTGCATGAGAACGCCCAGGTTCAACATTGACCGACTGAGAGATCCCACAGTGCGCCAAGAACTAAAGGACTATCTTTCACGTGGAGTGGAAACAATCAGCAGTTCACTGCCCGCCACCATCCAAGACCATTGGTATGCTGTGAAAACTGTTTTCACATCAGGTGCCGAAAGGATTGTCGGAGGATACCTGGAGAAGGATCGACGAACGCAAACAGCTAAGAGCTCAAATTGCAGCAACTCCAGCAGCAGGGAGGATCGAGCTAGAGTCTCTATATAAGTGTCAACTCAAGAGATGGAAGGAGAATTTTGCTTCTGTTTTAAACAGAGTATTCGCCAGCAATATGCACCTAAGTCAGACTGAAGTATCCGTGGTAAGAAATTCCCGAATTCGCACCTCAACCCCCAGTAAAGAAGAGATCATTACCGCGATCAAAGCACTGAAAACCAATAAGGCGGTATGACTTGATGGCATACCCGCGGAGCTTTTTCGAGCGGCGCCAACTGCATCGGCTGAGCTACTATTTCCACTTGTTGGGAGAACATGGGAAGCCGAGAGTTTTCCGAATGAGTGGAAGAAATGAATGATCGTCAAGCTCCCTAAAAAGGCAACCTAATGCAGTGCGAAAACTGGAGAGTTATCTGCGTGCTACCTGCTGTGGTTAAGGCAATAGCTAGAAATATCCTGGAGCGAATCAAAGAACACCTCGAAGACACACTCGACGCTGAACAAGCAGGTTTCCGCTCTGGATCATCTTGTATCTACGACATCAACACCCTGCGGATCATCATCGAGCAATGCGTTGAATATCGATCAACACTACACCTGCTGTTCATCGATTTCGTAAAGGCGTTTGATAGTGTCAATCGTGAATGTACTTGGCTTGCCTTGCGCAGGAGAGGCATTCCTGATAAATTAATAGCTATTATCAAGGCTACATACGATGGATCCACATGTCACGTTTTGCACAGAGGAAGGCTGTCTGAGGAATTCGAAGTCTAAAGTGGGGTTCGGCAAGGCTGCATTCTTTCACCAATATTATTTCCATTGGTGATAAGCGATGTGCTAAATGCGGCTTTATCGACGGGAAATGGAGGAATTCGATAGACTCTTACATCCGAACTCAAACACCTCGACTACGCCGACGATGTATACCTACTTTCTCACAGAATAATGGACCTTCACCACATGACAGCAAATGTGGAGAGGGAAGCTAACATAGTTGGGCTGAAAATTAACTCGGCAAAAACAAAAATGATCAGCCTGGGACCGAACTCATCAACTCATATATGCATTGCTGGACAAACGGTTGAGAGAGTAGAGAGTTTCCAATACCTTGGGAGTATTGTCTCAACTGATTGCGGAACCGAACTGGATATAGCCAGCCGAATAGGGAAAGCAAAATCTGCGTTTGGGATGCTATCCACAATTTGGCGTAGTAATGCAATTAGCTTAAACACCAAGCTACGGCTGTTCCGTTCTAACGTTAAATCCGTGCTGCTATATGGATGTGATATCTGGAGAGTGACCGCTACTATCACGAGGAAGCTGCAAACTTTTGTTAATAGGTGCCTACGCAACATCTTAGGGATTTTCTGGCCAAACCGTATCTCTAACGAACAGCTTTATCAGAGAACGGGTCATGAACCTATAGGCACAACCATACAACGACGAAAGTGGCAATGGATTGGTCACACTCTCCGGAAAGGTGACAGGTCCATAGCTAACCACGCGATGCAATGGAACCCGCTTACTCAGGATGGCAGAATACGCGGCGGTCCCAGAAGTACATGGCGCAGAACAGTCGAGACGGAAGCACGGCAATTGGGAAAGAGTTGGGGAGAGCTGGCACATTGCCAGAAACCGCACACGATGGCGCGTAGGCGTTGTAGAGGCCCTAGGACCCACAATGGGGTACAGGACATAAGTAAGTAAGTAAAGTAAGTATTAATATTTTATGTTTATTTGCCCATCAAATTTCCGTAATACCTAACTAAAATAGAATAACATAGAAACACACATAGCAAAAAATTCTAATTTCATCAAAATGTGTAAACAAAATGTACAAATTATAACTATGTATTATACTTACGTGTATACATTCATCTTGCTACCAAAAATATGCACTGAAAAAATACCAAAAACATACAGAAAAGCTACAATCCGTCTGGAACGGATCGTATGATAACCTATCCTCCTCTCTATAAAGTGGGGGTGGCCAAATTGCATTTTGTACTCAAATATAGCAATAATGTCGAACGTTTGAGGATGTTACATATAAAATTTTATCGAAATAGGTTTTTTGATGATAACGCCCCCAAAAAGTGGGCGTGGCCAAAACTGTTCTATGGGTGAATTGTAGGGAATCTAAATACCCAAATATTTGGTCTTAACAAAATTTTTCGGTTTCATATAATTTAGTGAAGTTATACAAAAGTAGGCGTGGCAGTGGGCGGATGTAAAAAAATTTTACACTTGTACTGTATCTTTTTCTTGGAAGCCCAGATATGAAATTTCAGCGTCCTAGTTAAAAATTTAAGGCCCAAAAATCGGTTTTGTGATGAAAACGCCCCCAAAAAGTGGGCGTGGCCAAAACTTTTGTATGGGTGGATTGTAGGGAATCTGAATGCCTAAATATTTGGTCCTAACAAAATTTTTCGGTTTCGGATAGGGATAGGGTATAAATACCATAGTAACCGATGTAATGAAGCCTGGACGTCGGATGCGTAGCTTTTTGACTAGGTCGATGTCGGTGTACAGCTCGTATAGTTCGTCGTTGAGTCTTCTCTTCCAAAGCCCGTCAACGCAAACCGGACCGAGAATTGTTCTCTCGAAACGAACGAGGATATCTTCATCCACTTCCATTAAAGTCCATGCTTCAGCGCCATAAAGGAGGACTGGGATGATCAGGGTCTTATATAGAGTCTCCTCAGTTGTTCGGGATAGGGTCTTTCAACTGCCTTTCAGCATACAGAAACAGCGATTGGCAAGAGTTATTCTTCATTTTATATCTGCTGAGTTGTTATTGTCAGAATTGATAGCAGAGCCAAGGTAGACAAAGTCGCTTACTACCTCAAAGTTATATCCAGCTGTCGATTTAGACGTTCTGTCCAATTCGTCGATGTTGCGTGTCCTTTCTGGTTGACAGCATATACCTACTTGGTTTTGCCCTCGTTTACCGCGAAACCCATTTTGGAAGCTTCCGTTTCAATACTAGCGAACGCACCGGTGACAGCCCGCTGTGTTCTACCAATTATGTCAATGTCATCGGCGTAATCTAGTAGTTGCACAGACTTTTAAAAGACTGTGCCTCCGATGTTGGCTTGTGAGTTTCGCACAATTCTTTCAAGCATGATGTTAAAAAGGATTTAGACAGCGCGTCAGCTTGTATAAATCCTTTTTTGACATCAAAGGTCTCGGTGAGATCGTTACCGACCTTGATGGAGCAGCGAGAATTTTCCATCGTCGTCCTGCACAGGCGAACGAGTTTGGCAGGGATGCCAAAACTAGACATGGCTCTGTATAGCTTTGGCAGGGATGCCAAAACTAGACATGGCTCTGTATAGCTCTTCTCTATAGCTCTTCTCTATGCTGTCATATGCGGCCTTGAAATCGATAAAAATATGGTGAGTGACAATTTGGACTTCTTGGATTTTTTCCAGGATCTGCCGTAGTGTGAAGATTTGATCGATTGTGGATTTTCCAGATCTGAAACCACGTGATGTTGAGGAGACTGATTGCTCTGTAATTGGCGCAATTAAGGGGATCACCTTTCTTGTGGATCGGGCAAACGGTGCTGAGATTCCATTCATCTGACCAGATTTTAGAAATGAGTTGGTGTATGCTCTCTTCCAGGTCATTTCCAGCAGCCGTGTTGAATATTACTATCCTCACTTCGTTTTGGAGAGGTGGACGGAAATTGTGGCCATCATCGTCTAGATTGAATGGTTCATTCTGCCTGAATGCGGGATGTTGGTCTTCGTCGTCGTTATACAGTCTGCAGAAGAAGTTTTCTCAAATTCTCAGTACCAACTGTGACTTTACTTCGAGATTTTCTTCTTCGTGTCTACAGGCTTCTGCTTGTTGGCTTGACACGTTCGTTTTACCTGTTGGTAAAACTTCCGTACTAGGACATCCAGAATACTGGAGGAGTAGGCATGCCTTGCGTCGATCGCAATGTGGTCAATTTGGTTGGTCGTTTGATGATCAGGAGATCGCCATGTCCCCTTGTGGATAATGAGATGAGGAAACCGTGTGCTTGCTATGTATTAAGCTCAATAAATAAATGTTTTGTCGAGGAGCTCGTAGAAACATTCTTTGGTGGCGTCGTCCTTGTTCTCTGTGGGGGTATGAGCGCATATTAGACTTACATGCTAATTGTTTGGCTGCACGCAGCCTGTTAAGTGTCCAACCATTCCACGTGCAGATCAGAAGTTCGTTGTCCTTATTTGTTTGCTTGGGTCGTCAACAGTAGGATCATTCTTATCCTAGGCTTATTGGTGGTTCGTAACCATTGGGGTTTTCGGTTGTAGGGAAGTTACCCCGACGCACAACCACAACCACCAACTTAGTCAGTAACTCGCTTTGGGAAGGAAGGAAGTTCTTTAGTGAGAAACACTCCTCGCACCTCTCTCATTGAATTCAAATCAAGACTTCAACTACCATTTCAACTGATATTTCTTTTTTAATTCCATATGTTTGTCGTTAGCATTAAGTCCAGATAAATAACCTGTTTCTATGCTACATGTATGTAATTCACTGCACTACAGCTTCTCTATAAGTATTTCCTCCCCAAGCTAATGTTTTAGTTTCTTCGTACAGCAACTTGCAATTTAATGTATCCGTATTTAAATCGAGATACGAAATAACGTTCCCGTAATTATTGTTACTCGATAATCCGCCTTTGGAATTAAATGACAAATTCCTGCATTGACTAGACGGTCAATGCACTTGGCCCTCAAATCTCTGTCAGAAAACTGGAAGAGGCAGCTAAACCAAAAGAAAAGTGAATGGGTACCAAGTCAAGTAACTGGTCAATGGTAGTGGCTGTAGAAGGCAGGTTGTGGTGCATGTTTGGAACGAGAATCCGATTCGGCCTTTTCCTTTCATTGGACTTGGCCGCAGAGAAAATGCATGCACAACTCGTATTTTGTGTCAAATGTGTTAAACTGGTAGGCATATATTGGACCATAGGCGAGGTCTGTGATTCATTTTTCTTTTCCCTGTTCAAATAAATGCTGCTGTGTACTTCTTACATATGCATGCAATAAAAAACAAATTTGAGTATGGAAAGCACTACAAATGTAAGATTTTTACTTGGATTTATATATTACATACCAAGAAAAATACATATGGCAGTACTTTTGCACATTAGATATTTTTAGATAGATAGATATAAATATTGTAGATATAAATTTTATTACATGTAAACTAAAATACATTAAGTCATTCTACTAGTAGTTTGCAAGAAATAATACAAGTGACATTTTTTTTATGTACTCAAAGTATTAAAATAGTGTCTACTGCCGCTCTCAAAATCGAAATACAAATGAAATAATTTTAGTCGCAGCCGAAGTCGATGAATGAACAAACTACCTTTTATTTCAAATAATGACAGCGATAGACGTCAGGTGAATGTCACTTTGGACAGTCTTGCCAGCTATGGAACTCAATCAATGTTGCCACCACAGGGCACCGCTCCTAGATATGAACTATCGGTAACGTGCTGGGAAATGCACATGTCAAAAAGTCCCAATGTGAATTTAGCAGTTTTGGAGGCTGCATCCGAAGGAGTAGCTGATGAAGTTCTCACTGGGTGTGGTTCCGCAATGTCGGATGGTGATACTTTTGCACACTTAGCAGACTCGTGGTTACAGCTCTGAAGTTCTAGTTGGATGAAAACATCCTTCATGCCGTGACAAGATGTATTATTTGGCTTTAACAACTGCATGTGACCACGAAATTTTTTGACAAAATCCGTCTCATTTGCCGCAGACCTCTTCTGATGTAAAAACGCTCCCGGAATTCGCAGGGATGAAACCATTAGCGCATAGATCTTCCTTCCATATCATTCGTAGCCCAACACCAACCGTAAGGCGTCGCTCCAATCACTCGTCTGATAACATTTCATTGCTGCTTTCAGTGTTCTATGCCAACGCTCGATCAATCTATTGGATTGTGGGTTGTACACCGTAGTTTTAAAATGTTGTACGAATAAAATCCGCATCAACTCTTCAAACACGGCCGCCTCAAATTGACAACCTCGATCGGTTGTTATATGAAGTGGAACACCGATGAGCGTTATCCAACCACTAACCAAAGCCTGTCTGGCCGTCTCAGCGTTGATGTCTGGTATCGGGATTGTTGTCGTCCATCTCGAGAACCGGTCTACGCATTCAAGCAATAACGATTGCCTTTGGTGACAGGCAGTGGACCGATGTTGTCTATGTTTATGTGGTCGACAATCTATTGGTCCGTATTGCCCCTGCAATGACTTGTTATGCCCCTGAACTTTGTTGCGCTGACAAGGCATGCAAGTGCGCATGTGTAGAGCGATATACTTCGCCATTAAAGACAATACAAATCGAAGCGAAACTAGTTTTTAGGTCGCTTTCTTGCCTCGTGCGCCAACTCGTGCAACTTCTGGATCAATTGTCGACGGAGCGGAAGCGAAACGAAAGATCGAATCCTATCCCCGGACGAATTGCTGTATAAAACTTGTGTTGAATTCGGAATGGTAATTCGTTTAAGCTTAAGCGATGATTTATCGGACTTAAAATGAGCTTCAAGTTCCCGATCTTGATTCTGCTGCGTTGATGAGAGAGAGTAGACCTTAAACTGTATTGTCTTTTCCCGCGAGGAGTTGAATGTCGATAGAAAATTGGCTTATATAATCCAGTTGGCGAGCTCGTCTTGTCGATGCTTTTTCCAATTTTTGTGAAAAGGCGTATACCAATGGCTTATCGCTGTTGGTTTCCCTCTACTAATTGATAGACGACGGCCCCCACTGCAGTGTTTGAAGCATCGATGGTTACTGACAGAGGTTCATCAGGAGAGAAGTAATCTAACAGCGTGGCATTCGCCAGTTCATCCTTGCACGCTTGGAATTCTTCGGTCGTGGCTTCCGTCCTCTCGATCGGAGTAGGATAATTTTTTATATTGCCTTTTCTCAAATTCTGGAGTTTGCTTTGGTTAATAGTGGCATAATAGCAAAACTGGCCTATAAAAGTTAACCATTCCCAGAAACTCTTGCAGCTCCCTCGCAATCTTCGGTCGGGGAAAGTTACGTATAGCGTCGGCTGAAGTCCTTGAGCATTAATCTTATGGCCAAGAAAAGTAACTTCCGCTTGTCCAAATCGGCTAGCGTTGATAGTCAAGTTGTAATCGCGAAGTCGTTCGAAATCTGCTCTTAAATGCTGTTGGTGCTCCGCGTCTACCCAACGCACATATCATCGATATACGCGAACACCAAGCTGAGGCCTTCTAATGCGTTATGGGTGTAACGCTGGAACGGCTCAATCGGTATCTGATGATACGCGAGTTAAATGTTTTCACTTCAATATTTAGAAATAAAACACTTTTTTTCCGGACCTTTCGAATTAGGTATTCTTTTTATACCCTATCCTAAGGGTATATTAAGTTTGACACATAGTTTGTAACATAGAGAAATAATCGAGATAGACCCTATAAAGTATATATATTCGTGATCAGCATCAATAGCGAAATCGATTGAGCGATGACCGTCCGTCCGTCCGTCCGTATGTCACCGCTTTTTGGGCCTTAAATTTTGAGCTAGGACGATTAAATTTCATATCTGGGCTTCTGAGAAAAAAATACAGTACAAGTGTAAAAATTTTTGAAATCGCCCACTGCCACGCTCACTTTTTCATAACTTCACTAAATTATATGAAACCGAAAAATTTTGTTAAGACAAAATATTTAGGCATTCAGATTCCCTAGAATCCACCCATACAAAAGTTTTAGCCACGCCCACTTTTTGGGGGCGTTTTCATCACAAAACCGATTTTTGGGCCTTAAATTTTTAACTAGGACGCTGAAATTTCATATCTGGGCTTCCAAGAAAAAGATACAGTACAGGTGTAAAATTTTTTTAAATCCGCCCACTGTCACGCCTACTTTTTTATAACTTCACTAAATTATATGAAACCGAAAAATATGAAACCGAAAAATTTTGTTAAGACCAAATATTTGGGTATTTAGATTCCCTACAATTCACCCATAGAACAGTTTTGGCCACGCCCACTTTTTGGGGGCGTAATCATCAAAAAACCCATTTTGATAAAATTTTACATGTAACATCCTCAAACGTTCGACATTATAGCTATATTTGAGTACAATATGCAATTTGGCCACGCCCACTTTATAGAGAGGAGGATAGGGTATCATACGATCCGTTCCAGACGGATTGTAGCTTTTTTGTATGTTTATACCCTATCCTAAGGGTATATTAAGTTTGACACATAGTTTGTAACATAGAAAAATAATCGAGATAGACCCTATGAAGTATATATATTCGTGATCAGCATTAATAGCGAAATCGATTGAGCGATGACCGTCCGTCCGTCCGTCCGTCCGTCCGTATGTCACCGCTTTTTGGGCCTTAAATTTTGAGCTAGGACGATGAAATTTCATATCTGGGCTTCTGAGAAAAAGATACAGTGCAAGTGAAATCCGCCCACTGCCACGACCACTTTTTCATAACTTCACTAAATTATATGAAACCGAAAATTTTTGTTAAGACCAAATATTTATTTACCGTTGGAGGATTAACAGGAGTTGTATTAGCAAATTCTTCAATTGATATTATTTTACATGATACATATTATGTAGTAGCTCATTTCCATTATGTTTTATCTATAGGAGCAGTATTTGCTATTATAGCTGGATTTGCTCACTGATGCCCTTTATTTACAGGATCAACATTAAATGTTAAATGATTAAAAAGTCAATTTATTATTATATTTATTGGAGTAAATTTAACATTCTTCCCTCAACATTTTTTAGGTTTAGCAGGAATACCTCGTCGATTACCCAGATGCTTACACAACATGAAAACCCTACAATCCACCCATACAAAAGTTTTGGTCACGCCCACTTTTTGGGGGCGTTTTCATCACAAAACCGATTTTTGGGCCTTAAATTTTTAACTAGGACGCTGAAATTTCATATCTGGGCTTCCAAGAAAAAGATACAGTACAAGTGTAAAGAATTTTTACATCCGCCCACTGTCACGCCTACTTTTTTATAACTTCACTAAATTATATGAAACCGAAAAATTTTGTTAGGACCAAATATTTGGGTATTTAGATTCCCTATAATTCACCCATAGAACAGTTTTGGCCACGCCCACTTTTTGGGGGCATTATCATCAAAAAACCTATTTTGATAAAATTTTACATGTGATTGTAGCTTTTCTGTATGTTTTCATGCTGAGAATGTTTCCCATTATAATTTTGTTTCTATTTTTCATTCGTGAGTTATTTGCGCGAATTATGCCTTTATTTTCTTTTTCGCTAAGCAAATCAAAAATTAAACTTAATAAAACTTGTTTCTTCGCCATTTTTTGTCGACGTTTATGAACGACGTTTACATGAAAATTGTACTAAGTTAGGCCTTCATGTGGACTGCACATATTATGCGTTGCGAGTGCGTTCAAAAACGCATAAGAAAAGAAATTCGATTGTACTTGCGCAGATTTGTGACGTTTATGAACTCACCCAATTTTCTTCTCGAAATTTCATTCTCGAAAATTTGGATTTGCTATTCGAATTACGGAGCTCCAATTTTGCGAATTCAAATGATTTGACATTAGAATAGCAATATGGCTTGAGGCCCCAGTATTTTGTTCATACATACTTGACTTGACTTTATTACGAAGAGCGAGTAACTCAGTGCTATGCATATAAGCCGTAGCAGAAGTGATTTCGTCAATTTTATGAAATAAACATACAGAAAAGCTACAATCCGTCTGGAACGGATCGTATGATACCCTATCCTCCTCTCTATAAAGTGGGCGTGCCCAAATTGCATTTTGTACTCAAATATAGCTATAATGTCGAACGTTTGAGGATGTTACATGTAAAATTTTATCAAAATCGGTTTTTTGATGAAAACGCCCCCAAAAAGTGGGCGTGACCAAAACTGTTCTATGGGTGAATTGTAGGGAATCTGTATACCTAAATATTTGGTCTTAACAAAATTTTTCTGTTTCAAATAATTTAGTGAAGTTATAAAAAAGAAGGCGTGGCAATGGGCGGATGTAAAAAAATTTTACACTTGTACTGTATATTTTTCTTGGAAGCCCAGATATGAAATTTCATCGTCCTAGTTAAAAATTTAAGGCCCAAAAATCGGTTTTGTGATGAAAACGCCCCCAAAAAGTGGGCGTGGCCAAAACTTTTGTATGGGTGGATTGTAGGGAATCTGAATGCCTAAATATTTGGTCTTAACAAAATTTTTCGGTTTCATATAATTTAGTGAAGTTATGAAAAAGTGGGCGTGGCAGTGGGCGGATTTCAAAAATTTTTACACTTGTACTGTATCTTTTTCTCAGAAGCCCAGATATGAAATTTCATCGTCCTAGCTCAAAATTTAAGGCCCAAAAAGCGGTGACATACGGACGGACGGACGGACGGACGGACGGTCATCGCTCAATCGATTTCGCTATTAATGCTGATCACGAATATATATACTTCATAGGGTCTATCTCGATTATTTTTCTATGTTACAAACTATGTGTCAAACTTAATATACCCTTAGGATAGGGTATAAACATACAAAAAAGCTACAATCCGTCTGGAACGGATCGTATGATACCCTATCCTCCTCTCTATAAAGTGGGCGTGGCCAAATTGCATATTGTACTCAAATATAGCTATAATGTCGAACGTTTGAGGATGTTACATGTAAAATTTTATCAAAATGGGTTTTTTGATGATTACGCCCCCAAAAAGTGGGCGTGGCCAAAACTGTTCTATGGGTGAATTGTAGGGAATCTAAATACCCAAATATTTGGTCTTAACAAAATTTTTCGGTTTCATATTTTTCGGTTTCATATAATTTAGTGAAGTTATAAAAAAGTAGGCGTGGCAGTGGGCGGATGTAAAACAATTTTACACTTGTACTGTATCTTTTTCTTGGAAGCCCAGATATGAAATTTCAACGTCCTATTTAAAAATTTAAGGCCCAAAAATCGGTTTCGTGATGAAAACGCCCCCAAAAGGTGGGCGTGGCCAAAACTTTTGTATGGGTGAATTGTAGGGAATCTGAATGCCTAAATATTTGGTCTTAACAAAATTTTTCGGTTTCATATAATTTAGTGAAGTTATGAAAAAGTGGGCGTGGCAGTGGGCGGATAAAATTTTATCAAAATAGGTTTTTTGTTGTTGTATGTTGTTTTCCGAATACCTAATCTCACAATTTAGATTAAAAATCTAAAAAAAATCCGGTGCAAAATCTATTTGCCAATTACTTTTTATACCCTATCCTAAGGGTATATTAAGTTTGACACATAGTTTGTAACATAGAAAAATAATCGAGATAGACCCTATAAAGTATATATATTCGTGATCAGCATCAATAGCGAAATCGATTGAGCGATGACCGTCCGTCCGTCCGTCCGTATGTCACCGCTTTTTGGGCCTTAAATTTTGAGCTAGGACGATGAAATTTTATATCTGGGCTTCTGAGAAAAAGATACAGTACAAGTATAAATATTTTTGAAATCCGGCCACTACCACGCCCACTTTTTCATAACTTCAGTAAATTATATGAAACCGAAAAATTTTGTTAAGACCAAATATTTAGGCATTCAGATTCCCTACAATCCACCCATACAAAAGTTTTGGTCACGCCCACTTTTTGGGGGCGTTTTCATCACAAAACCGATTTTTGGGCCTTAAATTTTTAACTAGGACGCTGAAATTTTATATCTGGGCTTCCAAGAAAAAGATACAGTACAAGTGTAAAAATTTTTGAAATCCGCCCACTGCCACGCCCACTTTTTCATAACTTTACTAAATTATATGAAACCGAAAAATTTTGTTAAGACCAAATATATGGGTATTCAGATTCCCTATAATTCACCCATAGAACAGTTTTGGCCACGCCCACTTTTTGGGGGCATTATCATCAAAAAACCTATTTTGATAAAATTTTACATGTGATTGTAGCTTTTCTGTATGTTTTCATGCTGAGAATGTTTCCCATTATAATTTTGTTTCTATTTTTCATTCGTGAGTTATTTGCGCGAATTATGCCTTTATTTTCTTTTTCGCTAAGCAAATCAAAAATTAAACTTAATAAAACTTGTTTCTTCGCCATTTTTTGTCGACGTTTATGAACGACGTTTACATGAAAATTGTACTAAGTTAGGCCTTCATGTGGACTGCACATATTATGCGTTGCGAGTGCGTTCAAAAACGCATAAGAAAAGAAATTCGATTGTACTTGCGCAGATTTGTGACGTTTATGAACTCACCCAATTTTCTTCTCGAAATTTCATTCTCGAAAATTTGGATTTGCTATTCGAATTACGGAGCTCCAATTTTGCGAATTCAAATGATTTGACATTAGAATAGCAATATGGCTTGAGGCCCCAGTATTTTGTTCATACATACTTGACTTGACTTTATTACGAAGAGCGAGTAACTCAGTGCTATGCATATGAGCCGTAGCAGAAGTGATTTCGTCAATTTTATGAAATAAACATACAGAAAAGCTACAATCCGTCTGGAACGGATCGTATGATACCCTATCCTCCTCTCTATAAAGTGGGCGTGGCCAAATTGCATTTTGTACTCAAATATAGCTATAATGTCGAACGTTTGAGGATGTTACATGTAAAATTTCATGAAAATCGGTTTTTTGATGATAACGCCCCCAAAAAGTGGGCGTGGCCAAAACTGTTCTATGGATGAATTGTAGGGAATCTAAATACCCATATATTTGGTCTTAACAAAATTTTTCGGTTTCATAGAATTTAGTGAAGTTATGAAAAAGTGGGCGTGGCAGTTTGCGGATTTCAAAAATTTTTACACTTGTACTGTATCTTTTTCGCAGAAGCCCAGATATGAAATTTCATCGTCCTAGCTCAAAATTTAAGGCCCAAAAAGCGGTGACATACGGACGGACGGACGGAAGGTCATCGCTCAATCGATTTCGCTATTGATGCTGATCACGAATATATATACTTTATAGGGTCTATCTCGATTATTTCTCTATGTTACAAACTATGTGTCAAACTTAATATACCCTTAGGATAGGGTATAAACATGGGCAGTGATATTGAGTCCAGCTTTTTATACCCTATCCTAAGGGTATATTAAGTTTGACACATAGTTTGTATCATAGAGAAATAATCGAGATAGACCCTATAAAGTATATATATTCGTGATCAGCATCAATAGCGAAATCGATTGAGCGATGACCGTCCGTCCGTCCGTCCGTATGTCACCGCTTTTTGGGCCTTAGATTTTGAGCTAGGACGATGAAATTTCATATCTGGGCTTCCAAGAAAAAGATACAGTACAAGTGTAAAAATTTTTTTACATCCGCCCACTGCCACGCCTACTTTTTTATAACTTCACTAAATTATATGAAACCGAAAAATTTTGTTAAGACCAAATATTTGGGTATTTAGATTCCCTACAATTCACCCATAGAACAGTTTTGGCCACGCCCACTTTTTGGGGGCGTTATCATCAAAAAACCTATTTTGATAAAATTTTACATGTAACATCCTCAAACGTTCGACATTATAGCTATATTTGAGTACAAAATGCAATTTGGCCACACCCACTTTATAGAGAGGAGGATAGGGTATCATACGATCCGTTCCAGACGGATTGTAGCTTTTCTGTATGTTTATTTCATAAAATTGACGAAATCACTTCTGCTACGGCTCATATGCATAGCACTGAGTTACTCGCTCTTCGTAATAAAGTCAAGTCAAGTATGTATGAACAAAATACTGGGGCCTCAAGCCATATTGCTATTCTAATGTCAAATCATTTGAATTCGCAAAATTGGAGCTCCGTAATTCGAATAGCAAATCCAAATTTTCGAGAATGAAATTTCGAGAAGAAAATTGGGTGAGTTCATAAACGTCACAAATCTGCGCAAGTACAATCGAATTTCTTTTCTTATGCGTTTTTGAACGCACTCGCAACGCATAATATGTGCAGTCCACATGAAGGCCTAACTTAGTACAATTTTCATGTAAACGTCGTTCATAAACGTCGACAAAAGATGGCGAAGAAACAAGTTTTATTAAGTTTAATTTTTGATTTGCTTAGCGAAAAAGAAAATAAAAGCATAATTCGCGCAAATAACTCACGAATGAAAAATAGAAACAAAATTATAATGGGAAACATTCTCAGCATGAAAACATACAGAAAAGCTACAATCACATGTAAAATTTTATCAAAATAGGTTTTTTGATGATAATGCCCCCAAAAAGTGGGCGTGGCCAAAACTGTTCTATGGGTGAATTATAGGGAATCTAAATACCCATATATTTGGTCTTAACAAAATTTTTCGGTTTCATATAATTTAGTGAAGTTATAAAAAAGTAGGCGTGACAGTGGGCGGATGTAAATAATTTTTACACTTGTACTGTATCTTTTTCTTGGAAGAAGTTCATATCTGGACTTCTGAGAAAAAGATACAGTACAAGTGTAAAAATTTTTGAAATCCGCCCACTGCCACGCCCACTTTTTCATAACTTCACTAAATTATATGAAACCGAAAAATTTTGTTAAGACCAAATATATGGGTATTTAGATTCCCTATAATTCACCCATAGAACAGTTTTGGCCACGCCCACTTTTTGGGGGCATTATCATCAAAAAACCTATTTTGATAAAATTTTACATGTGATTGTAGCTTTTCTGTATGTTTTCATGCTGAGAATGTTTCCCATTATAATTTTGTTTCTATTTTTCATTCTTGAGTTATTTGCGCGAATTATGCTTTTATTCTCGAAAATTTGGATTTGCTATTCGAATTACGGAGCTCCAATTTTGCGAATTCAAATGATTTGACATTAGAATAGCAATATGGCTTGAGGCCCCAGTATTTTGTTCATACATACTTGACTTGACTTTATTACGAAGAGCGAGTAACTCAGTGCTATGCATATGAGCCGTAGCAGAAGTGATTTCGTCAATTTTATGAAATAAACATACAGAAAAGCTACAATCCGTCTGGAACGGATCGTATGATACCCTATCCTCCTCTCTATAAAGTGGGCGTGGCCAAATTGCATTTTGTACTCAAATATAGCTATAATGTCGAACGTTTGAGGATGTTACATGTAAAATTTCATGAAAATCGGTTTTTTGATGATAACGCCCCCAAAAAGTGGGCGTGGCCAAAACTGTTCTATGGGTGAATTGTAGGGAATCTAAATACCCAAATATTTGGTCTTAACAAAATTTTTCGGTTTCATATAATTTAGTGAAGTTATAAAAAAGTAGGCGTGGCAGTGGGCGGATGTAGGTAAATTTTACACTTGTACTGTATCTTTTTCTTGGAAGCCCAGATATGAAATTTCAGCGTCCTAGTTAAAAATTTAAGACCCAAAAATCGGTTTTGTGATGAAAACGCCCCCAAAAAGTGGGCGTGGCTAAAACTTTTGTATGGGTGGATTGTAGGGAATCTGAATGCCTAAATATTTGGTCTTAACAAAATTTTTCGGTTTCATATAATTTAGTGAAGTTATGAAAAAGTGGGCGTGGCAGTGGGCGGATTTCAAAAATTTTTACACTTGTACTGTATCTTTTTCTCAGAAGCCCAGATATGAAATTTCATCGTCCTAGCTCAAAATTTAAGGCTCAAAAAGCGGTGACATACGGACGGACGGACGGACGGACGGACGGACGGTCATCGCTCAATTGATTTCGCTATTGATGCTGATCACATATATATATACTTTATAGGGTCTATCTCGATTATTTCTCTATGTTACAAACTATGTGTCAAACTTAATATACCCTTAGGATAGGGTATAAACATGGGCAGTGATATTGAGTCCAGCTTTTTTTAGCTTCTTTGATTTTAATAATAAGTTCACATCGAATTTTTTTTCTTCAGCACAGCTACGTTGGAAAG
This sequence comes from Xylota sylvarum, assembly GCA_905220385.1. Taxonomy (NCBI): domain Eukaryota; kingdom Metazoa; phylum Arthropoda; class Insecta; order Diptera; family Syrphidae; genus Xylota; species Xylota sylvarum. The sequence continues at coordinate 23,764,891 of LR999960.1, forward strand.
ATGAGGACGAGTCAAAAACATACAGAAAAGCTACAATCCGTCTGGAACGGATCGTATGATACCCTATCCTCCTCTCTATAAAATGGGCTTGGCCAAATTGCATTTTGTACTCAAATATAGCTATAATGTCGAACGTTTGAGGATGTTACATGTAAAATTTTATCAAAATAGGTTTTTTGATGATAACGCCCCCAAAAAGTGGGCGTGGCCAAAACTATTCTATGGGTGAATTGTAGGGAATCTAAATACCCAAATATTTGGTCTTAACAAAATTTTTCGGTTTCATATAATTTAGTGAAGTTATAAAAAAGTAGGCGTGGCAGTGGGCGGATGTAAAAAAATTTTACACTAGTATTGTATCTTTTTCTCGGAAGACCAGATATGAAATTTCAGCGTCCTAGTTAAAAATTTAAGGCCCAAAAATCGGTTTTGTGATGAAAACGCCCCCAAAAAGTGGGCGTGGCCAAAGCTTTTGTATGGGTGGATTGTAGAGAATCTGAATGCCTAAATATTTGGTCTTAACAAAATTTTTCGGTTTCATATAATTTAGTGAAGTTATGAAAAAGTGGGCGTGGCAGTGGGCGGATTTAAAAAATTTTTACACTTGTACTGTATCTTTTTCTCAGAAGCCCAGATATGAAATTTCATCATCCTAGCTCAAAATTTAAGGCCCAAAAAGCGGTGACATACGGACGGACGGACGGACGGACGGTCATCGCTCAATCCATTTCGCTATTGATGCTGATCACGAATATATATACTTTATATGGTCTATCTCGATTATTTCTCTATGTTACAAACTATGTGTCAAACTTAATATACCCTTAGGATAGGGTATAATGAGAAGAAAGAGAGCCTCTTCGTGTTTTGGTTCGAATTAATATTGCCACGAGAATAACTTTTCGGTGGAATGTGAAAAACGATTGCAAAACATACAGAAAAGCTACAATCCGTCTGGAACGGATCGTCTGATACCCTATCCTCCTCTCTATAAAGTGGGCGTGGCCAAATTGCATTTTGTACTCAAATATAGCTATAATGTCGAACGTTTGAGGATGTTACATGTAAAATTTTATCAAAATAGGTTTTTTGATGATAATGCCCCCAAAAAGTGGGCGTGGCCAAAACTGTTCTATGTGTGAATTGTAGGGAATCTAAATACCCAAATATTTGGTCTTAACAAAATTTTTCGGTTTCATATAATTTAGTGAAGTTATAAAAAAGTAGGCGTGGCAGTGGGCGGATGTAAAAAAATTTTACACTTGTACTGTATCTTTTTCTTGGAAGCCCAGATATGAAATTTCAGCGTCCTATTTAAAAATTTAAGGCCCAAAAATCGGTTTTGTGATGAAAACGCCCCCAAAATGTGGGCGTGGCCAAAACTTTTGTATGGGTGAATTGTAGGGAATCTGAATGCCTAAATATTTGGTCTTAACAAAATTTTTCGGTTTCATATAATTTAGTGAAGTTATGAAAAAGTGGGCGTGGCAGTGGGCGGATGTAAAAAAATTTTACACTAGTATTGTATCTTTTTCTCGGAAGACCAGATATGAAATTTCAGCGTCCAAGTTAAAAATTTAAGGCCCAAAAATCGGTTTTTTGATGATAACGCCCCCAAAAAGTGGGCGTGGCCAAAACTGTTCTATGGGTGAATTGTAGGGAATCTAAATACCCAAATATTTGGTCTTAACAAAATTTTTCGGTTTCATATAATTTAGTGAAGTTATAAAAAAGTAGGCGTGGCAGTGGGCGGATGTAGGTAAATTTTACACTTGTACTGTATCTTTTTCTTGGAAGCCCAGATATGAAATTTCAGCGTCCTAGTTAAAAATTTAAGACCCAAAAATCGGTTTTGTGATGAAAACGCCCCCAAAAAGTGGGCGTGGCTAAAACTTTTGTATGGGTGGATTGTAGGGAATCTGAATGCCTAAATATTTGGTCTTAACAAAATTTTTCGGTTTCATATAATTTAGTGAAGTTATGAAAAAGTGGGCGTGGCAGTGGGCGGATTTCAAAAATTTTTACACTTGTACTGTATCTTTTTCTCAGAAGCCCAGATATGAAATTTCATCGTCCTAGCTCAAAATTTAAGGCTCAAAAAGCGGTGACATACGGACGGACGGACGGACGGACGGACGGTCATCGCTCAATTGATTTCGCTATTGATGCTGATCACAAATATATATACTTTATAGGGTCTATCTCGATTATTTCTCTATGTTACAAACTATGTGTCAAACTTAATATACCCTTAGGATAGGGTATAAACATGGGCAGTGATATTGAGTCCAGCTTTTTTTAGCTTCTTTGATTTTAATAATAAGTTCACATCGAATTTATTTTCTTCAGCACAGCTACGTTGGAAAGATGAGGACGAGTCAAAAACATACAGAAAAGCTACAATCCGTCTGGAACGGATCGTATGATACCCTATCCTCCTCTCTATAAAATGGGCTTGGCCAAATTGCATTTTGTACTCAAATATAGCTATAATGTCGAACGTTTGAGGATGTTACATGTAAAATTTTATCAAAATAGGTTTTTTGATGATAACGCCCCCAAAAAGTGGGCGTGGCCAAAACTATTCTATGGGTGAATTGTAGGGAATCTAAATACCCAAATATTTGGTCTTAACAAAATTTTTCGGTTTCATATAATTTAGTGAAGTTATAAAAAAGTAGGCGTGGCAGTGGGCGGATGTAAAAAAATTTTACACTAGTATTGTATCTTTTTCTCGGAAGACCAGATATGAAATTTCAGCGTCCTAGTTAAAAATTTAAGGCCCAAAAATCGGTTTTCTGATGAAAACGCCCCCAAAAAGTGGGCGTGGCCAAAACTTTTGTATGGGTGGATTGTAGGGAATCTGAATGCCTAAATATTTGGTCTTAACAAAATTTTTCGGTTTCATATAATTTAGTGAAGTTATGAAAAAGTGGGCGTGGCAGTGGGCGGATTTAAAAAATTTTTACACTTGTACTGTATCTTTTTCTCAGAAGCCCAGATATGAAATTTCATCATCCTAGCTCAAAATTTAAGGCCCAAAAAGCGGAGACATACGGACGGACGGACGGTCATCGCTCAATCCATTTCGCTATTGATGCTGATCACGAATATATATACTTTATATGGTCTATCTCGATTATTTCTCTATGTTACAAACTATGTGTCAAACTTAATATACCCTTAGGATAGGGTATAATGAGAAGAAAGAGAGCCTCTTCGTGTTTTGGTTCGAATTAATATTGCCACGAGAATAACTTTTCGGTGGAATGTGAAAAACGATTGCAAAACATACAGAAAAGCTACAATCCATCTGGAACGGATCGTCTGATACCCTATCCTCCTCTCTATAAAGTGGGCGTGGCCAAATTGCATTTTGTACTCAAATATAGCTATAATGTCGAACGTTTGAGGATGTTACATGTAAAATTTTATCAAAATAGGTTTTTTGATGATAATGCCCCCAAAAAGTGGGCGTGGCCAAAACTGTTCTATGTGTGAATTGTAGGGAATCTAAATACCCAAATATTTGGTCTTAACAAAATTTTTCGGTTTCATATAATTTAGTGAAGTTATAAAAAAGTAGGCGTGGCAGTGGGCGGATGTAAAAAAATTTTACACTTGTACTGTATCTTTTTCTTGGAAGCCCAGATATGAAATTTCAGCGTCCTATTTAAAAATTTAAGGCCCAAAAATCGGTTTTGTGATGAAAACGCCCCCAAAAAGTGGGCGTGGCCAAAACTTTTGTATGGGTGAATTGTAGGGAATCTGAATGCCTAAATATTTGGTCTTAACAAAATTTTTCGGTTTCATATAATTTAGTGAAGTTATGAAAAAGTGGGCGTGGCAGTGGGCGGATTTAAAAAATGTTTACACTTGTACTGTATCTTTTTCTCAGAAGTCCAGATATGAAATTTCATCGTCCTAGCTCAAAATTTAAGGCCCAAAAAGCGGTGACATACGGACGGACGGACGGACGGTCATCGCTCAATGGATTTCGCTATTGATGCTGATCACGAATATATATACTTTATAGGGTCTATCTCGATTATTTCTCTATGTTACAAACTATGTGTCAAACTTAATATACTTTTTCATAACTTCACTAAATTATATGAAACCGAAAATTTTTGTTAAGACCAAATATTTAGGCATTCAGATTCCCTACAATCCACCCATACAAAAGTTTTGGTCACGCCCACTTTTTGGGGGCGTTTTCATCACAAGACCGATTTTTGGGCCTTAAATTTTTAACTAGGACGCTGAAATTTCATATCTGGGCTTCCAAGAAAAAGATACAGTACAAGTGTAAAAATTTTTTACATCATCATCACTAAATTATATGAAACCGAAAAATTTTGTTAAGACCAAATATATGGGTATTTAGATTCCCTATAATTCACCCATAGAACAGTTTTGGCCACGCCCACTTTTTGGGGGCATTATCATCAAAAAACCTATTTTGATAAAATTTTACATGTGATTGTAGCTTTTCTGTATGTTTTCATGCTGAGAATGTTTCCCATTATAATTTTGTTTCTATTTTTCATTCGTGAGTTATTTGCGCGAATTATGCTTTTATTTTCTTTTTCGCTAAGCAAATCAAAAATTAAACTTAATAAAACTTGTTTCTTCGCCATCTTTTGTCGACGTTTATGAACGACGTTTACATGAAAATTGTACTAAGTTAGGCCTTCATGTGGACTGCACATATTATGCGTTGCGAGTGCGTTCAAAAACGCATAAGAAAAGAAATTCGATTGTACTTGCGCAGATTTGTGACGTTTATGAACTCACCCAATTTTCTTCTCGAAATTTCATTCTCGAAAATTTGGATTTGCTATTCGAATTACGGAGCTCCAATTTTGCGAATTCAAATGATTTGACATTAGAATAGCAATATGGCTTGAGGCCCCAGTATTTTGTTCATACATACTTGACTTGACTTTATTACGAAGAGCGAGTAACTCAGTGCTATGCATATGAGCCGTAGCAGAAGTGATTTCGTCAATTTTATGAAATAAACATACAGAAAAGCTACAATCCGTCTGGAACGGATCGTATGATACACTATCCTCCTCTCTATAAAGTGGGCGTGGCCAAATTGCATTTTGTACTCAAATATAGCTATAATGTCGAACGTTTGAGGATGTTACATGTAAAATTTCATGAAAATCGGTTTTTTGATGATAACGCCCCCAAAAAGTGGGCGTGGCCAAAACTGTTCTATGGGTGAATTGTAGGGAATCTAAATACCCAAATATTTGGTCTTAACAAAATTTTTCGGTTTCATATAATTTAGTGAAGTTATAAAAAAGTAGGCGTGGCAGTGGGCGGATGTAGAAAAATTTTACACTTGTACTGTATCTTTTTCTTGGAAGCCCAGATATGAAATTTCAGCGTCCTAGTTAAAAATTTAAGACCCAAAAATCGGTTTTGTGATGAAAACGCCCCCAAAAAGTGGGCGTGGCTAAAACATTTGTATGGGTGGATTGTAGGGAATCTGAATGCCTAAATATTTGGTCTTAACAAAATTTTTCGGTTTCATATAATTTAGTGAAGTTATGAAACAGTGGGCGTGGCAGTGGGCGGATTTCAAAAATTTTTACACTTGTACTGTATCTTTTTCTCAGAAGCCTAGATATGAAATTTCATCGTCCTAGCTCAAAATTTAAGGCCCAAAAAGCGGTGACATACGGACGGACGGACGGTCATCGCTCAATTGATTTCGCTATTGATGCTGATCACGAATATATATACTTTATAGGGTCTATCTCGATTATTTCTCTATGTCACAAACTATGTGTCAAACTTAATATACCCTTAGGATAGGGTATAAACATGGGCAGTGATATTGAGTCCAGCTTTTTTTAACTTCTTTGATTTTAATAATAAGTTCACATCGAATTTTTTTTCTTCAGCATAGCTACGTTGGAAAGATGAGGACGAGTCAAAAACATACAGAAAAGCTACAATCCGTCTGGAACGGATCGTATGATACCCTATCCTCCTCTCTATAAAATGGGCTTGGCCAAATTGCATTTTGTACTCAAATATAGCTATAATGTCGAACGTTTGAGGATGTTACATGTAAAATTTTATCAAAATAGGTTTTTGACGATAACGCCCCCAAAAAGTGGGCGTGGCCAAAACTATTCTATGGGTGAATTGTAGGGAATCTAAATATCCAAATATTTGGTCTTAACAAAATTTTTCGGTTTCATATAATTTAGTGAAGTTATAAAAAAGTAGGTGTGGCAGTGGGCGGATGTAAAAAAATTTTACACTAGTATTGTATCTTTTTCTCGGAAGACCAGATATGAAATTTCAGCGTCCTAGTTAAAAATTTAAGGCCCGAAAACCGGTTTTGTGATGAAAACGCCCCCAAAAAGTGGGCGTGGCCAAAACTTTTGTATGGGTGGATTGTAGGGAATCTGAATGCCTAAATATTTGGTCTTAACAAAATTTTTCGGTTTCATATAATTTAGTGAAGTTATGAAAAAGTGGGCGTGGCAGTGGGCGGATTTAAAAATTTTTTACACTTGTACTGTATCTTTTTCTCAGAAGCCCAGATATGAAACTTCATCGTCCTAGCTCAAAATTTAAGGCCCAAAAAGCGGTGACATACGGACGGACGGACGGTCATCGCTCAATCCATTTCGCTATTGATGCTGATCACGAATATATATACTTTATATGGTCTATCTCGATTATGTCTCTATGTTACAAACTATGTGTCAAACTTAATATACCCTTAGGATAGGGTATAATGAGAAGAAAGAGAGCCTCTTCGTGTTTTGGTTCGAATTAATATTGCCACGAGAATAACTTTTCGGTGGAATGTGAAAAACGATTGCAAAACATACAGAAAAGCTACAATCCGTCTGGAACGGATCGTCTGATACCCTATCCTCCTCTCTATAAAGTGGGCGTGGCCAAATTGCATTTTGTACTCAAATATAGCTATAATGTCGAACGTTTGAGGATGTTACATGTAAAATTTTATCAAAATAGGTTTTTTGATGATAACGCCCCCAAAAAGTGGGCGTGGCCAAAACTGTTCTATGGGTGAATTGTAGGGAATCTAAATACCCAAATATTTGGTCTTAACAAAATTTTTCGGTTTCATATAATTTAGTGAAGTTATACAAAAGTAGGCGTGGCAGTGGGCGGATGTAAAAAAATTTTACACTTGTACTGTATCTTTTTCTTGGAAGCCCAGATATGAAATTTCAGCGTCCTATTTAAAAATTTAAGGCCCAAAAATCGGTTTTGTGATGAAAACGCCCCCAAAAAGTGGGCGTGGCCAAAACTTTTGTATGGGTGAATTGTAGGGAATCTGAATGCCTAAATATTTGGTCTTAACAAAATTTTTCGGTTTCATATAATTTAGTGAAGTTATGAAAAAGTGGGCGCGGCAGTGGGCGGATTTCAAAAATATTTACACTTGTACTGTATCTTTTTCTCAGAAGCCCAGATATGAAATTTCATCGTAGTAGCTCAAAATTTAAGGCCCAAAAAGCGGTGACATACGGACGGACGGACGGTCATCGCTCAATCGATTTCGCTATTGATATACTTTATAGGGTCTATCTCGATTATTTCTCTATGTTACAAACTATGTGTAATTTAATTATTCAGATTCCCTACAATTCACCCATAGAACAATTTTGGTCACGCCCACTTTTTGTGGGCGTTTTCATCAAAAAACCGATTTTGATAAAATTTTACATGTAACATCCTCAAACGTCCGAGGTTATAGCCATATTTGAGTACGAAATGCAATTTGGCCACGCCCACTTTATAGAGAGGAGGATAGGGTATCAGACGATCCGATCCAGACGGATTGTAGCTTTTCTGTATGTTTATACCCTATCCTAAGGGTATATTAAGTTTGACACATAGTTTGTAACATAGAGAAATAATCGAGATAGACCCTATAAAGTATATATATTCGTGATCAGCATCAATAGCGAAATCGATTGAGCGATGACCGTCCGTCCGTCCGTCCGTCCGTATGTCACCGCTTTTTGGGCCTTAAAGTTTGAGCTAGGACGATGAAATTTCATATCTGGGCTTCTGAGAAAAAGATACAGTACAAGTGTAAATATTTTTGAAATCCGCCCACTGCCACGCCCACTTTTTCATAACTTCACTAAATTATATGAAACCGAAAATTTTTGTTAAGACCAAATATTTAGGCATTCAGATTCCCTACAATCCACCCATACAAAAGTTTTGGTCACGCCCACTTTTTGGGGGCGTTTTCATCACAAAACCGATTTTTGGGCCTTAAATTTTTAACTAGGACGCTGAAATTTCATATCTGGGCTTCCAAGAAAAAGATACAGTACAAGTGTAAAAATTTTTTACATCCGCCCACTGTCACGCCTACTTTTTCATAACTTCACTAAATTATATGAAACCGAAAAATTTTGTTAAGACCAAATATTTGGGTATTTAGATTCCCTATAATTCACCCATAGAACAGTTTTGGCCACGCCCACTTTTTGGGGGCATTATCATCAAAAAACCTATTTTGATAAAATTTTACATGCGATTGTAGCTTTTCTGTATGTTTTCATGCTGAGAATGTTTCCCATTATAATTTTGTTTCTATTTTTCATTCGTGAGTTATTTGCGCGAATTATGCTTTTATTTTCTTTTTCGCTAAGCAAATCAAAAATTAAACTTAATAAAACTTGTTTCTTCGCCATTTTTTGTCGACGTTTATGAACGACGTTTACATGAAAATTGTACTAAGTTAGGCCTTCATGTGGACTGCACATATTATGCGTTGCGAGTGCGTTCAAAAACGCATAAGAAAAGAAATTCGATTGTATTTGCGCAGATTTGTGACGTTTATGAACTCACCCAATTTTCTTCTCGAAATTTCATTCTCGAAAATTTGGATTTGCTATTCGAATTACGGAGCTCCAATTTTGCGAATTCAAATGATTTGACATTAGAATAGCAATATGGCTTGAGGCCCCAGTATTTTGTTCATACATACTTGACTTGACTTTATTACGAAGAGCGAGTAACTCAGTGCTATGCATATGAGCCGTAGCAGAAGTGATTTCGTCAATTTTATGAAATAAACATGGGCAGTGATATTGAGTCCAGCTTTTTTTAACTTCTTTGATTTTAATAATAAGTTCACATCGATTTTTTTTTCTTCAGCACAGCTACGTTGGAAAGATGAGGACGAGTCAAAATGAGAAGAAAGAGAGCCTCTTCGTGTTTTGGTTCGAATTAATATTGCCACGAGAATAACTTTTCGGTGGAATGTGAAAAACGATTGCAAAACATACAGAAAAGCTACAATCCGTCCATCCTCAAAATCGATTGAGCGATGACCGTCCGTCCGTCCGTCCGTCCGTATGTCACCGCTGTTTGGGCTTTAAATTTTGAGCTAGGACGATGAAATTTCATATCTGGGCTTCTGAGAAAAAGATACTGTAAAAGTGTAAAATTTTTGAAATCCGCCCACTGCCACGCCCACTTTTTCATAACTTCACTAAATTATATGAAACCGAAAAATTTTGTTAAGACCAAATATTTAGGCATTCAGATTCCCTACAATCCACCCATACAAAAGTTTTGGCCACGCCCACTTTTTGGGGGCGTTTTCATCACAAAACCGATTTTTGGGCCTTAAATTTTTAACTAGGACGCTGAAATTTCATATCTGGGCTTATGACGAAAAGATACAGTACAAGTGTAAAATTTTTTTACATCCGCCCACTGCCACACCTACTTTTTTATAACTTCACTAAATTATATGAAACCGAAAAATTTTGTTAAAACCAAATATTTGGGTATTTAGATTCCCTACAATTCACCCATAGAACAGTTTTGGCCACGCCCACTTTTTGGGGGCGTTATCATCAAAAAAACTATTTTGATAAAATTTTACATGTAACATCCTCAAACGTTCGACATTATAGCTATATTTGAGTACAAAATACTATTTGGCCACGCCCACTTTATAGAGAGGAGAATAGGGTATCAGACGATCCGTTCCAGACGGATTGTAGCTTTTCTGTATGTTTTTATTTTGTTGCCGTGCTGCATGAGAATGGCAGGAGAAAAAATGTAAGAATATTTTTCGTAAATTATTTAATTTTTACTAAAATATATGTAAGTACATACTTATTTTACATTTAAAACATGGAATAAATATACTTTTTTACATACATAGTACTGAACAAGAACAAAAAATCTGGTCTGATGCTGACACCAAATTAATAATATCCCTTCGACTTGGAATGGAATCCAAGTTCAAATCTTAGCGGAAAAAGAAATCGGTGTTGTGGGGAAAACTCTTAACAGAGATAAAAATCCGTTTTGCCTTATTCCTTTATGATAAGGACGAAGTTGTGCGAAAGTTTCAAAACTTAAAGATTTCCTACCAACGCATCAAAAAGAGGAATAAGCAGAGCGGGAGGGACATCTCTTCATGGGATTACTTTAATGAATTTGACATCGTGAATGGAACTCGTCATCACATTGAAACACGAAATGGTTTCGTGGCAGAAGTATTTGGAAAAAGCGATGAAAGTGAAAGAGAAGGAGAGAAAATGCAAAAGACTCCTAGAAAAAAGGCAAAAGGTAATTCCAAAAACACGAAGGAAATTATGCAATTCTTAGAAAGGGAAGCTGAGGAAGATGAGCGGGGTCATAAGGAAATTATTAGCGTCGAACGCGAAAAAATTGAGATTGAGAAACAGCGTTTGGAGATTCTTATATCTTTGAAGGATGCATTGAAAATAATGTCCAATTTAGCTTCTTGTGACTGAGCAGCCGAGTCAGGTTCTAGATCTTTTTCATACTCTATAATAATATTGTGTAGAACAACACAAGCTATTGATATGTATTCAGCATAATCCAAATTCTCAATGTCAATGATTTTAATCTTCCAAAAGCTTGTTCTATACCAACCTGTGTTGAACTATGTATGTATGTATATAATTGTAAGATCTTTCAGTGGGGTGCCCGTTGTGCCGATATGGCACCATTAGATAACCATTTAGTGGATAGGCTGAATCCCCTAAGATATGGCCATCTTGGATTATTCTTTTGTAATTATTCTGCAACGCTTTTTCAATTGAACTGCATTTCCAAACAGACGCATCATGGCAACTACCAGGATAGCCAAAACATATGTCAATGAACCTATGACTATGGTCACATATACATATGTAGCTTATATAGAAGTGAATGATTTAATATGTAAACAATTGGTATACTCTGTATACAGTATACGATGTAAAATGTAGGGCACATAACTGCATATTAATCGAAAATGTACCCTTATGATTCTAGTAGCTCGTGGAGTCTATTTTTCGTGCAATTATTGGAATTTATGTTCCATTTACACATCCAAGGACGTTCGGAAACGAATTATTTCTTAGGCCTGCGAATTTGTTCATTATATAAAATATATTTTCCTTTTTATACCCTATCCTAAGGGTATATTAAGTTTGACACATAGTTTGTAACATAGAGAAATAATCGAGATAGACCCTTTAAAGTATATATATTCGTGATCAGCATCAATAGCGAAATCGATTGAGCGATGACCGTCCGTCCGTCCGTATGTCACCGCTTTTGGGCCTTAAATTTTGAGCTAGGACGATGAAATTTCATATCTGGGCTTCTGAGAAAAAGATACAGTACAAGTGTAAAAATTTTTGAAATCCGCCCACTGCCACGCCCACTTTTTCATAACTTCACTAAATTATATGAAACCGAAAAATTTTGTTAAGACCAAATATTTGGGTATTTAGATTCCCTACAATTCACCCATAGAACAGTTTTGGCCACGCCTACTTTTTGGGGGCGATATCATCAAACAACCTATTTTGATAAAATTTTACATGTAACATCCTCAAACGTTCGACATTATAGCTATATTTGAGTACAAAATGCAATTTGGCCACGCCCACTTTATAGAGAGGAGGATAGGATATCATACGATCCGTTTCAGACGGATTATAGCTTTTCTGTATGTTTTTACTTTCCGATAGTTTTTTATTAATGCTTTCAAAGTTAATGCCATCCACAAGATTTATTATAAGTCTTAATATCATTTTTTGCTTGTACATTATTAAATATTCAAAATATTTAAAATTCGAACTGTCATCGACAAAATTGTTTTCGAATCTGTTATATTCGACTTTTGTTTATAATATATAATTATGAACTCATTTTTGTCAATGCATGAATGCCACATTCATGCAGCCACATTTGCGTTCATAAATGTATTCTAAAAATATTTGTTGCATTGCATGGGCAACATTATTTACAATTATGAACTCACAATTTGTCTGCAAGTGGAGTCGTGTCGCTCCTGTCAAACAGCTGTCCATTTCTCGCCTTGAACTTTGTGGAGCCCTTCTGTTAAGTTGTCTGGTTCAACTGATTCGTATTTCTTTGGACGTAAAACCATGTTTGTCTTTTGTGATGCGTAAGACGTGTTTATATTAATGCTTCTAAGACTCAAGCTATCTTTTTCACACGTAAAAGAAAATCTTGCTTACGTCCAAGCAACTGCCTTCAACTCAGCGGTGTTCCAATTGAGTGGAAATCTACTGAAAAGCGTATCGAAATCTATTTAGATAAACATTTAACTTTCAAACTACACATACAAGATCAACGTTACGATTAAGTTTCTCTACCCATTCATTTGCAGGAGTTCAAAACTGAACAAATATAACAAAATATAGATTTTCAAGGTAATTTTCCGAGCGATTATGTTTATAGGTCTCCTGTCTGCGGTATATGCGGAATAAATTATTAAAAATGATCCTAAATTTTCCCTGGTTTTTCTTCACAGAGGAATTACATAACATAGCTGGCATCGAAATGGTTTGAACTAGAATTCAGAAAATTCATAGTAAATATATCTTATCTTGTTTGTCTTCCGACTACGACTTGATTTTAAACCCAGTTCTTCTTCAAATAGATTTTTTCAAATTGAAATTAAAAACATACAGAAAAGCTACAATCCGTCTGGAACGGATCGTCTGATACCCTATCCTCCTCTCTATAAAGTGGGCGTGGCCAAATTGCATTTTGTACTCAAATATAGCTATAATGTCGAACGTTTGAGGATGTTACATGTAAAATTTTATCAAAATAGGTTTTTTGATGATAACGCCCCCAAAAAGTAGGCGTGGCCAAAACTGTTCTATGGGTGAATTGTAGGGAATCTAAATACCCAAATATTTGGTCTTAACAAAATTTTTCGGTTTCATATAATTTAGTGAAGTTATGAAAAAGTGGGCGTGGCAGTGGGCGGATTTCAAAAATTTTTACACTTGTACTGTATCCTTTTCTCAGAAGCCCAGATATGAAATTTCATCGTCCTAGCTCAAAATTTAAGGCCCAAAAAGCGGTGACATACGGACGGACGGACGGACGGACGGTCATCGCTCAATCGATTTCGCTATTGATGCTGATCACGAATATATATACTTTATAGGGTCTATCTCGATTATTTCTCTATGTTACAAACTATGTGTCAAACTTAATATACCCTTAGGATAGGGTATAAACATACAGAAAATCTACAATCCGTCTGGAACGGATCGTATGATACCCTATCCTTCTTCCTATCTAGCTCCTATAAAGGGGGCGTGGCCGTATTGCATTTTCTTTACTGAACAACGATGATAACTTAGAACGTTTGAGGATGTTACATGTAAAATTTCATCAGAATCGGTTTTTGATGAAAACGCTCCCAAAAGTGGGGGTGGCGAAAACTGCTGTATGGGTGAATTGTAGGAAATCTGAATACCGAAATATTTGGTCTTAACAAATTTTTTCGGTTTCATATAATTTAGTGAAGTTATGAAAAAGTGGGCGATGCACAAGTCCACTGCCACGGACTTGTACCGCATCTCTTTCTCAAAAGCCAGATATTAAATTTCATTCTTCTAGCTCAAAATTTAAGGCCCAAAAAGTGGAGACGGACGGACGGACATGGCTAAATTGTCCTCGCTATTGATACTGATCACGAATATATTTATATACTTTATAGGGTCTATCTCGATTATTTCTCTATGTTACAAACTATGTATCAAACTTAGTATACCCTTAGGATGGAGTATAAACAGAAGTATTTATTTAGTAACTTTTCTCGTATAAGAAGAATATAAGGACCCAATGTTCATATCTACTTATACTATGAAAAACACACGAGCGAAGCCGGATGGGTCGGCTTGTATCGATATAATCGCTTTTTAAAAAAAAAACGAAGTATCTAGTTGAAAAAAACGAAACAGAAACGAATTTACATTGTAACACTGAATGCTACTTTATAACCTGATAGAAGCAAGGCTTTTCTTGCCTCCACCATCTTATTTTAAGAAAACTGAATTTCTCACGTTATAATCATTTAATTATAATAATTTAAAATACAAAGGCATTTTAATAATAATGTAATAGGTATGATCAATCATTTAATTTTTCTTTTCAATTCTCTGAACCCTATTAAATTTTATTCTTAAATTAATACATAGGTGAAATTTAATTCTCTTAATAATAATTGATTATCTCTCACAGAGTTATAATTACAGTGGTGAAAGTACATAATAATAATAAATAACTTAGAATCGTATTCTAAAACAAGATATGGTGTACAATATTCTTCTTTATGTTTCTTGGCTATGACGAGTGTTCAAATCCGAGTGTTGGTGTTGTTCGGCGAGATCATCCCTTACTATCAGGGTGGTACCGCGGAAACTTGCGGTGGCTTCCTCCAGCTTCCTCGTTCAAGAAATCTTTGACTTTCAGTTGGTGATGATTTGGATGATTAATGGTAATCTCCACCAGCTTTTTAGATAGCTGGACCTTGTGTTTTTTGAGTAGCATGATCACTAGGTTTCATTTTCAAGTTGTTCTTTTGCTACAGATTTGTCCTTGGTGATACGTTTAGTGGTAGTGCAATAGCTTGAGTATTGTATTCAGTTGTATTGAGGTATTGGCAAAGAGACAGCAGTTGGTACATTCATGGTGATCGGATGTAAAAATGTAGAACAACATCACCGGAGTGTTCATCGTTGCGCGACATCTGCCAAGATATTTCTTATTCTTGATTGCACATTCTCAACTTGCACAAAGAAATTTCTAGGGTAAAGAAAGCTGTACATAGTTTTGATAAATAATGTGAAAAAACTTACATATATACATACATGTGTCCGTTTATGCATGAGACCTTGATCTAACCGGAATCGAATGCTTTTATCACGTCGAGTAGGCGGACGAAGTTAACTGTTGGTTCTTAAGGTATCTCACAATATCTTTATGGAACGAAATTCTTAGAAATTCAAAAATAATTTCATCCTTTGATGCCAGTTGTGAGATACGAAGTATCATTTGCTTTTAATAGTAATAGGTGAAAATGAAGTCGAGATCTTAACACATAACAATATGTGGAGTATTTCGAATATATCTTGAAATACATTCAACCCATTCATAATACGCACGCCTCTTAAGAAGAAATTTAAAAATTCCTAATATTTTCATTAACATCACTTCAGCAATGAATCCAGTCTACTGTAAATTAAATACTTCAGTTTGCTGCAGCTTTAAAATATTATGGTTCTGCATCAAATGACAAATCCAGGTGGAACCTGATAAAAAAGATTTTTATTGTTAGTATTATGTATCTACGAACAGAAAATATAAACTTACCTCTATTGGTAATTTCGACAATAAATCCAGCTGTGAACTATAAGCTCATCTTTTGTAGAAAATACCAGTCAGTCAATTTCGATGGGAAACAAAGGACAATCTGCATGCTTCTGTAACTTGCGCAAAGTGTCCATTACGGAAATAACCACACATTAGTAGATAAGTTCCAAGTGGATTTCTTCCTTGACAATACATACATACATATGTCACTTTTATTGCTACTCATTCTCAAAAGCCTGCAGAGAGGATATTAACTTCTAATGGTACATCTCCAAGATCTAATGAGAATCAGATTTGCTAGTCGCATGGAGAAGGCCAAGGGTAATACTCATTCCAAAATTTGGACATAACTTCGCCAAAATCGTTAAGAACCATTAGTTTAACCTCATACATATAACTACCTTAAATTGACGTTAATCTGAACAGGAAAGTATGATACCCTATCACTTTGCATTAGCCGTATAATTTGCACCTTAAATGTAAATAGTTTTTGTTGGCTTTAGGTTGTGTGCCTGTCTGTATAAAGATACTGAAGCACTTAGACAAAAAGAGGTCCTTTGTGATACCATCAAATACAATCAAACCAACCACAGCTTCTTGTGAAGAGAAGGATGGTCATAACATGTAAGGACCCCAGTTCGTCATTGCCCCTTAATGGAGCAGTCTTCCTTGTGTTATGGCCGGTCAAATGCTTACGAGGTAAGAGTGGTCTCCTTCTTCTGAAATATAGCTCCACCTAAATAACTACATAAGTAAGTAAAAATATTGATTATTATTGCACCTATACCTATATACGTATAAGGCATCGTATGTAGAGATATATACCCTATAAGGTATATACATATATTCGTGATCAGTGTCAATAGCAAAATCAATTGAGCCATGTCCGTCCGTATGTCACCAATTTTTGGTTCTTGCATTTTGAGCTAGGAGGATAAAATTTTATATCTGGGCTTTTGAGAATACGATTTTTGAGAGAAGCAGTACAAGTGTACTGACAGGAGGCCAAAAAATCTAGACCGGATGCTATCGTCATTAAAGCGACGAATCCAGTTAGATACTACGCAAGGTGACGCTAAACTGTAAATACTGGGAAAGGTGGTATCAGGAGGGCATAGAAGGGAGATCCTTCTATTACAACTCAGAGAGACGGGAATTAAGACCACGAAGTTTAAAGGCGCCATTAGTGAAGCTTAAGCGGAGCAATCCATATAAGTTCACTTATGCATCTCACTATCCTCGAGGTCAAAGACATTGACGAGGTCACTATAATAGACATTGTAATCAAAGGGATCAAAGCCCAGTTTGGAATGAATATTTCACCGGCAGACATCTTGCCCATACGAAAGGCGTACGCAGAAACTCAAATAACAACGATTACTCTTCCCACTGAAGACGAATGGAAGTTGTTGTCGTCTGCCGCATGAGCCTGAACGGGCCGTATTTAAAAGTGTTTCAAATGCCAAGAGTTTGATCAGCTAGTCTGGCAATGCAAAAGCTGGGAAGACCACTCCAAACTATGTAGGAGATGTGGAGTAGAAGCCCACGTAGCGAAAAAACGCAATAAGGAACCATTCTACATGCTCAGCAAGAACGGCCATCCAAATGACGCAGCATGTAGCTGGCAGTAGCAAATGTCCATTCTTCCGGAGAGCTATCACAAGCAAGGGACCATGAAGATTCTACAGATAAATCTCAATAACTGCAAGATAGCTCAGGACATCCAAGATAGCATCACAGGACTAAAGGTCGGACGTTATCATGATCAGTGAACAATAATTGGATCTGTGATGAGGCAAAACAAGCCTCTATATGGATTCATTCCAAGAAGCAAACGACCAATCAAAAAGCTTCGTGTGAGCGAAAATAAATCGCATCCACTTTTATAGCTTATATGTCCGATCCAGCTTGACGACCAGTGAATACCAACTTATGCTGGACAATCTAACTACGGATGCGCTCCAGAGAGCCCCAGTGGATATTGAAGGTGATTTCAATACATGGGCAACAGAGTAGGGCAGCAGACTCACCAATAGTCTGCTTTCTATCAATATCACCCTTGCGACCAACATCAACATGCGAACCATAAAGTGAAGAGTCAGTAAGGAGTGATAGCTCCCAAAACGTACGGGTCTAAAATGGAAGGACAGAACCTTCGATAAGAATACATTCGAAAAAATGTTGAACGGCGATTTAACTTTAAATAGAACAGCGAAGGACCTCGCACATCGCCTTACAATCACCATCACCACCGCGTGGGATTCATCAATGCCTAGAAGGACAAATAGCAGGAAGGCGTTACCGTGTTACTGGTAAACCGAGGAAATAAGGACACTTCGGGCAAAATGGGTCGAGTTCATAAATGTAAAAATGCTGCATTCATGCAAATGTCGAGTTCATTATTGTAAAAGTACTGCATTAGCATTGCAGGAGTTCGGCAATAACTGTGTTCATAAAAGAAAATTTACAGTCAGCACGCTGTCTTTTCGGCATGTGTTTATACCCTATCCTAAGGGTATATTAAGTTTGACACATAGTTTGTAACATAGAGAAATAATCGAGATAGACCCTATAAAGTATATATATTCGTGATCAGCATCAATATCGAAATCGATTGAGCGATGACCGTCCGTCCGTTTGTCCGTCCGTATGTCACCGCTTTTTGGGCCTTAAATTTTGAGCTAGGACGATGAAATTTCATATCTGGGCTTCTGAGAAAAAGATACAGTACAAGTGTAAACATTTTTGAAATCCGCCCACTGCCACGCCCACTTTTTCATAACTTCACTAAATTATATGAAACCGAAAAATTTTGTTAAGACCAAATATTTGGGTATTTAGATTCCCTGCAATTCACCCATAGAACAGTTTTGGCCACGCCTACTTTTTGGGGGCGTTATCATCAAACAACCTATTTTAATATAATTTTACATGTAACATCCTCAAACGTTCGACATTATAGCTATATGAGTACAAAATGCAATTTGGCCACGCCCACTTTATAGAGAGGAGGATAGGGTATCATACGATCCGTTCCAGACGGATTGTAGCTTTTCTGTATGTTTTTATTTTGTTGCCGTGCTGCATGAGAATGGCAGGAGAGGAAATGTAAGAAAATTTTTCGTAAATTGTTTAACTTTTACTAAAATATATGTAAATACATATTTATTTTACATTTAAAACATGAAATAAATATACTTTTTTACATAGGACTGAACAAGAACAAAAAATCTGGTCTGATGCTTACACCAAATTATTAATATCCCTTCGACTTGGAATGGAATCCGAGTTCAATTGAAATCGGTGTTGTGGGGGAAACTCTTAACTGTCATCGACAAAATTGTTTTCACATTTGTCATATTTGACTTTTGTTTATAATATGCAATTATGAACTCAACCGAAGGAGAAAGACGGCTCCATGGCACAAATGAGTAGTGTAGAATAGTAAAAATAGACGTTTAACTCTGCCAACTGGTCGTTCATTAGGAGATCACTTGCCAGAATGGATCGATACACGAACTATTTTAACAACAGAAAATTGAGTTACAATGCAGATGAAAGTGTAAAATACATCTCACCGGTTCCACAAGAATCGGCCCTAGGGCCCAGCGTTTCCTGGCGGAGTAACGATAATTGGATTCGCCGATGACATTGTCGTCGTGACAGTAGATAAACAGATTCCTGGAGTTGAATCAGTTACAAACGAACCGATTTTCCGGATAAAAGATTAGCTAAGAGCCACCGGACTAGAACTAACCGACCATAAAATAGTAACTGTCCTCATAACCAGTCGTACAACTGTAGAGTTTGCCAACTTTCAGGTTTGCAACCAAACAATCAATTAAACTCCAATTTAACAACACAAGTACGAGTAGACTACTTCATTATAAAAGTTTCGCAAATGCAGAGAACTCTCTTGTTCATACTGCTTAACATCGGGGGACCTAGATACGCTAAAAGTATCCTACTCTCGAGAGTTATAATATCAGTTTTCTTATATGCCGCCCCAGTTTGGGCGCATGCATTAAGAACGAAAGAAACCAAAAGGAGATTGTCGTCAACATACAGACTCTGCGCTCTACGGACAATCAGAGTCTTTCGAACCATTGCAGATAAGGCTGCCTTTGTTATAGCTGGAATAATTCGCATCGACATCCTTGCAAATGTAATGTTGAGGGTTTATAACAGAAGAGCCTAGAGCCGACACGACGATAATACGATCGAGAGGTTCAAAATTTCATTTCATTTATTTATCCAAAAACATTTCTACAAATATTTTTCCGGCAAGCCTATCTGCAAAACATTAATTGTCAAAATAATTTTGGCAAAGTGAGCTTATTTGAAAATAAAGATTTAAGTAAACACTCAGTAATAATTGGAGTAACTATTTATATTCAAACAACAATTAATTCATTACCATTAAAAAAATAAATATAATATGTAATAGTTAGAAATAAAGAAAAACAAATTAAAAGCTACTTACTTTAAACAGGTACATATGGTTGACACTATGACAGTAAAAATTCTTTGATTTTAACCTTTATAGTTTTGGAATAGGAATTGATCTTAGTAATTGCGGAAGCTCATATAATATTTTTGGTACGCTATACCTTAGCTGCCTATTTCCATAGACTTTGGAAAACCTTGGTACTTGGGATATACTCTGAGTGCGTCTTCTTGTGTTAAAATGATCTATAGCTCTCTGGAACCGGATGTCTTCGTAGTATCTACTCGAACATTGTTGTTATCTTGAAAATATCACAGATCACTTGAAGCACCTGTCACCAGATATACATACATACATACATATTTCGCTGAGTTACTCCGTTTACTTTTCTCAGAACGGCGTTTTAAAGCCTTTACAATTTATACAGATGGGAATTAGATGTATTGCCCCACGCGAGTACTACATGCCTTAGTTTGGACTCAATTAACGCATAGTACACCTGTTTCAGGACCTCCGATGTTGAGTTATAAGTGAGATAAACCAGCGTGTAAAAACATTTTTAAGTTCCGAGCGAAGCTTACCGATATGCTTATCTCAGATAACATGGCTATCAATAATTTCACCCAGGTACTTACTTATAGCAATCAACAATCTCTACCTGTTCATCTAGCGGAGGTCCCGTGCAAATGCTTCTTTTTAATTGAATCCTTTGCTAAGCCGATTTGTGATGTGGTCCTCGAATATGCATCATTTTCGTCTTAGGTGAGCTTATGACTAAGCCATTGCCGTGACACTATTTCACTGCTTTGTCGAACTTCGCTTGCATAATGTTGGTGGCTTCTTCTTGATCTATCGTAGACGACTAAGGCCTTGGCGTCTGCAGATGCAAATTGAGTGCTGTTTTGAAACAAGCGAAGCAATTCATTAGTGAAAAGGATGCATAATATTGGACCTAACTTTGATCCTTGAGGGACACTGTACCTAACTTGAAGAAAAGGCAGTATTAGCAGCTTTGTGGCAGGCTCGTTGGGACAATACAAAGAACAGGTCATACAAACTAATACCGACAATTCCAGCCTGGATAAGTTGTAAGCATTAAGACTGCAAATACCATCTCACGTAGTTACTGTTTGGCCACGGCGTTGGTTACCGCAAGTACGAGTATCTTCAGCGATTTGTATACGACAGCCCATCATTTCGATTTCATGTAAAATAGTGAAGTTATGATAAAAGTGGGCAGTGGACGAATTTGAAAAGTTTGTACACTGCTTTTTCTTCTCAGAAGCCCAGATATGAAATTTCTACCACCTAGCTCAAACTTTATGGCCCAAAAGTGGTGACATACGGGCCGATTTAGCTCCATCGATTTCGCAATTGATACTGGTCACGAATATACATACATATGTATATACTTTATAGGGTCTTTCTCTATGTTACAAACTATGTACATACACATACATATGTTATAGTAAAGTAAGAAAAGTAATTTTTTGGTTCCAACTGTACGCCACCGCTGTACTTTGCTGACTGCGTACGAACCGGGCCACACTTCAAGTTGGTGAAGAGCTGGGAAGCTGAAACCAACTTCAAGTGAGGACCAGCATTATAATTTTCGGCAGCGATGAACACGGTGGCAAAAGCAATTACTAAAAGTATTTTAAAGCAAAACTGTCATTTTCTAAGAGTAAAATAAACATACAGAAAAGCTACAATCCGTCTGGAACGGATCGTATGATACCCTATCCTCCTCTCTATAAAGTGGGCGTGGCCAAATTGCATTTTGTACTCAAATATAGCTATAATGTCGAACGTTTGAGGATGTTACGTGTAAAATTTTATCAAAATCGGTTTTTTGATGAAAACGCCCCCAAAAAGTGGGCGTGACCAAAACTGTTCTATGGGTGAATTGTAGGGAATCTGTATACCTAAATATTTGGTCTTAACAAAATTTTTCGGCTTCATATAATTTAGTGAAGTTATAAAAAAGTAGGCGTGGCAGTGGGCGGATGTAAAAAAATTTTACACTTGTACTGTATCTTTTTCTTGGAAGCCCAGATATGAAATTTAAGCGTCCTAGTTAAAAATTTAAGGCCCAAAAATCGGTTTTGTGATGAAAACGCCCCCAAAAAGTGGGCGCGGCCAAAACTTTTGTATGGGTGGATTGTAGGGAATCTGAATGCCTAAATATTTGGTCTTAACAAAATTTTTCGGTTTCATATAATTTAGTGAAGTTATGAAAAAGTGGGCGTGGCAGTGGGCGGATTTCAAAAATTTTTACACTTGTACTGTATCTTTTTCTCAGAAGCCCAGATATGAAATTTCATCGTCCTAGCTCAAAATTTAAGGCCCAAAAAGCGGTGACATACGGACGGACGGACGGACGGACGGTCATCGCTCAATCGATTTCGCTATTGATGCTGATCACGAATATATATACTTTATAGGGTCTATCTCGATTATTTCTCTATGTTACAAACTATGTGTCAAACTTAATATACCCTTAGGATAGGGTATAAAAACTTACGATACTAAAACATCAGGTGTGGGGTCACACACAATAAAAAGTAAAAATCTTGTGTGGACGACCCGCGATTCCAGAGATATACCTGGATTTTGGAAACACGTGAGATGAGCAGCAAGTTAACAAAGGAGCAACTACTGGAAGCACTTTCTGGTGCAAAAATCGAAGTCCCACCATCGGCAACGGTAGCGCAGCTGCGATCCCTTTACGAACAGGAGTTCTATCCGCCAAGGGAAGACACAACCTCTGAAGACTCGTTCCCCGTGAGTTCCGTTACACTTTATTCCATTGCAGCCACCACCGCCAGCACCATTCCGACTTCAGCAACTTCCGAAACCCCTCCGATACCGGCAGTCCGGTTAGTTTTATCAGCCGGTCGATGCTGACCGAAGCAACCCAAGTCGGTAATTTGTCCTACTCTAATTACAAGGGGTTAGGAAACGTCAACCTCTATACATACGGTACTAAATTTTGTTTTCTAAAACTTGCGAAACAAATACGTACAGTGGCTCACGAAAATATTGGGACGGAGACGTCTAGATACTTGTTTCCGGATAATTTTCCAAAGTAATGAAACGATTTAAAATTTAAACTCTTACAATCATTATTTACCTTCTTTTTTATGTAAAACTTCAGAAAAATGAGAATATATTCGAACACTGTAAAAATCACACTAAGGAAATGTAATTCAGGCATTAAAATTGCGTCACGAAAGTATTGGGACATTCCGTAAAAGGATTGTCAAAACCTAACGGTACTAACATGTCTGTACGGTGGTAGCACAGAATGCGTTGAGATCATCCCTTCAATATGTACGATCAGTAAATTCGTGTATTTTACTGTGTAAATATCTCTTTGACTCTATTGTTTAACTGCATATTTGTGAAAATGGGTCGTAAAGGAAGTGAATTAAAAAGTGAAGAGAAAAAAAATTCTTTTAAATTTATACAACGAAGGAAAATCATTTGTTGAGATCGGAAAAGTGGTTAACCGCAAAAAACAAACAATTTTTAATGTTATAAAGAAGCACAAGAAACACCATACTTTGAGTAACATTAAACGATCAGATCGGCCTTCCAAATTAAATCAACGAGAAAAGCGCGAGGTTATAAAAGCAGTGAAGATAGACCCAAAACTGAGTGCACCAGAGATTGCAGCAGCAATAAATGCAAGAATTGAAAAGAATTGCAGTGCCGAATGCATAAGAAGGGTATTGAGAAGTGCTGGACTATATGGACGCGTAATGAGGAAACAACCACTTATTAGTGAGTGGGTAAGAAAGCGTTTGCCAAAAAGTATCTAAACCACACTGATAGCTTTTGGGAGAATGTCATCTTCAGTGATGAAAGCAAATTTAACCTTTTTGGCTCAGATGGGAGAAATTATGTATGGAGAAAGTCAAACACCGAATTCGATCCTAGGAACACCAAACCAACTGTCAAACATGGTGGAGGTTCCGTTATGGTTTGGGGATGTATGGGAAGTGCAGGAGTTGGAAAACTAGTCTTTATAGATGGAAAAATGGACCAGTGGAAGTACATAGACATTTTGAAATCCAATCTAAAAGAAAGTGCTTCAAAATTGGGAAACAGGGACACCTACTTTCATCAATAGCGTATGTCACCGCTTTTTGGGCCTTAAATTTTGAGCTAGGACGATGAAATTTCATATCTGGGCTTCTGAGAAAAAGATACAGTACAAGTGTAAAAATTTTTGAAATCCGCCCACTGCCACGCCCACTTTTTCATAACTTCACTAAATTATATGAAACCGAAAAATTTTGTTAAGACCAAATATTTAGGCATTCAGATTCCCTACAATCCACCCATACAAAAGTTTTGGCCACGCCCACTTTTTGGGGGCGTTTTCATCACAAAACCGATTTTTGGGCCTTAAATTTTTAACTAGGACGCTTAAATTTCATATCTGGGCTTCCAAGAAAAAGATACAGTACAAGTGTAAAATTTTTTTATATCCGCTCACTGCCACACCTACTTTTTTATAACTTCACTAAATTATATGAAACCGAAAAATTTTGTTAAGACCAAATATTTAGGTATACAGATTCCCTACAATTCACCCATAGAACAGTTTTGGTCACGCCCACTTTTTGGGGGCGTTTTCATCAAAAAACCGATTTTGATAAAATTTTACACGTAACATCCTCAAACGTTCGACATTATAGCTATATTTGAGTACAAAATGCAATTTGGCCACGCCCACTTTATAGAGAGGAGGATAGGGTATCATACGATCCGTTCCAGACGGATTGTAGCTTTTCTGTATGTTTATACCCTATCCTAAGGGTATATTAAGTTTGACACATAGTTTGTAACATAGAGAAATAATCGAGATAGACCCTATAAAGTATATATATTCGTGATCAGCATCAATAGCGAAATCGATTGAGCGATGACCGTCCGTCCGTCCGTCCGTCCGTCCGTCCGTCCGTCCGTCCGTCCGTCCGTCCGTATGTGACCGCTTTTTGGGCCTTAAATTTTGAGCTAGGACGATGAAATTTCATATCTGGGCTTCTGAGAAAAAGATACAGTACAAGTGTAAAATTTTTTTAAATCCGCCCACTGCCACGCCCACTTTTTCATAACTTCACTAAATTATATGAAACCGAAAAATTTTGTTAAGACCAAATATTTAGGCATTCAGATTCCCTACAATCCACCCATACAAAAGTTTTGGCCACGCCCACTTTTTGGGGGCGTTTTCATCACAAAACCGATTTTTGAGCCTTAAATTTTTAACTAGGACGCTGAAATTTCATATCTGGGCTTCCAAGAAAAAGATACAGTACAAGTGTAAAATTTTTTTACATCCGCCCACTGCCACGCCTACTTTTTTTATAACTTCACTAAATTATATGAAACCGAAAAATTTTGCTAAGACCAAATATTTAGCCATTCAGATTCCCTACAATCCACCCATACGAAAGTTTTGGCCACGCCCACTTTTTGAGGGCGTTATCATCAAAAAACCGATTTTGATTAAATTTTACATGTAACATCCTCAAACGTTCGACATTATAGCTATATTTGAGTACAATATGCAAATGGGCCATGCCCACTTTATAGAGAGGAGGATAGGGTATCATACGATCCGTTCCAGACGGATTGTAGCTTTTCTGTATGTTTTTATATAAAGTAGATAAATAAAGAATATGTGAATTTTAAACTTAAAACTTATAAGTATTTTTCTAGTAATGCTAACAACTGCTTTTCGGATCTCTCCGTCCCAATAGTTTCGTGAGCCACTGTAAAGTTCCGTTTATGATTATTCCAGATGACGTTACACCTATGCCGTTACTAGTTGGACGCAACGTCTTATCAATTTTCAATATAACGTTACAAATTAATTTCACTCCTTCCGAGAAAACCTATACCTTGAATATTAATAAAGAAAAATATGAAGAATTAATATCAAATCGGTTGTACTGGTGCACTTATTTACCATCTCGAGAATATAACAAAACAACAGTGGTAGTAAAGCAAAATAACCTAAGTGATGATGAGCTCTGTGGGGGCGGTTTACTCTCGAATGATAACGCGTTAATTAAAGGAATAAATTAGTTACGTAGTGATGGTTCTGTTCTTCCGACTTCAGTTGTAGATAGTAGTGTATGTGAAATGTTCGCAATAGAGCCTGAACAGTTTGATGATGTTAGGATCGGACCGGTGTTGGATCGGGTAACTAGGGATAGGGTGTATAAAGTGATAGACGACAGTTATACAAATTTTGATAAAACGAAAATTGAGCCGTTAGAATTCGAAATGCAGATCCGACTTACTAATGATGCCCCATTTTTCTGTCCACCCAGACGACTATCTTTTGCCGAAAAGCAGGAAGTGGATAAAATTGTGAAATACCTACTAGATCGTCGAATCATAAAACACAGTGAATTCCTCTTAGCGTCGCCCATTGTTTTAACTAAGAAAAAATCGGGTGAAATACGCATGTGTGTAGACTATCGGACACTAAATAAAAATACCATTCGCGATAACTACCCACTTCCGCTAATAGAGGACTGCTTGGAGTACCTTGGGGGCAAAAAGATATTCACGTTGCTCGACCTCAAGAGTGGTTTTCACCACGTCAAAGTGTCGCCTGGTTCCACGCATCTTACCTCATTTGTCACCCCCAATGGGCAGTATTTGAGGATGCCTTTCGGACTTAAGAATGCACCCAGTGTATTTCAGCGTTTTATATCTCGCATCTTCCGAAAATTTGCTGAATCTAAGGATATTGTCATATATATGGATGACATAGTCATCGCTAGTGATAACTTGCCTGACCATCTCCGACTACTTAGTGAAGTTCTACAGTGCCTTTCGAGGAACGGGCTTGAACTGAAGTTGTCCAAGCGTCGTTTTGTATACCCCCGGATCGAATACTTAGGATATAGGGTGACTGAACAAGGAATTCAACCCAGTTCACATCTGAAGGCTACCAGGCAATATCCTATCCCCAAGAATGTTCTTAGGCCTTAGCTCATACTTCCGCAGGTTTGTGAATTCGTTCTCAAGGATAGATCGACCCTTATATGACTTACTCAAAAAAGACAAACCTTTCATTTTCTCTGCCGAGTGTGAGGATTCCTTCCGTCAACTGAAGAGTTGCCTTACTTCTTCGTCGGTACTAGCGATCTACGACCCAACCCGGGAAACGCAACTTCATTGTGATGCGAGTTCACTAGGCTACGGTGCAGTTCTCCTTCAGCGACAAGACGATGATCGATTCCATCCAGTGGCATACTTCTCTAAGAGTACAACCGGTCAGGAATCCAAGTATCACAGTTGTGAACTGGAGACATTATCCATCATATCCGCGTTGCGGCGTTTCAGGGTGTACATAGAGGGGATTCCATTTACCATAGTTACTGACTGCAGTCCGCTCACGCTGACGCTAAATAAGAAAAATGTAAATCCTCGAATAGCACGGTGTACACTCGACCTCGAGAATTACAATTATAAAGTAAAACACCGGAGTGGAGCGAACATGGTGCATACTGACGCATTGAGTAGGTGTTACATGGTGTCTGTGATAAACGCCGAAGATATTGACTTCCAGCTTAGAGCTTCCCAAGGTCTGGACGCGACTATCTCCACATTGAGAGAAAGATTAGGCATGGAAGATTCCAGCTCATACGTTTTCCAAGACGGCATCGTCTTCAGGAAGACCCGTACCGGTAGACTCAGTCAGTACGTTCCTTCAAAAATGGAGACTAATGTTATTCGGCATGTCCATGAGAAGATTGGACATTTAGGGGTAACGAAGACATATGACCAAATCCGTATGCATTACTGGTTCACGAACATGCAAGAAAAGGTAGTCAAGTTCATCGAGAATTGTATTCGTTGCATTATGTATTCCTCGACCGTTCGTTCGCGGGAGGGTAGCCTCTTCAGTATACCCAAAGAACCGCTTCCGTTCCACACCATCCATCTGGATCACTTCGGACCCCTTCCGTCAATAGAATCCAAGAGGAAACATATACTTCTATGTTATTCGGCATGTCCATGAGAAGATTGGACATTTAGGGGTAACGAAGACATATGACCAAATCCGTATGCATTACTGGTTCACGAACATGCAAGAAAAGGTAGTCAAGTTCATCGAGAATTGTATTCGTTGCATTATGTATTCCTCGACCGTTCGTTCGCGGGAGGGTAGCCTCTTCAGTATACCCAAAGAACCGCTTCCGTTCCACACCATCCATCTGGATCACTTCGGACCCCTTCCGTCAATAGAATCCAAGAGGAAACATATACTTCTGGTGGTTGATGCCTTTACTAAGTTTGTGAAACTATACCCCGTCATCTCGACAAGTACCAAGGAAGTGTGTGCTTCACTAGATAAGTACTTCGAGTATAATTACAGACCGCGGCTCGTGCTTCACCTCACTTGAGTTCAGCTCATTTTTAATGGACTTAAATATCACACATGTTAAGACTGCCGTTCATTCCCCTCAGGCCAACGGGCAGGTAGAAAGGGTTAATCGGGTATTGACGCCCATGCTAGTGAAATTAAGCGAACCGCTTCAACATGGCGATTGGGTGCGCACACTCCGTCAGGTTGAGTACTCCTTGAATAATACAATACACAGGTCCACACGTACTACACCTAGTAAACTCACCGAGTTCCTGGAAGAAAAGGGTTTAGGTACTCCCGAAAGGGATCTAGTAGAGATAAGGGAGAATGCGTCTCGGGAAATGCACAGAGTTCAGGAGTACAACCAAAAGTATTTCGAAGGACATAACCACCCTGCGCGTACTTATGTGGAAGAAGATTGCGTTGTAATACGGAACGTCGATACGACAGTCGGTTCGAATAAAAAACTTATCCCCAGATTCAAGGGGCCCTACGTCGTCCACAGAGTTCTTCCCCACGATAGGTATATAGTTCGCGACATAGAAAACTTCCAAATTACGCAGCTACCGTATGATGGTATTATAGAAGCCCGAAATATGCGCTTATGGAAAGAAAAAGAAACCTGTTGTCTTGGACGACACTTACCATCGTAGAGTTAAGTTAAGTTAGTCATTAGTTACTGTAGTGATCGAGGTCGATCAAAGTGTCAGATTGGCAGAGAGATAGTAAAGTAAGAAAAGTAATTTTTTGGTTCCAACTGTACGCCACCGCTGTACGATGCTGACTGCGTACGAAGCGGGCCTCACTTCAAGTTGGTGAAGAGCTGGGAAGCTGAAACCATTGTAATTTTCGGCAGCGACGAACACGGTGGCAAAAGCAATTACTAAAAGTATTTTAAAGCAAAACTGTCATTTTTTTAAAAACTTACGATACTAAAATGTCAAACTTAATGTTAGTTTAGGATAGGGTATAAATATAAGTATTCTGCTCTCGGTAGTAGCTACCTACATGCCATAATAAGTCCTTCATATTGATTGTATTATAATGCTGTCCTTGTGCAGTATAACGGCGATATCCACGGGGATATTGCTTGTGGGCATATCCTCTTTGCAACAGTAAGGTCCTTCGTTGGATGTTCTTACTGAACGACGTATTTGAAGGGACCTAGTACAGTACCACCTCAATAATGTGAATTATCCAAAAATGTCATCAAAAAAAGTTTGCATTACATACTCTAAAATGTGAACTCAAAACTAATTCTTGGTACTCGTATATGTGAACTTTTCTTTTTTTTACAAGAAAAAATCACCCTGATTTGATTTAACTATGCGTCCAGTTTAAGAAATTCGTTATTTGTGCATTTGCTTTCTTCTATGTTCAGAAGTTGCTACAATCAAAAATTACAATAAAAGAAAAGTCTGGGTACAGTGCGGTATCTCTAAATGCAGTTGAAAAACTGAAAAAAGCTTTAGGATTTCTATGGGAATCCCGAATCTAGCAATGAAAAATGCCTCAAATGAAATGCACACTTACAGCGCTGGCAATCTAATTAGCACACCCTTAGGGAAATTCATATACATAAGTTCATTTTTCTATAGCACCGCGTACTAGTAAATTAAAGTTTCACAAGGTCTTAAAATACTGCTTCATTGTAAAAAAATTATAATTTGGTTTATCGTTTGGGTGTCTGTTTTGTTGTGGCATTTTAACTAGGACACCGTAAGGTTCCAGAAAATTTCAACTAAAAATAATGTATCACTTGATTCAAATTTAATTTTTTTTAATTCATTTTTTCAAAAAATGCTGAACGCCATAAAACATTTTCAGGAGCTTGGTATATTTGAGAATCCGAAACGATCCAGCCTAAAAACAACATCGAAACGAGAGAACAGTCTGATAGTCCGGCGTTCTCTAAGGGACCCTTTTGCTACTTCAGTGGAAATAAGAGCTCGAATGGAAGCAATTATCGTGTAACGGTATCATCTAGAACAATAACAGCTCGAATACTTGAGAAAAATCTTCGGGAATGTCAAAGTTTGAAGAAGCCAATGATTTCACAGGTTAATCAAAGAATACGCATAAATTTCCCCAACACCAAATCAGCCATTTTGGAATTCTGTCCTCTGAAGGAATCCAAATCTTAATCTGCTAGGACCCGATGGAAGAACCTACGTACAACGTCCACCTAACAAGGTGTTGGACCCAAAGTACACCAGAAAGAGAATAAAGTTTGAAGTTTTTCAATGCACTTTGTGAAAAAATCGGAAAATTTCGCTGGGTGTGCTAATTAGCACAAATGGGAACAAAAAAAAATTGACGATGCAATAATTTCTCACTATTGTTTTATTAGACTAAGCCCCAGAAACTAAATTGGGTGCTGACCTGCAGATATATTAACAGCAATTGCAGGTAATACATCAGTTGCAATTGATAAACAGTCTCAAAAGCCATAAAATTCAACAAATTTGTTCGTATCGAGTAATGAAAATGTGAACTGCCCATTTTTTTATTAGTTCACATTATCGAGGTAGTACTGTATTCTATATATACATATGTACTTATCTTCCATCTAAAATAAATATTATTTTATTTACGAAAAACTCTTCTCAAACACCGTAAAAAAAAGAAAGAACTATTTTGTTTTTCTTGCCTTCATTTTACCATTAAAAATAATTGTTTTTATACATTTTCTCTTCTTAAATATCTTTAATAGCTGTATATATATATGTATATGTATGTATACATACATAGAAATATGCATATACATATATGAATATATACTTCTTGATATATATATATATGAATATACAAACATTATATGTATATTATATATATATACATAGTATATGTATATATTTGTTTTATTTATATAAATCCACGTATAAAAAATTATTATTACCCATGTTACATTGGCTAACATTTGCTTAAATCCCTAAAACATGTTTGCGCTTTTATTTTATAAATTTGTTTAACTTAAACGTTTAATGCACTCTCTTTTTACTTACATTTTTACAACAGAGACGTGCAAAAGATATCTATATGTAGTTGAAATTACGCCCTTTTTTATACAGAAACAGAACAACATAACAAAGTAAATCAAGAACGTATTTTAAATTTATGGACTAGTAATACTCTGTTTAGAAAATTATATATAAAAGTAATACGTGGAAAGGTAATAGTCATTGTTATCTACAGAAAAATGTTTTGCAATTTACACACTGCCATTGACAACACAAGCGCTAGCTGCACTATAAAACAATGCGATTGAGAATCGAACTTTCCCATTGCAATAGATCCAAAAACAGGAAAATGTATCTCTTCCGGTTCACTTAGTTCCTCTTCTTCGTCATCCACGCTGTTGGACATTGTTCGATATCGCATGGTGAAATTGACTTTGAATACAGCTTCGGCAACACCAGACGGTGAAGATACAATGAAGTAAAATGTTCTGGGAACCCTCTCATGCATGCTCACGTATGTGAGGCGAGCTTCCTTGCAGTAGGGCGTTGGTAGATCCTGCAAAAATACATTTTTGTACAGCAATTGTTACAAATTTTAATTTAAAGTAGGTACTATGTAAGAATTTTTCTTTACCAACAATATGTGCATATGTACATAGATATACAGTACAATGTAATAATAACAAAAAAAATAAAATAATAATTAAATCGGTTTGTTAACTCCTAGTTATCTTAAACTGATTAGTCGCGGATTCTCATTAGTACATTATATCGTTAATTGAAAACCCGATTTGATTGAAGATACAAAGTTATCATTGTTACTTAATCAAAAATCCAGTGCGCAACGACCACTTTAGAACAGATTAGAACAGATGCAAAAAAGAGTTACGGGGTGTTACGATTGTAACTTTTCTGAGAGTTAGGGGTTGTTACGATTGTAACTTTTCTGGTGGTCTATTTTTTGGTTCTTATCATCGATGGATTATGTGGATACACAAATCTACGGAAATGTTAACATCCGAAAAAATGTAGACATTTTTAGAAGTAGCAACAGAGTGGCAACATCCGAAAGTACCAAAATCCGGAGTTTGGTAAAAATTTTTAACTTTTTTAGGTATGTTTTTTGATGCGATGTTTATTTTAAAAAGTTCAAGGAACTTTTTGCAAATATCTGTCGCCTTGATTCAAGTCAGGGAAATAAATAAATTTTTTAATTATCATTTTTATTAAAAAAATATTGAATTAAAAAACATACAGAAAGAATAAACGAATAAAATTCACAGTCTAATGAATTGTAGCATTATTGCCCGTATTACACATAGCAGTATAAATATCTGAACTTTAGTTGACATTGACACATATAATATGTATGTATGTATGTACATATGTATACTTACAGTAACTCCATAAGCAAGAACAGTGCTACCGTATTGATTACCGGGGGTAAAAACCCGATCGCCATGCAACCATCGTGCAGCATGTGCTGGTGGATTTGCGCAGAACTCAACAGATAGATGAAGAGGTGATCCTGGGTATGCGACCGGTGTTGCATTTCGAGCCGTTACCGTTGGTATACCTGAAGATATAAATAAAAAAAAATTATATGGAATTGTAAATAAAGAACACAGTGTATACATATGTATGTATATCCATATGTACCTTTATTAAATAACTAAATACATATTGTAATTCTACATAATCGTGAGAACAACATTTAAACACCGGTCTTACTATTACTAGTGCTTTGCATAAGAGAAAGAGCTGGGCCTACGTGATTGAGCCATAGGTTATCGATGATGATGAGCAAAATGGAATAAGTAACCGTGGATACCATTTGGTATCGTGCCATAATAACATTATAATTGCCTACGAACCAGCTTTAGGAAATACTAGACAAAACCGTCCAACAAATTGGTGGAAAAAAAACAGTTCAATTCTTTTAACTACACTAGAAAGAGAAAACTCAGCGCTAAAGCCATTCACTTACATTTCAGAAACGAAACCAAATTTGAAATAGTTCAGATTACTATATTGGCTTCTGAAAAGGGCTTAAAACTTTCAGAAACATAAAAATATTTACTTACATTATTAAAGACTGCGAAATAAACTCCTTTGAACAGTTTGAGTTTGAGTTTAAATGGAATAGACGTTTGTTTAAGCGCGATGTAATTGTTCATGCTTTTGATGACATTTCAAAACATTTTAATACATTGTGCCACACTATACGATAACTATAACTATTTGTGAA
Source organism: Xylota sylvarum (assembly GCA_905220385.1). Lineage (NCBI taxonomy): Eukaryota > Metazoa > Arthropoda > Insecta > Diptera > Syrphidae > Xylota > Xylota sylvarum. The sequence continues at coordinate 23,798,649 of LR999960.1, forward strand.
TGCAAGTGCAGAATTTTAAACTCTAACAATAGTATTTTGTTAAATAAAAGCTAATTAAAAAAAAAAAAAAATCGCAAAGTATACAAACATACATAAATACATATGTATATATAAAATTCACATAGCTGAACCTATAATCTGCTCATAACAATTGTCACTCAACATAACACCAAAATGTCCCATCCGCACAATACCAGGCTAAATAGACCATTGAAAAGTACACCTATGTCATCACCCACACATCTGCAGTCACCCTCTACCGGATTAATGACGTCAGATAAAACCATCCTTCTGCTGACCAAGAAGATCGAGGATAAGGGTGAGTCAATTATGAATAGGCTTACTACAATGGAAACAAATCTCTCAGCAAGAATTACCAGCATTGAAAACCACATAACAGAGAGGTTTGAGCAAGTCGATAGAGAGCTTAATGCTTTGAAGGGTCGTATTTCGGCACTTGAAGATTGTTCAGGCAGAGTCAACTGTTTGTTATTGGAAGTTGACACGCTAAAAACACAACTCCAACAAAAACAAGACCTGCACCGCCTACCTGAACAGAGTAGTATGTGCAACGAAATCAAAGAACTAAAAACACAACTTGAAGCACTTCAGCACAAAAACTTTGAAACGGATGCAATTCTTGTTGGGATCCCTTTCCTGCCAGACGAGAATCTTAAAAATGCGTTTAACCACTTATGTCACACGATTGGATTCCAGCCACCGGCACTAAGCAGGATTTTCCGTGTCAAACCGAACCACGACTCCATCATAGTTATAAAGTTTTGTTCGCCGCACAATAAATACGAAACCATCGAAAATGTCGCGATTTTTTGCAAAACACAATCACGACAAATTAAACTTAAAGATACTGGTTTTGATTCGAATGAAGCAATTTACATCCACGAAAGCCTAACGAATAACAACCGCATCATTTTGCGACATGCTATTCGACATAAACGTCAACGTGGGCTTGTTTCTGTTTTCACAGTTCGTGGCAATGTGTTTGTAAAAACTAATATAAATGCAGCTGTCAACGTGGACAGCTTGGAAAAGCTGAGTGAAATTACCCAGCCACTTAAACATCAACAACCTGCGGATAACAACTCACCAAATGAAATCGATGATCATCCACCTGACGTCTCCTCAGCCATACAACAGCGAACATCAAGCTGTTAGACTTTCTATTTTCTTTGCCATACATTCTATTTAAACCCTATCCTAAGGGTATATTAAGTTTGATACATAGTTTGTAACATAGAGAAATAATCGAGATAGACCCTATAAAGTATATATATTCGTGATCAGCATCAATAGCGAAATCGATTGAGCGATGACCGTCCGTCCGTCCGTCCGTATGTCCGTATGTCACCGCTTTTTGGGCCTTAAATTTTGAGCTAGGACGATGAAATTTCATATCTGGGCTTCTGACGAAAAGATACAGTAGAAATGTGTATATTTTTTTAAATCCGCCCACTGCCACGCCCACTTTTTGATAACTTCACTAAATTATATGAAACCGAAAAATTTTGTTAAGACCAAATATTTGGGTATTTAGAATTTTAAATTTGTATCTCGATCTTTATTTACATATGCTTTCCCTTTCTTTCCATTTTTGTTTTCTTTAATTTACTCTCTGTATTAAATGTTTCTCTAAACTAATTAAATAAACATACAGAAAAGCTACAATCCGTCTGGAACGGATCGTATGATACCCTATTCTCCTCTCTATAAAGTGGGCGTGGCCAAATTGCATTTTGTACTCAAATATAGCTATAATGTCGAACGTTTGAGGATGTTACATGTAAAATTTTATTAAAATAGGTTTTTTGATGATAACGCCCCCAAAAAGTGGGCGTGGCCAAAACTGTTCTACGGCTGAATTGTAGGGAATCTAAATACCCAAATATTTGGTCTTAACAAAATTTTTCGGTTTCATATAATTTAGTGAAGTTATAAAAAAGTAGGCGTGGCAGTGGGCGGATGTAAAAAATTTTTACACTTGAACTGTATCTTTTTCTTGGAAGCCCAGATATGAAATTTCAGCGTCCTAGATAAAAATTTAAGGCCCAAAAATCGGTTTTGTGATGCAAAACTTTTGTATGGGTGGATTGTAGGGAATCTGAATGCCTAAATATTTGGTCTTAACAAAATTTTTCGGTTTCATATAATTTAGTGAAGTTATGAAAAAGTGGGCGTGGCAGTGGGCGGATTTCAAAAATATTTATACTTGTACTGTATCTTTTTCTCAGAAGCCCAGATATGAAATTTCATCGTCCTAGCTCAAAATTTAAGGCCCAAAAAGCGGTGACATACGGACATACGGACGGACGGTCATCGCTCAATCGATTTCGCTATTGATGCTGATCACGAATATATGTACTTTATAGGGTCTATCTCGATTATTTCTCTATGTTACAAACTATGTGTCAAACTTAATATACCCTTAGGATAGGGTATAAAAACTGTAACTTTTATGCTTAAAGACTTTAAGTCTATTGTAAAAGGTATTTTAAAAATCAATAAATGAAATGAAATGAAATGAACTATGTATTATAATAAACATACAGAAAAGCTACAATCCATCTGGAACGGATCGTATGATACCCTATCCTCCTCTCTATAAAGTGGGCGTGGCCAAATTGCATTTTGTATTCAAATATAGCTATAATGTCGAGCGTTTGAGGATGTTACATGTAAAATTTTATCAAAATAGGTTTTTTGATGATAACGCCCCCAAAAAGTGGGCGTGGCCAAAACTGTTCTATGGGTGAATTGTAGGGAATCTAAATACCCAAATATTTGGTCTTAACAAAATTCTTCGGTTTCATATAATTTAGTGAAGTTATAAAAAAGTAGGCGTGGCAGTGGGCGGATGTAAAAAAATTTTACACTTGTACTGTATCTTTTTCTCAGAAGCCCAGATATGAAATTTCAGAGTCCTAGTTAAAAATTTAAGGCCCAAAAATCGGTTTTGTGATGAAAACGCCCCCAAAAAGTGGGCGTGGCCAAAACTTTTGTATGGGTGGATTGTAGGGAATCTGAATGCCTAGATATTTGGTCTTAACAAAATTTTTCGGTTTCATATAATTTAGTGAAGTTATGAAAAAGTGGGCGTGGCAGTGGGCGGATTTCAAAAATTTTTACACTTGTACTGTATCTTTTTCTCAGAAGCCCAGATATGAAATTTCATCGTCCTAGCTCAAAATTTAAGGCCCAAAAAGCGGTGACATACGGACGGACGGACGGTCATCGCTCAATCGATTTCGCTATTGATGCTGATCACGAATATATATACTTTATAGGGTCTATCTCGATTATTTCTCTATGTTACAAACTATGTGTCAAACTTAATATACCCTTAGGATAGGGTATAAAAACGACCTGCGAATTTTAACAGGATGCTGCCACAAGTAGACGACTAAATAGACACAGACTGGTCCATCTCACAGGAAGATAAATCAACTATATGTATTTATATGTAAGTATGTAACCATATATATGTATATATGTACGTACATGTAATAAAAAATAAAAACATGCAGAAAATCTATAATCGGTCTGGAACGGATCATATAGAATACTTTCGTACAACACATCAGATTTATGAAATAAGTCTTTATGCCAAGTTTTTTATAATCTTACTAGCTGACCCGGTGAACTTTGATTAAATTATTAATGTCTCTTCCGAAAGTCGAGCCTCTCTATTGAAAGAATGAAACTCTTGGAATTAAATTGAATTCAATACATTTTATTTACACGGAAAATTGATTTCACTCATTTCAGGTCACTGCAACGCTTTGTGATAAACAACGTTGCTTGTTTTGTTGTCCAGTGCGTAAACAAACAATGCAGACAACTTTCCGACACGTGCGAAAAGCAAGGAAATTCGAAATTAAGGCCACATACTTGCAACGATTGGCATTGCGATTTGTTGACTGTCATAGCGAATGCCAGTCGAACGAGAAACTGAATGTGCAGATACCTACTGCTCAGCTTTCAATCGTGACTTTTGAGGGCGTAACGCCATCTGTTGGCGATCTTGAGGGACAAAATTAGCCGATTGTCAATTCCGCAGTGTTTGTCATTCCTTAGAATCAATATTCACCCCTATCGTGGAACCCGACGGATCTGAGATTCACTTCACCCATTCGATTCACATGAATCTCTCACAGCTATAGTGGAACCCGTCGGATATGCTGTCTTACCGACGAGTATTGTTGATTAGGAAGTGCTCGTTTGACAGCTTGTTTGAAAAGCATTTGTGGTTAATGATAACTGTTCTGATAATTTAAGAATTAAATTTTTGGTGACGGGAAGAAGGAATAAATAAATAAATAGTACTGAATAAATAGATAAAGCAAAATTACTTCTTTCTTCTCTTCATGAAATGAAAATGAAGACACCTTCACTTCCCTAAATCCACATTTCACTTAAAGATCGTAGCGAGTTAAAAATGTCCGCGGACTTCTGGCTTTCTAAAGGAATTTTCTCTTCAAGCAGTTTGAATCTATGTATAATCTAAAGGATTTTCGTCTTTGATATGAGACTTGTTAGTGGTGTGTTTTTGTTGAGTGATAGATGAAGTGCAACTTTGCAACAACTGGGAAATAGCGTATCCAAAATCTGTTAAACGCACTCCTCACTGGATGATTTCCTTTCGGCAGTGGAAATACATATGCTTTGAGGATCCACCTGTAGGATTTCCAAACCTGTGAGCTGCTTAATATTAGCGTTCTAGTGTGTCGTGAGAGAAATTAGTTTTTAATTGATCATTTATTTAGACCAATAAATCTTACTATAACTACAAAAAAACATACAGAAAAGCTACAATCCGTCTGGAACGGATCGTATGATACCCTATCCTCCTCTCTATAAAGTGGGCGTGTCCAAATTGCATTTTGTACTCAAATATAGCTATAATGTCGAACGTTTGAGGATGCTACATGTAAAATTTTATCAAAATAGGTTTTTTGATGATAACGCCCCCAACAAGTTGGCGTGGCCAAAACTGTTCTACGGCTGAATTGTAGGGAATCTAAATACCCAAATATTTGGTCTTAACAAAATTTTTCGGTTTCATATAATTTAGTGAAGTTATAAAAAAGTAGGCGTGGCAGTGGGTGGATGTAAAAAAAATTTACACTTGTACTGTATCTTTTTCTTGGAAGCCCAGATATGAAATTTCAGCGTCCTAGATAAAAATTTAAGGCCCAAAAATCGGTTTTGTGATGAAAACGCCCCCAAAAAGTGGGCGTGGGCAAAACTTTTGTATGGGTGGATTGTAGGGAATCTGAATGCCTAAATATTTGGTCTTAACAAAATTTTTCGGTTTCATATAATTTAGTGAAGTTTTAGTTATCATCAAAAACCTATTTTGATAAAATTTTACATGTAACATCCTCAAACGTTCGACATTATAGCTATATTTGAGTACAATATGCAATTTGGCCATGCCCACTTTATAGAGAGGTGGATAGGGTATCATACGATCCGTTCCAGACGGATTGTAGCTTTTCTGTATGTTTTAAATTAACCTTTGGTATTTGTGGTAATCCTTTAGAAAACTACAACACAACAACCAAATCCGCAGTGAAATAGTTGCGGATGTCAAATGTATGGGGAGATTCGATCCGTGCGCTTTAAACGATACAGTGAATCTCATTCACATTGCCGACATGTGAAACGTTCACTTTAGCGTATTGCACAATGCAAATTTCTCATTTTTAGTGAATCATTCCCACCGACGGGTTCCACGATAGGGGTAATTTTCTCCTTCCATACAAAATGCAATTTTCAGATATCGCCACCATCCACCCCTGAAAGTATGCAATTTCGGGTTTTAACGATTTTCTGGCTTTTCCGGTCGAAATTTCCAATTTTTCAATACGAATCCAACAAAAAAATCCCCAAATAAATCGGATGATGTTCAGCCGAGCTATGCGAGTGGTTCGAGGTTCAATCCACAGACAACACCTAAAATTTCTTTCACGGCCCCACCTCTCTCGAACGTCTGACAAACAGTCGAGAGCAGGAAAAAGCTTCTCAAATCACAAATCGCCCTTCGGACATGGCATTAAACAGTAGGCCCCTAAACAGAAAACAATTATCTTATTCTGGTAAGTCGGCTCTGCTAGGACGAACCACCCCTTCCGTACTACTCGTGGGACCGAAAATATAACAAAAGAAAGATAGGAAAACGAAAACAATAACAAACCATTGATACGACACGACCTAACGCGGCAAGTACAGACGTTAGACGACGACCCAAACATCATTATAACAAAACATACAGAAAAGCTACAATCCGTCTGGAACGGATGGTATGATACCCTATCCTCCTCTCTATAAAGTGGGCGTGGCCATATTGCATATTGTACTCAAATATAGCTATAATGTCGAACGTTTGAGGATGTTACATGTAAAATTTTATCAAAATAGGTTTTTTGATGATAACGCCACCATAAAGTGGGCGTGGCCAAAACTGTTCTATGGGTGAATTGTAGGGAATCTAAATACTCAAATATTTGGTCTTAACAAAATTTTTCGGTTTCATATAATTTAGTGAAGTTATAAAAAGAAGGCGTGGCAGTGGGAGAATTAAAAAAATTTATACTTCTACTTTTTCTTGGAAGCCCAGATATGAAATTTCAGCGTCCTAGTTAAAAATTTAAGGCCCAAAAATCGGTTTTGTGATGAAAACGCCCCCAAAAAGTGGGCGTGGCCAAAACTTTTGTATGGGTGGATTGTAGGGAATCTGAATGCCTATATATTTGGTCTTAACAAAATTTTTCGGTTTCATATAATTTAGTGAAGTTATGAAAAAGTGGGCGTGGCAGTGGGCGGATTTCAAAAATGTTTACACTTGTACTGTATCTTTTTCTCAGAAGCCCAGATATGCATTTTCATCGTCCTAGCTCAAAATTTAAGGCCCAAAAAGCGGTGACATACGGACGGACGGACGGACGGTCATCGCTCAATTGATTTCGCTATTGATGCTGATCACGAATATATATACTTTATAGGGTCTATCTCGATTATTTCTCTATGTTACAAACTATGTGTCAAACTTAATATACCCTTAGGATAGGGTATAATAAAAACATACAGAAAAGCTACAATCCGTCTGGAACGGATTGTCTAATACCCTATCCTCGTCTCTATAAAGTGGGCGTGGCCAAATTGCATTTCGTACTCAAATATGGCTATAACCTCGAACGTTTGAGGATGTTACATGTAAAATTTTATCAAAATCGGCTTTATTATGAAAACGCCCCCAAAAAGTGGGCGTGGCCAAAACTGTACTATGGGTGAATTGTAGGGAATCTGAATACCTAAATATTTCGACTTAACAAAATTTTTCGGTTTCATATAATTTAGTGAAGTTATAAAAAAGTAGGCGTGGCAGTGGGCGGCTGTAAAAAAATTTTACACTTCTACTGTATCTTTTCGTCAGAAGCCCAGATATGAAATTTCAGCGTCCTAGTTAAAAATTTAAGGCCCAAAAATCGGTTTTATGATGCAAACGCCCCCAAAAAATGGGCGTAGCCAGAACTTTTGTATGAGTGAATTGTAGTGATTCTGAGTACCTAAATATTTGGTCTTAACAACATTTTTCGGTTTCATATAATTTAGTGAAGTTATAAAAAAGTAGGCGTGGCAGTGGGCGGATTTAAAAATTTTTACACTTGCACTATATCTTTTTCTCAGAAGCCCAGATATGCATTTTCATCGTCCTAGCTCAAAATTTAAGGCCCAAAAAGCGGTGGCATACGGACGGACGGACGGACGGACGGACGGTCATCGCTCAATCGATTTCGCTATTGATGCTGATCACGAATATATACACTTTATAGGGTCTATCTCGATTATTTCTCTATGTTACAAACTATGTGTCAAACCTAATATACCCTTAGGATAGGGTATAAACAGTCCATGTCAACTGATATCTCCTCTCCCTAGTTTTGATATGCTCCATAGCGATAGCGCGGGAGAAGAATCTCCTTCTCCTCTCGAACCAAATGATGTAGGCCCTGACACAGAGAATAAACTGCTGCCCAAACCTCTAAGCAAGAGAGGACTCACTGTTACATCAGGGCCTCTCGAAGATTTCTGAAAAAGATGAAAGAAAATCCAGCCTCTCTCAGTGAAAGAGACAGGGCCTCAGTGGAGATGCTGAATCGACAAATATGCTAAAGCGACAAAAATGCATAAAGACGTTTAGTCTAGGTGAGGTAAGGATCTGGATCCAAAACCAAGATGAAGAGAAGGTACCAGAAACTGCAAGTGTTGCAAATTAATTTGCACCAGTCAAAAGCAGCCACTGACGACCTTATGCTGTACATGGTCGAAGACAATCTGAATGTGGCTTTGATTCAATCCGTATGTATTGAACAACTGGATTTAGGGTCTTTATTAATAATTAAGGGTCAAAATTAATAATTAATTTTAAACATTAGTATTGCCAACATGAAAGAAATTGAATGGAATACAAATAATATGGAAATAGTAAAAAAAACATACAGAAAAGCTACAATCCGTCTGGAACGGATCGTATGATACCCTATCCTCCTCTCTATAAAGTGGGCGTGGCCAAATTGCATATTGTACTCAAATATAGCTATAATGTCGAGCGTTTGAGGATGTTACATGTAAAATTTTATTAAAATAGGTTTTTTTATGAGAACGTCCCCAAAAAGTGGGCGTGGCCAAAACTGTTCTATGGGTGAATTGTAGGGAATCTAAATACCCAAATATTTGGTCTTAACAAAATTTTTCGGTTTCGTATAATTTAGTGAAGTTATAAAAAAGTAGGCGTGGCAGTGGGCGGATGTAAAAAAATTTGACACTTGTACTGTATCTTTTTCTTGGAAACCCAGATATGAAATTTCAGCGTCCTAGTTAAAAATTTAAGGCCCAAAAATCGGTTTTGTGATAAAAACGCCCCCAAAAAGTGGGCGTGGCCAAAACTTTCGTATGAGTTTATTGTAGGGAATGTGAATGCCTAAATATTTGGTCTTAACAAAATTTTTCGGTTTCATATAATTTAGTGAAGTTATGAAAAAGTGGGCGTGGCAGCGGGCGGATTTCAAAATTTTTTACACTTGTACTGTATCTTTTCTCAGAAGCCCAGATATGAAATTTCATCGTCCTAGCTCAAAATTTAAGGCCCAAAAAGCGGTGACATACGGACGGACGGACGGTCATCGCTCAATCGTTTTCGCTATTAATGCTGATCACGAATATATATACTTTATAGGGTCTATCTCAATTATTTCTCTATGTTACAAACTATGTGTCAAATTAATACATATACCCTTAGGATAGGGTATAAAAATAAAACTATTTGAGAGCTCAAACATACAGAAAAGCTACAATCCGTCTGGAACGGATAGTATGATACCCTATCCTCCTTGCTATGTAGCCCTTATAAAGTGGCCGAGGTGATATTGCATTTTGTACTGAAATACGACGTCGAACGTTGAGGATTAAACGTAAAATTTCATGAAAATATGTTTTTTATGAAAACGCCCCCAAAAGTGGGCGTGGCCAAAACTGTTGTATGGGTGGATTGTAGGGAATCTGAATGCCTAAATATTTGGTCTTAACAAAAATTTTTCGGTTTCATATAATTTAGTGAAGTTATGAAAAAGTGGGCATACCCTATCCTAAGGGTATATTGAGTTTGACACATAGTTTGTAACATAGAGAAATAATCGAGATAGACCCTATGAAGTATATATATTCGTGATCAGCATCAATAGCGAAATCGATTGAGCGATGACCGTCCGTCCGTCCGTCCGTATGTCACCGCTATTTGGGCCTTAAATTTTGAGATAGGACGATGAAATTTCATATCTGGGCTTCTGAGAAAAAGATACAGTAGAAGTGTAAAAATTTTTGAAATCCGCCCACTGCCACGCCTACTTTTTTATAACTTCACTAAATTATATGAAACCGAAAAATTTTGTTAAGTCCAAATATTTAGGTATTCAGATTCCCTACAATTCACCCGTAGAACAGTTTTGGCCACGCCCACTTTTTGGGGACGTTTTCATCAAAAAAACCGATTTTGATAAAATTTTACATGTAACATCCTCAAACGTTCGAGGTTATAGATATATTTGAGTACAAAATGCAATTTGGCCACGCCCACTTTATAGAGAGGAGGATAGGGTATCAGACGATCCGTTCCAGACGGATTGTAGCTTTTCTGTATGTTTAACTTTATTTTTTATTGGGAATGAAATCGTGTTAATTTACCTTTTTCACATTATTATACCCTATCCTAAGGGTATATTAAGTTTGACACATAGTTTGTAACATAGAGAAATAATCGAGATAGACCCTATGAAGTATATATATTCGTGATCAGCATCAATAGCGAAATCGATTGAGCGATGACCGTCCGTCCGTCCGTCCGTCCGCCCGTATGTCACCCCTTTTTGGGCCTTAAATTTTGAGCTAGGACGATGAAATTTCATATCTGGGCTTCTGAGAAAAAGATACAGTACAAGTGTAAAAATTTTTGCAATCCGCCCACTGCCACGCCCACATCTTCATAACTTCACTAAATTATATGGAACCGAAAAATTTTGTTAAGACCAAATATTTAGGCATTCAGATTCCCTACAATCCAGCCATACAAAAGTTTTGGCCACGCCCACTTTTTGGGGGCGTTTTCATCACAAAACCGATTTTTGGGCCTTAAATTTTTAACTAGGACGTTGAAATTTCATATCTGGGCTTCCAAGAAAATGATACAGTACAAGTGTAAAATTTTTTTACAACCGCCCACTGCCACGCCTACTTTTTTATAACTTCACTAAATTATATGAAACCGAAGAATTTTGTTAAGACCAAATATTTGGGTATTTAGATTCCCTACAATTCACCCATACAACAGTTTTGGCCACGCCCACTTTTTGGGGGCGTTATCATCAAAAAACCTATTTTGATAAAATTTTACATGTAACATCCTCAAACGTTCGACATTATAGCTATATTTGAGTACAAAATGCAATTTGGCCACGCCCACTTTATAGAGAGGAGTATCATACGATCCGTTCCAGATGGATTGTAGCTTTTCTGTATGTTTATACCCTATCCTAAGGGTATATTAAGTTTGACACATAGTTTGTAACATAGAGAAATAATCGAGATAGACCCTATAAAGTATATATATTCGTGATCAGCATCAATAGCGAAATCGATTGAGCGATGACCGTCCGTCCGTCCGTCCGTCCGTATGTCACCGCTTTTTGGGCCTTAAATTTTGAACTAGGACGATGAAATTTCATATCTGGGCTTTTGAGAAAAAGATACAGTACAAGTGTAAAAATTTTTTAAATCCGCCCACTGCCACGTCCACTTTTTCATAACTTCACTAAATTATATGAAACCGAAAAATTTTGTTAAGACCAAATATTTAGGCATTCAGATTCCCTACAATCCACCCATACAAAAGTTTTGCCCACGCCCAATTTTTGGGGGGCGTTTTCATCACAAAACCGATTTTTGGGGCTTACATTTTTAACTAGGACGCTGAAATATCATATCTGGGCTTCTGACGAAAAGATACAGTACAAGTGTAAAATTTTTTTACAACCGCCCACTGCCACACCTACTTTTTTATAACTTCACTAAATTATATGAAACCGAAAAATTTTGTTAAGACCAAATATTTAGGCATTCAGATTCCCTACAATCCACCAATAGAATAATTTTGGCCACGCCCACTTTTTGGGGGCGTTATCATCAAAAAACATATTTTGATCAAATTTTACATGTAACATCCTCAAACGTTCGACATTATAGCTATATTTGAGTACAATATGCAATTTGGCCATGCCCACTTTATAGAGAGGAGGATAGGGTATCATACGATCCGTTCCAGACGGATTGTAGCTTTTCTGTATGTTTTAACTTTATTTGTTTTTTGAAACTGAACTCATACATATGTATGTATGTATTAATTTTGTTAGGTTTAAATGTTAAAAGTGAATTCCTTTTTTTTCGTTTTTTAAGTGTTACGAATAAACCTTTTATTTTCCATTTAATTAAATCTTTCTTTATTGTTTTTCGTTTCAAATATTACATAAAACGTAGGATCGTATCTCTAATCCGTCTACCTTCATCAAAGGTATCATCAGCCAAGATTTCCTCAATCATCATAGTTCTCCGGTTCTATACTGTCCATTTCTGGACTTTCGACGGCATATTTAACACAAATGTTGTGTAATGCAGCACACACATTTGCAATTTGAGTTACCTTCTCGGGAGTGTAATGCAATTCCCTTGCTTTTACCAAATTGCTAAATGAATTGCATTACATTTGCCAATAGCAAACATCTAAATCTGGTTTTTAGTACTAAAAACGTTTTTCCACAATGTTTCTTCCCTGCGCATGCTTTTTACTGAATCCTGATTGTAGAGATCCTGTTTCAGCATTTCGGTAAGGTGTCCCGAAAGGTGTAACGAATGCGGTTTTCTCAACATCTTCCTTGGATTAAAGGTCTAAAGGTCCATTCACAGCTCAGCGACCTGCGGATAGGCGAACTGCGAAGCATATTTATAAACACGCCATTTGCAATTTTACTATTCCAAAAGAATAGAAAAAGGCTACAATCCGCCTGGAACGAATCGTATGATACCCTATCCTCCTCTCTATAAAGTGGGCGTGGCCAAATTGCATTTTGTACTCAAATATGGCTATAACCTCGAACGTTTGAGGATGTTACATATAAAATTTTATCAAAATCGGCTTTTTTATGAAAACGCCCCCAAAAAGTGGGAGTGGCCAAAACTGTTCTACGGGTGAATTGTAGGAAATCTGAATACCTAAATATTTGGACTTAACAACATTTTTCGGTTTCATATAATTTAGTGAAGTTATAAAAAAGTAGGCGTGGCAGTGGGCGGATGTAAAAAAAATTTACACTACTACTGTATCTTTTCGTCAGAAGCCCAGATATGAAATTTCATCGTCCTAGTTAAAAATTTAAGGCCCAAAAATCGGTTTTATGATGAAAACGCCCCCAAAAAGTGGGTGTGGCCAAAACTTTAGTATGAGTGGATTGTAGGGAGTCTGAATGCCTAAATATTTGGTCTTAACAAAATTTTTCGGTTTCATATAATTTAATGAAGTTATGAAAAAATGGGCGTGGCAGTGAGCGGATTTTAAAAAATTTTTACACTTGTACTGTATCTTTTTCTCAGAAGCCCAGATATGAAATTTCATCGTCCTAGCTCAAAATTTAAGGCCCAAAAAGCGGTGACATACGGACGGACGGACGGACGGACGGTCATCGCTCAATCGATTTCGCTATTGATGCTGATCACGAATATATATACTTTATAGGGTCTATCTCGATTATTTCTCTATGTTACAAACTATGTGTCAAACTTAATATACCCTTAGGATAGGGTATAACAATAGAAAAGCAATAAACAAAAACAAAAAATTTAAAAATAATCAATCCACGCGCGCGTAGGGACACGTAGGGATGAGCGCCAGTGTGGGTCATCCTCTTCCTCCTCTCCATCTCTTGACTATCACTTGACCACAAACATTGCATACGCTGTTTGTTTTTTATACCCTATCCTAAGGGTATATTAAGTTTGACACATAGTTTGTAACATAGAGAAATAATCGAGATAGACCCTATAAAGTATATATATTCGTGATCAGCATCAATATCGAAATCGATTGAGCGATGACCGTCCGTCCGCCCGTCCGTCCGTATGTCACCGGTTTTTGGGCCTTAAATTTTGAGCTATGACGATGAAATTTCATATCTGGGCTTCTGAGAAAAAGATACAGTACAAGTGTAAACATTTTTTAAATCCGCCCACTTTTTCATAACTTCACTAAATTATATGAAACCGAAAAATTTTGTTAAGACCAAATATTTAGGCATTCAGATTCCCTTCAATCCACCTATACAAAAGATTTTGCCACGCCCACTTTTTGGGGGCGTTATCATCAAAAAACCTATTTTGATAAAATTTTACATGTAACATCCTCAAACGTTCGACATTATAGCTATATTTGAGTACAAAATGCAATTTGGCCACGCCCACTTTATAGAGAGGAGGATAGGGTATCATACGATCCGTTCCAGACGGATTGTAGCTTTTCTGTATGTTTTTTATTCACTTATTTTTTTATTCATTTATTATGGGAAATTAACACCAGACGAATAGCGGGTTGTGAGTGAAAATTTTGTTGGTGGACCAACTCATATTGTCGTACGAGCATAACACCTACGGCAATCTGTTTTGGAAAGCTAACGCAGAAATTTCACTTCACAGCCCTGCTTAGAAGCGTCGGGGTTTGTGTTTTGTGTTTGTTTATTATAATGTTAGGTAATTTTAGAGTGGACGTGAGCAACATTCGTGGGTTGAGAAAAAACCTCTTTGCCGCGTACGTCCACGTCTGTAAGTACAGGCCAGCTGTTTTGGCACTGGATAAAACACAGGTTGGGGAGAATTCTGATTCCTCAGATTTGAACCTTCCTGGATATAACCTGGTGCCTTTATTCTTTTCTCACCGCGGTCTCGCCATGTACGTTCGTAGTGATGTTGCCTACCAAATTCAGCCGCAGTACATTTATCCTCGTACTGAGATCGTTATTGCGGGCGATTTCAATATACACAATTCTGGTTGGCTTCGACATTCTGGACAGACAACACCCGAAGGAAGATATGTTGAGATCTTTGCTGAGGTAAATAATTTGGCCCAGCTTGTGAACGAGCCCACACGACTACTCGACATTGATAGTCATTCCGCCAACACTCTGGACTTGTTTCTCAGCTTTCACCCTGATATATACATTATAAACAATATTGTCACCTCTAGGTTCGTCAGACCACTGTGTCGTATCAGCTAATTTCTCGTACCTCAACCACTCAGTTAAAAAGAAAACTCCTAAAAGAATAGTGTGGCAATACGAGAAAGCCAATTGGGACGGCTTGAGCAGCTTCTTTAGGAGTTTTAACTGGTCGCTATGTTTCCTCGATAGTGACGTGGATGCCGCCGCCGATATGATCACTAATACCATTTACCTTGGCATGAAATCCTTTGTTCCTAACCGAATAAATAGTATCAAGCCAAAGGAAAATGCATGGTATGACTCGAGCTGTAAAGAGGCTATTAGGTTGAGGGAGTTAAGTTTTCGGTCTTACAAGGCCGACCCCTCTGAGGAAAATCGAAAAAAATTCGAACGAGCCAGAAATGACTGCAATGCTCTCATTCGCCGTGTCAAGTTCTCCTTTAAACAAAAATTGAGGCAAAAAATCCTACATTGTCCCAAAGGTAGTAGAAATTTTTAGTCGTTCGTCAAAAAAATTAAAAAATTGTGCCTCATCTTCCATCCCAACGCTTGTTCACAATGACATTCCAGCTGTCAGCTCTTTAGACAAGGCCAATCTGCTTGCAGCCCTCTTCGCTGCTAACTCCACACTCCCAGATTGTGCTTTGTCTCCCCCTATACTTGAGTACGTCGAATATTCTATGGGACAAATACGCTTTCGCACTCGTACAATAGCAAGAGTACTTAAAGATCTTAACATAAATAAATCCGCTGGTCCAGATGGTATCTCACCCATTATTCTGAAGAGGTGTTCTTCCATGCTGGCAAAACCACTGCGTAAGCTTTTTCATCTATCCTACTCTTCTGGACTCTTCCCGAGTAGATGGAAAACAGCATTTGTCTAGCCCGTCCCTAAAAAAGGCGAATCTTCTTCTCCCTCCAACTATCGACCCATTGCACTTACGTCACTTCTTTCCAAGGTCATGGAAACGCTGATAAATCGTCAGCTTATGAAATATCTTGAATCATGAAAGCTCCTCAATGACTGTCAGTATGGCTTTCGTAGCAAAAGGTCCACTGGTGATTTGATGGTATATCTCACCGAAAAGTGGAACCACTCTCTGCATCATTCTGGTAAATGTAAGATTGTTGCGCTTGATATTTCTAAAGCATTTGACAGAGTTTGGATTTTGGATTAGAAACTACCTTTCGGAACGTTCAATTCAAGTAGTTTTGGACGGTTTCAAGTCTGCTATCCACCATATAAATGCTGGTGTTCCCCAAGGCCCCTTTTTGTCTCCGACTCTCTTTCTTATATTCATAAATGATCTCTTGTCTGCTACTTCTAATCCAATACATTCCTTCGCTGACGACAGCACCCTCAGCTTTTCATATTCGTTCCCAGACTCACGTCCCTGCTCTTCGGCCGTAGAACTGGAACGGCAGCGTATGTTAAGCTCATTAAATTTCGATCTTGACAGTATAATTAAATGGGGTATAAACAACAGAGTGGAATTTAATGCTTCGAAAACCCAATGCTCAAGCGTATCCTTAACCCTTTGCCATTATCAATGAATGGCACTTGCATCGTCGAAACCGAAAAACTTTCCTTTCTTGGTATGTGTGTTAACGACCATCTTCGTTGGAATGACCACATATTCGAATCCGCCAAGAGTACTGCGAAATGTTTGGGATTCCTTAAACGGTGCAAGAAGTTCTTTACCCCCTCTGATCTGGCTGTAATATATAAGGCATACATCCGCCCCAAGCTCGAGTATAATGCTCATATCTGGTCTGGTGCTCCTAAGACCTCTTTGCACCTGCTGGATAGAATTCAAAATCGAGCGTTAAAACTAATAGGGAACAGAAGCATAGCGGAGTCTATTGACTCGCTCCAACATCGCAGAAATGTCTCTTGCCTTTCCTTATTCTATCGCTTTTTTCATAAACAGTGCTCCATCGAAATAGCCAGTTGCATTCCGCCCCTTCAACAATTTTCTCGCAATACCCGTCACGCTTTGAATACTCATCAGTATACCCTCAAGCTTAATTTCGGAGAGATTCTTTCATAAACCGTACAACACGAATGTGGAATGCTCTACCAAGCTCTATTTTTCCCTCACATTATAATCCACAAACATTTAAGACCAACGTTCATCGGTATCTCCTATCTTCTCTTCCTAATTTCCCTAACGACCGCGCTGTGTATTAACATTTAAAGGGTAGTACTAAACCCTTGAGCGCGCGCGAAATATAAAAAAACATACAGAAAAGCTACAATCCGTCTGGAACGGATCGTCTAATACCCTATCCTCCTCTCTATAAAGTGGGCGTGGCCAAATTGCATTTCGTGCTCAAATATGGCTATAACCTCGAACGTTTGAGAATGTTCCATGTAAAATTTTATCAAAATCTGTTTTTCGATGAAAACGCACCCAAAAAGTGGGCGTGGCCGAAACTGTTCTAAGGGTGAATTGTAGGGAATCTAAATACCCAAATATTTGGTCTTAACAAAATTTTTCGGTTTCATATAATTTAGTGAAGTTATAAAAAAGTAGGCGTGGCAGTGCGCGAATGTAGAAAAATTTTACACTTGTACTGTATCTTTTTCTTGGAACCCAGATATGAAATTTCAGCGTCCTAGTTAAAAATTTAAGGCCCAAAAATCGGTTTTGTGTTGAAAACGCCCCCAAAAAGTGGGCGTGGCCAAAACTTTTGTATGGCTGGATTGTGGGGAATCTGAATGCCTAAATATTTGGTCTTAACAAAATTTTTCGGTTTCATATAATTTAGTGACGTTATGAAAAAGTGGGCGTGGCAGTGGGCGGATTTCAAAAATTTTTACACTTGTACTGTATCTTTTTCTCAGAAGCCCAGATATGAAATTTCATCGTCCTAGCTCAAAATTTAAGGCCCAAAAAGCGGTGACATACGGACGGACGGACGGACGGTCATCGCTCAATCGATTTCGCTATTGATGCTGATCACGAATATATATACTTTATAGGGTCTATCTCGATTATTTCTCTATGTTACAAACTATGTGTCAAACTTAATATAACCTTAGGATAGGGTATAAACATACAGAAAAGCTACAATCCGTCTGGAACGGATCGTATGATACCCTATCCTCCTCTCTATAAAGTGGGCGTGGCCAAATTGCATTTTGTACTCAAATATAGCTATAATGTCGAACGTTTGAGGATGTTACATGTAAAATTTTATCAAAATAGGTTGTTTGATGATAACGCCCCCAAAAAGTAGGCGTGGCCAAAACTGTTCTATGGGTGAATTGTAGGGAATCTAAATACCCAAATATTTGGTCTTAACAAAATTTTTCGGTTTCATATAATTTAGTGACGTTATGAAAAAGTGGGCGTGGCAGTGGGCGGATTTCAAAAATTTTTACACTTGTACTGTATCTTTTTCTTGGAAGCCCAGATATGAAATTTCATCGTCCTAGTTAAAAATTTAAGGCCCTAAAATCGGTTTTGTGACGAAAACGCCCCCAAAAAGTGGGCGTTTCATCGTCCTAACTCAAAATTTAAGGCCCAAAAAGCGGTGACATACGGACGGACGGACGGACGGACGGTCATCGCTCAATCGATTTCGCTATTGATGCTGATCACGAATATATATACTTTATAGGGTCTATCTGGATTATTTCTCTATGTTACAAACTATGTGTCAAACTTAATATACCCTTAGGATAGGGTATAATCATCTGAATGCGACAAAACAAACTGTACCAACAAAATTTGAATTTTTAAGGTGTATGAATGTATCAAAATGTTAACCCATTTCCGAATTACATTACATTCACGAACTAAATGCAGAGTAGAGGCTTTATAAAATTTACAGGAGAGAAATGATTCAAAATTTTGAGGGTGACATTGTTGAATTCTGGTCTGATTTTAAGTCTGAAATCGGAATGGCTTATATGTATGTAGGAATTTTGGGTGTGTAAAGAAAATAAAAATGTAATAGGTTATTTAAAATGTCAAAAGAAAAGAAAAGAAAAAAAACATACAGAAAAGCTACAATCCGTCTGGAACGGATCGTATGATACCCTATCCTCCTCTCTATAAAGTGGGCGTGGCCAAATTACATTTTGTACTCAAATATAGCTATAATGTCGAACGTTTGAGGATGTTACATGTAAAATTTTATCAAAATAGGTTGTTTGATGATAACGCCCCCAAAAAGTAGGCGTGGCCAAAACTGTTCTATGGGTGAATTGTAGGGAATCCGAATGCCTAAATATTTGGTCTTAACAAAATTTTTCGGTTTCATATAATTTAGTGAAGTTATGAAAAAGTGGGCGGATTTCAAAAATTTTTACACTTGTACTGTATCTTTTTCTCAGAAGCCCAGATATGAAATTTAAGCGTCCTAGTTAAAAATTTAAGGAGCAAAAATCGGTTTTGTGTTGAAAACGCCCCCAAAAAGTGGGCGTGGCCAAAACTTTTGTATGGGTGGATTGTAGGGAATCCGAATGCCTAAATATTTGGTCTTAACAAAATTTTTCGGTTTCATATAATTTAGTGAAGTTATGAAAAAGTGGGCGGATTTCAAAAATTTTTACACTTGTACTGTATCTTTTTCTCAGAAGCCCAGATATGAAATTTCATCGTCCTAGCTCAAAATTTAAGGCCCAAAAAGCGGTGACATACGGACGGACGGACGGACGGACGGTCATCGCTCAATCGATTTTGCTATTGATGCTGATCACGAATATATATACTTTATAGGGTCTATCTCGATTATTTCTCTATGTTACAAACTATGTGTCAAACTTAATATACCCTTAGGATAGGGTATAAAAACATACAGAAAAGCTACAATCCGTCTGGAACGGATCGTATGATACCCTATCCTCCTCTCTATAAAGTAGGCGTGGCCAAATTGCATTTTGTACTCAAATATAGCTATAATGTCGAACGTTTGAGGATGTTACATGTAAAATTTTATCAAAATAGGTTTTTTAATGATAACGCCCCCAAAAAGTGGGCGTGGCCAAAACTCTCCTATGAGTGAATTGTAGGGAAACTAAATACCCAAATATTTAGTCTTAACAAAATTTTTCGGTTTCATATAATTTAGTGAAGTTATAAAAAAGTAGGCGTGGCAGTTGGTGGATTTCAAAAATTTTTACACTTGTACTGTATCTTTTTCTTGGAAGGGCAGATATGAAATTTCAGCGTCCTAGTTAAAAATTTAAGGCCCAAAAATCGGTTTTGTGATGAAAACGCCCCCAAAAAGTGGGCGTGGCCAAAACTTTTGTATGGTTGGATTGTGGGGAATCTGAATGCCTAAATATTTGGTCTTAACAAAATTTTTCGGTTTCATATAATTTAGTGAAGTTATGAAAAAGTGGGCGTGGCAGTGGGCGGATTTCAAAAATTTTTACACTTGTACTGTATCTTTTTCTCAGAAGCCCAGATATGAAATTTCATCGTCCTAGCTCAAAATTTAAGGCCCAAAAAGCGGTGACATACGGACGGACGGACGGACGGACGGTCATCGCTCAATCGATTTCGCTATTGATGCTGATCACGAATATATATACTTTATAGGGTCTATCTCGATTATTTCTCTATGTTACAAACTATGTGTCAAACTTAATATACCCTTAGGATAGGGTATAAACATACAGAAAAGCTACAAACCGTCTGGAACGGATCGTATGGTACCCTATCCTCCTCTCTATAAAGTGGGCGTGGCCAAATTACATTTTGTACTCAAATATAGCTGTAATGTCGAACGTTTGAGGATGTTACATGTAAAATTTTATCAAAATAGGTTTTTTAATGATAACGCCCCCAAAAAGTGGGCGTGGCCAAAACTCTCCTATGGGTGAATTGTAGGGAAACTAAATACCCAAATATTTAGTCTTAACAAAATTTTTCGGTTTCATATAATTTAGTGAAGTTATAAAAAAGTAGGCGTGGCAGTGGGCGGATGTAAAAAAATTTTACACTTGTGCTGTATCTTTTTCTTGGAAGCCCAGATATGAAATTTCAGCGTCCTAGTTAAAAATTTAAGGCCCAAAAATCGGTTTTGTGATGAAAACGCCCCCAAAAAGTGAGCGTGGCCAAAACTTTTGTATGGGTGGATTGTAGGGAATCCGAATGCCTAAATATTTGGTGTTAACAAAATTTTTCGGTTTCATACAATTTTGTGAAGTTATGAAAAAGTGGGCGTTGCAGTGGGCGGATTTCAAAAATTTTTACACTTGTACTGTATCTTTTTCTCAGAAGCCCAGATATGAAATTTCATCGTCCTAGCTCAAAATTTAAGGCCCAAAAAGCGGTGACATACGGACGGACGGACGGACGGACGGTCATCGCTCAATCGATTTCGCTATTGATGCTGACCACGAATATATATACTTTATAGGGTCTATCTCGATTATTTCTCTATGTTACAAACTATGTGTCAAACTTAATATACCCTTAGCTGCAGTGTCAATATGTGCAATACCCTTTTCTCCGTGCGATATAATTGATATTGTCGGCAAGTCATTTCCCAGTGAGTTTTTTATAATCGTTGAACTTTAAGCGGACCTTTTGGTAAATCGTTGCATGTAGGACAATTTGATATCAAGTACCCAGGAGCTTTGCACTTGTAGCAGTAAGCGCCCTGATGAGATTTTGAATCTGGCAGGATTTCTGACTCGGCTTTCTGTGGGTGCTTTATCAATTTTCTGCGCGAGTTTCTCAGTCATACTGTGTTCTGCTGCTCTGGCTTTATCGATAAGCCCCGAGAAGGTTGAAATGTTTTCGCGTGGCACAGCATCACGAATGTAATGTAAGAATTAGATCTATCATCATCGATTCTGAAGGTTTAGGATTAGGCAATTGAGCTAGAAGAGCTCTCTTTTTCCGAATAAAGTTATCAGTACATTCTTTGCCCTTCTGCTTGCTTTCAAAATTTTCCTGATAAATTCTTTATGCCGGTTTAGATGGAGCGTATGGACTTCTAAGCAGAGACAAGACATCCGCCCAGGTTTTCACTTCTTCTTTAAAACCTTACCAGCTGCATGCATCACCTTCAAGAAGTAGAGTAAATCCCTTAATTGCGTCTTTCTCGGTAATGGACTTGATGTCTTTCTAGCATACGATAGTTGCAATAAATCCTTAACTTCTATTGGGTCTGCTTTGCCGCTAAAATGACTGGTACAGTTGCTAAAACTTCCATTTCATTGATTTTTGGTCAGAACTGACT
Source organism: Xylota sylvarum (assembly GCA_905220385.1). Lineage (NCBI taxonomy): Eukaryota > Metazoa > Arthropoda > Insecta > Diptera > Syrphidae > Xylota > Xylota sylvarum. The sequence continues at coordinate 23,820,686 of LR999960.1, forward strand.
CCAGTAATTTCTGAGCTGAGTGACTCTATCGTACTGCGCACAGATCAAAATATCAGTGTGGGATATAGACTCTTCAAAATGAAAGCTTTTATCTTACAGCTGATGCTCAAGTTCTTAGTACATTATAAAAGAAAGCTTTTCGTAACATTTAGTGTGTGGCATTGCCAGTCTTACAAAGTTAATAATTAAATTGAAACATTAGTATTGCCTGCATGAAAGAAATTGAATGGAATATAAATAATATAAAAATAATAATAATAATAATTCATAAGTTAATGAAATAAATAAATAAAATAATTCGAAAATAGTTAAATGAATGATATGGTGTTACAACTGTGATTTTATTTCGACTGCGTCGCCTACTAATTGCCCATCTGACCCAGCGAAAATACCAGATCTTATTGACTTCTTTATAACGAAAGGAATCAATAGAAAAGAAGTAAGAGTTGAAAGAAGTGATGATCTGTCGTCAGATCATACACCCGTAATACTAACGGTCAACTGCATGTCAATAGAACAGATAAAAAACATAAGACTTATCAACAAAAGAACGAACTGGAGTAAATTTAGAGAATTACTCGAAGGATTTATTGACCCTATATTGCCACTGTTCACGACAAGCCATATTGACATTGAAGTGGAACAATTGATTGCTGATATACAAAAGGCAGCAGAAGATAGTACACCGACTTAACAAAAAAAAACAAACAAACATCGCTAAAATATCCCACAGAAATTAGGCAACTAATATTAAAAAGAGAAGAGCTCGTAGGAAACGGCAAATGACAAGATATTCAGGGAATAAAATTATATTTAATAGATTAAATAATAAACTTAAAAGAAGTATCAGTGAATTTAAAAATAGATCTTTAACTAAATATCTTTGTAACTTAACTGCTGACAATGCCACAGACTACTCCCTTTTAAAGGCTGCTTGTAAAAAGCCCTAAAGCGCAAGATTTCCTGTAAAAAAAAACACCTGATGGGAAATGGATCGGCGACGCAAAAGAAAAGGTCAAACTTTTTTCGGAGCATCTGACAAATGTTTTTAAACCTTTCCCACCTGACATGGTCAACGAACGTCTTTAATTCTTTGACAGAGTAGATGAAGATGTAATCCCGTATGTTTCGCTTAGAGAGATAAGCACATGTATTCATAAACTATCTAATAGAAAATCATAAGGTTATGATCTAATAACTGGTCAAATCCTGAAAGAAACTACTCTTCATAATATTGTTAAAACTCAAGTTTATAATTAATGCTTGTATTAAACAAACAGATATGTTCCACATCACTAGAAGATAGCAGATTATAGTTATACCTAAAACATACAGAAAAGCTACAATCCGTCTGGAACGGATCGTATGATACCCTATCCTCCTCTCTATAAAGTGGGCGTGGACAAATTGCATTTTGTACTCTAATATAGCTATAATGTCGAACGTTTGAGGATGTTACATGTAAAATTTTATCAAAATAGGTTTTTTGATGATAACGCCCCCAAAAAGTGGGCGTGGCCAAAACTCTTCTATGGGTGAATTGTAGGGAATCTAAATACCCAAATATTTGGTCTTAACAAAATTTTTCGGTTTCATATAATTTAGTGAAGTTATAAAAAAGTAGGCGTGGCAGTGGGCGGATGTAAAAAAAATTTACACTTGTACTGTATCTTTTTCTTGGAAGCCCAGATATGAAATTTCAGCGTCCTAGTTAAAAATTTAAGGCCCAAAACTCGGTTTTGTGATGAAAACGCCCCCAAAAAGTGGGCGTGGCCAAAACTTTTGTATGGGTGGATTGTAGGGAATCTGAATGCCTAAATATTTGGTCTTAACAAAATTTTTCGGTTTCATATAATTTAGTGAAGTTATGAAAAAGTGGGCGTGGCAGTGGGCGGATTTCAAAAATTTTTACACTTGTACTGTATCTTTTTCTCAGAAGCCCAGATATGAAATTTCATCGTTCTAGCTCAAAATTTAAGGCCCAAAAAGCGGTGACATACGGACGGACGGACGGACGGACGGACGGTCATCGCTCAATCGATTTCGCTATTGATGCTGATCACGAATATATATACTTTATAGGGTCTATCTCGATTATTTCTCTATGTTACAAACTATGTGTCAAACTTAATATACCCTTAGGATAGGGTATAAAAAGGTAAGCCTCTATCAGAAATTACCTCATACAGGCCAAATTCACTTTTATCGATATTATCAAAACTTTTCGAGAAACTAATTTTTAAAAGACTAGATAGAATCATAGAGCAAAGAAGACTTATGCCAACCTATCAATTCGGGCTTAGAAATAAACACTCGACAATAGACCAAGTGCATTGTATATCTAATGTCAATTCAATTCAATTTCAATTTATTTGTTTATACTGTTGTACACCAGTAAGATAATAAGACTTAGTCTTTTATAGTACTTAAAAACTATGGATAATTTACAAAAATTTAATTAGGTACGTACGATAAACTATTAACTAAAATATTTAATAAATACAACATTCAGGGAGGGGATAGGAGGGGAGGTAAATGTGTGAAAAAGAGGACAGCAGGAGGAAGAAAAAGTAATTAAGTGATAGTTGCATTTTAATGAGAAGTATTCTAAAGTGGCATTTTGAAATTGAGTGGCTCCAATTATTTGTTTTATTGATGTAGGTAGAGAGTTCCAGAGTCTGGTGGCAAAAACGAAGAAATGACGTGCGGAGATCAGATAGTTCGATGAGGGGAGTTATTAGTATAAATGTTCTAGTGCTTTTTCTATAACATTCTTTAGAGTTCGCTATGGTTCAGCGTATTCTGAACTTAAAGAGGAGTTCCACAGGGAAGTGTTTTAGGGCCCACCCTATATTGGCTATTTACTAGTGATGTACCACATGCAAATGATACTATGATAACCACATTCGCAGACGACACTGCTCTCCTATCAACTGGCATATGCCTGGTTAAAGCAATAGAAAAGCTACAAAATTCAACTAACGAAATATGTGATGTCCACTGAAAATATAATCTTACTGTATAATCAGATTCCAAAACCTGTTTGGACATAAGGTTTTTGTTATGAGGATGTACAAAAAACACAAACGTACAAATAATACAAACATTTCAAAACAAATTCCTTCGGAGAATGATAAAAGCCGGTACGAGTATATTAAAATAATAATGACTACTATCGTGATTTGTAGATTGACCTTGTTACGGAAGTAATTAAAATGTACGCAATTCGTCACAACGAGCGTCTGCAGATGCATATTAATTCTGCGATAGAAGACGTCTTTTTTTTTTTTTTTATAACTAGCTTGCGCTCAAGGGGTTATGATTACCCTCAAAGTGTTAAGACACAGCGCGAGCGGAAGTTTTTGACTTACGCCTAACAAAGAGCATGGCATAAGTCGGAAATGAATAGGGAGATAGGATAGATTATTTTGTGGTGTAGTGGTTTTTGAAACTCAGGTGATGTTAGGTTTCAGTATTTGCTCCATGGGTAGTGTCCGCACTAAGCGGGGAGTTGTTGCGTATTTTTGCATTCGTCATAATTCACAGTATTTTTTTTTCGAGTATGCACGAGGCTACTCTAGATGGAATTGAGGGGCGTGACATTTTAATGTAAATACTACAAATATTGAATGGGTATGGCTGGGATTTGAGCGCACAACCTTCCATTCAATAGACGAACGCATTACCACTACACCGTGGCCACCCACCCACGTATAATATTCGTAGATTAAATAGAAGTAAACCTCACGAACTTATAATTTGACAATTATGAGAACCCGTATTTAAATTATAATATTTTCTGAAACGCAACTGAACGCTTAAACTAAAATCATTTGTAGACCTTTGTAATTGTTCATGATCAAGGAGGTGATCATGACCGATTAACTACCAAAAAAAAAATAATTAAATGGGGCAACCACCACACTTTTCATAATAAAATTAGAGAGGAAATTATGGAGCTCACCTTAATTAGCAACATTTGGGGAAATTAGTATATTATGAGTGTTCCAATCCCCTCAGCCGAAGATGTTCGGCTTTGAGGAATGTCTTCCGTTCGAGTGGTGGTGCATTCTGAGATAGCCAAAGCACAGCAGCCGACTCCGCGTATGGCTTAGAATTGAACGTCGGTAACAATAGGAAATTGGAGGGTATCATTTAAAAACTCTTTCTCTATATGTATAATCAATATTCTACCGGATAGACAAATTGGGCGGAGTACTCAAAACGGAGTAACACTTCCAAATTGCACTTCCATTAATCTCTGCACATATAACATTAGAAGAGCTAAATTTCTGAATCCATCAAGAACACTAACGAGCTCGGTAGACTACGTAAAGTTCTGTCCAACGACCCATAGGTCGCAGGATATCTGGAGCGTAGCAACAACTCCTGGACGGAGACGAGTCAATAATCGTATAGTTAGTTATTTCTCCTTTGTGGCATACGCAGACAAAGTAGTAATCATGACCGGTGGGAAACATCTTCCTACAATCAGCAATATTATGGAATATGCACTGAAAGAAATATCCTCATGGGCGAGACTGAAATGTCTAGGAATAAACGCAACTAAAACTGAACAAGTTCTGTTTCAGAGTTTCAGAATTTCTCTGAAGAAGCCAAGTATCTAGGAACCATACTTGCGCGAATGCGAAGCTCACATGAAAGAGGACCGCAGAAGAAAGAATGAAAAAGGCCTTATGTACTTTTGCGACCGCCCATAATCCATTGGATGTATGGTAGATACAATTGTATGGTAGAATGCAGCAGACAAAGGTAGCTATCTATCTAATCTTATTAAGGTATGTACAATGATGCTAAACATTGTTAGCATAACAGGAGCACAAAAATCAACACCTCACTATTTTACATGAAATTGAAAAATTTCAGTTCAATATGTGTACAATTCATGCATGCATCAGTTTTGGTCACGAACATTTTCAGGGGTATTTTCATCAAAAAACCGCTTTTGATGAAATTTTACTCAAACATTCGAAAGTATCATCGTAGTTCAATAAAAAACTGCAATACGGCCACGACCACTTTATAATCGTTGCATAGAAAGGACGATAGGGTATCATACGATCCATTCCACACCGATTGTTTTCTGTATGTTAATTTGGGAGAACGGATGATAATAGCTTCCACGATGATAATAGCTGAACTATGTACTTTCACTAAAATATCAACTGCATAGATAAGATCTACCGGCCTTGTGTAATAGTTATATGTAACATGGGGGAGTGGGAAGATATATTTCATTTTGCTCCGGCAAACTCTACGGCCACTTTTTTGGAGTAGATTGAATTTCCGATAAAAAAAATCGGAAAAAAAGTAAGCTAACGTGGCTCTCTTTTTCGTGTACTGTAAGGTAGCCCTGGCTTATTGGCCAAGAATAATAAAAAAACACTTTAATTTATTAAATTGCAATCTTTAATAACTAAAGAAAAGAAACATACAGAAAAGCTACAATCCGTCTGGAACGGATCGTATGATACCCTATCCTCCTCTCTATAAAGTAGGCGTGGCCAAATTGCAGGTTTTTTGATGATAACGCCCCCAAAAAGTGGGCTTGGCCAAAACTCTTCTATGGGTGAATTGTAGGGAATCTAAATACCCAAATATTTGGTCTTAACAAAATTTTTCGGTTTCATATAATTTAGTGAAGTTATGAAAAAGTGGGCGTGGCAGTGGGCGGATTTCAAAAATTTTTACACTTCCACTGTATCTTTTTCTCAGAAGCCCAGATATGAAATTTAAACGTCCTAGTTAAAAATTTAAGGCCCAAAAATCGGTTTTGTGATGAAAACGCCCCCAAAAAGTGGGCGTGGCCAAAACTTTTGTATGGGTGGATTGTAGGGAATCTGAATGCCTAAATATTTGGTCTTAACAAAATTTTTCGGTTTCATATAATTTAGTGAAGTTATAAAAAGTAGGCGTGGCAATGGGAGAATTAAAAAATTTTACACTTGTGCTGTATCTTTTTCTTGGAAACCCAGATATGAAATTTCAGCGTCCTAGTTAAAAATTTAAGGCCCAAAAATCGGTTTTGTGATGAAAACGCCCCAAAAAGTGGGCGTGGCCAAAACTTTTGTATGGGTGGATTGTAGGGAATCTGAATGCCTAAATATTTGGTGTTAACAAAATTTTTCGGTTTCATACAATTTAGTGAAGTTATGAAAAAGTGGGCGTTGCAGTGGGCGGATTTCAAAAATTTTTCCACTTGTACTGTATCTTTTTCTCAGAAGCCCAGATATGAAATTTCATCGTCCTAGCTCAAAATTTAAGGCCCAAAAAGCGGTGACATACGGACGGACGGACGGACGGACGGTCATCGCTCAATCGATTTCGGTATTGATGCTGATCACGAATATATATACTTTATAGGGTCTATCTCGATTATTTCTCTATGTTACAAACTATGTGTCAAACTTAATATACCCTTAGGATAGGGTATAAAAAGTAGCAATGGTTAAAAAATAATTATCTATCGATCGTATTAAAGAAGGCGACAGGGTTTTATATGATCCATTTCAAACGAATTTTATTTGTATCTTCGTTTGTATACATTTGTATTTCTTTTTAACACCTCGGTATGTGGCAATAATTGAACTTTTCTAGCGTCGTGCAAAATGTTGACAAAATGAATATTTTAAAAGGCAACTTAAACACGGTGTATGCTCGCATGTGTATGAACTCATATTTGTGTCGTCCTATGTTTCTTGTGCTTAGTATAATTACTATACCAAATGTGTTCAATTTGCACTTTTCCGGTAACAGGAAGTGAGTGCATAGAATTTTCTGGAATAGTACGCGCTCTCCAACCAACTACCTAAGTATGCATGCCTGTGACACGTAGTCTGAAACAACTTTTGCCAGCCATAACATAATTTTGAATTGCAACTTTTCTGCTTGCTCCACTTTGTGTTTGTGTGTGCTCCTGTTTATACCCTATCCTAAGGGTATATTAAGTTTGACACATAGTTTGTAACATAGAGAAATAATCGAGATAGACCCTATAAAGTATATATATTCGTGATCAGCATCAATAGCGAAATCGATTGAGCGATGACCGTCCGTCCGTCCGTCCGTCCGTCCGTCCGTCCGTATGTCACCGCTTTTTGGGCCTTAAATTTTGAGCTAGGACGATGAAATTTCATATCTGGGCTTCTGAGAAAAAGATACAGTACAAGTGTAAAAATTTTTGAAATCCTCCCACTGCCACGCCCACTTTTTCATAACTTCACTAAATTATATGAAACCGAAAAATTTTGTTAAGACCAAATATTTAGGCATTCAGATTCCCTACAATCCACCCATACAAACGTTTTGACCACGCCCACTTTTTGGGGGCGTTTTCATTTCAAAACCGATTTTTGGGTCTTAAATTTTTAACTAGGACGCTGAAATTTCATATCTGGGCTTCCAAGAAAAAGATACAGTACAAGTGTAAAATGTTTTTACATCCGCCCACTGCCACGCCTACTTTTTTATAACTTCACTAAATTATATGAAACCGAAAAATTTTGTTAAGACCAAATATTTAGGCATTCAGATTCCCTACAATCCACCCATACAAAAGTTTTGGCCACGCCCACTTTTTGGGGGCGTATCATCAAAAAACCTATTCTGATAAAATTTTACATGTAACATCCTCAAACGTTCGACATTATAGCTATATTCGAGTACAATATGCAATTTGGCCATGCCCACTTTATAGAGAGGAGGATAGGGTATCATACGATCCGTTCCGGACGGGTTGTAGCTTTTCTGTATGTTTTTGTTTTATTTTTTTTCATGTGTTGTATCTATGCAGCTTATTGCTGCATTTCATTTTTCTTTGCAACAAGTGCGCAGAATTATGAAATTAGAACTAACAAGGACGTGTTGCGGTTACATGGGGTTGCTCAAGAAGAAGAATGGTGCGAGTGGGAAGAAATTACGAAGAAAACTTTTAATTGGTAGGTACCTACACCTGCATTTGGCATTCTGCTTTACCTTGTGGATAGTTTCTACGTCTACTAGTTTTACTAGTCGATTAATTATGTTTTCAAAAGTGATTTTTATTCTAGGACCGTTATTCTGTGTTGCTGTAGAGTGCGTTTAATAAACTAACGTGTTAACTTACTGACGTACCTGGGTATGTGTCATATGTTTACGTATTAAGATAAAAGCAGATCGCGATGGAAGAATAACATGGCGAAGAGACTATTATGGCCACAATCACCAATAAACCACTGGTTTGGGGAAGGATGCCAGCAGGCACATGCAGCTAAACAAAAGACATACAGAGCAGAGCTGTGGAGGAGGAGGAAGGAAAACTTCCGTCCACCTAAGCAAAACGAAGTGAGGATTGACAGCTTACCGAACAAGTAAGCATTTAGTTGTATGAGAATCTAGAAACACGGAGACCCACACAACTTGGCCAATTAAAACTGACATATTGTGTGGTTTTAGACCAGGAAAGTCCGTAAACGATAAAATGTTCACACACCCCAAAAAAACTCAAGAAATTCAAATCGATACCCATCCCCGTTTCATTAATTTTAAGGTCTCATGTGACACTATTTATAGTGACGATCTATACGGATTCATTTATAGTTTTGACATGTATAACAAACCCGTCCGTCTGCGCAGATTGACGATGGAGAACGATCTAACGAGCTCATGGTCTAGGAGTTATAAATGTTCTAATGACGCAAAGCATTCCTCGGGTAATAGATTTAAATTTACCCCTTATGCAGAGTATGCACTAATTTGCATCCTGTAAGAAGGAAATACGATAAACACTGTGGTGTAGTGGTTTGAAACTCTGGTGTATTAGTTTCAAAACTCCATGGTTAGAGCCTGAACTAGTCAGGGAGATTTAGTATTGCATTTTTGCATGCGATTAAAGTCCTAGTATTTATTACTAGTGTGTGTTTATAAGAAATTTAATGATGAGCTATGCGTGTTATACAGAAACATCGTCCTAGTAAAAACATTCAGAAAACTACTACTCGTCTGCAAGGGATTACATAAAACCCTGATCATCTCCCTTTCTATCAACTGTAAATTCTTCAACAGTAAAAATAAAGTAGCTATGGATGGACAAGAAATCATCGAAATAGACCCTATAAAGTATATATGTATATAAAGGGTGGGTCCATCTGTGTGTTTCTTATTCATATGTTATTTTGATACTGACAGCTCTTATGCGTTCAAAAAATTTACAGAAAATCAGTATTATATTTTCGCGGTACGAAATGGATCGGTTTACACAACGTTGGAAAATATTGCAAAGTTACTTCCAAAATGGATGCTGTGCTGCCGAAACAGCGCGAATTTTGAAAAGAAATTTGCAATTGAAATAATGCAGCTAGTGTACGCAAGTTTGTGATGAAAGTTCGTGAGACTGGTTTGCTGATTGATAACCAAAAATATTCTCGCGCTCAACGGATAGTATAGCAGTTTTTTGCAGGTTTTTGGAATGGCTGTATTGTTTTTCTTCCAACACGACAATGGAGGAAACGTTACAGTCAATGGAGCGCACGTACCGAGGCATGATAACCGATTTTGTATAAGAAGAATTTGAGAATTTGGAGTAGCAAGATGGGGCTACGTGCCGCACAAGCTGTCCAACAATCGATTTATTGACGCCGTTGATTTTTTTTGTGGGGTGCCATTTAAGGTCGATGCTAGGCGAACAATCCATAGGCGATTTAGTCATTCAAAAACAATTTTGGTCAAGCTATTCGTGAAATACAGACCGAAACCATCGAAAATGTATTAAAAAATTGAGTCAACAGAATGGCATACTGCCAAGCCAGCTGAGTCAGTTATTTGCAACAGATGATTGATGTTATTAGCGAACATGATTGATTCAAGTCTCTCTGTTAGTTCGTCGTAATTTGGCCAATGTTTGGGTCTTAAATTTTGATGCAGGAGGATGGAATTTCATATCTGAGGGCTTGAAAAGGTAGTACAATTTTTTGAAATTCTCCCACATCCACTTTTTCAAAACTACATATTTATACCCTATCCTAAGGGTATATTAAGTTTGACACATAGTTTGTAACATAGAGAAATAATCGAGATAGACCCTATAAAGTATATATATTCGTGATCAGCATCAATAGCGAAATCGATTGAGCGATGACCGTCCGTCCGTCCGTCCGTCCGTATGTCACCGCTTTTTGGGCCTTAAATTTTGAGCTAGGACGATGAAATTTCATATCTGGGCTTCTGAGAAAAAGATACAGTAGAAGTGTAAATTTTTTTTACATCCGCTTTTTTTGAAATCCGCCCACTGCAACGCCCACTTTTTCATAACTTCACTAAATTGTATGAAACCGAAAAATTTTGTTAACACCAAATATTTAGGCATTCAGATTCCCTACAATCCACCCATACAAAAGTTTTGGCCACGCCCACTTTTTGGGGGCGTTTTCATCATAAAACCGATTTTTGGGCCTTAAATTTTTAACTAGGACGCTAAAATTTCATATCTGGGCTTCTGACGAAAAGATACAGTAGAAGTGTAAATTTTTTTTACATCCGCGCACTGCCACGCCTACTTTTTTATAACTTCACTAAATTATATGAAACCGAAAAATTTTGTTAAGACCAAATATTTAGGTATTCAGATTTCCTACAATTCACCCATAGAACAGTTTTGGCCACGCCCACTTTTAGGGGGCGTTTTCATCAAAAAACCTATTTTGATAAAATTTCACATGTAACATCCTCAAACGTTCGACGTTATAGCCATATTTGAGTACCAAATGCAATTTGGGCATGAGCACTTTATAGAAACGAGGATAGGGTATCATACGATCCGTTCCAGACGGATTGTAGCTTTTCTGTATGTTTTTACATAAAATCGGGAAAAAATTATTAGGACCTAATATTTACAGTGGCGGTCAGTGAAGATATTTTAGCTATGATCGTTTGATTTCCAAAGTTATATTTATTTGAAATTATTTTTTCCATATAATAGTGCTTTGGAAAAAAAATTGATTATCGTTTAGGTGCAGCGTAAAAAATATTTCAGAACATCTCATTAAAAATAATAATTTTTTAACAAAATGAGATCATATAAATTAGGACAAAAGACAGACAAACACACAAATTCATTAAAACAAGTTAACTTGTTTTCATTACTTAATCAGAGAACGATTGTATAAAATTGAAATATAATATTTTGTGGATCCGCCAGTCGACAGTCCTCCTTCATCGAAATTTCCTTACCAAATTTTTTCTAAGTGCAATTCTAGTTTTTTGATAGACCAAGGCTTGGTTTTTGATATTTTTACTGCAATCGAATTCCACTGTAGGCACATACATATATTCAAATTATCTACAATTCACATATACACTATACATATAATGGCCACGTCCACTTTTGAAGGGCGATTTTGATGAAATTTTGCTTGTAACATTCTCAAACGTTTGAAGCTTTCATTGTAATTCTTTAAAAAAATGCAGTTCAGCCAACTCTACGGGCTATGCGGAGGGAAAATAGGATCTCAATTTGATTCGTTGCAAACGGATTGTAGCGTTTCCGTATATTTTTTAGGTAATAACGAGCATTTCTTGCAAAATATCCATTTTTCCTCATTCATTTAAACTTTTCCTATTTTAATAAACTTTAATATTTAATTTTATCGATCCGATCTTGCAAAACAGCAGTGTAATACTTGGTATTTTACTTGTGTAAAGTTCTGAACTAAATATTAAAATACACCAATGTCCTTTGACTGCACGGAACAAGTTTAACTGCGATCGCTACCACCCATTGATTTAATGTCAAATTAACAGTCCAGCGTAGTAATACCCTCCCGCCAGCTTATTTACCTGACTGTAAGAAATTGTAAATTATTAGAAAATTATATTATCAATTGCCTAAGGTACTCCAAAACGGAATGTGTAGCCGATCGAAAGGCGAAATGAGTCTACCACTTGTGTTCAGCCAAAATATGCGGTAGCCTCAGGGGGCAATTTCTGGTTTGATATACAATCAATATCACCAGAAGGGCAGAAAAGGACCAATTTAAAAAGTGACATTCATACATATGTATGTACATATTTATGTACATGTGTATGAACATACCACGCCTTGTGATGGCTTATGTGCTATAACAAGTTAGGGATTCATTTATTTAACTGAGGGTAAGATGATGAGAAAGTTTAGCAGGACTAAACAATCTTGTTCGTGCAATTCTGTAATCGTTATTAGGGTAGAGCAGAGTTTTGCCATATGATAGAATATATTGAGTAGACTCTCATAAGGATAATCTGATTAGTTGAATGGCAATTGTGCAGAAAAAACCTGGGATGAACCATTCTAACGTGTTATGTAACTTTGATTGCCGAGTAAATTATGGTACCCCCAATGGTGGCTGCTTCACTGGATTGTTATTCGTTGATAGGGTTGTCCGGAAATGAGAGCAAAATGAATGTACATATGCAAATAGGGCTGCATGTATGTACATGTATACTTACATAAGTACGTATGTTTATCGAAAAATTGGAAAGAGTTTATTGCGAAAAGGGTAGAAATAGGAAATATTTACATCCGAGTCCTTCAATTAATGTTAAAAATTCAGCAAAAGTTTGATTAGTTTCACGCAGACTGTAATAGTTGATCGTACGTACTGTTGATTGATATGAATTAATCCAAATAGGCTCCAAATTCAAAACCCAACAAGTGGTAATATCCTGACGGACAGACTTCTCACAATCGATTTGGATATTGCTACTGAACACAAATATGTATACTTTACGTACATACATACATAGTACTCTCATCTGTCTAACTTAATAAACATTAAGAAGACGGTAAAAAATATTCGTTTAGCCATATTGAGTGTAGCCAAAAATAATGAAATATTATGACTCAATTTGTGTAAGGTATTATGCACGTACATGTAAGTATAATATGTTACCTATAGTTTTCGAGTATCTTTATACTTATCCTTACTCAACAAGGAAGTATATATGTAAAGAATATTCATCCTGCCAGTGATGCAAATAACAAGAACTAGCATACATAGCTTTTGTCAAAATTTGTCTTTCAATTTTGAAAGACATTTATTTATTAAGCGACGGCCCTTCTCCAGCAGTTCTACATATCTCTCAGTCCAAAAATACATGTACAATAGGACCCAGAAAATGAAAGGATATGTGATAAAAATAATATTTTTTTGAAGTATTTTGTGTCTGTGCATATATGGACATAAGTCGACGTTGGTTATAACTGTTGAGAGTGCAATCATTCATTTATGGTTAGTACACGTATGTAGGACACCATCACACGAGAAGGAATAACGGATGTTTAAATTGTTATCATATAACTGCACAGATAGAGAATACAAAATCATGAAATAACATACAAATATTAAACGGCAAGGACCGAAGCTACGATTGTTATGGATTTCTACCAAATCCATTATCCTTGGATTTTTTCTTTTTTAGTCAATTCTCTACCATTACAACTAACTGTCATATACAGAAAAAGTACATATCATATTCATAATAGAGCTTACCTTTCACAAGTACTCCGACCGTCTGAAGAATTTCCAATTTCTTTTTATTGATTGGCGATTGCCCAATACATTTGTATGTGCCTGCATCTTGGTAAACAACGTCTTTTAATGAAAACTGTCCAGTGGGTGTTGTTAGACCGTGGCCCAACCCACGCAAACGTGCTGTGACAGGATCCAGATGAGACCAACAACCGAGAGATCCTGCAATGAAAACAACATTATTTTATTATTAGTTCTGTTACATGCTATGTATAAGTAACTACGGTATGTATTATACACTTAAAGACAAAGTTTTAATACGTTCTTATACAGAGAGTACATACATACAAACGACGAAGGCGTTAGAGGAATGTGCAATAATTGTTGCATTACTTAAATGTGTATCTGTACCATTTTTATTTAACTTTGCTATTTTTATTTACCATAATTTCTGGAATGTTATAACGGAAAGTACGTGTTGTGCAAAAAATCCGGATTTTTTCCAAAATATGCTTGTTAGCTAATACTTACTTACTTATTTAACGGGCTTCCGACCCGTGAATAGTCTCTGCGACAGCCTTCCCCTCTGCTTCCAGTTGTCCAGACCAAGCGCTCTGGCATCCGCGATAGCTTGATCCTTAAAACGGAGGTTCGGTCTTTCTTTTCGTCTAGAACCTGAGGGATGTGATTCGAAGATCCTCTTTGGCGGAGCCAGTGTAGTCGACGTGTTTTGGCTTTTTGGACTACATTCACATCTTGGTACAGCTCATAGTGTTCGCGGTTGTATCTTATTCCCATTCGCCATCCTCACATACGGGACCGAATATTCGACGAAGAATTTTGCTCTCGAAATTGTTCAATATCTGCTGTGCTCTCCTGCTTATCGTCCAACACTCGGGTCCTAATAGCGGAACTGGCAGGATCAAAGTTTTGTAGAGCATGCATTTCGTATGGAGTTTTGAACACATTTGTTTCGCCAAACCGAAATAGCAGTCAATAAAGAAACCATCCACCCTCCCAGTTTTGAAAAGGCCACCGGCTCTGTTAGTCTACCAGAGGAGTTTTTCAAACATGCTTTCGTAGGGTGCATGCACCAAATCGGCTTCCCAGGGTAAGACTTCGTCCAATCTGCATTAAGGTGTCATTCGTGGAGTTGATATTTACTCCGAGGTAGGTAAATTTCTTAATCACTTCGAAGTTACTATTGCCAACAGGGACGTTTTAACCTAGGCGGTGGACAGATGGGTCTTTGAATTCGGCCGCGGCTGCGTAGAGTTCAGGACTATGAATGCTATGCTGTTTTGAAGGTGATGAGTCTCGACTTGGAATTCGTTGATCTCTCCAGGATCTGGCTTAGTGTGAAAATCTGGTCGATCTGCCGGGCTGGAAGCCACACTGGTAGGTACGTGCCGATTAGTGTGCTGCAGAAAGGCTGCAGACGTTTATACAATACGTTGGATAGGATCTTATATGCGACATTAAGCAGGGATATGCCTTGAAAGCTCGACTTTCTTGAAGGTGCGGCATATAGAGGTGATAGTTCAGTCATCGGGCATGACTTCATCCACCCATACGTGGTTGATGATTTGGAGTATACACCCTATGAAAGCATCACCATCATGTTTGGAAAGCTCCGCTGGTAGACCAAGCGTTGGTCTTGTTGTTCTTCAACTTTTTGAAAGCTGAGCCAACCTCTTCAAAATTCGGAGGGTGGATGGTTTCTTTATTGACTGGATGCAGGATCTCTTGAAATTCAGCTTAAACACATCTACTGCGCTCTGTGCTTCGGTGACTAGGGTGCCTTCACTGTTTCGAAGAGCCAGCGTTCAATGTTCGAGGCCTATTGCTTGACTTTCACGAAATTCGATTCGATTAGCCGAAAGCCGTTGTCTGTTGTCGTGTCGTGGAGGCTATTCTTTCCAGCTAAGCCGAAGATATTGGAAGTGAAGTCAGCGAGTATGATTTTGACATCATACTCCGTCCAGGAAGCCATAAAAATCCTCCTTGATAGAATCTCCAACTTCGTCGGTAGTGGCGTGTGCATAATTAATGCGGATCACAGCCAGGCGATCGCTGATCGGCTTATACTCAATTATCATTGAGTGTAGTTGATTTCCCACAACGAATCTGCATCGTCACATGTGCAGTACTTTGTGACAGCTGTAATAAATATCGTATCTTCCTGGATCGCGGTAATATTTGTTTTGTACCGCGTGAGGACAGATTCAAGTTTTGAGTACCACCAGGAGTGTACAGTGTACGTACGTTCCAGCTGCAGACTCTCAATTCATATTCCGTGAACGTTGCAGTTCGTGATATGAGGGGGTCTCCGTTGTTATCCGAGGCTTATGTCTCTCCCATAATTAGTTCGCTTTACGTGGTAAGAACATTACACCGCCGGCACAACCCCCAACCAACAAATGTCAGCGGCCCGCTTCGGGGATGTGAGCGCTGCCGTTAGCCTAATAAGAGCTCATCTGCCACCGTCCCTTTTCCAAAAAGCTGATTTTTTCTTGGAAATCTTTATCAGCCTGAGCTCCGAATATATCGAAGTAGCCCAGATAAAGTGTGTCGGCCTTTAATTTTGAGCTAGGAGGTTTAAATTTCATATATACTTATTTTATAGGAAGAAACAGTACAAGTGTAAACATAAACATTTTTGAAATCCGCCCACTGCCATGCCCACACGCCCGTTTTATATGGGATTCATGAGAAGAAGGTTCTAGACGGATTGTAGCTTTTTCGTGTATTTTATATTTAATTCCA
Source organism: Xylota sylvarum (assembly GCA_905220385.1). NCBI lineage: Eukaryota > Metazoa > Arthropoda > Insecta > Diptera > Syrphidae > Xylota > Xylota sylvarum. Next base: position 23,836,954 of record LR999960.1, read on the forward strand.
TATGAGTACATAGACAACAATATAGCCCACCTTTGAAGCCGAATAGTAACCACTTCCAAAACATTTTTTTATCACCAAAGATTGCTCTTGGTTGGTTGGTTGGTTAAGATCGGCCCTCGATATGAAGATGCACTTAGACCAGACGAGGTTCATTGTGCTGCCGATGGGTAAGGTGGTGGGTCACACTCTTACTCTGGGAACCATCCACTCCTTTGTATGAAGGAGCTAATCTTAGCCGTGCAGGCGCTGTTGAGATCATTTAGATCATTGAAGAAGTATTCGCCTAATGTAGCCTTCCTAGTGTTGGCGAGCGCAGGACACGTGCACAGGAGGTGCCTGATGGTCTCCTCTCCAGCAAAGGGTGAGGTTGTACTGTCCAGCTATCTCGTTAAGAGATACGCGGCAGTCTTCCCCTGCCTTGGATCTCGTTGTGCTGGATGCAAGTCAGTCAGCTGCTTGACGAATGACAGTGACTTCGGCTTGAAAAACGCTACAATAGTTTGGAAGGTTAAAGGAAAGGTGAATGTCCAAGTCTTCAGAGAAGACTCGAGCACCGAGCTCAGCAACCCTAACTCTACTGGACACAAACATTGCAGATCGTTCCACACCGTCGATAATGTGTGATAATACACCTCCTACCCCATACGAACTTGCATCTACTGAAATAATCATTGGTTTTGTTGTGTCATAGTGAGATAGAACATCAATATCCGTAACTAGATTTTTGCTCCGGTTAAAACATTCCCTATGTTCATCGCTCCATACCTACTTTGTGTTCTTAAAGATTTCCTATAATAAATACTGTAACTGACGATAGATTTGGAATACATTTGTTATATTAATTTACCATTCCCAAATAAGATTTTAACTGTTACCTACAACTTAGTTCGGTAGCATTTATTACTGTCTCCACTTTACAAGAGCTTGGTCCATCACCATCACCAATTTTTTAGTTTGCTGCTCCTCCACAGCCTACTACTATTCAGCCTTGTCGCGCGACAAATATTAAATATTGCCCAACTCATACCACTACAACTACAACAGCGACTTTTATTCATTTCCGTGCATTTCAACTTTTGACAGGATGTAAGACCGCGATTACGACAGCGACATCATTGTGTTCCAGCAGTAAAAGAGTAGAACACATCTTAGTATTTACGACAATTAAATGCTTGTTCAGACGATTTTATAATCTTACAATATTGTCAGGCCTATCAATGAAAAATGTGTCCCAGATATCCCACTTTTTGGTGGAGTTTTCATTAAAAAAACCGATTTTAATGAAATTTTTCATGAAGCAACCTAAAACTTTCGAAGTAATAGTTGTAACTCGAAAAAATGCAACAGGCCTACTTTAAAAAGGAGGATGTATCAGAGGATCTGTGCCAAACGAATTGTAGCTTTTCTATATATTTATGTTCCATCTCCACTTAAATTTTGCACTTTTGTAGACTTGCGCTTTAAGCAGTTGTAACACTCAGTCATTTCAGTGCTTTTCAGTTTGAAATTTTCACTTAATTGTGCTTTTAATTCTTCATATGAAGAATCATTTTCTGTCTTTAGATTCATTAATGACACAATAACTTTGTACAATTGCAGTCCACCCAGACTACACAAACATACAACTTTTTCTCTTTTCTTATACTGCATTTACAGTAACAGGTTTTAAGATCGGATAAGTAATCGCGCTCTGGCAACGTCGCACACCATGTAGACGTGACAGCTGAATGATAGAAGCTGCCTGCAATCAACCAATCGCAGCTTATGCAGTCGTGCAACTACAAAACACCGCATTTTATGCTACTCGACAAGCGGAACGAATAGATCTACCCGTGGCGCCGACAAATAATACTTGAACATCAATTCGATTCCAAAATAAAACGGTCTACCTACTTAAGTTTGTATATAATTGATCAGATCTATGGCAATAACATTAAAAAAGGCCTAGTAGAGATAAACTGCGTTCTAGCTAAGTTGAAGTATACATACATACATACATAATAATTATAAACAAGTACCTACTCCCGGAATAAGTGTATACTAATTTTATAAGACAGACTCTTTCCTTTCAAACACGGAATCGAATGCTTCAAATTGAAAGCATAAATTGCAACAGAAGTTTCGGAGGGTACCGTCCGAATACGGATTTTTTCCATAATCTGCACTCGACAAATACACGACCAGAACAGTTTAGAGACCATCTCAACAATTTTCAAATTCAATTCTTCGTCTCAATTACATGATTTTATGGATATTATAGGGACGATAGATATGCGGAATGCACCCTCTGTAACCTGAGTCTAAAAAAAGACGTTCAGCATTTCATCGGAATTGGGCTAAATGTACGCTGTCAGAACGAAGTCATCCTGCTTTTAAATGGTAAGAATTGGAATGCACTGTCTAGTTATGCTAATTCTGCTATGAAATACCGGCAACATATAAAAAATATATTTTTTTTTTAAGGGAAAATCAAATGTATACAATGTATTCCTTTTTAACATTGCAAAGTAGAAACTATCTCATTATCCCGCTAACAGAAATCAATAACATTTTTAAATCAAATCACTACTACTATTAGCACTATTAACTTGTTTCGACAAGACAAGCTTGTTGTTTTGGAGGAGTGGATATCAACTAATAAATGTACCATTTAATTTACAAATTTGATAAAATTGTAAATTTTGTTTGTCTTAGAAGTCAAGGTTGATGTAATAGGAAACGAAATAAAACCAACAGAATTAAATCTGAAGTATTTTGTAAATGTAGAGTAAAGAGATCCAACTACTTGTGTACTTTACTTTAATGATATGATATAGCAAACATCTGACTTTCGACAACTTACCCTGAGGACATTGCAAAGTAACTGCCCCTCCCAACTGAACTTCCAGTTGGCCCTTATTAGGATTATGTGATGCCGCTACAGATACATCTTGATCATCTGGCTCCGACGTTACGTCTACTGAATCATCTGAAATGAATGAATGAATAATAGTAGTCACCAAAGCACTTATCATAAGAAATCACAAAAGGAAAGATAAATTGGGTAGGTAATAAATTAAAACTGAATAATTCCTTAAGACTAAAGAATATCCTCCAACCAATCATCGCATTCAAACACTTTACACAGACATATTTTTGGGTAGAAGTCACCACTACTCCCTTTCAATCGGTGAATTTTTTTTGTATTCGCTACTGCAAAGAAAAATTAGAATTTGACAAAATCATTTGTCACAATTTCCACCTGAGCCGATTTTAGTCGCACCAGTGAAGTAATAATAATTTTAGCTCCTGTCAATAGCGCGGTAATGATAATAGGATTATAAGTTGTAGGTAGTACAATAATAGATATTTTACGTTGAAAAGAGAAATAACCTGCCGGTACTTGTATATCGTATGTACATATGAATGTCTGTACATATGTATATGTCCCCTCAAGAACCATATTTCTTATCATACTTTCAAGATGTTAATGTATTTTTTTTTCTTTTCTTCATCTGTGGCGAGTATTGACATTTTAAGCATAAATATAGTCCATCAGAGGCTTTTTTTATGGCCATTTCAAGCAAAGCATTATTAAAGCAAAAATTCAGAAACCCTAGTAATTCCAAATTGATACTGATCACTTTGTTTTTTCGATAAAAAATTATCAAAAGAAAATGTATATATAGGCGGTAAGATTCTATATCATACACATTAACATTATATAGATCCCTGCCCACTTTTGGAGGTTTTTTTTTTTTTAAAAGTTTTTTATGCAATCTCGTAGATAATATTAATTTAATACTGTCGTTATAGTTCCAACAAAACTTTAGAATGTTACGCCCACTCTATTGAACCTCATTATACATGAGGAAGGACAAGACTTAAATTCCGTATAGAATGAAGGTGCATGTACCTACATACATACATAGTACGTACAACCCAGTCGTGCACTTTATTTTGTTTGCAAGAAGGCAATGTACACACAAATAAAAATAGTATATAATTTAAAGAAAACAGTTCTAGTTAGCGTATTTAAAGTGAAATCCGATTTATCCGATAATAGAGTTCGACTACTAAAACTAACCATATAAATCATGCGCGAGACTTTAATGCAATTCTAGCATTATTCGTAATAACTAAACAATAAATAAGTCAACTGAATATTCAGTTGAAAGTTCTTGAAACCATACCTAAGATCATCTTTTAATTTATAAAATAAATTGCTCGTATGTAATTGCAGCTACATGCTACATGTTTAAAAATTATTCTTATTAGTCCGCTTCGCTAGACATTTCCTTTATTTGTTTGCGAAATTAGAAAAAAATTCTTTTTTTCTTCAAATGAATTTATTGTAAGGCTCTGTGATAAACAATATTTTTGGTTTTTCCTTCATGTGCGAACACAAACAAATCAGCAGGTTTCCCTACTGAAACCTAATGAAGGTTAATAATATGAAGGCTCCACCATAGAGCCATTGATTTCCTTTCATATCCTTCATTGTACGATTGAATGCATTCAATGATCTTTTGTGGGCCATAGGACATTCATCCCACACGACAATTTCACACTGTTCCAACACTTTGGCCATTCCTGACGTTTTGGTAATATTACATGTTGGATTTTCGTTGAAGCTCATGTCCAAAGGCAACTTGAGCGCAGAATATGCTGTTCTGCCGCTGTCCAACAACGTCGCCGCGATTCCAGATGATGCGACAGCCAACGCTATTTTATTTTGCGAACGAATGGTGGTCAAAATTGTTGAAATAAGGAAAGTTTTTTCCAGTGCCACCAGGCGCATCTAAGAAATACGTTCCACCACTTTTGTCTGCCCTTGCTCGCATCAAAATGTCGTAAACATCTTTTTGTTGTGCGTTTAACTTTGGAACATTTGTTAGAACAAATTGAGTTAAATCATTGCGATCGAATGCATGTTCACGCAGCAAATCTCGATTATACAAATCTTGTAATGCCGATTTGGCGATGGCATGCCTAATTGGGATAACGCTTTATTTGCAATTCAATATTTTACGGACGAGGAAGAACTTGCCCGCGAAACCAATCCGGGCTCTAAAAAAAGGCCTAGCAAAAAGCGTAAGGCCGTTACTTCACCCGAAGTCTCACAAAAGAATGATAACCCCGCTATATCAAAGCAGGCAAAAAACCAAGCGAAACCTCGCCAACCACCCGCAATAAATATCGTCGGGATAGCGGACTACGGAAAACTTCGTAATCTTCTTGTAAATACGCTGAGGACAAAGCATAATATAACCTCACGCCGAAACAACGAGTGGAAAATCAATGTAGATGACGCCGATTCCTACCGAGCACTGTCTCAAAAATTAAACACGGAGAATATCCAATGGTACACATATGAAAACAAGTATGAAAAACCACTGAGAGTTTTTGTTAGGGGACTCCACCCGACATGCTCAAAAGAAGACATTATCGAAGACGTGCAAACCCAAGGGCTCAAAATTCTTGAGGCCGTGAATATTCTTAAGAAGGAAAAGCAACTTACAGAAGGGGACAAAGATACCGTAGTCAAACGCGGTCTCCCACTCTTTATGCTTACCTTTGATAAAACCGAGAATGTGGACGACATTTTCAAAACCAAAGCGATCTTAAATATAAGGGTTAAAATCGGGCCCATGCGTAAAGGCAAGAGAACGATACCTCAGTGCAAACGATGCCAAGGTTTTAACCACACGCAGGCATACTGCCAGAAAGAACCACGGTGCGTAAAATGTGCTGGTACACATCTCTCGGGAGAGTGCAAAGAAAATAAACAGGTCCCAGCGATTTGCGCCAATTGCAAGAGAAACCACCCAGCGAATTATCGAGGTTGTGAAGTCGCCAAAGAACTTCAAAAAAGACGCGATACTCTCAGGAAACCGGTACACCCGAATACTAGCCTAAAATATCCCAAAACCGATAAGCCTAAGATTGTTAAGCCAGTCAAAAAGACGAGACCGATTAAGGACAATATAAAAATTGCCAAAGAAAGTGGTGCTGGTCACAGTACAATGGAAAAACCGCCAATGGTTGGCGCGAGATCGTACGCGCAAGTCGCGTCACACGAACCCAATTCAAGATCAGCCACAATAGATCCAGTATGTCAACTATTATCCGTGATATTGGAAAAACTTGAGGAGCAAACCAAGATTAATCAAGTCATATTTGACAAATTGAGCAAGCTCGAGACCAAACCTCGCAAGACAAACGACAAAACATGAATATGAAACAGTTGCTCAAGATACTAACATGGAACGCAAACGGCCTTCTGAAAAAAATCGACGAACTAGAAGTATTTCTACGGAATATTGATATATGCCTGATATCAGAAACCTACCTAAAAAAGGGACCTGGACCCAAAATAAAAGGATACAGTGATTATCACGCACATCATCCTTCGGAAAATGCGAGAGGCGGATCTTCTCTTTACATCAAAGACTGCATCAAGCACTCCGAAGACATGAAAATAGAACTCGACTCTATGCAAATAAGTTCAGTCTCCGTAAAAATAAACCACTTAGACTACCACATTGGATCTAGTTACTTTCCTCCGGGATATAGGCTAGTAGACGACGACCTCGTTCGCCTCTTTGAATCACTCGCGAAACACACCTTCTGGGGTTCAAGATGTAATTCAACGAAAGGCAGGCTATTGTACAAAGTCAGCATGAAGCGTGGTGTGAAATTTTTTTCGACGGGAAAGCCAACGTATTGGCCAACTGACAAAAATAAAATCCCTGACCTCGTCGACTTCTTTATCGCAAAAGGGCTAGCTAAAGATCTGACGGAAGTCAAAGAATGCTTTGATCTATGCTCAGATCACTCACCAGTCAATTTAAAAATAGGTGGAAATCTAGATACGAAAGAAGGACCGCCCAGGTTAACTAGTAACAAAACTAACTGGGACGCCTTTAGAAAAGACTGCACGGAAAATGTTGCTTTAAATGTGCCGCTAAAGACACCGATCGAAATAGAAGACGAAATTGACAAACTTGTGGTAGCCATTCAGAGTGCAGCGTGGAAAAACACTCCTTTCCGGAAGACAGTAACACGGAACAATAAAGTTAAATTCCAACCCGAAATTGAAGACCTCATACGAGAAAAGAGGAGAACGCGCAAGAGATGGTAACAATCCCGCGCGCCCCCAGATAAAACTTATCTGAACTATCTTTGCAACAAATTGAAAAATGTGCTGCATGATTTAAGAAATCGCGAGACTTCTACTTACCTCGAGGGCTTGACTGCTGAAAAGAGCTCAAACTATTCACTATGGAAAGCTTTGAAGTCCGTAAGGAAACCCGTAATGCACTCGCCACCAATAAGGAAAGTTAACGGCGAATGGGTAAAAGAAGACAAGGAGAAAGCGGAATTATTTGCCGAGCATTTAGAAGAAACGTTCAGGCCGTTCGATGGACAACCATTGATCGAAGACCCGAATGTTAACACGGCACCCGACAACTTTAAAGTAAAAACCTTATCCTTGTCCGAACTTCGAATGACAATAGGAAGGTTGAAAAATAACAAGGCTCCAGGATATGATTTAATCACTGGCGAAATTTTGAGGGAGCTACCAACAAAGGCGTTAGTTAAGCTGCTCTACATTATAAACGCTTCTTTGAGACTTTTATATGTTCCAAGGCAATGGAAAGTCGCCGAAGTCATTATGGTTCAGAAACCGGGGAAATGTGCAAACGATAAGAAATCATATAGACCCATTTCGCTTCTGCCGATAACATCTAAGGTCTTCGAGAAACTTTTGATTAAACGATTACAACCAATAATTGAAGAAAGACACTTGATCCCGGATCATCAGTTCGGCTTTCGCTTCAAACATTCCACAATCGATCAGGTGTACCGTATAACGAATGAAATTGAAGAAGCTCTAGAAGCGAAAAAGATATGTTCTAGCGCTTTCCTCGACGTATCGCAAGCCTTCGATAAGGTATGGCACGAAGGTCTAAGGTATAAGCTAAGGCTAATTCTACCGAAAAAATTGTGTAGAATACTGGGATCTTACCTTGAAAACAGGCTCTTTCGTGTTAGACACGGGAAGGAATACTCACAATTCAAGGAAATCCATGCCGGCGTTCCGCAAGGAAGCGTACTCAGTCCAATGCTGTTCCTGCTCTACACAAGAGATATGCCAAAAGATGAAGGGACCGTCGTAGCAACGTTCGCAGATGATACGGCTATCCTCGCAACGGACGAGTCAGTCGAAGCATCAACGGGCTCTAAACAAAGTATGCGAATGGACAAAGACCTGGCGAATCGTCCTTAACGAGACCAAGTCAACGCATGTCAATTTTACGTACAAAAAGGTAAACCACTTACCTATTTCCATTAACTCGGTACAAATACCATACGCAAATGAGGCAAAATATCTAGGAATGACCCTAGACGCAAAACTTAAGTGGAAGTCACACGTTAAAAAAAAGCGCGACGAGCTAGCAATCAGACTAAGAGAAATGCATTGGCTACTCGGAAGATACTCGAAACTAAGCGTATATAACAAACTGCTTCTGTATAAGCAAGTGCTAAAACCGTCTTGGACATATGGAATACAACTTTGGGGTTGTACGAAACCAAGCAATATGGCTATATTGCAAACATTCCAAAACAAAGCCCTACGAGCAATCGTGAATGCTCCATGGTATATAAGGAATAGTGATATTCACAGAGATCTAGGAATTGCTACTGTGAATGACGAAGTAATGAACTTTGCTCGCAAACTTCGTACTCGTCTTTATGCTCATTGCAATAATGAAATAATCCGTACTATGGACGTGCCAAACATCGAGCGCCGACTACAAAGAACAAGACCATTCGATCTAGCGCCGTAAGGAAAAACCGCATTTAATGACGGTAATAGTAGGTGCCTTCGCTAGAAGGCTACCTACCTAACGAGATTAACACTACAGAAGAGTAAACTACTTGTTAAGGGAACTTAGTCGTAGTCATCAAACAATGAAGAAATGAGAGGATTGAAGCTGTACTACTATGAGCACGCGCGGCTCATAGTGCCTCTCTGAGGGGTGAGGTTTAGCCCGTAGGCATATACTGACTGACACTAATGACATTGACAGGTCAGCTATATGAATCGGGCATCACCAATGGTACGGACCATTGCTATCTTTTGAAGAGTCCTCACCTCCAGGCGCAACAAAAAAAAAAAAAAAAATTTCCAATTGTAAGGCAAATATCTTCGATCATTATGAGAGCTTCATTTGGCATTTCTGGTGTTGGTAGCAAATGCGGATTCGATGTTATACTACGCATTCGATTCAAAATATCTTCCGTCATAAAATCTGCATAATTTGTTCACAATTCAGATGGGTTCGATGGGCTACACGTTGCTATGATCATCGCAAATGAATTACATGTGTCTGTAGATATAGATGACTATAGTTTAAAAGAAAAAAAGTAAATTGGTTAAAAATTACGTAAGTGCGTAAACGCACAAAATATCAACTTAGTTTTATATATGTATATAGATTTGACTGAAATCGTTAAAAATAATCAGTTTAAACCAAAAGGTTTTAAACTGGTTTAAACTGGATTTAAAGGATTTTAAACCTTGAGGGTACATTACAGTAATACGGCTACAGTATTGAGATAGACTCTATCTAATTAGTTGTTCGTAGCTTAATATATACACATGCATACATATGTACATATGTTTGTGAACAGTATCAATAGCGATATAGATTAAGCCATGTCCGTCCGTCCTTCCGTTTTTAACTAGGATAATAAAATCTCATATCTGATTTTTTGAGAAAAATCATGACATTTCTATGCATTTAAATACATACATACATATCCCCACTTAAAGAGAACTGATGCAATGGGTATCATACGAGGCAAACGATTTGTACCTTTATTGTATGTTTGCGAAAAGTTTTATTTCAAAACTTTATTTATTCATATTGTTATAAATTTATGTAATCCTACATTTATAGATTTATGTTTATGTACATATGTATGTATGCATAATGCAGCAAAATCATTCAATAATACTACTCACACCAGATATTATTTGGACTATGCTTCATTAATGCAATCAAAATCTCATGAGCCATAAAATAACAAACTTCTTAAGAATAGTCACGTACAACGAAACAAATTCCACTTTTCAAACTCTGTCAGAAGCAAACAAGCAAACAAAGAAAGAAAATGTGCGCACAACTCTTCAATATAATAATAGCCAATCAGCAGATGTCCACAGTGATGAGTGATGTCTGACACGTTTTTTCTTCCCGATGTTACCGTAAATGACTTAAGTCAAACTTTTCTACGTCTTATACGCCTCTGCTTCAATCCTTGGTAAAATTATAACCACAAGAGGAATCTTTTTGAATGGCAGACACGTACCGCATATCAACAAAGAGTAGAAACAAAATCAAGTACGTCCAAGGATAACGATGAAAAATCCAATTTTAATTGGACTTCAATCGCATTCAGAGCACAGGGACCCGGCCATTTTGTGATATAACCTTGATGACATCGCGAAGTGCTCCAAGTTCGCCAATTGAACGAATACTTTTCGTTTGCATGGTAAATTACTATCAATCTGCTGACTTTTTTCATCAATTGTTGCATTTATTTTGTTCTTGTAATTCACTGCTTAGAAGTTCAATTTCAACTTATGCATTTATTAATTAATTTACTATTTTATTTATTTTTTTGTTTTTTGTTTTTCTTTTATTTGAGGTTTTTTTCGTATGTTTTCTCTGTTAAAACTTCAAATATGTATATAATGTTTACTACTTATAATTAGAAATAATAATTAACCTTATAACCTACTTATTGTATAGTTATTGAATTACCTACTATACATCTTTCATTCTACTGAACGTATTCTACTTACATGAACTAATTATTCTATTACATTCTTCCCTATGTAACATATTAAATACATAATGTATATAATCAAACTTAACATACTTATCATTAACAGGGTTATGGGCCCAGGAGAAAAATAAAATCTTCAAAAATCAAATTAATCATTATTGAATTTTAAATTCTGCAATTCGGAAAAGTTTGAAAGTTAGTCGTCATGGCGAATCACCAATTAGTAAGAATTGAACCATTATCTAGAGACAATTTTGACACATGGAAGCTGCACGTGGAAGCCTTGCTTGTAAGAAGCGAAACATGAGATTATGTGTGGGATGAAGACAAGACCCAGTGGAACCGAGGCAAAGGATTTGATCGATGGAGCAGCTTGGGACAAAGAGGACCAAAAGGCGAGATCCGACTTAATATTTTTAATTAGTTCATCAGCGTTAAAGGAGGTAAGAGGATGCGTTACTTCGCATGATATTTGGATGAGATTGCATAAAGTATATCAATCACAAGGACCGGCAAGAAAGGCCACTCTGTTGAAACAGCTCGTTTTAAATAAAATGTTCGAGGATGCGGATATTCACATCCACATGTCTAAGTTTTGGTCCGCAGTAGACAAGTTAGCAGATATGCAATTAGAAGTTAATGAAGATTTGATTTGAATTTTACTATTATACAGCCTACCAGAATCATTCGAGAGTTTCCGGATCGCTATTGAGTCTAGAGATGAATTGCCGAAACTTGAAATTTTAAAAATTAAAATCATGGAAGAGTACGAAGCCAGGAAAAACAAAGATAGTGATCAAAATGGTGCTTTATTCGCAAGAACAAGATTTCAAAAATATAAACCAAAAGGAAATTCATCAACGCGACAAAATGAAAGATACTCCCATGAAGACAGAAATAAATTTAGAGAGAACGAAGGTAAGAAAAATGTCCCTACTCATTTTAAATGTTACCGGTGCGGTCGCATTGGTCATAAAGCAGCAGCATGTAGAACCAGATTCAATGTAACAGACAAGTCGGCAGTCACTGAAGAATCATTCTCGATAGCGCAAGTGAGAGTGACAGAAATCAATCCGAAAAATAGTGTATGGTGTTTGGATAGCGGGGCAACCTCCCACATGTGCAGCGATAAAAGCAAGTTCACAGATTTTAATACTACGGAACCCCGTCAATTATTATTGGCAAATAAACAAACAACTGATATTAAAGGTCTCGGTGTAGTGAGAATTTCGACTCTATACGGGAATTGTGCAAAACTTGAGAACACACTTTACGTGCCTGATCTAAGGACAAATTTAATATCAATACCTAGAGTGACGGAAAAAGGTTGTACTGTAATTTTTGATAAGCATCGTGCATTGATTAAAAATTGCACAAACAAAGTTGTTGCAGTTGCTAAGAAAAAAGATGGTTTGTATTACATTGCAGAGAACGTCGATGTCGCTCACCTAGGAAAGTCTGGCAATAACACCTGTTTACGAACGTGGCATGAGAAATTTGGTCATTTAAATTATAAAACATTATGTGAAATGATAAAAACTAAATCAGTTTTGGGTTTGAATACGGCCAACAAATTGAAATTTGTATACAAGGAAAGCAATCTAAGAGACCATTCACAACGACGAGCACTCCCCGCAGCAGTCATCCATTGGAGCTAATCCACAGTGACATATGTGGTCCGATTCAAAATAAATCAAATGGAGGATGTAGGTATTTTGTTACTTTCATCGATGATGCAAGCAGGTGGTGTGAGGTTTATTTTCTTAAAGAAACATACAGAAAAGCTACAATCCGTCTGGAACGGATCGCATGATACCCTATCCTCCTCTCTATAAAGTGGGCGTGGCCAAATTGCATTTTGTACTCAAATATAGCTATAATGTCGAACGTTTGAGGATGTTACATGTAAAATTTCAAGAAAATCGGTTTTTTGATGAAAACGCCCCCAAAAAGTGGGCGTGACCAGAACTGTTCTATGGGTGAATTGTAGGGAATCTGTATACCTAAATATTTGGACTTAACAAAATTTTTCGGTTTCATATAATTTAGTGAAGTTATAAAAAAGTAGGCGTGGCAGTGGGCGGATGTAAAAAAAATTTACACTTCTACTGTATCTTTTCGTCATAAGCCCAGATATGAAATTTCAGCGTCCTAGTTAATAATTTAAGGCCCAAAATTCGGTTTTGTGATGAAAACGCCCCCAAAAAGTGGGCGTGGCCAAAACTTTTGTATGGGTGGATTGTAGGGAATCTGAATGCCTAAATATTTGGTCTTAACAAAATTTTTCGGTTTCATATAATTTAGTGAAGTTATGAAAAAGTGGGCGTGGCAGTGGGCGGATTTCGCTATTGATGCTGATCACGAATATATATACTTTATAGGGTCTATCTCGATTATTTCTCTATGTTACAAACTATGTGTCAAACTTAATATACCCTTAGGATAGGGTATAAAAAAATGAAGTTTACAATGTTTTCAAAGATTTTAAATCACATTCTGAAAATTTTCTAGGAAGAAAAATTAAATCAATCAGATCGGATAACGGAGGACAGTACTGCAATGAGAAGTTTAAACGTTTTCTGTCTCAGCATGGAATTAAACATCAGCTGACTGTCCCATATAACCCACAACAAAACGGCGTAGCTGAGAAAATGAACAGGACGCTGGTAGAAATGAGTTGTTGCATGTTACTTCAAGCAAACCTACCTTTATCATTTTGGGCAGAAGCCGTAGCATGTGCGAAGTACATCAGAAATAGATGCGCTTCAACTAGCATCAATGGAGAAGTACCCTACAAGTTATGGACAGGAAGGCCGCCTGCAGTAAGCCACCTCCAGGTATTTGGTAGTAAAGCTTATTGTCTAATTAATAACAACAAAAGATAAAGTAAATTTGATGCTAAGTCGAAATTCTATATATTTGTTGGATACTGTGAAAATTCTAAAGCATATAGGCTATGGTGTCCAGAAACTAGAAAGATAGTAAAAAGTAGAGATGTTATGTTCATAGAACAAAAAATTAATGAGGATATTATTTTTCCGATAGAGTCACTAAAAAGAGAAAAAACTGAGATATTTTTTGATCGATTTAAAATGAAAAATGAAACAGTAAATAAAGATACCGATGATGATGAAGTATTTGAAGATGAGGGAGATCACAATATTGAAAACGGATTTGGTAAAAAGAATGATGTAGTACTAAAAGAAAATGGAGAGGGGGGTAGCTTGCCAACAGAGGGAATCGGTATGAGAACACGATCAAAGACAAGACAAAAACATTTAAACGAAAACAATCAACAAAATGAACTTGCTGGCGACTTTTGATGCGGCATGTATGTTAACTGCGGATCCTCAAAATATTGGGGATATTTTAAATGATACGAATGTAGTTGAATGAAAGAGGGCAATGAAGGACGAACTATTAGCACATAAAGAAAACAAGACTTGGGAAATTATAGATCGACCAAACGGGAAACATGTTATTGGATGCAGATGGGTTTTCCAAACAAAAACAGATTCCAAGGGAGATGTACGCAGGAGAAAGGCGCGGCTGGTGGCAAAGGGATGCTCTCAACGTTCAGGAGTTGACTATAAGGAAACGTTTGCACCAGTTGCTCGACAATGTTCAATTCGATTACTTATAGCCCTTGCAGCAGAATGGGGACTTATTTTACACCAATTAGATGTTGTTACCGCATACCTAAATGGATAAATTGATGAAACAATATATATGGAATTACCTGAAATGTATTCCGAACTAACCGGTGAATGTGTTGTAGGAAATACAGTATGTAAAATTCATCTATCTATGGACTTAAGCAATCGGGTAGGCAGTGGTATATTAAACTCAACGAACAGCTTTTAAAAATGGGAATGCAACCCTTAGCATCAGACCCTTGTACTTATATGTCACAAAAGAGTAATGACATAATTATTGTTGCAATTTATGTCGATGACATAATTGTGGGATCAAATAGTCTAGAACAGATCGATATATTTAAGGAAACGATGAAATCAAAATTTCAAATGAAGGATATGGGACAACTAAAATATTTCCTAGGGATTGAATTTAATCAAAAGGCAAATGGAGAGATTACTATGAGTCAACGTAAATACATAGTTGAACTTTTAAAACGGTTCAATATGGAAGACTCAAATCCGGTTAATACACCTTTAGATATAAACACCAAACTTTCAAAGCAAATGTGTGGTGAATCTCACACAAAGGAAGATTTTTTGAGTAAGTTACCTTATCAAAAACTAATTGGTGCTTTACTTTATTTAGCAGTAACAACCAGGCCTGATATCTCGTATGCTGTCAGTTTTCTAAGCCAGTTTAACCAGGATCATGGTAAGCCGCATTGGGTGGCAGCGAAAAGGGTGCTTAGATATTTAAAGGGAACGAAGGACTATGGGCTGTTGTATCAAAGGACTGGAAATGATGTTCTCGGTTACACGGATGCAGACTGGGGTGCGAATTCGGATGACAGAAGATCATATACTGGGTATGTGTTTAAACTTGCTGGAGCAGCTATTTCGCGGGAATCAAGGAAACAGAGGACAGTCGCATTATCGACCGCTGAAGCAGAGTATATGGCAATTGCTGACTCGGTTAAAGAAGCAATGTACCTTCGAAAGTTCCTACAGGAAATTATTTTTACAAAGGAAAAAGGAGTCATTATTTACAACGATAATAGAAGTGCTCAATCAATCGCCAAGAATCCAGTTCAACATTCACGAACTAAACATATAGATATCAAACATCATTTTGTTCGCGAGGCTGTACAAAGAGGAGACGTAGTTCTACAGCATATAGATACTCAGCAAATGACTGCGGATGTACTCACCAAAGGA
Source organism: Xylota sylvarum (assembly GCA_905220385.1). Lineage (NCBI taxonomy): Eukaryota > Metazoa > Arthropoda > Insecta > Diptera > Syrphidae > Xylota > Xylota sylvarum. The sequence goes on from LR999960.1 coordinate 23,852,649, forward strand.
CTCGTCGCAACAAAGCATTATAAACATTTAGACGGCCTTGGTTTAACAATTTGTAATTGAGGGGTAGTGTTAAAACTGCAATTTCAAATATGTATATAATGTTTACTACTTATAATTAGAAATAATAATTAACCTTATAACCTACTTATTGTATAGTTATTGAATTACCTACTATACATCTTTCATTCTACTGAACGTATTCTACTTACATGAACTAATTATTCTATTACATTCTTCCCTATGTTACATACATAATGTATATAATAAAACTTAACATACTTATCATTCTGGTTTGGACTGTGAAAGACTGCGTTTTATTTAACATTCTGAAGGTATGTTTTCTTTTTTATAGTTTTCTTCAAAGGTACTTAACATAATATTCCAATAGAAAGATATAAATTTATCAAATCTCTGTATCTCGAATTGTGTAAATTGTGCGATAACACATTGTATATTATGAACGAAATAAATTATTATTGTATTAAGCTCTTATTTAGTGGACAGACTCACATCACCGCATCACAAACTGTATCGATATTTTGAATTGAAAGAACTTGCAGCAGGAGTATGTTACATACATAATGTATATAATAAAACTTAACATACTTATCATTCTGGTTTGGACTGTGAAAGACTGCGTTTTATTTAACATTCTGAAGGTATGTTTTCTTTTTTATAGTTTTCTTCAAAGGTACTTAACATAATATTCCAATAGAAAGATACAAATTTATCAAATCTCTGTATCTCGAATTGTGTAAATTGTGCGATAACACATTGTATATTATGAACGAAATAAATTATTATTGTATTAAGCTCTTATTTAGTGGACAGACTCACATCACCGCATCACAAACTGTATCGATATTTTGAATTGAAAGAACTTGCAGCAGGAGTTTCGCAAGAAAGCATCCTTGGAGCGATCTTGTCCATAATACATATTCAAAATATTCCACAGAAAGAACGCATAACTGTTACCAATTTTACGGACAATACGGCTGTCATGGCTGCGATAAAAAAGATAAGACTGCAAAAATTAAATTTATGACTGGACTGAGATTTAGCGTATTATGGTCAAGACTAAATAAACCTACATTAATTTTACCTACAGATACATATGTATATAAAAAAAACATTACCAGTTTCATAAATATGTTCAAAATTTCGTTGTCAAATAGTTGGAATAACTCTAAACGCGGAATTGAGATGGAAACCGCAGGTTGTAAATAAATTTTCCAAATCTTGCTCACATAAAGTCTATAAATCCCATCTAAATCCGAAATTTATAATGAATTCCACTTAAATCAAACAATCCTTTTTTATGTCATCACATGTCATTTTTGTGTGTTGACAAAGCAAAATAAAGTGCACGACTGGATCGTACGTACTTGCACCTTATTTTATAGGCACTGAAATTCAACGTTTATGTATACACCATACATCAACTGAATTATAGAAAACGTCAAGGACTATTAATTTCATTTTAACAAATTTTTCGATTTCTAGTAAAAATTTTGAAAAAAGGTACATTTTTGAGCAGTTCCAAAACTTGTCATATCTTTGCCTTTGTCATACCCACCTCAGATATGAATTTTAAGCTCAATCGTTGAAGAAATAGCCGAGAAACAGCCAATTTCTAAAATTACCGTTATACGCATTTTTCGCGCAAAACGTGGTATGCCACCTAATAGCACATATGAAATTTTATCAAAATCGTTACAGCCGTTTTCGAGAAAATCCATTTTTAGTGAAATCGGACTTAAGTAAAGTACCCTTAATTTTGAGGTTAGAATGAAAATTCTCTAGGGATTATCCCACAGACCCCAGATATGAAGTTTGAAGCAAATCCGTTTAGCCGTTTAGGCTCCAGTCGAATAGACAGACAGACCGACAGCTTTTTCAAAGCTCTCCTGAGGGACAATCGCAGGCGTTTGTTGCCAGAAATTTTTAAAAGGTTTATGGTTGTACAGTATAATGCTTAAAACCTTTTTTTTCTTTTTAATAAGAGGCTTTTATGCCCTTACAGTTTAGTTCTGCCTTTTTTGAAATTTTACGTCAACACAATCCGTTCACTGCTTATTATATAAAAATGTTCGTTCCGGGTACGAGCGTCTAAAACTCGAGAACCACTAGAGAGATTGACATCAAACTTCGGCAACATGTCAATTTAGTCTGCAAGAAGGTTTCTCTTAAGTTTAATCTCGATAGGTGGCGCTGTAGTCTTGATATTTCTATCGTTCATATTTATGGTACGATTTCCGGGATAAAACACGAGCTTCTCAGGAGACCCGGCGCGTCCCCAGGTGGCGGATACGGGAGGGCCACGAAGTGTGGTAGAGGTTCTCACACCTCCGCGGACCACGAGTCAAAATTCCCAAGTCAAGGTGTTTGGAATACGTGCCGAGGACTGAATGATGCAGGGAACTTAAAAAATGTGTATCGTGAACGTAATGTCCCTATGAGATACTGGGCGACCTCTCATAGTAACCAGCCTTACACCTGTATGGCAGCTCTACAGGTGCGGACTTTTCTTTCTCGCCTTACTCATGGGATCTACATGGATAATACAAACAAAAACAATAACAATAAAAAAACAATAACAATAAAAAAACAATAACAATAAAAACAACAATAAAAATGATAACGGAGTCAGATGAGGAATCTCTACTCTGTTCACCATTATCAGAAATGGAGACAGAAGAGACGATTCTCACATCTCCAAAAAGTGCTATTTCAATTTCGCCTCTAGGGATTATCCCACAGACCCCAGATATGAAGTTTGAAGCAAATCCGTTTAGCCGTTTAGGCTGCAGTCGAATAGACAGACAGACCGACAGACAGACCGACAGACAGACAGACGGAATTGGCGGACCCACTTTTTTGGACTTCTCCATCATAGTAATGTCATGTTTGATTAAAATCTCGAGTTCGAAATTTTTCACGAAACCAATACTTGCCCCTATAGGTATAGGTGCAACCTTCGGCGTATCGGCCAATATGTCCGCTAGATACAACTGGAAAGATTCTAGAACGTATCATATAAGGCAGACTAATGGTCGTGGCAGAGGATAGAGGAGCTTTGTCTGACCACAAGTATGGCTTTAGAAAATCGCGTTCTACCGTCGATGCCATAAAAGAGGTAGTAGATACAGCTGCTGAAGCGATACTGGGAAAAAGATGGCGAGGGGACACAAAGAAATACTGCGCAGTTGTAACGCTCGACGTTAAAAATGCCTTTAATTCTGCGAACTGGTCCTGCATTAGAAGATTTCTGACCAGAATGGATACACCACATTACCTCGTAAAGATAATCCTTAGCTACTTCACTAATAGGAAGCTGAGGTACCAGACGGATGACGGCTTTAAATACTACAATGTTTCCGCGGGAGTCCCCCAAGGGTCTGTCCTTGGACCCGTGCTGTGGAACATAATGTATGACGGAGTTCTGCGATTAACGCTGCCACAAGGAGTTAAGGTTATCGGCTTTGCTGACGATATCGCTGTAGTTACCATAGCTAAGCACATCTACGAGGTAGAGTCCGCCACGGATGAAGCGATCGCCAGGATCAAAAATTGGCTAGAGGCTGCCGAGCTAGAACTAGCTGACCACAAGACGGAGGCTGTCTTAATAACCAGCCGAAAGATTGTAGAATACGCAAACTTCCGGGTTGGGAGTCAATCAATTAGGTCTAAAGAGGCTTTAAAATACTTGGATGTAATGCTCGACAATCGGCTTAACTTTAAAACCCCCGTCGAGTACTGCAGTAACAAGGCGTCAAAGATGCAAGCAGCGCTTTCCGGGATGCTTCCAAACATCGGCGGACCTGGATACGCGAGGAGGATTCTGCTTTCCTGAGTGGTAAGCTCAATACTTCTGTACGCTGCTCCGGTGTGGGCGGGAGCTCTTACAACAAAAGTGACAAAAAGAAAGCCCTCGTCTGCATACAGGCTCTGCGCAATAAGAACAATATGCGGTTTCCGGACAATTACGGACGAAGCAGCCTGTGTTATAACGGGTATGGTCCCTATCGACATTCTCGCCAACGAAATGCAAAGGGTTTACCTTAGGCGAAACACGAACCGACAAGAGACCGGCATTACCAGGAGAGTAAAAGCAGAAAAAATGGCAACATCTGTAGCACTGTGGCAGGCCAGGTGGAATAGCACGGAAAAAGGCAGATGGACCCACAAGCTGATTCCCACAATCGAGATTTGGACAAAAAGAACACGCGGGGATTGTAACTACCACCTTACGCAATTCCTGTCCGGTCACGGCGGCTATCGGAAATATCTTCACAGATTTGGACACGACAGCTCGCCCTTCTGCACAGCATGTCCAGAGGAAGAGGAAGACGCGGAGCACGCAATGTTCCATTGTAGACGCTTCGCAGAGGCAGGAATGGACCCTCCCATCCCGGAGCTTCACGTAAGCCGTATGATAAGCTCAGAGGATTACTGGTCGGAGATCTGCTCCTTCATAACGAGCGTGCAAAACGAGCTAAGAAGACTCGAACGAATAAGAAGAGCCACAACGGCAGAACAGAGCACATAGCATAAGTTGCTAACCAGCCCCGCGAAGTAATACCTACCGGCAGTCCCGCGGGGAGAGTGGTAGAAGAGTGATGGGTGTGGATTAGTACGTAGGCGCATGCCTGGCATCGAGCAATTCGGGTCTGTGAATCGTGCATGCTGGTAGCCCGGGCTATTAGTATCTTTAGAAGATTACCACATCTATTGGCGCAACCATAAAAAAAAACATACAGAAAAGCTACAATCCGTCTGGAACGGATCGTATGATACCCTATCCTCGTTTCTATAAAGTGCTCATGCCCAAATTGCATTTGGTACTCAAATATGGCTATAACGTCGAACGTTAGAGGATGTTACATGTGAAATTTCATGAAAATCGGTTTTTTGATGAAAACGCCCCCTAAAAGTGGGCGTGGCCAAAACTGTTCTATGGGTGAATTGTAGGAAATCTGAATACCTAAATATTTGGACTTAACAAAATTTTTCGGTTTCATATAATTTAGTGAAGTTATAAATAAGTAGGCGTGGCAGTGGGCGGATGTAAAAAAAATTTACACTTCTACTGTATCTTTTCGTCAGAAGCCCAGATATGAAATTTCAGCGTCCTAGTTAAAAATTTAAGGCCCAAAAATCGGTTTTGTGATGAAAACGCCCCCAAAAAGTGGGCGTGGCCAAAACTTTTGTATGGGTGGATTGTAGGGAATCTGAATGCCTAAATATTTGGTCTTAACAAAATTTTTCGGTTTCATATAATTTAGTGAAGTTATGAAAAAGTGGGCGTGGCAGTGGGCGGATTTCAAAAATTTTTACACTTGTACTGTATCTTTTTCTCAGAAGCCCAGATATGAAATTTCATCATCCTAGCTCAAAATTTAAGGCCCAAAAAGCGGTGACATACGGACGGACGGACGGACGGACGGACGGACGGACGGACGGTCATCGCTCAATCGATTTCGCTATTGATGCTGATCACGAATATATATACTTTATAGGGTCTATCTCGATTATTTCTCTATGTTACAAACTATGTGTCAAACTTAATATACCCTTAGGATAGGGTATAAAAACATATACATATAAACATATACAACATACAGAAAAGCTACAATCCGTCTGGAACGGATCGTATGACACCCTATCCTCCTCTCTATAAAGTGGGCGTGGCCAAATTGCATTTTATACTCAAATATAGCTATAATGTCGAACATTTGAGGATGTTACATGTAAAATTTTATCAAAATAGGTTTTTTGATGATAACGCCCCCAAAAAGTGGGCGTGGCCAAAACTGTTCTATGGGTGAATTGTAGGGAATCTAAATACCCAAATATTTGGTCCTAACAAAATTTTTCGGTTTCATATAATTTAGTGAAGTTATAAAAAAGTAGGCGTGGCAGTGGGCGGATGTAAAAAAAGTTTACACTAGTATTGTATCTTTTTCTCGGAAGCCCAGATATGAAATTTCAGCGTCCTAGTTAAAAATTTAAGGCCCAAAAATCGGTTTTGTGATGAAAACGCCCCCAAAAAGTGGGCGTGGCCAAAACTTTTGTATGGGTGGATTGTAGGGAATCTGAATGCCTAAATATTTGGTCTTAACAAAATTTTTCGGTTTCATATAATTTAGTGAAGTTATGAAAAAGTGGGCGTGGCAGTGGGCGGATTTCAAAAATTTTTACACTTGTACTGTATCTTTTTCTCAGAAGCCCAGATATGAAATTTCATCGTCCTAGCTCAAAATTTAAGGCCCAAAAAGCGGTGACATACGGACGGACGGACGGACGGTCATCTCTCAATCGATTTCGCTATTGATGCTGATCACGAATATATATACTTTATATGGTGTATCTCGATTATTTCTCTATGTTACAAACTATGTGTCAAACTTAATATACCCTTAGGATAGGGTATAAAAACATACAGAAAAGCTACAATCCGTCTGGAACGGATCGTATGATACCCTATCCTCCTCCCTATAAAGTGGGCGTGGCCAAATTTCATTTTGTACTCAAATATAGCTATAATGTCGAACGTTTGAGGATGTTACATGTAAAATTTTATCAAAATAGGTTTTTTGATGTTAACGCCCCCAAAAAGTGGGCGTGGCCAAAACTACTTTACGGGTGAATTGTAGGGAATCTAAATACCCACATATTTGGTCTTAACAAAATTTTTCGGTTTCATATAATTTAGTGAAGTTATAAAAAAGTAGGCGTGGCAGTGGGCGGATGTAAAAAAAATTTACACTTCTACTGTATCTTTTCGTCATAAGCCCAGATATGAAATTTCAGCGTCCTAGTTAATAATTTAAGGCCCAAAACCCGGTTTTGTGATGAAAACGCCCCCAAAAAGTGGGCGTGGCCAAAACTTTTGTATGGGTGGATTGTAGGGAATCTGAATGCCTAAATATTTGGTCTTAACAAAATTTTTCGGTTTCATATAATTTAGTGAAGTTATGAAAAAGTGGGCGTGGCAGTGGGCGGATTTAAAAAATTTTTACACTTGTACTGTATCTTTTTCTCAGAAGCCCAGATATGAAATTTCATCGTCCTAGCTCAAAATTTAAGGCCCAAAAAGCGGTGACATACGGACGGACGGACGGACGGACGGACGGACGGACGGACGGACGGTCATCGCTCAATCGATTTCGCTATTGATGCTGATCACGAATATATATACTTTATAGGGTCTATCTCGATTATTTCTCTATGTTACAAACTATGTGTCAAACTTAATATACCCTTAGGATAGGGTATAAAAAGGGTATAGGTGCAAGTAAAAAAATTAAAGCGTCAAAAAAATCTAAAATATATTGAGCAATTCGGTTTTATTTCATTTTTATACCCTATCCTAAGGGTATATTAAGTTTGACACATAGTTTGTAACATAGAGAAATAATCGAGATAGACCCTATAAAGTATATATATTCGTGATCAGCATCAATAGCGAAATCGATTGAGCGATGACCGTCCGTCCGTCCGTCCGTCCGTATGTCACCGCTTTTTGGGCCTTAAATTTTGAGCTAGGACGATGAAATTTGATATCTGGGCTTCTGAGAAAAAGATACAGTACAAGTGTAAAAATTTTTGAAATCCGCCCACTGCCACGCCTACTTTTTTATAACTTCACTAAATTATATGAAACCGAAAAATTTTGTTAAGACCAAATATTTAGGCATTCAGATTCCCTATAATCCACCCATACAATAGTTTTGGCCACGCCCACTTTTTGGGGGCGTTTTCATCACAAAACCGATTTGGGGGCCTTAAATTTTTAACTAGGACGCTGAAATTTCATATCTGGGCTTCCAAGAAAAAGATACAGTACAAGTGTAAAATTTTTTTACATCCGCCCACTGCCACGCCTACTTTTTTATAACTTCACTAAATTATATGAAACCGAAAAATTTTGTTAAAACCAGATATTTAGGCATTCAGATTCCCCACAATCCACCCATACAAAAGTTTTGGCCACGCCCACTTTTTGGGGGCGTTATCATCAAAAAACCTATTTTGATAAAATTTTACATGTAACATCCTCAAACGTTCGACATTATAGCTATATTTGAGTACAATATGCAATTTGGCCATGACCACTTTATAGAGAGGAGGATAGGGTATCATACGATCCGTTCCAGACGGATTGTAGCTTTTCTGTATGTTTGATAATCATTTTAGTAATTCTGGTCTTTAATGAATTATAGACAGCAATGCAAATTGTATTCACTTTCCGAAATTATAAAAATATTACCAGTTGTGACAATCTTCTTGACAGCAAACGTCAATATAAATCCTAAATCCCGGTGGAGACACCTTACGTAAATCTGCATCTTTTATCGCTAAATCCTGGATTTAGTTTTGGTGGAGACGTAGCATAAAGTACATACCTGGATATGAATATTTTTTCAATATTTCTCTGCGTTACATACGATGTGTCAAAAACAGTATAGCCTACATTATAAAAAAAAAGATTAAAATTGGGATAGTACCCCATTCAAAAATTGACGATGGAGAGTATATTCGAATTTCAAATTTCACCCTTGTGCCAATATCTGTCTACGATTTTATGCCAATAAACTCAGGGTGGTTAGAATGAACGAAAAATTGATGTAATTTGCACCCCACGGAAAGCACTCAAAGTATCTATGTAAATATACATATACTTTCGCGCCCTCAGCGTTCATGATTGTACTAATGTAACAATTTGACATCGTTGCTATGTTGCGTAATGAAAATAGCAACGTGATAGTAGAGAATGCATATTAGGGTGGATCGGTTTATTTTTACTTACATATGTATGTATGGTTATATGTATATCATACATATCTATGTATATGTACAGGGCACATGATGAGAAAATAATTTGTAGAATGGCAAAGAGCTTGGGTGTGAAAAAGTTACCTCCTAATACATACATACTTATATACATATATGCATGTCTGAGACATTAAATATATTTCAAAAGTATAAAAAGTATACATAGATGTTTGATATTGCGCAAGGTATAAATAAGTATGATATTAATGTAGGTATATCTTATTATCAGGGAACGGATTTTGTTGACTTTGCATTTTTTTTGCCCCAACATTGGCTGAAGCTGTGGTAGAAAAAGTTCAACGCCGTCTTTTCTGCAAATGAAGGACTCAAGACCATCAGAGAAATAAATAATGTTGTAAATGGCGCTGCAAACTTTAAATTGCCCCCAAATATTGCAGTCGACGACGTGACGTCTTTCAACTGGGCTCCACTCGTCTCTGCCCACGTGGAGAGGTCCTTCAGCTTTTTCAAAGCTCTCCTGAGGGACAATCGCAGGCGTTTGTTGCCAGAAATTTTTAAAAGGTTTATGGTTGTACAGTGTAATGCTTAAAACCTATTTTTTTTCTTTTTAATAAGTGGCTTTTATGCCCTTACAGTTTAGTTCTGCCTTTTTTGAATTTTTAGGTCAACACAATCCGTTCACTGCTTATTATATAAAAATGTTCGTTCCGGGTACGAGCGTCTAAAACTCGAGAACCACTAGAGAGATTGACATCAAACTTCGGCAGCATGTCAATTTAGTCTGCAAGAAGGTTTCTCTTAAGTTTAATCTCGATAGGTGGCGCTGTAGTCTTGATATTTCTATCGTTCATATTTATGGTACGATTTCCGGGATAAAACACGAGCTTCTCAGGAGACCCGGCGCGTCCCCAGGTGGCGGATACGGGAGGGCCACGAAGTGTGGTAGAGGTTCTCACACCTCCGCGGACCACGAGTCAAAATTCCCAAGTCAAGGTGTTTGGTATACGTGCCGAGGACTGAATGATGCAGGGAACTTAACAAATGTGAATCGTGAACGTAATGTCCCTAGGAGATACCGGGCGACCCCTCTCATAGTAACCAGCCTTACACCTGTATGGCAGCTCTGCAGGTGCGGACTTTTCTTTCTTGGCTTACTCGTGGGATCTACATGGATAATACAAACAAAAACTATAACAATAAAAATGATAACGGAGTCAGATGAGGAATCTCTACTCCGTTCATCATTATCAGAAATGGAGACAGAAGAGACGATTCTCACATCTCCAAAAAGTGCTATACAACCCCCATCCAATATCTCGGACAGGAAGGATGCTCAGGATCAAAATGAACCAAGCACCAAGGTTATAGCAAATTCGGAAGCTAACAAGCCTCAGCAGAAGTACGAGTACTTCACTGGGGCCCAAAAGCGTCGAATCGCTGCTCTTATCAGGGACGGAATTGAATTCGAGGAGACGAAACGGCTAGAAAGAGCCAGATATGCGCTAGTCCTCGCGCAAAGAAAAAAAGAAAAAGAGGAACTAAGTGGACTAACCACCAGCAAACGCAGCATGTCCATAAATAGCTCTCCTACGACGGAAAAGGCAAAAAAACGCAGACCACACACAGAGTCACTTAAAGACACATGTGCAGTCACGCCTAAAGGAGTAGTTAAATGCCAAAAGCATGCTCCCAAGTCCCACTCAGATGCGACCAAAAGCTCAAGTGCAGACAAAAAAAAAGGAAGCATACCTAAAAGGTCCGGCGGGGTGGAGACTGCACAGGAGCGACCTAGCACATCAGAGCTATCCTATATTGAATTGAATTAACGCCGGCTCTATCGGCACTTTATTAGCTTAATACAAGCTAGGAACTTAAACATTCTAAACTTAAAAACTATCTTAACATCTAGGGAGAGAAGAGAAGAGACATTAAAGATGGGAAGGAGAGGAGTAGGAGGAAAGAAGGGAGTTACGAAGCGTAGCTTTACTGCAATGGAAATCAAGGAAGCATTGCATGGAGTTTGCCAAACGCAGCATTATAGTCATTGGTTCATTACGGCCGTAGTTCGTACGATGACGTTTAAGGCGAAACAAGGGTTTGGATCTAAGATTGCGTGGATTGGCGTTGAAAGATATCATTTGAAGCAGAGAAGGGCTGTCAATGCTACCCACGAGGAGCTGATGAATGAAAATTATGTCAGCAATTTCACGGTGTTTTGCAAGGGCCTGCACATTAATTAATTTCAGCCGATCCTCATAGGGGGAAGGTTGTATCTGTCAACGAAGGGAAGTCCTCTAAGAGCGAAACGAATGAATCTGCGTTGAACTGCTTCGATTCGAAGGGAATGAGTGTCATAATATGGTGACCAGACTTGGCTCCCATATTCGAGGATTGGTCTAACGAAAGTCAAAAACAGACTTCTCGTGATAAAGTAGGTTCTGGGCGTTGAAGGGAGCCGTTTACGGGAGTAAGTAATAGCTTGGCATTTTTGCACATTGAGCTCAAGGAAATTTTTTTGGCACCAGGTTGAGAAGTTGTTCAAGTCAGCCTGAAGTGCACGAGAGTCAGAAGGGGCTATAATATGTCTATAGATTTTCATGTCATCGGCATACACAGATATGTGAGAATTGTCAATGATAGAGTCGACATCGTTAATAGATAAGATGAAAATCAGAGGACCAAGATGGCTGCCTTGTGGGACTCCGGAAGTTGCAGTTGTGGGGTCGCAGATGGAAGACCTAAAGAGGACATTGTATTGCCGCTCATTAAGGTATGAAGTAATCCAAGATATGAAACGCGGCTGGAATTCGAGAGCTACAAGTTTAAAAAGAATGACATCGTGTGAGATTTTGTCGAACGCCTTACTAAAGTCGGTTGCAATCACATGAACTTCTTTGCCATCCTCTAATGCACAAAGAGTGTTGGATACGAATTCCGTTAGATTGGTAGTTGTTGATCTTCCTTTAAGGAATCCGTGTTGGTTTGGGGAAAATACTGGTTTAGAATGGAAGAAGATAGCATCGAAAACAATGCTTTCGAAAAGCTTCGGTATGCAGGATAGTTTCGCAATTGGCCGATAATTAGAAATTTCGGTCTTAGGACCTTTTTTGTGTTGTATCAGGGCCAGCGGAGTAATCGCACTTAATTTTTTTTATCTTATCTACGACAAGAGCCACAGGTATATCAATTGAGCAGAGTGATGTCTGGGCACAGCTTTTCATATAGAAAAAGTAGTCAGGATCAATATCGACCACGTGTTTGCTAAACGATTGGCTAAAGTGATGTGCAAACAGGTTTGCTATTGTTTTCGGATCGCTTGAGGAGGTGTCAGATAATTTTAAAGGAGAGGGGTAGTTGTCAGATTTCTTTTTTGTGTTGATGAAATGGAAAAATCGCTTGGGGTCAGAAATTATACTTTGTTGCATCCGATCGATATATTTGAGGTAAAGAGATTCACAAAGTGCAGAAAAGTGGGTGTATGCATGGAAGTATTTGGAGAAGTCAGAGTCAAGACGGGTTTTAAGGTAGAGCCGCCAGAGTTTATTTCTTACATTACGAAGAGAGCGTAGTTCTTTAGTGTACCAAGGTGGAGAAGATGAAGAGTTTTTATTGAGCACGAATGGTACAGATTGGGTAAAGCAATTGAGCACTAAAGAATAGAACATTTCGATGGCATTATCGACATTAATACTAGGATTTTTAAAAATAACGTTGAAATCAACGCTACTAAGCAAACTGTTCAATTTTGTAAAGTTCGCCTTGTGAAAATTGAGTCTATGGCATTTTTCGGTTGGTGGTGTTTTATTGGCGATGTTATAGGAGTAAGTAAGGGTAAAGAGAGGGTGATACCGATCTAGCTTCGAGAGAAGATCGTTGCTTATAGAAACAATACAGTTATCAGGGTCTGAAGAGAAAATTAGGTCGAGCTGCCTACCAAGGTTGTTAGTAATGCCACTTAACTGGAAGAGGCCGGAATCGGAGAGACAATCAATGAAAAGAACCTCTTTGTCAGAAACGGGATTTGTCGCGATGAAATGGGATTCATCTTCAGATAGAGCCCATTGAAGATCAGGGAAATTAAAATCACCCAAGATTATGATAACGTCGCGGGTGTCCACAGTATTGAACAGAGAATCAATAGCATCGATGGCAAGCTGGTAGCAATACGTGGGCTGGGATGGGCGGATGTAGCAACACATGATGTAAATGCTATACCCAGAAAGATCAATTTTAGCACAAATGAACTCAAAATTCGCTGTGTGCGAGGTTTTGAATAAAGTCGAGTCAAGACGATTGTGTATAGCTAAGAGGACACCGCGCCCAGAGGAATCATCATTTTTCTCAAGCCCATCGTCTCTAAACACTGCGAAGTCCGAAGTAAAAAGTTCACTGCTATTAAAATCGGAAGACAAATTTATTTCATTGAGAGCAAAAATGTCATAGGGAAATTTTTGAGAATTAAGAAACACGGAGGATGTTTTGGTTCGTAAACCTCGCACGTTCTGATAATACAAGGATAAACGTTCCAAAGGAGTTGTTACAGGTGAAATAATATCGGAGGAAGGAGAGTGCAGCGAAATCTGATTAGGGGCGAAAGTAGTTATTAGAATCAGCACGAGCTCTCTGGAGATGAGATCTACGTTTGGAACTGATGTAAGCTGCGTAGGATGAGAGATCGTTTGCTACGCTAAGAGGAGATATGTTAAAGTTCTCATGGAATTGGATGAAAATGTGCATTAAAGCATTCATATCAGTAGGGAGACCTTCTTGGGAAATGAAAACTTTTATATTGGTGTTGGTTTTACCATCGATACAGACGGAATCAACTTTATCATGCAAGTAGGCTAGATAAAGACGAACATTATCGTAGATTTTTCGATCTCTAAGGCGCGATAATACATAACGCCCCTCTTCACCAGAGTCTGCGAATTGTTTAGTAAGTTTAACATTCGGATGAAGCAGTGGGTCTTAAAAGCCGGGTGGTGAGGCGGGTGGAGTAGAGTCGTTGCCAGTAGAGCTTGGTTGGTTTGCAGGTCTAGTTAACGTAGAGTTGGAGGGCGCAGGGTTAATGGTGTGAGAATGAATAAAATTAGGGTAGTTGACAGAAGCTGTGCTCGGAGAATCAGAGGTAGCGAAGGCGGGCGTTAGGTCAAATGACACGCGCTTCGTACTGGCCATTTTAGCACAAGACGTAAAATTAGGAAATAAACCCATTTTAAATGACCAATTATTAGAAGAAGTATTGGGCTTGTTATTGGTATGTGGAATAGGCTTAGAGATAGGCTCAGAGATAGGTTTGGTGGTAAACTTAGATCTAGACTTAGGAACAGACTTGAAGATAGGCTTAGGACTAGGCTTACGGCTAGGGTTAATGATAGGCTTAGGGCTAAGCTTAAGGTCAGTCTTACACTTATCTAACCTAATCATCCTCATCTTTTGTAGGGCAAAGACATCATTAGAGGCATTTTGATAGGGATACTATGACCCTATGTAAGGTTACTATCATGCACTCCATGCACCCGGAGCGGATTCTAACGGACCAGGAGATCAAGCTAGTTAGGAAGAGCCTACTGGAAGAAATGGACAAAGCCGACAAAAACTGTCCTATCTTAAGATTTGTAGCCACCTCAGCTAGAGATGGATGGTTATCGATCACCTGTCATGACACAGCAACCAAAAATGGGCTCATGTCTGCGGTAGGAAGAATCAAACCTTGTAAAAACGCAAACCTGCGTATAACTCAGGGCCAGGACGTTCCCAAGTTATTCACATGCGTTGTCTTCGTCCCAGAAGTAGACAATCTCACCAAGGACGTTTTCCTAGCCCGTATCGCCAGACAAAACACTGGCGTGTTGACTAAGAGCTGGCGAGTCCTCAGGGTCACCAAGGAGAAGAGCGGAGGGGAAACCATCACATTTGCTGTGGATGAGGTTTCCAAGGACTACATCCAAAACCAGGATTGTAAACTTTTTCTCAACTTCTCGCAGGTCCTGATTAGAATAAAAGGATCATCGAGATCAGTCCAGAGTAAAGAATCTGAGGCCAAAACTGAGGACAGAGCACCTACTCATCCAAAGTTCAGTGCTCAGCAAAGACTGGTCGATGCGGAAAGGGGAAATACGCTTGGAGCTAACAAGGCCCAAAAGAACCACCAGACAGCTGAAATAATCACATCTGGAGCTAGCAACTCAGCGGCAACGGCTAAGGGAGAGCCTCAAGGGTCAGAGATGTCAGAAGACTTGATCTCAACGTCTAAGACCTCAGAAGCTAGCCAGACCACTGCAGAAGCTAAAAATGTTGGCAATCCTGCCAACATATCCTTACAGTAATTTTTCTTTTACTATGGAATTAATGTGCATCCAAATTAATCTACAGCAAGCAAAAGCCGCCTCTGCGGTATTAAATCATAGATTTAATAAGGATCACCTAGACGTTACCTTTATCCAGGAGCCGTATATATACAAGGACCAGATAAAGTGCCTCTCAGGTGAGTTACTCCACGATTTCGTAAATGAAGGAAGACCTAGAGCTTGTATTATGTTAAACCAGAATATAAAAGCTATTCCAATTCCAGAACACACCACTTCTCTTTTCCCCCCAGCGAAATCAGGTATTTAATGAAGGTTTTTTAGTGGCTTTTCCTTCAAACCTATAACAAATCTGTGATATAATATTTAGGAAATCTTGTATTTATTTTAGTAGTAAGGTGTTAAACCAAATCTCTGTAAGATGATAATTGTATCTTAAGAATTGTAAATTTCTGCCACAATAAAATCTTCTATATTCTATTCACCAACAGAGACATGGCAGCGGCAATAGTTGAGCTACCCAATGAAGGCGGTAAAACAGACGCGGTAATATGCTCAACTTACCTAGCGGGCGACTCTACTGACCTGGACTTTCTGCCATTGCAAGAACTTATGAACTACTGTGGCAGAAGGGGACTCCAGCTGATCATGCGACACAAATGCCCATCATACCAACTGGGGCAGTTCAAATATCAATAAAAGAGGTGAGTCACTTCTAGAATTCACTTATAAAAACAATCTTGAAATTCTAAACTTCGGAAACAGCCCCACTTTTATAAACAGAATTAGGGAAGAAGTCCTTGACCTCACCCTATGTACCCCATTTATAAAAAACTTTATTAGGAACTGGCATGTTTCATCTGAAACATCCATATCTGATCATCGTCAAATTCGTTTTGACATCCTACTAGGCTCCAAAATTTCTGAATTCTTTAGACAGCCGAGATCCACAGATTGGGACACATATAACCTAGAACTCATGAAATCCATGGCTAATTGCTCTAGGAGCATCAGAGACATTGATAGTCTAGAACTTGGCTGCGAAAGTCTCAATGCTGCTATTAAACCTGCCTATCACCAGGCTTGCCCAGAGAAGGAAAAATCAGGCAATCGCTCAACTTCTTGGTGGAATAATAAACTCGCCAGACTAAGACCATCCACAAGGAAGCTTTTTAACAAGGCAAAGCGTGATGGAGAATGGGCTATGTACTTTGAAACACTCACCAAGTACAACCGAGAAATTAGAAGAGCTAAAAGAGAATGGAAAAAATTCTGCCAAGATCTGTCCGATATTTGTAGCAGCGCTCGTATCCACAGAATTCTATCAAAACAGCACACTAATCAAATCGGACTAATGAAAAACCTAATGGGACCTACGAGGAAAATGGTGTACAGACGCTACAGCTACTAGCCGAAACCCAGTTCCCAAACTCCACCATAATACTCTCAAGAGAAGGATCAATAGACCAACCAGAGAGGACTGGAAGAGATCTAGAGAAATTTTTCAAGAAGGGAAAATAAAATGGGCCATCAATTCATTTGACCCATATAAAGCCCCTGGTGAAGATGGAATCTTCCCAGCACTCCTCCAAAAAGGTATAACGCAACTAACCCCGATTCTTATCAACATTTTTAGAACAAGCCTTGCCTGGGGTCACATACCAAAAAGTTGGAAAGAGGTAACTGTTAAATTTATACCTAAAGCAGGTCTCAGACCAACTGATCTACCAAAATCATACCGACCTATCAGTCTTACCTCTTTCCTAAAAATAATGGAAAAAATACTTGATAGACATATCAGGGATGGTCCGTTACATAGGAATCCACTTCACAAAAACCAATATGCCTATCAACCAGGAAAATCAACTACGCTCGCTCTTCAGGAACTCACCACGAAGATTGAGAAATCTCTCAGAGACAAAGAAATTGCGGTGGGCTGCTTCCTTGACATCGAAGGAGCTTTCGACAACACTGAACATGCCCAAATATACAGATGCATCCAAAACACAGGAGTAGATAATACCACATGTAAATGGATAAAGCACATGCTAAGCGACAGAATCATCAATACTACGCTAGGTAGTGACAGAATTAGAGTCAAGGCTGCGAAAGGTTGTCCCCAGGGTGGTCTTCCCTCCCCCCTATTATGGTCCATCGTAGTAAATGAACTGCTAGACATACTCAGCAATGACGGTTTCTACGTCTAAGGATACGCAGATGACATTGCAATCTTAATCAGAGGCAAATTCGAAGATACAATCTCGGAACTCCTCCAGAGGGCACTCAACCTAGTTGCTGATTGGTGTAAAAAAGTTGGCCTAAACGTCAATCGTAAAAAAAGCACCATAGTTGCTTTCACAAAAAGAAAAAATAAATGCAAATTACAAAAAAGAAGTTAAATACCTGGGCGTAACCCTAGATGAAAAACTCACATGGAACTCTCACCTCACGAAAACCATAGACAAAACCAGGTTCTCCTTATGGACCAGCAGAAGTCTAGTATGTAAGAACTGGGGTATAAATCCCAAAATTATGTTATGGCTTTACACAGCCATAACAAGACCAATCGTCACTTATGTAGCACCGGTATGGTGGCAAAAAACGAAGCAGAGGTCTACACAAGACAGGCTCAATAAACTTCAAAGACTAGCTCGTGTATGCACTACGGGCGCTATGACAACAACCTCTACTGCAGCGCTGAAAGTTATCCTTAATCTCCCACCATTACATCTTCAGATACAGAGAGAAGCTCTGACTAACGCCTTTATGCTCATATCTGAAAATGACAACAGATCCAAGCTAGTCCATCCAGATATTGCCGTAGAACTAAGCAAAGATGAACTACTTGGAATCATCCTAACGGATAACTGTGTACCAAAATTTAACTTCAGCCAAAACTTCAAGGTTACTTTCCCAGACCGCCATAACTGGGAACAGAATAAACCCACATTTACTAGCGATTCCCTGATATGGTAAACAGATGGATCAAAAACAGATGAAGGAGTTGGGGCTGGAGTATACGGTGTCAATACAAAAACATTCATCTACACAAGCATGGACAAATGTAACTCCGTATTTCAAGCGGAAATCATTGCTATAGAACTTTGTCTGAGGGAAAGTATCAACATATCTATAACAAATAAGAACATTTTTATTCTCTCTGACAGCAAAGCTGCGCTTCTGGCCTTTAAGGCATATGAAATCAAATCAAAACTAGTATGGGACTGCCTTCAACTACTTATGTCATTAGCCAGCACAAACAGAGTTCATCTCATTTGGGTGCCAGGACACAGTGGACATACAAGCAATGAAATGGCAGATATACTAGCCAGACAAGGATCGGCATCAACCTTCATGATGCCAAGACCATTCTGTGGACTACCCATAAACACTGCGAAACACTGCATTAAAAATTGGCTGAAAAATAAAGCTAACCATTACTGGACGAAAACTGAAGGAAACAGACTAGCCAAAATGTTCATGCCAAACATTTTCCCTACAAGAACGAAACAACTTCTAGGTCTAACTAGAAGTCAGATTCGTATAATCACAGGATTCCTTACTGGACACTGTCAAGTCAAAAAACACCTTATTACTATGGGAATAACTCAAGACAACACTTGCAGAATGTGCAACGAGGACGAAGAATCAGCAGAACACATTTTGTGTCACTGTAACTGTCTAATCAGAACACGTCATCGTCACCTAGAGAAATTCTACCTAGAAGCAGAGGACATATCTGCTAGCTCACTGGAAGATATTCTAGGGTTCATTACTAACTCGGGCATCATGAGTGAGCTCTAATTGGAGGAAATCACAATAGGCCCATTTGTGGCCGCAGTGATATGGTGACTGGATCCCACCTCATTTGTTAATCTAATCTAATCTAATCTATGGTACGATTGAGGCAAATCGTATTCAAATCCACAAAATAAATTTCTTAAATAAAAATTAGTTTGTTGATAAAATTTTGATCCGCTAAGTGGCGGGGAAGTAGAGATATTGACGAAAAACTACAGTATATAAAGTGTAAGTGTTCTTAAATTGTATTTTACTTCATTTTATGTTCAAATACAAATAGAGACGGTCCAGAGGAGAAACATTGGCAGAAAAACTCGACATGCCCGACAACAAAGAGAAGAACGAGGAAATTTAACACTAGAACAACGTTTCCAATGCAATCATGAGCTTGCAAATCGCATTACTAATGCGCATAGAATCAGAATCATTATCATGAACTCATCAGAAAATTGCTATTGGTGAATTGTTTCATAAATGTTATCACTGCCACGCGCTCAAGTTAAAAAATAAGTCAGCCGGAATCTGTTGTTGTTCCCGGAAAGTTGTGTTGGCACCACTAAATTCACCGCCGGAACCTTTGAAAACATTGTTATTAGCTGAAAGTGCCAATTCCAAAGTTTTTCTAAAAAAGATTAGAAATTTGGAATTTTGATTCTACATTTAAAATACAAGCACAAGTGCATCATAAGATTGATGGTTTATATCCATTGCCAAATGAAGGCGTAGTTCAACCAACGATACACTTTTTATATCAAAATAGTCAGGTATCGTAGGAAGGGTGAGATCATTTCTTGTGAAATTTTAATATCTTTAAAATATTTCTAGAGCGAGCAGTTGACGCTTTGTCTATAGTTAGCTTTTTTAAGTTACGAAGAGATATTACGATTTTTAACACCACAAGTCCCCTATTATCGTAGAGTTACTACATAAAGGATTTAGTAGTAGAACATCTTTGGTAGGACGATTGGCAAGCACAGACTTCACAACACCATGTCTAGCAACAGACTTACGCTTATTGACTTCGCTGTGAGGCGACACGTAACTAAAGCAAACACACGGTTTCTTCATCTCAATATTCAAAATCATCAAACGGTTAACCAAAGCGATCATATTGCGATCGACGTAAGACACGCCTCCAGTATGTACATATACTGGATGTCCGAACCTTTCGAGCAGCCAACGTCGACTCGAATCACTACCTTGTTACTGCCGAGGTACGAATGCGCATATTCCAAACGCTACAGCAAAGAAGAATAACTGTGAGAATATTTAACGTCGAAAAGCTGCAATTGCAAGATATCGGCAGAATCTTCGCGAACGCGTATCCCGAAATCTCTTAATGACTCCTATGCCGCCAGCATCAAGTGCCGAAGACCAGTGCCAACGATGCCAACATCCTATCAGAAATGCCGCAAATAATGTGCTGGATTTTACCCGACCCCCGCCAAGAAACCCGTCACCGAACAAAAAAAAAAAGGGAAGAACACTGGCTTCTCTGAAAGAAGAAAAAAGAGTGCGAGAAGCGCCTGATCGAAGACATTGAGAGATTATACTCCAGGAATAATCTACGGAAGTTTTACCAACAGGTAAAAAGATCATGTCAAGCCTGGAGAGATGAAGAAGGAAACCTCGAGGTAGAGTCACAGTCGATGCTGAGAATATAGAAAAACTTCTTCTACAGACTGTGTAATGGCGACGAAACCCGACATCGCGCTGTCAGGCAGAATGAAGCATTCAATCTGGACAATGATAGCCAAAACCTCCGTCCACCTGACCAAAATGAAGTGAGGATAGCAAAAGTCAAACACGACCGCTGGACTTGACGGCTTACCAGCCTGTTAAAGAGCATACACCAACTCACTTCGAAAATTTCGTCAGATGAGTATATGGTTGATGAATGGAATCTCAGCATCGTTTGCCCAATACACAAGAAAGGAAACCCCCTCAATTGCGCCAATTATAAAGGTATGAGTCTCCTCAACATCGCGTACAAGATCCTATCCGCCATGAACGTCTGAAGCCCTTTGTCAACAACCTGATTGTCCCCACAGTCGATTAAATCTTCACACTTCGGCAGAAAATGAAACCCAAGAAGTCCAAGTCGATACTCACCATCTTTGAAAACATTTATAGAGACGAGCTATACAGAGCCATATCTAGTTTTTGTATCCGTACCAAACTGTGACGGATGACGCTGGAGAATTTTCGCTGCTCCACCAAGGTCGGTAACGATCTCACCGAGACCTTTAATGTCAAAAACAGATTTAGATAATGTGACGTGCTGTCATACGACTTCTTTAACATCATACTTGAAGGAATTGTGTGAAACTCACAAGCATATATCATAATCTTTTTTGCACATATTGTTAATAAAACCATTTGCCCAAGTAGTGGTACGAATGTTTTACGGTCTTTCAACGACAAGAATAAACCTGGTAACATAAACTTAATTAAGGACCAAGAAATTTCTACAAATCCGGAAACTCATAATAATAATAATAATAATAATAATAATAATAATAAAAATAACAATTTTTTTCAAACAATTTTAATTCAATTTTAATTCAAACTCTTTGGAAGTTCCGGTAATTTCGCCAGTGAACACTTTATCTTCTTTTGAAAGTATGACTAGTAAGACAGTAAATAGACAGATAGAATAATAAGATAGAAGAAGAAGTGTCAATAAAGAGATCAAAAAGCAAAAACAAATTAAAAACCAAAACAAAAAAACTACTTCAAAAAGTCTCAGAAGCCATTGAAAATTTTTGAATCCGACAGTTCAACAAGTTTAAATCTATCCTTCGTGTTGATACAGATCCCACTGACATAATAAACCATATTGCCGCAAAAACTGGTATACCTGCTAATCAAATGCAATGTTACAAGTTGATTAAAAAACAAGTTGCCGATCTATCATCTCTAAAATACATCAACTTTAAATTGAGTATTCTATCTGATAGACTGACCTATGTCATGAATCCATTGGTGTGGCCAGTCTTCGTACAAATTAAACGTTTTATTTCTCAACAAAAAAACGACGAAGAGAATCATCTCGGACCAGCAATATATTATGTCGAGCTATGCAATTTAAAATCGAATTCCAAACGTTTTTAGAGTTTTATCAATACTTAAAGGCAATCGAATGGTATTCCAAACTGTATGTACCATGTTACATCTTATGACCTTCCAACAATTTGTAACTTGTTTGCAAAATACTTTCAATAGGTTTATACTAACAGACCACAAACTACACTGATTATTGATGATAACAATTTTTCATCCAATTATGTTAACATTGGCCAGTTAGTCTTATCAATTTCTGAGATTGAGTTAGCCTTGTCTAATTTGAAGCCAGATAAACTGCCGGGTATGGACGGCGTACCTCCTATTATTTTACAAAAGTGTTCTAGTGCGTTCTCTATACCTCTTCACTTAGTATTTAACCGTCCCATTGGAAATGGTGAATTTCTTAAAATATGGAAAAACTCTTTCATATTGCCAGTCCATAAATCTGGCTCTAAACAAGAGGTTTCTAATTATTATCGACCAATCTGTAAAATTTCTACTACATATTTCCAAACTGTTTGAAAAATTAATTTACGACAGACTAGCACCCGTTTTGAATAAAGTGATTTCTTTTTATCAGCACGGTTTTGTTGCTGGAAGATCTACGAGCACTAACCTGGCTGTTTTTTGCAATTATATTTTGAATGGTATGGAAAATGGTTTGCAATATAATATCACCTATACCGATTTTTCGAAGGCATTTGATCAAGTAAACCATGACATACGAATAATGAAATTAATTAAATTGGGCTTCCATTCTAACATACTAAAGTGGATAAATTCGTACTTAAGAGATCGTACTCAATACGTTCGAATAAATGAAATACTTTCCTCACCAGTTCAAGGTACTTCAGGAGTTGCACAGGGTAGTCATCTGGCTCCTCTGCCCTTTCTTTTATTCGTAAACGACATTCCTGAAATATTTTCAAATTCACAATGTCTTATGTATGCTGATGACTTGAAAGTTTTATCTGAGCAAGATTGTGCTATTCTACAGGAAGATCTCGAAAGACTATCATATTGGTGCAGTAACAATTTATTGTATTTGAATGTTTCAAAATGCCAAAAGCTTACCTATTGTCGCAACCTTTCTCCAACATTATACTTTTACAAAATCGATAATATAACACTATCTACCATATCTCACAAGAAAGATTTGGTGTTATTTTTGATCAAAAACTTAATTTCTTGAATCACCTCGATGTTTTGGTTGCAAAAGGTAACGCAATGCTGGGCTTCATTCTACAAAATTCGAAAGATTTTTCTGATCCGCATACCCTTAAATGTCTGTTTTTTGCATTTGTGAGATCTACTCTTGAGTTCTGCAGTATTGTATGGATTCCATTTTATGAGATTCACTCTTTTAGAATTGCAAAAGTCCAAAAACGTTTGCAAATAGTTGCTGTGCGCAGATTCCGGTGGAACATAGTCATGTCTCCCTATGCAACGATAAATTACTTGGAATCTTACCTCTCTACACTCGTAGGAAGTATTTTTCTATTATGTTTATCCGAGACTTAATTAATGATCATATCGATTACCCCTATCTTTTGTCACTAGTTGGATTCTATTCTCCTACGAGAACCCTTAAAAATCGTTTTTTATTTCATGTTCCCTGCCATAGAGTAAATTTTGGTTTTAACGAACCTAAGTCTAGGTGCTTAAGAGAAGCGAACACTGTTTGTAATCTTATTAATTTCGAACTAAATAGAAATACATTTAAAGATAATTTAATACTAGCTTTAATTGACCCTGGTGGAAGTATCTATGTAAGTATTCATATTTGTATCAAGTAATCGTTAGAGAACATGTAAATGTTTGATGAATGAATAAATGCTATTGTTCGAATTATCTACCCAATCACTACCGAAGAATGTGTCATCCCACCGTGCAACGAGATTTTTATTACCATTCAGACAATTGGACAAGGGCCGCCAGAAAGAATGGTTAGTTCTATCGTAAGGAATCTTCCTAAAGGAATACTAGTAGGCAAGTCGGTCAATCTAAATCAACATGGGACAGGTTTTACTCGGAAGCACTGCAAAAATAGGAATCTTTTAGATTATCAGAAGTGGGTAGTGTATTCCAAGCTGAAATCTTGGCAATAGAAAAAGCTGCAAGATGCATAAAACATAGTCACCTTCATCTGTCGGATATAGATAACCATCTTCGCAAACCCTAAAATCAATTATATCCAATAGAATCAAATCAAAGGCAGATAGAAAATATCGTGAAGCCATTCGGTCAAACTCTGCTGGGTTCCCGGACATACCAATATAGAAGGCAATGAAATGGCAGATGCTTTGGCAAGAATGGAGTCGGAAATGAACACCGATTGGAAAAAATTTATGGCATAATACAAAAAGAGGCCAACTCATCCTGGTTATCTAGGGATGACCACCTCTCTTCCGTTATGGCCGAAATTAGACAAAAAGAAAACAAAGAGCTTTTAACCGATCCTCTGTTCACATCCAACGATCTATGCACAACCTGCGCAGATGAGGAAGAGGTGGAGTCAATACAACATCTTCTTCGCCCCTGTCCCGCTTTTCAAGAATGACGCAGACGCTCTTTAGAATCCAGGTACTTTGCACGCACCGCAGAATTAACAGGTTTCGGATCTTCTCCATTTTATCAAGAGTACCAAGTGGTTCGCAAATCGGTCAGTAACATAAAAAGTTTTGGTTTATTTTTATTTTTCAGTCTTATTCTACTTTCGAAAAGGTGATTCACAATAGACCCTCAGTTCTCCACATACCCCTTCACAATCTAACTTAACCTTATCTAAAAATAGACAAAACCGAAAAAAATGCAACGTATGTAAATTCTAATTACGTAACACAGACAAGTTATCATAAAGCTTATAAATCAGAATCATCGAGAACCATGTGTACTTAAATCACATTAAATACTTAAGGAGTTAACGAGGTATGAAATAAGTTTTCGAAAAACCGCCACTCAAATCGAAAATAGCAGAAGGGAACCCTTCGCCCGATACACCCCACAAACACAAAATGCTAATTCCTCAACACCAAGAAAGCAATCAAATATTCACGAATTTTACCCCTGTAAATACAATAAATAAATTGGCATTCCTCCCAGCGGCGCAATCTCTAGTTTGTTTCAACTTGCTGGTCATTTCGGGTTACAAACGCCACTACCCTAAATGGTAATATCCGCAATTCCAATTTTTCTGACGCTGTTGATTGAATTGCATACTTTATGGCGTTAAAACTTCAGAAAGAACGAATAAAAGAGACGGTACCATTCCAGCTCTAAGCCCACCCTTTCTAACAGATACATTCACTCTCGCACACAGAAGGAATATACATGGCTATGTTGTTGTGTAAGTATCTATACATTCATACACAGATATGCTCATAATTATGATAAATCACACTGACGCGCCCCTATGATAAATAATATGCAAACAAATCAGGGTGTACTTACATCTAACACTTAAATAGTACCCAATGCTGGAGTACTGAAAATTTAAGTGGCGAGAAGTACACTTATACCATCCGGAATGCTCCCTGCGTATCGATGTAAAGTTCAGAAAGCCATCGCCTGTTTGTAGTACCTGCGAATGATTTGAAAAAGAAAATTTACAGTGATAAAAAAACAAGTTCATGTAAGAATAACATCGTGTGGACATGCATGTAAATGCATACATGTGTATGCATGCATATGTGTATGTTCATGCACGTAACACTATACGCACAAAAGGACGTCAGTAGTCCAACCTAATATTTTGACCACCTTTTATACCCAAACAAAGGGTTTTCATTACTATCCTAGGTATCATTTGTATTCCCTATCCTATGCGTATATTAAGTTTGACATATAGTTTGTAAAATGGAGAAATAATCGAGATAAACTCTAAGAAGCGTATACGTACATATGTATGTATGTATAAACAGCGAAGACGACTTACCCATGTCCGTCCGTATGTAAACACTTCGAGCGTTTAAGTTATCCGTTCTTAATGAATATGCCGCAAAAGGTGGGCGTGGCTGAGGACAATATATACACACATAACTGAATTGTAAAAAATGTAAGTTATGAAAAAGTGGACGTGACAGTGGGCGGATTTCGAAAATTTTTAAACTTGTACAGCTTCTCCTTTTCAAAAGCCCAGATATGTAGTTTCATCCTCCTAGCTCAAAATTTAAGGCCCAAAAAGTGGTGACATTTCTTACAAGAGAATGACTAGCCTTGTTCCTCAAATTTATTTAAGTGATCGCCGCTATCTTTGGTGCACTTAAGAAGCCATTTTTCTTGGCTATACCTGTCCAGATATCGTTCCTCTGCTGCACTGAAAATTTAGTTGTGAGTAGTTTTTTGTATATTTTCGATTTCAAATGTGACATTACTTATTTACTTATTGAGGTGGCACTAAAGCGTTTAATTGTACCACGAACTGTACAGTAGGTTCTTCCAAAAATTTTGCAGATCTTCTGCACAAATGAAGCATCAAATGCCAAAATTCCATGTATGTTACCAACAACGGTGCAAAGTTTAACGTGAAGTTAGTTGAATTTTAAATCAGACCACCATTACTGCGAGAAGATTTAACGTCGAAAAGTTGCAATCACAAGAGATCGCCAGAATCTTCACTGAACGCATATCCCGAAATATCTCAATATCTCCTATGTCGCCAGCATCAAGTGCCGAAGACCGGTGGCAACGCTGTCAACATGCCATCAGAAGTGTCGCAACTGATGTGTTGCGTTTCACCCGATCACCACCAAGAAACTCCTGATTTGACGCAGAGTGTCGGCAAGCACATGCAGCTAAACAAGAGGCATACAAAGCGGCGCTGCAAAAAAAGACGAGAGCTGCCCGTGAGATCTATGTGCAGAAGAGAGGAGAAGAATATCGTCTTCCCTGAATGAAGGAAGAAAGAAGTAGAGATAAAGAAGGAAAACTCGTAGTAGAGTCACAGTTGGTGCTGAGGATATGGAAAAACTTCTTCTGCAAACTGTATAACGGCGACGACGACCAACATAGCGCTGTCAGGAGGAATGAACCACTCAATCCGGACAATGATAGCCAAAATGTTCGCCCACCCGACCAAAACGAAGTATAGCGAACAAAGGATAGCAATATCCAAACAAGGCTGCTGACGGCTTAGAGCACTTTTAAATGATGACTTTTTGAGTCAGGGGTTTTTTCATATTCTCTTTTGGAGTCGCGCCGTACTTTTACACGATGACTTTTTGAGTCAGCGACTTTTTATATTTCTTTCTCCCTTCTTTTGCATTTTGCTCTGCTCCGACACACGGTGTCTGTGACACGAACTCCACGCTGAGAATACAAGAATAAAGCAACTGAAGACAAACTACAAACAAGATAAACGAGAACACGATAAAGTCACACAAATCCTCTACCCGTGCGGCTCGGTCTACCCCCGGCACTTTTCACTTCTCTTTCCTACCCATTCGAGAGTCGCTGACTCAAAAAGTCATCGTGTAAAAACGCACTTACCAGCCGACCTGTTCAAAGCAGCTGGAAATTATCTGGTAGAGAGCATACACCAACTCATTTCTAAAATTTGGTCAGATGAGTGTATGCCTGATGAATGGAATCTTAGTACCGTTTGACCGATACACAAGAAAGGAAACCCAGAGGTATAACAGAGGTATCAGTCTCCCCAACATCGCGTACAAGATCCTATCTGCCATATTGTGTGAACGTCTGAAGGCTTTCGTTAACAACCCGATTGGCCCCGCAGTCGATTAAATCTTCACACTTCGGCGGAAAGTGAAACCCAAGAAGTCTAGGTCGATACTCACCATCTTTGACAACATTTATAGAGACGACCTTTGAGAGCCATGTCTAGTTTTGGCATAACTGCCAAACTCGCCAGGGTTTAACGGTAAACGAGACCAAAACCAAGTATATGTTGTCAAAACAAATTGGACAGAACATCACAATAGACAGCTACAACTTTAAGGTAGTAAGGGACCTTGTTTACCTTGGCTCTGTTATCAATTCTGACAATAACACCTCAGCAGAAATCTTGCCAATCGCTGTTTCTTTGGGCTGAGAGGGCAATTGAGTAGAAAGGTCCTATCCCGAACAACTAAGGAGACTCTATATAAGACCTTGACCATCCCATAGACTTTATCGAAAGGTATACTATACGAGCTGTACAGCAACATCGACCTATGTAGTAAAAAAACGGTGAGTTATGCGTTTGAGATGGCTAGGGCAGGTAGAGCGAATGGACACCAGAGCTCCGGCCCGTAGAGTTTTCGAATCAAACCCGGAGGGACAACGCAATAGAGGAAGACCTCGCCTTAGGTTTTGCGCACAAGTAGAAGTGGGCCTCAGCCGACTTGGAGTGCGCAACTGGAGGCAGTTAGCTAAGGATCGAGCTAACAGGAGAGACTTGTTGGTTGAGGCCCAGGTTCACCCCGAACTGTAGCTCCACCTAAGTAAGTCAGTATGTGAGTTTAGCCAAATAACCCAAAATTGTCTTTGTTTCTTTATTTTTTTAATGTTTTTTGCTATACATATAATAAAATAAAGTACCCGACTGTGTCGTACGTTCTTGCACCTTAATGCAATAGGCTTACAATAGTTAAGTTGAACCTCTTAACTTATTCTTTGAATTTTGTTAATAGTTCTCTAAGGGGTCACCCCACCCATTTAATTGTTATTTAATATTAATAATAATAGCCCTTTGAAGTGGCATTTAAATCTATTTTTTATATGTACATACTTTGTGTTCTAAATACCGAATGTCATAAAATATTTCTTTATTATTGCATTGTACTCTTAAATAATTTTATAATTTACAATGAAGTAATGAGAAATTAAATTATAATATCTATCTTTCTATCTAATCAAAGCACTAAAATTCAACTCTTGTTCTTCTTACACGTGAGGCGTGTCATTCTGTGTTTTTGAGGGCACTACAATGATAACTTTTAACGGATGTTATGAGCGATATTTCATTGAAAAATGTGTGTTTTCAAAAAACGCCCCAAAAAATAGGCGGAGCACTATATTATATATGAGGGAATTAAAGTAAATTGTATCGTCTATAAATTGTGTTTTCTGATCAATATCTGAAAATGCTGAAAATTTTTAAATTTTGGTACGACATATCTTTGCATATTATTCCTATTCATATTTGCCTTATATTCCTATTCATATTTGTTGTTACAGATTTGTTTTTACAAATTTGCCGTCGGTATTGGTTTACAAAATTTATTAGTTTTGATGGTGGGTCAAATGTACTGCTACGGTCTGATACTAAGCTTTTGGAGGAAAAAATATTGTTTACGGTATTTACATTACATGTATTTCTTAATTTGGTCTTTATGTTGTTAACAGTTGAAAAACATCGCTCAGTTGCTGCAATGCTATACGGTAATATTGCTAATTTTAACAAACATATGTACATGTGGGGTTCAAGGGGCAAAAAAAAACAAAAGAAAGAAAACTCACTGAATTTATTTTAAAGAATTAAAGAGATAATAAAACATACAGAAAAGCTACAATCCGTCTGGAACGGATCTTATGATACCCTATCCTCCTCTCTATAAAATGGGCTTGGCCAAATTGCATTTTGTACTCAAATATAGCTATAATGTCGAACGTTTGAGGATGTTACATGTAAAATTTTATCAAAATAGGTTTTTTGATGACAACGCCCCCAAAAAGTGGGCGTGGCCAAAACTGTTCTATGAGTGAATTGTAGGGAATCTAAATACCCAAATATTTGGTCTTAACAAAATTTTTCGGTTTCATATAATTTAGTGAAGTTATAAAAAAGTAGGCTGGCAGTGGGCGGATGTAAAAAAATTTTACACTTGTACTGTATCTTTTTCTTGGAAGCCCAGATATGAAATTTCAGCGTCCCAGTTAAAAATTTAAGGCCCAAAAATCGGTTTTGTGATGAAAACGGCCCCAAAAAGTGGGCGTGGCCAAAACTTTTGTATAGGTGGATTGTAGGGAATCTGAATGCCTAAATATTTGGTCTTAACAAAATTTTTCGGTTTCATATAATTTAGTGAAGTTATGAAAAAGTGGGCGTGGCAGTGGGCGGATTTAAAAAATGTTTACACTTGTACTGTATCTTTTTCTCAGAAGCCCAGATATGAAATTTCATCGTCCTAGCTCAAAATTTAAGGCCCAAAAAGCGGTGACATACGGACGGACGGACGGTCATCGCTCAATCGATTTCGCTATTGATGCTGATCACGAATATATATACTTTATATGGTCTATCTCGATTATTTCTCTATGTTACAAACTATGTGTCAAACTTAATATACCCTTAGGATAGGGTATAAAAAAACAAAAGAGAAAATTATATTTGCTTCACGCATCACTTAGATTTCTTCGACTTATCTCTTTGCCATCTGCTTAGCGAATGATCTTTTTTTTCTCTTCTACCCATGTTCTTGTCTTCTCTTTTTGCCTACATTCTTTTCATCTTTTTCTTTTCTTTTCTTTTGACATTTTAAATAACCTATTACATTTTTATTTTCTTTACACACCCAAAATTCCTACACTCGGCCCTCCTGCTCTTCGTCGGTCACCGACGAATCATCATCGCTATCCCATTTCGTCCACGGTTTCATGTAGTCGGCAGCTGATGAGGTGATGTGTGGCCCTTTGCGCGTGCCAACCTTCCTTACGTTATAACGGTCCTGTCCTTTTACCCTGGTCACCTCATAGGGTCCATAGTACTTGGCACACAACTTGTCACCTGGAGCGAACTGTGTTTTTCGAATCGCTACCAATTCCCTCACTGAATACTTCCTTGCTGGTTTCCGACGGCGTAACGAATACCTCGCATTCTCCTTTTGTATTTCTCCTATTTGAATCTTCGCCTGTTCCCTCATCTGCTGACGATCAGCCTCAAACTCGATTACCATTTCTTCTTCGATTAGTCTTGCTAGTTCTTCTCCTTCTCCTCCTGCGTTCTTCATCTTTACTCCTAATAGCAACTCGAATGGTGCTCGCCCTGTAGCTCGACTTGTTGATGAATTGAGGATCTGCTGCAACCTCGAAACTTGAAGGTACCACTTTAGGGGATCTTTTGAAGCTATCTTCGAGAGCACATCAATGATAACTCGGTTCAGACGCTCGACCTGACCGTTCCCCCTCGGAACGCCTGTGGTAGTAAGCACATGAATGATTCTCTGCTCCTCACAATACCTGGCGAAGGCACCTGCTGTGAACGCCGTCCCTCGGTCGGAGATGGACCTCACTTTGCAAAACTAGTTTCTTAATGGTCTCCTCTGATGTCGTCGTCTTTACCGGATACAACCAAGAAAACTTAGTGAAGGCATCAATAATCACAAAAAGGTACTTATAATTTTTTGACATGGCCGATAACGGTCCTAAGTGATCGATGTGATAAGTATGGAGAGGAACGTCAAACTTATCAATCTGCCTTAGAATTCCCTCCTGTTTCCCCACTTTCTTCGCAGCAAGGATGCAAGGAACACAATTTGCCACCACGACTCTCTTCGCTAACTTAGGAATATAATAGCTTTGACTTAGCTGCTTTTCGATCCTGCGAGCACTGGCGTGACCCTGACTATGCAAATCCTTGATGATAGAGTTTTGGATGCTTTTTGGTGCAACTAGGAGATAGTTTCCGTCAACAAACTTGTAGAGAACATCACGTCGCAGAGAATAATTATCGAACTCTTTCTCGGCAAGGATAGACTTGATTAAACTGCAGTGTTCGTCCTTTTCTTGCGCCTGGCGTATTCTGCAAAGAATCTCAGACTCGATATTAAGTATTGAAGGATACGTACTTAAAGCGTCCGCGTGCTTCAACACCTGTGCTGGTCTGTGGCTAACAGAACAGTCGAACTCCTCCATAAGCAGTGCCCATCTCGCCACTCGACAATTCAGTTCTTTTCCTTGCATGGTGTAGTAAAACGCCTGGCAGTCGGTGAAGATTTTAAATTTAATCCCCAGAAGGTAAGAACCGTTTTTTTTCAGCGACTTAACAAGGTCTTGCCCCGAGATCGTAGCTGTTATACTGCTGCTCTGCCTTTGACGTCTTAAAACTGATAAAGAAAACGGGATGAAATTTGGTATCATCACTTTTTTGCAGAAGAACGGCTCCTAGACCGTCTTTGCTAGCATCCGTATGCAGTTGCGTTTCTCTAGATGGGTGAAAAAGCTTCAACACCGGCTCACTGCACAGCTTCTCCTTCAGGATGTTGAATGAACCTTGCTCCTTTTCGGTCCAGTAAAACTCTTTGCTTCCTTTCAGAATATCAGTAAGAGGCTTTGCCAACACAGAGTAACCGGCAATGAATTTTCGAAAAAATCCGAAAGACTGCACATCCTTCACAGATTTCGGACATGGAAAACCGGACACCGCCCGTGTTTTGTTGTAAGATGGCCGGATTTCTCCCGCCTCCAACACATGTCCCAAAAAACTTATCTTCGGCTGAACAAAGGAGCATTTACTCCACTTAATCTGCAGGCCATGATTTTCGGCGAGTGACAGCACATCTTTGAGTATCCTCAAATTTTCTTCCACCTCTTTCGTTGGGATGATGATGTCATCAATATAGATAAAAATCTTCTTCTCTCGAACGAGTGGTTGAAAAACTGTATTTATGAATCGCTGAAAGACGGAAGGCGAGTTGCACAGTCCGAACGGAACTTTATTAAACTCGAACTGGCCGTCAGCTGTGATAAAAGCGGTAAATTTTTTGCTCTCCTCGGCTATGTCCACATGGAAAAACCCATTTCGCAGGTCCACTGTAGTGAATATCCGAGCATCGTAAAGGTCTTCTATCCTTTATCATCTTAGCATTAAGACGCCGATAATCAATGCATAGCCTCGACGATCCGTCCCTTTTCTTTGCCAATACAACTGAACTGGCAAAATCCGAATTGCTTGGTCTGACGATGCCTTCATTTATCCAAGCATTCACCTGCTCCGCAATCAGTTGTTTCTCAGCGGGAGCGAAACGTCGGGGTTTCTGGTACCCCGGCTTTTCGTCGTCTAAAAATATTCTTAAATTAATACAAGACTTTTCAGGCCTCACCGGACAATAAAGTTGTTTCACAGTTGAACGCGTTCCAGGATCATCTATATTCAGCAAACTGTCAAGTTCGGTATCTTCTCCAACCTCTTCCAACACAGCCACCAACTTGTCGAGATCACCTTCATCCATCTTTTCTGCTATCTTTACCTGTTTTTTTTTTCGTCTGCTTCCCTCGTGTCACTTCCACCTGCTTCCACCTGCTGGCTATTTTCCTTTGCTTGTATGGATGTTACTTTTCCGCTATCTAGAATGACAACAACTTGTTCCAGAAAATCCTTACCCAAGAGGAAATCATGCTTTAGCCAATAGTCAGGGACTGCATGCAATCTCACTTCTAGATTTTTCGATCCCACTGATAAACTTGTGTTGATTGAACCCAAGGTGGACTTCCTGGAGTGTCCAATGCCATTAATCGAAATGCTCGGACCTCGAAGAGAGTCGTGCTCGGCTACATTCTGAACAGATTCACGAGCAAGGGTGACGTCACTCCCAGTGTTGAGCAAAGCTGCATACAATCGTTCACCGAGTCCAACTTCCACCACTGGATCTGCACGATATCACGTTCACGTTGCTGGTACTTGCTGCCGACTTTGTTGATCTCTTTGGGCACTTTGGTGCTATGTGTCCAAAGTCATTGCATGCAAAACACCTAGGTCCTTTATCTTTATTAGGGCAGTTTTCCGTTTGGTGTGATCTGCCACCACACTTGGAACACCTTTTCCGCTGACCTACTATCTCACGCGAATTCTCTGACTTATGCGATTGTCACCACGTTTGCTTCTTTACAGATTCGTAAGCTTTAAACTTTTTTTTTAACTCACCTGGAGTTTTTGCCTCGTAGAGTATAATTTTATTCCTCGGATCGTCAGTGTTAACGATATATGTCACCAAAAACTTGTCATCGACGTTTCCCTGGGCCGCTAGTTGCTTCATTGCGTAAAAATATTCGAGAAATGTTTCTTCATTCGATTTTTGTCTGCCTTCTAAAGCTCGATGAATAGAGATAGTGGCGATGGGAATGTCAAATTCGCTGATGAGAAAGGTTTTTAACGCTTCCCAACTTCGTACGCCGGTCTCAGATTCCACTGCCAACTTCGCCGCGCCGTTTAATAACCGTCTGCAGTACAAGTAACGTTGCTTACTTACTTACTTAACGGGCTCCCGACCCGTGAAGAGTCTCTGCCTGAGACACAGCAGCCTTCCACTCTCTTCGATCCCGGGCACGCTGCTTCCAGTTATCTAGACCAAGCGCTCTGGCATCCGCGATAGCTTGATTCTTAAAACGGAGGTTCGGTCTTCCTTGTCTTCTCGAACCTGGGGGCTGTGATTCGAAGATCCTCTTTGCTGGAGCATTATTGTCCATTCGCTCGATGTGGTCGAGCCAGTGTAGTCGACGTGTTTTGGCTTTTTGGACTACATCCACATCCTGGTGGCTCATAGAGTTCGCGGTTATATCTTCTCCTCCATTCGCCCTCCTCGCATACGGGACCGAATATCCGACGAAGAATTTTTCTTTCGAAAGTGTTCAGTATTTGCTCTGCTTTCCTGCTTATCGTCCAGCACTCGGCTCCATACAGCAGAACTGGCAGGATCAAAGTTTTGTAGAGCAAACATTTCGTCTTCCGAGTTAGGAGTTTTGACCCCATTTGTTTCGCCAAACCGAAGTAGCAGCGGTTTCCTAGGGTAAGTCTTCGTCGAATCTCCACTAAGTTGTCATTCGTGGAGTTGATATTTACTCCGAGGTAGGTAAACTCCTTAGCCACTTCGAAGTTACAGTTGCCAACAGTGACGTTTTGTCCTAGGCGGTGGACAGATGCTTCTTTGTTTGTTGACAACATGTATTTGGTTTTGTCCTCATTCACTTCAAGGCCAACACGTTTCGCCTCTTCTTCAATTGCCGTAAAAGCCTCTAACACGGCGCGCTGGGAGCGACCGATGATGTCGATGTCGTCTGCGTATCCCAGCAACTGGACAGATTTGTTGAAGATAGTGCCTTCCGTGTTTACACCTGCCCTGCGCACTATCTGTTCCAGCACAAGATTGAAAAAGTCACATGATAGCGCATCCCCTTGCCGAAATCCGGTGCATGTTTGGAATGTTTGGAATAGTTCAGAGACGTAACGTTGCACTTCCCCCCAATTTCAAACAGTAGAAGCATCTTCAAAGTTCTTCAGCCAAATTTTAATGTTTTTTCCCGCTTCTCCGTCGAACTTTTCTAGAGATTCGTCGACATCTCTAAAAGGGATAGAATCATTTACCGTTCTTGTAATTGACTCACTCTCACTGTTGTCTTGATTGATTTTTGGCGGCATTGCATATAACGTTTTAACTGTTTCTCCTGGCGTTTTTTGTAGGAATTCTCGCCAAGCCCTGATCAAGTCTTTCTTGGTTTTGTAAGAGTATCTTACGCCGTTATTATTTAAAAGGAATTTTAACTGTCTTGTTGTAAGATTATCGAGATTTTCCATTCAACAAAAAAAACCACAGTTTCCTTTTTTAATTCAAGGAATACCGCGCTTTTTAGGGAAATCCCACTATCCCACTTCTGACACCAATTTTGTGGGGTTCAAGGGGCAAAAAAAAACAAAAGAAAGAGAACTCACTGAATTTATTTTAAAGAATTAAAGAAATAATAAAAAAACAATAGAGAAAATTATATTTGCTTCACGCTTCACTTAGATTTCTTCGACTTATCTCTTTGCCATCTGCTTAGCGAATGATCTTTTTTTTCTTTTCTACCCATGTTCTTGTCTTCTCTTTTTGCCTACATTCTTTTCAGCTTTTTTTTTCTTTTCTTTTCTTTTGACATTTTAAATA
The DNA here is from genome assembly GCA_905220385.1 of Xylota sylvarum. Classification (NCBI taxonomy): domain Eukaryota; kingdom Metazoa; phylum Arthropoda; class Insecta; order Diptera; family Syrphidae; genus Xylota; species Xylota sylvarum. The sequence continues at coordinate 23,888,479 of LR999960.1, forward strand.
ACCTATTACATTTTTATTTTCTTTACACACCCAAAATTCCTACATACATATAAGCCATTCCGATTTCAGACTTTAAATCAGACCAGAATTCAACAATGTCACCCTCAAAATTTTGAATCATTTCTCTCCTGTAAATTTTATAAAGCCTCTACTCTGCATTTAGTTCGTGAATGTAATGTAATTCGGAAATGGGTTAACATTTTGATACATTCATACACCTCAAAAATCCAAATTTTGTTGGTACAGTTTGTTTGCTGTGTTAATGAGCATGGGAGTCGTTCAACGCCATTGTAGAATGGTCGCATTCAGATGATTTTAAGTAGATTTAGTCGAAAATATAAAATCGTTAAAGTAGTGAACTCTTTATACCCTATCCTAAGGGTATATTAAGTTTGACACAACATAGAGAAATAATCGAGATAGACCCTATAAAGTATATATATTCGTGATCAGCATCAATAGCGAAATCGATTGAGCGATGACCGTCCGTCCGTCCGTATGTCACCGCTTTTTGGGCCTTAAATTTTGAGCTAGGACGATCAAATTTCATATTTGGGCTTCTGAGAAAAAGATACAGTACAAGTGTAAAAATTTTTTAAATTCGCAGACTGCCACGCCCACTTTTTTAAATTAAATTATATGAAACAGAAAAATGTTGTTAAGACCAAATATTTAGGCATTCAGACTCCCTACAATCCACTCATACAAAAGTTTTGGCCACGCCCACTTTTTGGGGGCGTTTTCATCATAAAACCGATTTTTGGGCCTTAAATTTTTAACTAGGACGCTGAAATTTCATATGTGGGCTTCTGACGAAAAGATACAGTAAAAGTGTAAATTTTTTTTACATCCGCCCACTGCCACGCCTACTTTTTTATAACTTCACTAAATTATATGAAACGGAAAACTTTTCTTAAGTCCAAATATTTAGGTATTCAGATTCCCTACAATTCACCCATAGAACAGTTTTGGCCACTTTTTGGGGGAGTTTTCATCAAAAAACCGATTTTAATAAAATTTTACATGTAACATCGTCAAACGTTCGAGGTTATAGCCATATTTGAGTACGAAATGTAATTTGGCCACGTCCACTTTATAGAGAGGAGGATAGGGTATCAGACGATCCGTTCCAGACGGATTGTAGCTTTTCTGTATGTTTTTTGGATCGTAGTGGCGTAGTGATAGCATGATAAAAGTTGAGAATCGTAGTGAAACACTACAATTATAGTGTAAGGGACGCTGTCCACAACGATAGCACTTGTTGTAACGTAAAAGGCGTATAAAAGCAGCGATGTTGTTTAGTGTTGGACAAGTATCAAACTAAACTTACTTGTGCACGAACAATTTCGTACCTGCAGATCCGAAAAAAAGCAGGTGCTGCATTTCGTACTAATTCGTGAACGTTATGTGTGCAGTTTAGTTTTAATTCGGTATCTCTTTCGTATTATGTTTTGTACCTTTTCGTAAGGACCTTCGTATATCTCTCATGCCGATTTTAACACTTCTTTCTTATTGAGTTTCGTACCAAGTTTCGTACCGACTTTCGTATCGTAGTGAAATAAAAGGTTGGTGCTGAGAAATATTTACAGGAGTAATATTCGTTGACATAATATACATATACCGAGTGTAAAGTTATAAAGTTTTGGATTAAATCTAAATCTAAGCACATATGTATGTACCTATGTCTGTCAAATATTATGTCACCTAAGGTATTGCCATTACAAATACCTACTTTCTGATGTTATTCTACAAAGAATTAGAATCGCTTATAAAAATTATAAAGTTTACATAAGAAAACTGACACTCAAGCCAGTTTGGTTCATTAAATTTTTTTTAAAGTACATATTTGCAAAACAGGTATTAATTTTGTACGTAAAACACTTTAAGCTAACTAAATAAAAGAACTTACAGGCGTATCGCCATCATCCTTTTGCCATCTTGGTGTACTTGGTGGATTGGAGTCGACATCGCATTTTAAGGAAACTTCAATACCCTCTCGCAGTGGGTAACCAAATCCAGGAGTACGGGATATGGCGAATGATGGTGTATCTAAAAGAAAATTAAACATTTCAAGTTATACTTTGCAAAAATAAGACAATTAAATTTATTCAAAATATGTCTGTGTAATCAAAAAATATAAAAAAATTTAGTCCACGACGACGTGCTCGTACGTTGTAATTCATCACTTAGGACTAAAGTCCTTTAAAGTTATAAACCCAGTGATGGTTTGAACGGAAAGGGTATAGGGAAGTTATAAGTTGGTAGGAAAAGGAAAGAGAGTTAGGTGACGATGCGCATTGACTTTAAATCATTGTAAATCATAATTTGTTGGAAATATTGAGGAGGGCAAGCCATTCCACATTCGAGTTGAATGGATAAAGAACGAGCTTCTAAATTTAACTGTGCGACCGAAAATAGGTTTTAAAAGATAAGAATGTGCGGAAAGGCCGCTTGTGTAGTACGATTAAACTGACGGACAGGGGGACACAACTATAGATTTCATCCTAACAACTATGGTGGAAATATCGGTACAGGACCGATAAGCATCCAACATTTACATGATGCTCTGCTCTTTCTAAGGATATGCCTAACGCCGGATACGATCTAATAAGTTTAAACAAGTTTCGGGAGCTCTCGCCCAAACATGTGAGTTGCGTTCTAGTTTCGGACGAATATAAGCTTTATAGATAGCAGCCAAGTCTGCAGGACTGAAAAAACGCTTACACCTTTTGAGGAATCCAAGGCACCTAGCGCCACTTCATGTAAGAGTTATAAACTTTTTAAATTGCAATTTCGAATAATAACGATTAACAACAATGAAATTCCCCTGGTAGTCATTTTTGAAAATTTTCTCTTATGTAATGGCACCTTTTGTATCATTTCACTTTTTTATAGTTAACTTTCCTTTTATCTTAACATTTTGAAAATTAAGTGGCTGCACTGCGTATAGGTATATGTATATGTACATATGTATGTCCAAGTTAAAATGAAGTTACGTTTGAGTGGTCACCTTTGTGTAAAAATTTCGATAGATAGATAGTAGAATCATCTTCTTAATTCCTGTATTAATTTTCGACTAGTTTGGTACTTCTTGGACACAGAAGACAAAATGGGATAACTGAAATATGTATAGTACATATGTATGCAGAGTGGAGTAGATTGCTGAAAAAAAGAACTCTTTGGATTAAAACACCAAGTAAACGTTGGGCAAAAGAAAAGGGCCTTCAAAATATGGATTCATTTGGGTGTCTCCCATTATCTGGTACACACCGACAGAAAGAACTTGCGAATTCGCTGTGAACTATTTTAGAACTTAGAATTTCTGATATTTGGACAGATGAGTGTATGCCTGATGAATGGAATCTCAGCACCGTTTGCCCGATCCACAAGAAAGGAGACACTATTAATTGCGCCAATTACAGAGGTCTCAGTCTCCTAAACATCGCGTACAAGATCCTACTTGCCATATTGTGTGAACGTCTACAACCCTTCGTCAACAATCGGATTGGGTCCTTTCAGTGTAGTTTCAGACCAGGGAAGACCACAATCGATCAAATCTTCACACTTCGGCAGATCTTGGAAAAAACTCAAGAATTCCAAATCGATACGATCTTTCACCGATTTTAAGGCATATGACACCATCTATAGAGACGAGCTTTACAGAGCCATGTCTAGTTTTGGCATCCCTGCCAAACTCGTCAGATTGTGCAGAATGACGATGGAGAACTCTCGCTGCTCCATCAAGTTCGATAACGATCTCACTCAGACCTTTGATGTGACTTCTTTAACACCATACTTGAAAGAATTGTGCGAAACTCATAAGCCAGCACCGGAGGCACAATCTTTCAAAATTCTGTGCAACTACTAGCGTACGCCGACGATATCGACATAATTAGGAAAACACTGCAGGCTAGTATTGAAACGGAAGCTGCAAAAATGGTTTTAGCGGTAAACGAGGGCAAAACCAAGTATATACTGTCAACAAGAACGGACACACAACATCGGCGAATTGAACAGAACGTCACAATCGACAGCTATCACTTTAAGGTAGTAAGGGACTTTGTCTACCTTGGCTCTGCTATCAATTCTGAAAACAACACCTCAGCAGAAATACAATAAAACGAAGAATAACTCTTGCCAATTGCTGTTTCTTTGGGCTGAGAAGGCTATTGAGTAGTAAGGCGCTATTCCGAACAACTAAGGAGACCCTGAAGCATGGACTTTAACGGGAGCGGATGAAGATATCCTCGGTCGTTTCGAGAGAAAAATTCTTCGTAAAATAGTCGGTCCCGTTTGCGTTGACGGGCTTTGGAGGAGGAAATTCAACGATAAACTATACGAGATGTACAGCGACATGGACCTAGTAAAAAAAACTGCGAATTATTCGTTTGAGATGGCTAGGACAGGTAGAGCGATGAAACACCAGTGCTGGATTAGATAGTGCCTAGCGCAGATTGTAAAGTCACCACGTATAAAAGGCACTATTTTTAACAAATCCGCTCAGCTATTGGGATACACAGACGACATAAAATGAATGAGGTCTTGACGTGAATACGGAGAAGATGAAATACATGCTATCAACAAACAAAGTACCGTCAGCAAACGGCTTAGGAGAAAATGTCGCTGTGGATAGCTACAACTTCGAGGTAGTGAGAGAGTTCATCTACCTCGGAGTCAACATCAAGGCCGTAGACTTCGCATTGAAGATGAGCTGTGTATTTTACTAGCGCCAGCGTAAAAATGTCTATACAAATCAAATACAATTATGCAAAGATTTTGACAAAGAAGCAGAAGTTTCTATATTATACGAACGTTAGATAGATGTCTTTGACGTGTGAATTTTGTACAATTATTTCAAGAATAATGTCGATGAAAACGCAAGCAAGCAAGTAATTTATTTCAGAAGGTAGTCGAAATCTAATGTTTGGTCATACACACATGTATATTGAATACGAAGCAATGCACAGTTTTTAAACTTTAGCAATGCGTAATATAATGTTCGTTTCTTAAATTTAAGAAATGTCGCAGAACCCTCGAAGATATCGTCTCGTCTGTAGATCTTTTTAAAACATCAAATCACGTTTTCTCTGAGGTCGACAAAAATACACACGATAAGAGAACAATCAACTAAGATTTCGGATTTTTTCTATCCTCTTATAGGGTACGTGGGAGTAGACTTCGATGGCTAACTATACAGCTGTTATTCGAGGGTAAAATTACTAAGGAAAAAGTATATTCGCCACAAAATCACGTACTTCACCCTTGTCCCGAATGAAATAAAAAAATGAAGGAGTCTGAGTAAGTGAAGGATGAAAAGTAACGCCAGGTTACCTAACTGTAGCACCAAAGTTCAAAGTCTGCCAGTCCCACACCAACGTATCGTTTGCAGTTTACACCAGTGTCATGTGAATAGAAAGGATAGAGATACATAGGAAAAAATACATGGGTATACATATATACATATGTATATGGAGATGTGCACATGACCCTTGAAAATTCGGTCTGCTCTTCAGACACCATATTGGACATGTGCAGCATCATGCCGCTTCATATTCTATGTCCATGATTTTATATCGCGGAGTCATCCTGGAGGCAATTTTGTACTGCCACACAAATTCGGTCTCACACCTATGCAGGAACTCCTTTGCATTGTGTGCTCGTCGCCTCTGATTTTATATAAAGGAGGTATTCCTTAGAAAATCGTGGAACAATTTGCTAGAATCAACAACTAAAGTTCGTCCTGCTTGTTAGAAAACGAGGAACCTTAGCATTCGAAGCACAATCTGTGATTTGAGTTTTCGTTTTTTTCAATTCTTTTGTTTTTTTTTTTTTGTACTTTACAAACATGCCCTGTTTTATCAGGGACTGGACTTTTTTATGTTGCATTATGACTTTGTCAAGTCACCGCATGTGTTATCAGATTAGTGATGAGTATTCATAAACAGAGGGTCATATCCATAAAAGCTAGTAACTACATTTACTAAAGAATTTCTAAGTAATTAATTACTTTCATATTCATTAAATTAAGATAAAAGCTGAAAAATAAGTATTTACTACGAGGCATATATAGTACTTACTACCATTGAATCAATTTCGCTAGTAAATACTTTATGTAGTATGCGTAGAAACTATTAACTACTAATTTTCTGTAGTAATTACTTAAGTTTTTCAAAGCTAGTGAATAGCAACTTGAAAATTTGCTGGTATGTATATGTACATATACTTTTCTGCTTACGCCCGGCCATCCTTTGCCGATAATATTAGGCATACATCGGGTTCTACACGAACCATTATCTTGGAGAGGTAGGGGAAAGGGAGAAATGCGTTACTAAGGTCGGTTAATTTTAAGATAATTAAGGACTGGATTGAGGTTAAAGTTAGTGTGAATCGCATTTATTTTCTTCACTTTCTCCAGAGTACTACCATCTCTTTCCTATCTTTTAGTCCCTCCGATGTCAGGTTAGGTTTTAGTTTCTTCTCTCAGTTAGCCTAAGATTAGATGGCACGAGACAAAATGTTTGAGCAGGTGGTATGAGTAAGAGGGTAGACAAGAAGTACCGTCTGATTAATTTATCCGTGCAACCGCTAGGGTGCTTACGTCCTTCTCCTCAATCAGTTAATTGCATTTAACGTTTAACATGAAATATAAGCTTAAGATTTAACTTTGCAAGTTGTCATATTTTATACTACAAATAAGTGATTTGTATCTAAGTTACATATTTCGTAGCAATGAACCTATAAAATTATCTATTAAAGCAATTGAAGAACGTTGTCCATTCTGTGTAGTTAGGATTTACGAACTTCTATAGAACTTGGCATTATTTAAATCTCAATTTTTAGCCATTTTTCAAATTTTTGTTTTTTCATATCATATCATAAATACATACATATGTGTAAAGTTACATTTCCTTTATCTCTATATGTATATATAAAAAATTGTTGCAAGTGCGTTGCGACTTTATAACTCACGAACGGTCTAACTGAATGCGATCAATTTTTTAGGGTTGTGTGCTGATGTCATACACATGGCAAATACACGTTGTAGCGCATATACGCATACGCATTGACAGCTGTCAGTGACTGATTACGTTACGGTTTTTTTTTTCATCGAACTCGCATTCTGAACGGATGTAATATTAATTAATTTGTTTATCGTTTAAACACAAACGTATGTACATGTGCACATTTTATTGGCGCTTGTCGGTAAGAGTTGTTGTTTTGTTGTTTTTGACATGATGTTTAATATAGTGTATATATACATCTAATAATTATATTTTCATCGACAGCAGTGTAAACTTTTCCTTTACGTTTGGGGACTTTTTGTTGGATTCTTATTGAATAAAGTAAAAACACTACGGAGCCGAAAATTGGAAATTTCGACCGGAAAAGTCGAAAAATCGTGAAAACCCGAAATTGCATACTTTCAGCGTTGGATGGCGGCGATATCTGAAAATTCCATTTTGTATGGAAAGGGATCGTTGTTGGAAGGCGGCGTTCAAATTGCCATTGAATCTTCAGATGAATGACGAACCAAGACGCGACATTTCCTGTTTAGTTTCATTCTTTCAATAGAGAGTCTCGACTTTCGAAAGAAACATTAATAATTTAATCAATTTAAGGCGGAACGAAGTTTGCCGAGTCAGCTAGTTTTTATATACTATGTAGGTATTACTCAATAGGTACCTACTTACTAAAGGTTTTTTCCTGCGCTTAAGCTGTATGTTTTCTGTTTATCAATCGATTTATGTTTGCCAAGTGGAGCGTTATATTGTTCTCAGATGGTTGTATTCTACTACAGAACTTTCTTATGCCTTAATCTGGCAAGGATCAAAGTTAATAAGATGAACGCCGTCTACGGTCTTAAATCGGGAGAGTGCAATATAGGCCTGCGCTCTGCTGAATATTGAGGAACCTATGTATATGTATATGTATGTATATATATCGAGACTAAGGCCTTGTGATTTGTGGATGATAATAGCATATGCTAAGCAAATAGGGATTTGTTCCCGGTGAACATATGCATTATTACCCTTCTCACGCTAGCCTCTCACTATCAACTCCTACTCTACACCTCCACGTTGGCGGCTGCTGGGTACCTAGTACCTCGATTGGAGGTGGTTAGTGGAAGCGGACTAGAGAGAAGCGAGGACTGCTTTTTTACTAAGGCACTTACTCTTAATGCAGGCGGTAGCGGACGAATTCCCTAGATGGAATCAACAATGGCGTCTATCCGTTCCAGTCAGGTCGAACTATTAGTGTTATCCCTATGAGCTGCTTCGACATATTTGAATCCCAGGTCTATAGGGATCTTACAATACTGAGCCAGGGTGTTGGAAAAATGTTGGTGGCGGATGAACCCTAAATGGGCAGCGATCGTGTCCCCAAAGCGGGTTACTGACTCCAGACAATCCTATTCCTCCAGGTTGGGGGTTGTGGGTCGGGGAACTTCCCTACCATGAAAAAAAAAACAAATAGTTGCGAAGCAACTAATGTCCTCAAAAAAGGATGATCTCACTGTTGACGAACCCGGTAAACGAAACAAGGACAACGACTTTTGGATCTGTACGTGGAATGTTTGGATCTTTAACAGGCAGCGTGCAGCCGAACAACTCGCAGAGGCCGTAGCCTGCTATAATGCAGATATTACCGCCATCCAGGAAGTGCTGGAATGGGCCGGGCAAAAAGAGGTTGCAAAACGAAATTTACTACGGTGATTGCTATAGGGAGCGAAGCAGAGATTATTCGAATGTGGATTTGTTATACGCGGCAGACTTAGGCAAGAAGTCTGGAGCTTTCGAGACGTTAGCGAAAGACTGCTGGACCTGACGGCTTACCAGCCGAGCTGTTCAAAGCAGCTGGAAATGAACTGGTAGAGAGCATACACCGACTCATTTCTAATATTTGGTCAGATGAGTGCATGTCTGATGAATGGAATCTCAGCACCGTTTGCCCGATCCACAAGAAAGCAGACCTCCTCAAATGCGCCAATTACAGAGGTATCATTCTCCTCAATATCGCGTATAAGATCCTATCTGCCATATTGTGTGAACATCTGAAGTCTTTCGTCAACAACCTGATTGACGCCTATCAGCGTGGCTTCAGACCAGGAAACACCACAATCGACCAAATCTTCACACTTCGGCAGATCCTGGAGGAAACTCAAGGAGTCCAAATCGATACCCACCATCTTTTCATCGATATTTAGGCCGCATATGACAGCATAGAGATGAGTTAGAAGAGCCATGTCTAGTTCTGGCATACTTGTCTGATGTCAAAAACAGATTTAGACAATCTGTCATGTGACTTCTTCAACATCGTACGTGAAAGAATTGTGCCAAACTCACAAGCACACACCGGAGGCACAACCTTTCAAAAGTCTGTGTCATAATTGGTAGAACTCAGCGGGCTGTCACCGGTGTTAGTATTGTTACTTTATTCGGTCGAATTCATTGATCAGATCTTCAAGCTTCCCCTCAAAGGCTTTCACTTTGGTTTCAATAGTCTCAATATTCTTATTTTAGTCTCGAAACTTATTTCCGAGAACATCCTTTTCTGTTAGCTGTTGTTCTACTGCGTCTAGAGAATTCCTCAACTCCTTAAACGAATTTTTCGGCTCATCGCGCCTAGCATCTAGAGAATTTTTCTGTTCATTCATTAATGCCTTAATGATATGTCGATTGCTGTACCTACTTGCTCTGCTGCGACATCGAATAACATCATTTGCCGTCTTCCCGAACATGTTTTTGTAATTTAACAATCAATTCGTTTTTGTTAATCGTCGTGAAAAAATATTGCTTTGCAAGCACCTCCTTCAGTTTGAGTAATGTCAGATTTTTCAACAATTTACGACTAGTTTTGGGAAGTGACCTCAATTGATTTTAAGCGGTAGAAAAAGTGAGTTGAATTTGTAAAACGTGAGATATAAAGAGATTTAGTGGATTGTGATTAAAATTGATTTGGTGTTTTAAATAAATGTTATTGGATAATAAAGTGGGTAAGATAAGCGATAGATAACTTTAAAGTGTGATAGAAAGTGAATTTGTTTGATTACTGGATAAATGGAAATGGACGAAAAAGGTTAATCATTTACAGAACGGTTTTGTCTTCCGAACCCTAGCAAGAATGTTACATTCAAGTCGATTATTGAATCCGGCGGATTGATTGCGGAGGGAGTAACAGCTGACTTTTACATTTTCCCCATTATTGAAAACTTCGGTTAGCAAGTGAACGAATGTCGGTAAGAAAGTGAAAGAATGTAGCGATTATTGAAAACGCAAACCATCCGCACTCCATACAAAGTCTGACGTTTTCAATTCGCATTAAAATTTTTGCGGATTTACGGTAACAACTAACAACTGCTGGGATTTTTTTCTTCGGGTGTGAGCGACGAAGTTCTTGCCAGTGGTGGGAGCTTACTTTTTAGTTCGTTCAAAACGTAGGGGAATGCAGATTTATTTAGTCTAAAATTTTTAATAAATCTGAACACGATTTCTGAGCGGTTCTTATGGCGAATTGATTTTGTTATGTTTTATTACTTACTGAGTATCGGCCAACTCTAATACATCCTTCGCTTGTATCCTTATGTGCCTTCGTATACCCCTGCTATCAATTTCATTTTCAAGGTTAATAAAAAATCCTATTGTATCCATGACTTTCTCAGAATTACTTAAATTTGACCTGTTGCAAGCGTATACATATTTATTTAGGAATATATCCATTTTACAATAAATCAGCTGTCGACGAAGTCGTCGGTAAAGAGGTTTTGCGGATCGATAACGAGGTTCATCCGCCGGTTTCTATAATGTGATCACACAGAAAAAGTGAATCGTTGCGGATCGGATGAAATCCGTCCGTTATCAATCCGCCGGATTCAATAATCGACGTGATTATGTTAATGGACTCATCTTATTGCACTGAATTCAAAAGTGCAATAAGATATTGTTATACTCTTTCTTTCATGAATAGAAACAAAAAACTTCGCTTGTTGATATGGGCAGATGATTCCGGCCATGATTTTGCCTGTCCACGAAAGAATGTCTGCGTGAGCTCTCATTAGATTTCCGCATGCAAGCATTAAGCTCTTTTGCGGTGCTTTTTAGCTTGGGGTAGAAAGCGATACCCTCTCTAGGTTGACTGCCTGCATTATTTAATCCGTACTTCTACCTTGAGGCAGAGGATACAGGTGATATGGTCCCAACTCTACTTACAATCTAAATCTAACTGACTGCTTCGTTTAGCTACCGGTGCAAACTTAAACAAAAACATATAGAGAAGATACAATCCATCTGGAACGGATCGTATGATATCCTATCCTTCTTCTTCTGTATCAGCCTTACTAAAGTGGGCGTGGCATACTGCATTATTTTTTGAATCACTGCGGTAACTTCGAACGTATGAGGATGATTTGCATCAAAATTGATTTTTTATGAAAATGCCCCAAAAAGTGAGAGTGAGACAATGTATGGATGAATTGTAAAAAATTCGAATATCTAAGAAACGGACTGCTTCTCTTTTTCAAAAACCAAAATCAAAACTTCCTAACTCAAAATCTAAGGTCTAAAAAGTGGTGACATACGGACACGCGGACGGGCGAAAGGAAGGACGGACAGATATGGTTTAATCGTCTTCGCTATGGACACTGATCACGAATATATGTATGTACGTACGGGGTCTAAAAATATACCCTTAGGAAAGGATATAAAAATATACAGAAAAGCTAAATTCCGTTTAGAAAGAATCGTTTGATACCCTATCCTCCTTTCTACGTATCTCTAATAAATTGGGTGTGGCATATTGCATTTTTTCTCGAAGTAGTACGATAAATTTGAACGTTTGACGAACATGCAAAAATCATGTCCCCAAAAAGTGGGCATGGATAAAATTTATGTATTTATGTATAGCGGATTTTACACTTGAACAGCTTCTCCTTCTGAAAAGCCCAGATATGAAATTTCATCCTCCTAGCTAAAAACGTAAAGCCCTAAAGGAGAAGGAATACGGACGGCCGGACATGGCTAAATCGTCTTGATGCTGATCAATCATGTGTCAAACTTGATATACCCTTCACATCCAGTAGCAGTCAGTAGCGTTTTGGTTTTGCCGCACAAATTTGTGGTCACGCATATTCGTCTAAGTCGATTTTATTTTTACTTTTTACCTTCAAAGATTTGACATGAATTTAGTTTTCGTTTTATACGGATAATAACTCGTGTATTCATAAGTCGACGTAGGCGGTTATAACTTGTGACCACAGAAATATTGGGGAAATAAATTAAAATGAAAAAAGTTATTCACAAAATCAGGGTGGAACCAAACGGTTGTCGCGCAGCGTACGTCTGCAAATACATACATATACATACATAAATATTATGAACTTTGGCTTTTACAAGACAAGGACAGAGGTATTTATAGATTTTCGTCTAAAGAAAGACAAACCAACCTTGTGCCTTTCGTCGTTTCGAAAATAATAAAAGTTCTTACATAAATATTTAAATGCCTCCGTTGTATAAAAAATCGTCGACTTTTATTGTCCTAAAAATAAGTGGACGGAAAGCACTCACTTATTCACTCCAAGTGGCTTTAGTGATACTTACTTTCATCAAAAACAAGTCTTTTTCAACAAGTAATGCGCTACTAACCTATGTACATATGTACTCTTTCAAACATCATGCACTCCATTACCTCTCACATAGCATGGAAAACATAAGGCAAAGCTGTCTGCGGGAAGAGCGACTGCAATGTAAATATCCTAATGCAAGTATGTATGTAAATGAATTTAGTAAAAAGAAGTGTCTCGTAAGGGGGTGAAGATTAAGAGTTAGTCTTATTTTCTATAGATATTAACACGAACACATGTACGTCCGAGTATACTATGTACATCATACTATGCATCTGCTTGTGCACATTATATACATACATATGTACTGTATGTAGGTCGAAGGCTCTTACAGTTTAAGAACACGTAAGTGAAAGTTTTACACAATGAATTAAGAACAACTAATTTGCAAGCAAGAATTACAGGCAAGTACAGGTTAACTAAGAATAAAGAGATTATTTTATAACATTTTATGTAATAATCTAAGTACCGGAGTAGTTGAATGTTTGAATATTATTTTGCTTAATTCTAATTTTGTGTGGCCTTTATTATTTACATATGTATGTATGTACATATTTATGTACGAGCCGCATAACTTGACATACATATGTATGTAAGTGAGGAGAACACTGGTCAAATAAACACTTTTCGGAAAGCAATGGTAAGGGGTCCGTCATAGCCATTGCCTTTATGAGTAACTCGCTTATAAAAATATGTAATATATGCAAAACAAAATGACAGGTCAACGAAGAATACATATATGCACTGCCACAAGGACAAATATTCAACTTTGATAAAGGGAAACCCAGGCAGCATCCCTAACTAACAGGGCTGAAGTGGAAAGACATATACTTCGCCAAATAAGCGTTTGAGGAAGTGACGATCACCAACTTTTCAACCAGCTCCGGATCCAGATCCCAGCTATCTAGGGAGACCGAAGAAGAACATTGCGAGTGTTCTAGAATTATATAATAATATTTTTCCTACCTTGCGTAGGATTTTTATAAAAATTTTGCACATTATTGTAAGGAGAAAAAACTATGTGCACACCGCTCCCATGTACATCTTTTCTCCTAAAATTCCCGAAAGGACATTATAAAAGAATGCGACTATTACGCCATGCCCACTTTCTAAGAACCTCGAACCCCTCGCTCCGTAGTCCAAGGCACTAACCACATGAGCCACGGCTCCCAACATCAATTCATGTCGTCCTTACAAAAGAACAGCTTTGATTTTAGGTGTAGGCTTGAACTGCTAAAACAAAAATAAGAGGAGTGTCTACAAACATGAAGCATATATTTATTAATAATTGTGCACGCGTACAAAAAAGGCATTTTACTCACATTGTACATCCAGTAGTAGCGATGCATTTAGTCTAATTTTCAAAGTCGGATGTTCCATAACGCACAGTATTCTGGCATTGTGGTGCGCTCTGTAAACAGCCGGCAGACGGGCTTCACTCTTTGCTCCCGTGTTCATTTTGTAAGGAAGTTTATCCTGAAATTGAGAAAATAAACAACATTTTTAAAAACTTCAGCATTTATTATTTGCACTACCATAAAATTATTTTTTGTACATATGTACATACATTTTTATGTATATATGTGGATTCATATGTATATATATTTAGCAACTTCAAAAAGCTTGACAATAAGCAAGGTTCATTCTGTTAACAATCACTATGGTCTGAAGGTAAACCAAGCAAACAGTTGGCTGCAATTTATTGGGTTAATTACACTAAATTGTCCATATCTTGGTGGGATAGCAAATGTGTTCTATTTGGTAACTGCGCCTTTTGAATGGAATGATGCTAGGTATGTGGTATTTCTCCGAATATTTGGTTCAGTCCCAATAACGGTGGATACAACCGACCGACCGAACGACCAACCAATTGGCACCAAACTGTTGAACTTGGGGTTTCGAAATGTGTATGCTACAAACATACATACATATACTTGTATGTATGGATATACTCGAGCTCATGACTAGGATACCCATGCTAAAATTCCATTTTCGTGGTTGTAATACTAATTTATTCTTGTAAAGTTTTAGATGATGCTCTCCATTTGTTAGTCGTTTATGACATCGAGACGGATTACATATGTACATACATATATATATACGTATATACATATGTACACAAGTAAATGTATAATTTCGGTATTGGTGCATTTACATGAGAAAATGTGCGAAGTATATCCTTGCCGTATTACTTACCTTATCCTTTTTTATCTCCTCAAGTTCGAGAACTTCTGCAGCCACTTTCTGTGCGTGCCGGTCAACACCGGGACTCAATAGCACCTCCCATGTAAGTGTGGGCTTTGGATTGCCACCCTCACTGATGCATGCCAAATTGAGTTCAGAATTCTCTTTCACAGGTACAAAAATGTTTCCCGCATCTAAACGACGTGAGTCTATTAATAAATAAGGGGGTTTTGGACGGTCTGAAAGAAAAAACAAAAAAGGTAGTTTAAGAAATATTGTTAATTACTATAGGATTAATGCTTGACTGTACAATGTAAAGTTTCCACATTGATTTCGTTGTAAGAAGCATCCAAGCGGAAGTTTTGTTCAATTTGTCCGCAAACTTCCCGATTTAACTAGAAAACTTTGTTAATTTGGAAAGTGTCACTACCAGGGTGTGACCAATTGCATAATATTCCTCCAAATCTTCTTATATAAAACTTACATAGTTCAATAGTAAGTTGGCTATGTTATTCAGTATGTTGACAATAATTGTTTAATATTGACTAGGATGCGTTTGAATGGGGTGGGTATATCTAAGAAAATTGTGAAATTTGCGTGTCTGTCATTGAAATTATTTGCAAAAAAATAATTGCGGGGATGAGGGATAAATGATAGAATGCATTAAGATCATTTCTGGAATGTTTGTCTATTTGTATGTTTGGTTAAACACGCATCACGTTAAAACTACTAGTATTGATTTCTCAAACATTTCAAAAACATAGGGCTTAACAGTGCAACAAACATGCCTATTTACATGGTAGTGTTGTGGGGAATCCTTCATTTACAAATCATTTTTTTTTTTAATAATTGGAGAAGCTGTGGCATAGAAGCTATTGTGAATGGAGCCTAACTTGAGTGAAAACTAATTTTGTTTAAAAAAAAAAAAAAAAGCTTTTATAGAGATCAGATGTGGTGTGTTTCTTGAATAAGTATGGGTTGGTTTCCGGTTATGTGCCGTTGGAAATGGTGGGGGTAGAATAGGATGTATTCACCACAATGGAGCGCCATTACACTGGCTTACAAAAGGAGTGGCTGACAAAATAAAAATACAATAAATGAAGAGAAAAAAAAATAATGTGAAGTCGCTCGTGGGTTTTGAACCCATGACTGTTTGCTACCACCCGAAGTCCGTACCATCGGACCATCGGCCTTATTCGAGGATGACCCCCAAAATGACCAAAATATATGGACCTAGATGAGGCGTACTGTTGAGCTTGAGATGGGGTGATTCTCACCCACACCGACACAAAAAAAGGCTTAACGGGTGCGTCAGTAATAAACCGGGAGTCCTTATTTGGCAGGATTTTATTTGAAAAATTATGTTTGGCATACATGTACATGTGAAGGTGGCTAAGTATTATGTCCCTGCCATTTCAAAAATTTTCCCAATAAAATCCAGCCAAATACAGGTCACCCGGAAGTGACACGCCACCATAAGGCGTAGAAAGTGTGGGTGAATCGCCCCAATCCCAGGACCCTATATAAGGGCGAGCGTACCCAGATTCGCGCTCTTAGTCTGATTTTGGAAAGTTCTTGGAAGAATTGGTCGGTCGTGGCGGGACGGTCTCCTCAAGTGAGGATGGGTTAACGCGGCGGTAGAAGTGTTGAAACAAAAAAAAAGTATTTCTTTGATAAACTTACACGAAATTTCGTAGCGTCGAAACAAAAAAAAAAAAAAAATGCTTAAAGAAATAATATTAGATCGTGACTAAACAAAAAAAATAGAAAAAAAAGTTGAAAAAAAAGGAGGAAAGTTGAATAAAACCAAAAAAACAATAAATCCTAGATAAACCACCCTCTTTCTACTTCGTGAAACAGTGCTTCGCAACACAAAAGAAAAAAAAAGTCACCCCCGCTAACTAAACACCTAAATACATACATACATAAAAATTGCCAAACTGACAGTGTTCGCAAGATCACGCGTAAATTCACCCCACGCGCCCCAAGAAAAGAACCCACCAACAACATCACCACGCCACCCCCTCCCCCCAACAACCCATACACGAAAACACCTTTAGCAACGAGACACCAGGTAGAGTTACTACACCGGGTCTCGCAACACACCTCACCACCTAAAAGTAAGACACCAGTGAGCAGCCCAACAACAACTTCATCTTTACCACCGAGTCCGAAACATCCAGCCAGTAAGATGCAGTAGCAAAATTCAAATTTCCCACCACCCCCGGTATCAAGCCGACTTCCTCCTAGTGTCCTTATCGATCCCCCCTTCCCTTATCTTATTTACAGTGTAGATCACTTTAATATTAATAATAATTAGAAGTTGATTTGTGAAAAAGAAGAGAAAAAAAAATAAAGTTCAGTAGTGACAGCAGAAAAAAAAAGTATTAAATATATGTATATAAAAGTACATCTATACATATCTATCTGATGTGATCTCTTTCTAAATTTCTAAATAGAAAGTGTATATAAGGCAACCCAAAAAAATTTCGTTTAGTGTTCGTTTTTAACTTCCTTATTAGGACAAACATAGTTCCTGCGATGCTGTGCACAACATCCGGATGACATCGAAAATACACGGGGTAAGTGATCTTTGATCTATACATACATACGTACATACATATGTACATAACCAAATTAATAAACGATTTTTTTTTTTTTTTTGTAATTCGAGTGTCAAAGCTTTACTATCTTATACACAAACCAACATTTTCTTTATTCTTTGCTGACGTTCATACTGAACTTAATTTTTTTTTTGGTACACTAAGTAACAATTGTTTCTCCTTTTTGGATTATACATATGGTTTTTTTTTTACTAGTACATAAACGTACATATTTATATAGTGTACAGTCTCCTACAAAAGGAAGAGTCAAAATTAAATTTTGTTTTTTTTTTATTTTGTACAAATTTATTTAACAAAAAAAATTAAATAAAATGAATTGTATTTGGTATTTTCTTCTGTCTATTGTGCTTATAGATAAATTAAAATAAAAAGAAAAAAAAAGTAAATTAACTAATGGAATAAATTTAAGATTTTTTTTTTTGTGTGTCATATTCGATCGATTCGGATATTATTGTTTTCCTGATTATCGAATATTGGAAGGATTCACGGGAAGTCGATTCTCTTATATTTTTTTTTCTTTTGTAGCTTTTTAGGATGCTATTAGGGTAGGTATTTAGATGGAGAAGTGACCGACAGGCTGACAATACGGTAACCTAAGCTGACGACGAAGAAGGAGCACACAATGGGTTACGTTATTTTTTTGGTATCAATTTAGGGGCTAACATCAACATGGAGACATGGTAGCCAAGGAAGTGCTGGATCGGATCCCTTCACAGGATCCGGTTTGACACAGGGGTGGGTCATCTCCCGAAGAGCAAATCCATCTAACGCTCTCCCTCTCACTGGAAGACACCTTGGAGAGCAACCGACAACTTCAGCTTTCCCTCGCGTAGGTTTCAGGACATTTCGGGTCCCCCTCAACAATTTTGTAGAGACAACTCCATCTAATCTCAGGCATGGAATAACGTAACAACCGTCCGTCGCTGCTGCAGCAAGATCCCCCCCAATCCGACGAGCTAGAACCTGGCGGGAGCTAGCATGCCTACAGCTGCAAAGGTGCGGACACCCTTCCGTCCTGGCTGCTCGGACTGGCCCAAGAAATCCTGTAGTCTTGGGTCATAACGGGGGCATAAGGGGCGGAAGGTTCTGAGGAAAGGTTGTGTCCTCTTCAGCCCGACTCTCCATTTGGTCCCTGCTTCGGTTGCAGGTGGACCTTCGGCCACAACGGCCCGTGACCAATGCGAAGGTGATACGGGTGACAATCCGAACCAACAGAGACACACAACCGACATTTTTATTCCATTACAGTATATGTGTAGGTATAGTTACTCGACGGGTGAGAATTATACAATGCAGGCGCATGGAGGAAGATGTCGTTGTCGGTCGTCCACGCTACATGCAATTTATTGATCCTGTATGCGATATAAGTTTACTTCGTTTTCGCGCAAACCTAACAGTTTTAGATGTCAGCTCATAGGTGTCGCTCATTAGGAAATGTTTGCGCATGGGCTGTGATGACACAAAAGTGTCGCTGAGCAAAAAAACAAACGTAACTATAATAGGCAATGCAAACATTAAGGACTTTTGACTTTTGTCATAAAAGTTATATTTTCCGCTAGCCATAATGCCCCAATTGACCCTATCGCCAACTAAGACTGCGCTCAGAATAGTGCCTACTGCTTTCTGGGGATCAAGACCTTACGGCCACGCCTTTATTCTAAACGGGTAGGTTTAGCCAAAGCTTCGGACGGAAACGGATTACAGCATACCACTCTCTCGAAGCAATCGGAGATTCAATATTAGAATTCTTAGCAGATTGGTGTGTCAGTAATCTACACTGATGGATCTAAAACAGTAGCAGTACGGGAGCTGGAGTCTACTGTCAGTCTAGGGGTGCAAAGCACTCCTCCAAATTCAAAGAAGGCTGGAACTTCTTTGAAGGCAAGATTACTACAATCAAACAAACTGGCGAAATGATTATAGAGGAAAATATTCCAGGGAAAATAATCAAAAAATCCCCTATTATGATTCACAACTCAACTTATGCTAGGTTTCCACTTGTCGTTTTGAAATCGACAAACGACATATTTTTACGTCAATTAGAACATTGGCAAGTGGAAATAATGAAAAACTGTATGTCATTGAATTGACTAAGAGCGCTTGTCAATAACTGACAAAGAATTTACATGACAAGTGGAAATAACTGAGTTGTCAAACAAAATATTTCGTCGGCTTTAATTGACAGTGAAAATTAATTGACATTGTTTTCAATTGTTTGTCAATTAAAAGACGCATTTTGAAATACAAGGTAGGAAATTTTATAAGCTCGACAAATGAAAAAGGACTTTTTATGTTTGGGTAACATTCGAAAACGGCATGGATATCTAATTCAGCGGTTACAGCAACGGATGCATTTTCTTGTTAGGAAAGTATTCCTTAATGAAGATTCTACTGATACAAAAAAATCAATTACATCTCAACAAAAACTTGAACAATCTTTCTCCACCACATTAAAAGGACAAAGTAATAGTTCGGGATGATCGTCGAATACAAACTTTATGAAATAGATTTTTTTTTTATATTACAGAAATTATGAATTTATACACTTTTTTCGGTGTTCTTGGGCAACAAAACAGCTTGCTTATTTGGAAGAATAGCTCCTTGTGCGATTGTAACACCAGAAAGCGATTTATTCAATTCTTCGTCATTACGGATGGCCAATTGTAAATAGCTGGAGATGATTCTTGCTACTCTCATGAATAATCCGATACACTGTCGTAGGTGATAGGCGAAAAACATCCCACATGACGTGCATACTAGCTCCCGTTGCAAAATAACGAATTGTTACGGCCAATCTTTCAGCTGGATCAGTGACGACACTGCTGCCCCCAATTGCCGCTTATCTCTTAATGTGATGGCAGAACAATTTAAAATTCACCTTATTTGGGTGCTGGGCCATAGGGACATTCGAGGTAATTGCATGGCCGTCGAACTCGCCAGGCATGGCACAACTCTGTCGATTCTACCGGAGAAGGAGAATCTGTACATGCCTCTCGTAACGTGCAATCTCTTAATTAAGCAAAATGCGATTAACGCTACTAACCGCAGGTGGTCGAACCGTACCACTTGCTCTATCACGAAACAGATCTGGCTCAACCCGGATCTCAAGCGTTCCAAGAGTCTAATAAGGCTAAAGAGATCCTTCATAAGTACATTAGTAGGAGTCATTACTGGACACTGCGTCATCGGGAGGCATGCCTTCAGGCTGGATTTTCGGGATTGGGACCCAACCCCTGCAGAAGCTGTGTGGACGAGGAAGAGAAGGAGACTGTTCTTCAGCTACTATGTATGTACATATGTATGTACATATATGTACATATATTTATATAAATTTAAATATTCACGTTTCCATTCCCACCAAATTGCATAAAAATTACAAAGAATTTTACGTCACAATTCACAATCGAACGTGGGATGACTATTCCAAATTGGCAGTGCAAGTGGAAATAGTTTATAGCGAACTGGCAAAGTTTTTTGTCAAAATTTTATTGTCAATGAACTGACTAACGAATTTTTTCCAATAATTGACATATGTGGAAATGAATTGGCAATAGTGTTGATTATTGACATAAACGAGAGTTGTCGAACTTTGTCAATTAATTGACATGTGGAAACCCACCTTTAGTTGTGTTCAGTGTGACCAGTTGAGAACCTCAGAAATATTCCAATTTTTATAAAAATGGAATATTTATATTCCACTTGAATATATTTATATTCCAATTTTATATTCCACTTCTCCTTAACTATTGTGAAAATGAAGATAAATAAAATAAAATATTGTATCCTTCTTCCTTTGAATCAGCCTTTATAAAGTGGGCGTGGCGTAATATGGTTTTGGAATGGGACATGTTTAATGATAACCTCAAACGCATGTACATACATATGTAGATATCAATTGCAAAATATCATCCAAATCGGGTCTTAAATAAAAATGTCCGTAAAAGTAAGCGTATACAATGTTAGTGGATTTTAGATAATTTGAATACCTAAATATTTGGTTTTAATGATTGTTTTTGATTTCAAGTAATATGTTGAATTTAGTGGCAGTGGTCGGATTTGAAAAGTTTGTACACTTGTAAGCATCTTGCTCAAACGCACATATAGGAAATTTTATCCTTCTTGCTCAAAATTTAAGGTCCAGAAATAAGAATAAACAATGAACGAGCAAACGGTCGGATATGGTAAAATCGTTTTCACTATTGAAACTGATCACGAATATATTGTATGTTATTATGGGTATTATCTCTTTCTCTTACAAATTACATATTAAACTTAATATACCCTTAAGATAGGGTACAGAAAAGTTTAATGCGCACATATGTATTTTCATTTTACCTTCGAATATGATATAATACTGAATAAGTGAATGAATGAATCTTAAGATTTTTGAAATTATGATTGAAGAAATATTATAGAAATTGGTAAGTTCAATGAACTCGAACTAGCTGCAATTTCCCCGGTTCAATCGACATGATAGTAGGAGCGGCGATATAATCCTTGATGGTTTGAGAAGAGACACCGAAAATTCATTAATTGCCCAACGATCAAATTTAGGCTGGCTCTTATCAGGTCGAACTTCAACAAGAAACCATTACGGTGTTAGAATCACCGGGCTAGTAGCCCAAACAACAATAAATCCGTAGCTGGAAGAATGTGCAACTTCTACCAAAGTACCAAAACCCAAGTGATAAGGAATGTGAGGAAATTTATGAAAAAACTCACTATGGAAATGAAGATCGACGATATGTAGTGAAAATTCCATTCAACGAAAAAGTGGCGCAGGCATCAAGATTTGGAGAGACATAAAACAGAGCGATAGAAAGGTTCCGCCAGCTCGACACCAAACTCAGCCTGAATGCGCTTCAAAAGAAGGAAATTTTTTTTCCGAGGGTATGTGAAAATCTTCAATATACACTATGAGAATAGGAAGCGCGTGCTCATCATAGTAGTGTGAGAATTTTATTGACTAAAAACACCACCCTTCGATATAATATTGTTAGATACTGCAACTAAGATACATACATATAACTTATCAAGCAATTTTTTTATCACGATATAAAAACTTTTGGCAGGTTTCTTTCCAATGATGCTTTCGCGCGAAGCTTATAGCTTCAGCTTCGATTTTAGGAATTTCGAGATCTCTACGGATATCGTCAATTTTTCTAAGCACTTTATTTTGAAGAGTTTGTATAATATTTGCGTTTGTTTTCTTGTTACAACCTCAAAGTTGTATACCGTCCACTTGCTTGTATAAAAGCAGTTTGTTCTCAGTACTCAGCTGAGAATGTTTTCCGAGTAACCAGTACATTTCTCTATATTTGATTTCAAGTTCTTTACGTTTCATATTCACGTGCGAATTCCATTTCAGTTTTGCGTCCAGTGTCATTCTCAGCGTGCGTTTTGCAGTCGTTTCTTCAATTGTTTTACTTACTGTTAGGATACCGGTGTCATCGGCAAAAGTAGCAAGGATAGTGCCATCTTCTTTCGGTATATCACGGTAGAGAAGCGGCCGAACGCTTCCTTGCGGTACGCTGGTCGAAATTTCTTCAAGCGCCGGTATCTATGTCTAACACGGAAGAGTCTGTTCCCGAGATATGATTCAAGAATATCGTATAGACATACGGGGAGAAGTTGTCTTAATTTGCATTTTAAACCTTCGTTCCACACCTTATCAAAGGCTTGCGAGACGTCAAGGAATACAGCATATCTTTTTTAGTTCGAGTGCTTTCTCGATTACATCAGTAATTTTATGCACCTGGTCAATTGTCGAATGCTTACTTCTAAAACCAAACTGGTGGTCAGGGATAAGATTATTATCTTCTATAACCATTTGTAGACTCACTAGTAATATCCTCTCGAAGATTTTGGATATAACTGGAAAAAGCGACTTTACGTTTATACGACTTTACCTCATTTGGCGGTTTTCCTAGTTTTAAAACCATTATTACTTCCGTTGGCTCGACACGTGTTTTAATCTGAGAACAGCATTTACAATATGGAGAAGCTTAATCAATGCTTTTCTAGGTAAAATTTTGAGGATCTAAACATAACCAGGAGCTTTCTTAGGTTTTAGAACATCGATCTCGTGTTTTAGTTCTCTTAGCGTTGCATTTGCGAATGTTAATTCGTCAGATAATCCGGCCGATTTCTATTGTCGTTAAACACACCCATCGTACGGTTTAAAGGTTTCCTTCAGAAGGGCAGCAAAAACACCCGTTTTTCTTTATCTTTTTGGAATCTTTTTGCGCTTTTAAACTTTCAAGGTAAGAACTTATGGCACGATTCTTAAAATCCTTAATATTATCCTTCAACAAATTGCATACGAAATTCAAATGTGCTCTATGTTACGGAGCACGGCTCTGTTGCCATTTTTTACGCGCTTTCTTTTTTCCTTGACCAATTCTTTTAATTCCGAGGATATCGTAAACCGTATTTGACCGGCATTTTCTTTGGATTGAGCGTATTATTCCAGGACGTGCTGTACTTAACGTATCTTAACGAAGCGATCAGCTTCAACCTCAAGTTCATAGGGTATGGAACGCTCAAAATAACAGGAGAATGGTCAGATGACAGATCAAAGTTCTCTTCAACTTTTATGTTGTTCGTAGATATTCCTTTCACAACGAAAAAGTCGAACAGGTCAGGTAAGTCGGTTTACCCGTCAAGTGAAAATCACAACTGTACTCCATACCTGCCCCATAGTGCAATCGACCTTTTTGCTAGATACATATATCTAGAACCTCAGTTTCGCGTTAAAATCGCCACCAATAATGGTATTAGGTTTCAGCGATTTAAACAAGTTAGTAAAATCACTTTTTTCAAGTGCGGAACGCGGTGGACAGTAGATAGATAAGATTTTAAGAACACGCTGAGTATTTTTTACTCGGATGGTGCACAGTAGCAAAGTTTCAAGCTCTATCTTCAGATCTTCGGATTGTTCGATGCAGTCTTTAGTAAATAAGGATGACCCACCTCTCGCGTTACCCGAAAAATGGTAAACGTGAAAATCATTATATCCTTTAATTTTTAAATGCGGTTCCTTTCTTACGTGGCTTTCAGAATTGAAGCAAATTTCAATATCTTTTTCGCGCGTGAATATTTCCTATCGTCAAAAGTCCGTTTGCATTCCATGTATGTACATATTTTTAATATTCATTTTTTATTCATATTCTAGTTCAAGTATGCGTTTTCCGTGAATTATTTTCGAGCTTAAACAACCTATCGGGAATAGTTCTATTTATTTTGCTTTGTTCTTCAACTTTTGCGAGAATAACTGAGAAAACATTAGAAACATGGTGCGTCGAAATTTCACCGTTTTTTGGTTCTTCGAATGCCGCTACCGGAACGTAAGTGTGCACTCCAGTTGTCCGATGGAAATTATTCGGTGGATTTGCTAATGGTAACTTTTCAGTACAATTTGTTTTGAGAATAGAGGTCGAGGACGTTTCTATTATAACTCTTTCTCCCACCTTTTTACGCTCTGGACCTAGTGGCTTTAGATTGCCTTCTTTTAGAGGCTCGACTTCGGGTGAAGAACCGGTTCTCCGTTTCTTATTGGGTCTTTTCTCCGAGACTCGATTCGTTTCGCGTGTTAGGTCTTCTTCGTCGGTGTGTTATTCTTGATTAGCTAACCTTGGTGGAGTACATTCGCGTTCTTACTGTAAATGTTTGTCCCGTAGAACCGTATTAAATCATAACAGACCTCCGAAGAGAGTGGATTTTCCAGTAAAGCTGGACTGTCATCTTGGATACTAAATTTTGTAGTTT
Source organism: Xylota sylvarum (assembly GCA_905220385.1). Classification (NCBI taxonomy): domain Eukaryota; kingdom Metazoa; phylum Arthropoda; class Insecta; order Diptera; family Syrphidae; genus Xylota; species Xylota sylvarum. Next base: position 23,913,670 of record LR999960.1, read on the forward strand.
TGTTTATTGCATATTTTGAATACATTATTCACTCAGTATACGGAGGTTGAACTTTAGTCGCCTCTTACGACAGGCATGCCTACCGCTACCTCGTTGCATTCTAACCCCTACCCTACAAACACTGTGTCAAACTTAATATACCCTTAAGATAGAGTTCAAAAAATGGACTAAAAATAAAAGCGTCAGATTTCCGTCAGATTACATATATCATATCATACACACGGCTTCCTCATCTCAGTATTCACAAAGGGACATGGCTGTCTCCTGATCAACCAAATTGATCATATTACGATCGATGTAAGGCATGCCTCCTGTATTCTGGATGTCCGAACCTTCCGAGCAGCCAACATCGACTCGGATCAGGACCTTGTTGCAGCCACAATACGAATACGGATATCCCTAACGCCCCCTTGGTTAACAAAGAAGAAATATTGTGAGAAGATATAATATCGAAAAGCTGCAATCGCAAGAGACCGCTAGGAGCTTTGCCGAACGCTTATCCCGAAATCTTGCTATGACGCAAATGCCCATGGTTTGACGAAGCCATGTAAGCAAATGCAGCTAAAGAAGAAGAATACAAAGCGGCGTTGCAAAGAACGAGAGCACCTCGCGACCTCTACGAACAAATGAGACGGGAAGAACATCGGCTTCTCCGAAAGAAAAAAAAAGAGCATGAGAAGCGCGTGTTAGGCCAACCAGACCCGTACAGAAACCTGTACAGCATTGTCGCTGCTGAGAGTATTGAAAAATTTCTTCTGCAGACTGTATAACAGAGACGAAGATTAAAATCCCGTTGTCAGGCAGAATGAACCATTCAACATAGACGATGATAGCCAAAACTTCTGTCGACCTGACCAAAACGAAGTGAGGATAGCAATATCCAAGCTTAAGTCTAACAAGCTGCTGGACCTGACGTCTTATCAGCCGAGATATTCATATATGTTTTTCCAACTCATTTCAAAACTTTCGTCAGATGACTGTATGCCTGGTGAATGGAACCTCAGCACCGTTTGTCCGATCCTCAAGAAAGGAGACGCCCTCAATTGCATTATATAATTGCAAAATTACAGAGGTCTACTCAACATCCCGTACAAGATCCTATCTTCCATATTGTGTGTACGTCTGCAACCCTTCATGAATGATCTGATTAGGCCCTATCAGTGTGCTTTCAAACCAAGAAAGTCCACAGTCGATCAAATCTTCACACTTAGGCAGATCCTGGTAGAAAACCAAGAAGTCCAAATCGAAAGCCACTATCTTTTCTCAACTATCTCAACTACTAGCGTACGCCGACGAAATGGACATAATTGGTAGAAAACAGTGGGCTGTCATCGGCGTGTTCGGTAGTATTGAAGCAGAAGGTGCCAAAATGTGCAAAACCAAGTATATGCTATCACCCAGAAGGGACACACAACATCGACGAATTGGACAGAACGTCACAATCGACAGCTATAACTTTGAAGTAGTAAGGGACTTTGTCTACCTCGGCTCTGTTATTAACTCTCAAAATAACCTCTCCGGAGAAATTAAACGAAGAATAACTCTTGTAAATTGCTGTTTCTTTGGATTGAGAAGGCAATTGAATAGTAGAGCCCTATCCCGGACAACCAAGGAGATTCTGTACCAAACCTTTATCATCCCAGTCCTGTTTTTGTGTGCTGAAGCTTGGACTCTATCTAAAGTGGATGAAAATATCGTCGGTCACTTCGGGAGAAAGATTCTTCGTAAAATGTTCCGTCCCGCTTCCGTTGATGGGCTTCGGAGGAGGAGATTTAACGACGAACTAAACGAACTGTACAGCGACATCGACCTGGTCAAAAGATTGCGTATCATCGTTTGAGAGCGAATAGACACCAGTGCTCCGGCCCGTAGAGTCTTCGAATCTCACCTGAAGGGACAACGCAGTAGACGAAGACCAAAACTTAGGTGGATATATAGCTCACAAACGTCACAGTGCACATCTACATAAGTATTAGGTATATATATTTGTAGAGGGATTGCGAATCAGACCACAGTGTTGGGTCCCTTTTTTGGATTTCTCCACAGCATCTGTTGTAACAGATATCATATTCTCTGTGTATCTGACCAGTGGCTCCCCAGCTCCCCATCTCGCGGCTTGATAGACTGAGGTATATGTATTTTCCCAGACTAATATGACAGGTTAGTTCCAGTTTTTCTGAGAAGATACCTGCCCCTGCTCTGCCATCCATCATGGACCCATTCGTAAAGATGATTATATCACCAATCTTCTTTTCCGGAAGTGTTCCATACTCGATAATGTCAGTTGGCATCTTGGTCCAGACGAAGTGCTGTCGATGCCGCCGTTTTCTTAATAAATAATTTCAGCGGCAGTTCGTGTTCTGTGTTCTTCTAAGACCACTTTCCGTCTTTCGAAGCATTTTTCATCGAAGGCATCTTCAACGTCCATTATTATGTTCACTGCTCCGGTATACATATATCTCATTTTCCGCAACGCGTGCCACCTGGTGCAGCGCTGTTTCCGTAGATCTGTCAGCTCTGTATGCATGTTGTCTACTATTCAAAGGACACGCTTTCAGGTCCTTGGTCTTTTTATGGTCCACCACAATTCTTTCCATTGTTTTCAACAAAAAATTTGTTACGCTGATCGGTCAAAGGGCTTTGCTTCGGTGTATTCCTTTTTCCCGATTTTGGAAGAAACACCACATTTGTTTCTCTCCATATCTACGTTAAGGGCTGTAGAAAGGAAGAAGTTGTTAAGTCCGTTTTAACCGCGTTCGTTAAAACCACTTGTCCTTGTTTTAACTTTACCCGTACAATCTGTAAAATTAATGTTCCGATATATAGAGGAAAAAAAAACGACTATTTGCGGCAACGTTATAATAGCGAATGTAATTTACTTTAATTTTAATAATTCCTTATATACTTTGTACATAAAAGTTGACAGTATAAAAGTTATGTCAAACTGCGAACATGACGTTTCAAAATATGTTAGTTCACAATAACAATGAATAATTATACGTGTTTCAGATTAATAACAATTTTAATTAATGAAATAAAATATTGAAATATATAATTGAGTTTTTGTCTGCAACATTCACCCCCGCCGTGAACTTGTTCGCAACATTTCTCCAGTTCCAAAAAAAGCAAAGTGGCAGCATTGATTCTTCTACCTTGGAAGTTGGAGTCATCTCTATTATTCTTCCTCTTGATTTGCTCTGTCGAAGAAACAATTAGTGGAACAGAGAAGGACATGTTCACAAACAAACATAAACAGAAACCCTACGCAGAAGATGAAGTGAGTAGCCAAGATATTGCCCTTTGCCATTTGCCATTATTATATACGCCGCTCTCTTTTCTCCTGCATCTCCTTGCCTACGTGCTGACTGATATTGTCATCAGTTGAATCGCTTCGGTTTGATTTTTAACTCGAGTGCGATCGTATATTTTTTTTTTGTTGTTTAATTGTCGCGAAATGTTGTTAAAGTTTCGGTTTTGTTTTAGTTAAGTGTTCGGGCGCGTGTAATGTTGTGTTTTTGGCGATAATATATATATATTATATATAATATATATATATTATATATAATATAATGGATATTATATATAATATAATATATATAATATAATATATAATATAATATCCAGGTAAGTTATATTCATTGTTTTATTATTACATATTTATGAATGAAAATTTTGATGAGTGTATGTGTGGATGTGTTGTGTGTGTGTGTTGTTTTCTTCGTTGAGTGGACTGCATGAGTGTTTTGTGTTGTTTAAGTGAATTGTGTAGGAATTTTAGTATTCATGCGGGAAGGGAAATTTGATGCGGAAAATTTCCCAAATGTAATTTTTTATGTGTAGTGTTGTTTAAAAATGATTTATTTTTAATTCAGTTTTTATTTAGTGTAGGGTGTTTTGATTGGGATTAAATAAAATTTTTTTTTGTTAATTGTTCGTGTAGGGTTAATTATTTATTTAGTTATTTATTATTTTACTTGTGAGAAAGGTGTGTAGATAAATAGTGTGTGTATGGATAAATTCAAATGTTTATGCATATATATAAATGTGTATATTTGGTGTGTGAGTGCGTGTGTGTGTATGTGTTTTATCATTTTACAATATTTTTCGGAATATATGTGTAAATGATATTGACGAAGTGTAGAGAAATTTCAATTTAAATGAGTTAAGAGGGGTAAAATTAAAATTCATTGATGGGTGAAATTCATATTAGGGATTGATCTGCGTTTATTTTATTGCTCGGGAGTGGACAGATTTTTGTTATCGGTCGTTTTATTTCTCCGGTTTGCGTTTTTTGGGTAACGACGCGAATCAAGTTGTCTGTTCCGGGATTTAGATGAAGAATTCGGGCCATCATCCATTTCGAAGGTGGAATCCTCTCGTCCTTCACTAGAATCAGGTCTCCTATCTGCGGCTGTTCTTCCGTCTTCAGCCATTTTGGGCGCTGCTGGAGACGAGATAGGTACTCAGAACTCCACTCTTTTCAAAAGTGTTGATACAGTTGTTGTATCCTTTTCCAGCGCTCGTTGCAGCAGATGTTCTCGGTGGTGTGTGGTTCCGGTACACCTTGTATGGGTTCGCCTATTAGTCAGTGTGCTGGAGTTAAAGCGGTAAAGTCGTCGGGGTTGGAGGTGAGTGGACACAAAGGCCTTGAGTTGAGGCAGCCTTCTACTTGTGTCAAGAGTGTTGTCATCTCCTCAAATGTTAGAGTTCGTTTTAAGTGGTACTTTACCGATTTAACCCCAGCTTCCCATAGACCGCCGAAATGTGGTGATGATGGAGAAATAAAACTCCATTTCGTCCCGACAGTCAGCAAAACTTCTGCTACTTGCTTTTCGGAGTAGTTCGCTGCTTTTCGAAGACTGTATAATTCCTTGGCTGCACCCACGAAATTCTTACCGCAGTCGCTAAACATCTCCTTACAGACTCCTCGCCTCGCGGAGAATCTCCTAAAAGCAGCGATGAAGGCTTGGTCATGTCGCTGACCAGTTCCAAATGGAGCGCCTTGGTAGCCAAACAAACAAAAACTGCGAAGTATGCCTTAAAGGTTTTTGACCCTCGACCCTTCCATGCCTTGACCTCGATAGGTCCAGCATAATCAACGCCGGTGTAGAAGAAGGGCCGCGAAATCCTTACCCTAGGCAAATAGGTTTCGCTCTTTGCCTACGTTGCAGTCATGGACACATTTTTTGACACCATTTTTAAGGTTGAGTATCCAAAACCTTTGACAAACTTTAGATATAGTCTGCTGGATTCCGCCATGAAAAGTCGTGGAATGCGCATCCCTAATAACAAGTCGGCTAAGATGATGACTGGGTTTTAAAATTATGGAGTGTTTTTGCTCGAAGTTAAGAAAAGCATTCTGTAACCTACCTCCTACTCTTAAAATTCCAGCCTCATCGACAAAAGGCTGTAACGATTTCAGCCCTTTCATGATTGGTTGAGTTTCCTTACAAAAAAAATACAAATACAAATTTTTGGCGCAACAGGTCCATGGGACCCAGGGCCTAGCTTCTCACAACCATTCGTGTTGTGCGTGTTATATTCTTCACATGAATGGAAGGGGCCTACTGTTTAATGCCGGATCCGAACGGCAATTTTTGAGAAGCTTTTTCATGACAGTTTTACTCTCGGATGTTTGTCAGACGCTCGCGAGAGGTGGGGCCGTGAAAGAAATTTTAGGTGTTGTCTGGGGATTGAACCTGGAACCCCTTGCTCCGTAGTACCTCCAGATGCTGCAATTGGTAAGACGCTGGATTTCTGCTACTCGGTTGCTAACAAAGGTCTTCCACTTAGCCGGAGGCGCCATGATCCAAGCCAATGTTATCTTAGAATCTGACCAAGCGTACGTCTTGACGTTGCCCATATTCAAGACTCTGGTAGTGTAGTCCAGAAGTACCGCCAACATGACTGCCCCACAGAGTTCAAGCCTGGGAAGTGTTACGGTCTTTAACGGAGCAACTCTGGTTTTAGATATCAGAAGATGGACGTGAATGTTGTCGTCGCTATCTAGAACACGTAAATAGACCACCGCTCCATATGCCTTCTCCGATGCGTCACTAAACCCGTGTATCTCCAAGTCTCTTCCCACATGAACCCACCGTGGTATCCGGATCTCCTGTATGGATGGCAACTCATGCCGAAAATTCTCCCACTGGCCTTTTAATTCCGTTGGAATGGGATCATCCCACGTTAATCCGCAGCACTATAATTGTTGCATCAAAATTGTCCCCAAAATCACGCACGGAGAAATCCATCCAAGAGGATCGAAGAGTTTTGCGATGGTAGATAGCATAGATCTTTTTGTTGACCTTTCAGATGTATCTGCAACGACATTTTGAAATAAAAAGGAATCTCCTACAGGGGACCACCTAATACTAACGTCTTAATCTGTGGAGTGGAATTAGCTTCCAATGGTAAAGAGAACCCTAACTCCCTCTGATCTGCCGGGATATCAATCAAAAGCGCGTTATTATTAGACGTCCATTTCCGCAGGTTGAATCCAGCGGATGCCAGCAAATGTCTCGCCTCATCCCGTATTTTGAGAGTCTCGTCCAAGGTGTCAGCACCAGCAATCAAATCGTCAACGTACATCCCTCTTCGAATGACCCTTGCACCGATTGGATAACGATGCTCTTCGTCGTCTGCAGCTCTTTGGATTGTACGATTGGCAAGGTAGGGTGCACTAGCAGTACCAAAGGTGACCGTCTCCAATCGATAAATCCGAACAGGTTGAGTTGGGTTGTCACACCACAGAATGAGTTGAAAATATGCATCGTTCTTCCTCATTCGTATTTGCCGAAACATTTTCTCTATGTCTGCTGTAAAGGTAAATTGATACGTCATCCATGCTAACACTATGTCAATGATGCTATTTTGAGTTTTAGGTCCTATCAACAAATGATCGTTTAATGACGTACCATCTAAAGTCTTCGCGGCAGCATCAAAGACGACTCGTAACTTCGTCGTAGTGCTAGACTCCTTTAGAACAGCATGGTGAGGAACAAAGTAATGGTGAGGAGTAGCAAGGACATCATCATTGAGGCCATCGACTTCGAACATCTGCCCCAGATCCAGGTATTCCTTGATACATTTTGTGTATTCCCTCTGTAGTGTAGGGTTTGTCTCGAACCGTTTCTCCAATTGATGCAACCTACGCAAGGCACCTTGCTTCGAGGGTTCAAGCCCAGGTATGCATCTATCCGTAAAGGGAAGAGATACTTCGTACCTCCCTCCTGGTAAGCGCCTAGTTGTTTCCTCAAAGTGTTTCTCACAGGCAGCCTGGGTTTTCTGGGGTTTGGGTACCGGTATATGGTACTTCTTCGATTTCCCAAAACTTCCTTAGCTGCGTGTCGACGTCCAGGACCTGAAGAAAACACCTTTTCGGAGACTTTGGTATCTCTGTAGGCACTTTGCCCAACAAAATCCAGCCTTACTCCGTGTTTTGCGCTATTGGTGCCATGTCATCTTCGCTGCGTCTTATATCCGGAAGGATAAACTCGGCAAATATGTCGCTTCCAAGAAGTAAATCTACTGTTGCCGGTTTGTAGAAAATAGGATCCGCCAACTCCAAGCCTTTGAGGTGTTTCCAGTTGCTGAAGATCAGTTGTTTGGCCGGGAGAAGCCCAGTCAGGGATTTAAAAACGAAGGCCTGTGTGCTGGTCTCAAAGGCAGAGCGCAGAGACGCAAAGGTTATGTCAACACACTTGTGACATGCTCCACTGCTGACTTTTCCCAGCCCTGACACTTCAACCAACGTACTTCGAGTCCTTAGGTTCAGCATTTGAACGGCTTCCTCCGTTATAAAAGTAGCTCTAAGATGTAAATACTTCCCCCTAGATGACATGACTTTAACAACAGCGGTGGCTAATAGGACTTGCGAGTTTGTGCAGTGTTGAGCGAGGAAATTGTTAACCGATGCGCCATTAGTTGGGTGACTTGTAGTATCGGGGTGAGAAACGATAGGATTTTGAGTGAAGTTTGGGTGTGAAGAAGAGTTAACATGTGTAGCAACGTGTCTGACTAGGACAGTGTTGAGTAGGATGGCTATAAGCCAGGCAGTTGCTACAAACACCTATTCTGTTTACGGTACTACACCGCTCCGCTGGACTCATCTTCCCAAAAACATTACACCTACGCAGCGAATGTTGCCCCTTACTTGCAGCTATACTTCTCCTTTGGCTTCTGATGCAGATGAAACGCGTTCTTCGTGGGAAGCTGTCGATGACTGGAGCCTCCAGTGAAACCCTTTCCTGCTTTCGGCTTGCCCTGGTCGATAATCTCCAATGTGCGTAACCTCGTTTCCAGGAACTCGAAAAATTCGGCAAATGTTGCCAGCTCCTTCCTTGCTCCGAGCCTCTCTTTCCATAACTGCTGTGTACAAGGTGGTAATTTGTGTAACAAAATATAAATACTAACTAAATCCCACTGACTAACAGGAACCCCAAGATTTTCGAGTGAATGCAGACACTCTGTGGAAGTATCCAGAATTTTTTTGACCCCTAGTGCGTTTTCGGTTGATACTACCGGCTGATTGAAAAACATTTTAAGTTGAGTGCTAACAAGAAACCGTTTATTGTCGCAACGAGAACACAGAAGTGACCAGGCCTTATCATAATTTCCCTTTTCTATTTCCAGGTGCTGTAAAAGTGTTTCCGCGTCCTTGGACAAACCTGACTTTAAATAATGGAGCTTCTGGATTTCGGTTAGTCCGGAATTGTTATGAATCATGGATTCAAATTTATTTTTAAAGGACCTCCATTTTTCATATTGTCCAGAAAACACAGGGAGAGTCATTTCTGGAAGACGGATCCCATGTGCATTGGAGTTCGATGTAGTTTGCTTGGCAGCAGACGAAGACTCGGACAGCTTATCCAAACAATCCAGGAGCTCCGCTTTATATTCAAGGTAAACTTCTCGAATTTCCTCGAAAATCTTTTCAAATGATGAAATCTGCTCTTCATCATCCAGCAATGTGATCAATTTATCACTGATGCTCTTTTACCTTGCCTAAACAGATATTCCATGATAGATAAGCGACCATTGACAATGTTTTTCGTCCTTTTAGCTACCTCAGTAAGACTAAAACTTTTGTAATCCATTTTAAGGATTGAAATGGATTTTTTTAATAATTTAAGCTCTTTCGCGGCATTCATTTTGGATTTTATCGCAGTAAATGGCAAGTAAAATGGCAAATATATATATATAAAAAGAGCTATGGCTTAACTCACTCACCTGTTTAATTATAGATATCTGGATCCTGATGAATATATGTATGTGTATGTAATTTACACGGCGCGGCAACTAAATCTTCTTGATGAATTGCGCGGCGCGAGAAACCGATTTACACCAAAACTGACAAGGGATTGTCTTTGGGATTTTTTAAATATTTTGTTAAAAAAAACTGTCACTTGAATTGTTTTAATTGGTTTTGATATAGAACACACTATTTAATATTTTGTTTAAAGAATGTTAAAAGATGGTAATTAAATTATTTTAATTTAATTTTTAGACATTAAACACACACAACTGTCACTGGTTTTTTTTTAATTTGGCTCGAATGGATCAAAATGTTAAGTCCGTTTTAACCGTGTTCGTTAAAACCACTTGTCCTTGTTTTAGCTTTACCCGTACAATCTGTAAAATTAATGTTCCGATACGTAGAGGAAAAAAAAAACGACTATTTGCGGCAACGTTATAATAGCGAATGTAATTTACTTTAATTTTAATAATTCCTTATATACTTTGTACATAAAAGTTGACAGTATAAAAGTTATGTCAAACTGCGAACATGACGTTTCAAAATATGTTAATTCACAATAACAATGAATAATGATACGTGTTTCAGATTAATAACAATTTTAATTAATGAAATAAAATATTGAAATATTTAATTGAGTTTTCGTCTGCAACAAAGTATAGGGTATAATACGATCCGTTCTAGGCGCATTGTAGCTTCTCTATTTGTTTTTTTTTGCTTACTATCGGTAGGTACTCTAATGTAATGCAAATGGTATGTAGAATTAGAGGCCAAAGCGATTCATTACGAAATAGTTCATCGCACAATAAAAATCATTTATTTTGAAATTTGCAAGTGTATTAGGTTCGATGAAAGTAAAAATATGACTCGGGTGAAAATTGATCCACTGTGTGGTGGCCCATTAATTTCCGAAATAAAATGATTTTCTTAACACTGCTCATTAATATTGTGAAAAAACTTTCAATGGAAAACAAGTAAAATTTAAATGCAATTCATTAACTTACCTAATACTACTAATTTTACAGGGCGTGCGTTCTCAATATACGCGTTTGCATTCTCGGCCTCACATTGCCATTTGCCATCATCTTCCAGCATCACATTTGTAATTGTAAGAGCTCCATTGATCTCTTTCACGAAGCGATAATCAGTTATTCTAGAGGACCTCTCTATTGCATGAACACTCTGGAAGTAAACAAAAATATGTACATGTACATATGTATGTATCTTAAAAGACCTGCGGTCTAAATTGGTTAATAATAATAGTAATGTTATTTCATTAATACATATGTATGCAATACATGTATGCAATTAATTAAGTATTAAAGTTTTAACGCTTCTGGGGTTTACATCTAAAGGTTGATAATTAATTAATTGCAGTTAATGAATAATATAGAGATATATACATATTTATACATACATATGTATTTAGATATGTACATACATATGTATATATATATACATATAATCGAGTTAAATGCGGGGATTACAGTGGTTGACATAGAATATAGGAAGGTTTGAGTTAAATTTTCGCAGCATAATATGGTTCGGTAAATAGAAAAAACGAGAGAATTTAAAAAACCTTTTTCTTTAGCATCTACTTTATAGGGTACCTCAATGTATTAAAACGCCAAATCAATGGAATGGTCATCGTCATGACGGTCATCATGACGAAAAATATCGGACTGACAGTTCGAGTGACATTTTAACGTTAGAGACGACCTATTTCACATTGACACATCGCCAATCCTTAATAGATCAAATTCTACCAATGGAAAGCTAAACACACCACTTTTTGGGCCTTTTGTTACTTGAAATCGAAAAATGTTGTTAAGACCGAATATTTACCCATACATTGTCTGTTACCTACTTTTTAGCGGGGCTAATTAGATTTCTGCCCAGACTGAACCTAAAATTTTACAGCAAAATATTTTCCATCGGAGGATCTCCTCCGATGCAATCAACAGTGACGTCCACAGTCTCATTGAGCTAAATCGACGTATTTGGAGTTCAGGTAAATAAGGTTCTTTTAAGATTGAGGTAGCACGCACGCGACTTTCTCATTTCAATATGCCTATACATACAAAAAAGTAAATGGCAGTGTCTTGACTCTTGATCGTGAAACGATCAACCAATTTGTTCATTTGCAAGACATGTCTCCAATATTTTGGTTGTCAGAGCAGCTCGCCTTATTGCATAAACCTGGATATCCCAAAAAGATGAATTATTCTGAAAAGATGTAACATCGAAAAGCTATGATAGAGACCGCCGGAATCTTTGCCAAATGCGTATCACAAAATCTCTCAACGTCTCCTATCAGAAACTGATGTACTTGGTTTCACCTTACCACCACTAGGAAACCTGTGGGTTGACGAAAAATGCCGGCAAGCAGATGTAGCTAAGGAAAAGGGATTCAAAACGTCGCATGCTGGAAAGAAGGAAAAGGGATGCTCGTGAGCTCTACGAAGAGAATAAACTGGAAGAGCATCGCCAAAAGAAGAAAAAAAGTCCGGTTATTAGCTAACTCCCTCCAGTTGCGCACTCCAAGTTGATAGAGTGTTTATACCCTATCCTAAGGGTATATTAAGTTTGACACATAGTTTGTAACATAGAGAAATAATCGAGATAGACCCTATAAAGTATATATATTCGTGATCAGCATCAATAGCGAAATCGATTGAGCGATTTCCGTCCGTCCGTCCGTCCGTATGTCACCGCTTTTTGGGCCTTAAATTTTGAGCTAGGACGATGAAATTTCATATCTGGGCTTCTGAGAAAAAGATACAGTACAAGTGTAAACATTTTTGAAATCCGCCCACTGCCACGCCCACTTTTTCATATCTTCACTAAATTATATGAAACCGAAAAATTTTGTTAAGACCAAATATTTAGGCATTCAGATTCCCTACAATCCACTCATACAAAAGTTTTGGCCACGCCCACTTTTTGGGGGCGTTTTCATCACAAAACCGATTTTTGGGCCTTAAATTTTTAACTAGGACGCTGAAATTTCATATGTGGGCTTCCAAGAAAAAGATACAGTACAAGTGTAAAATTTTTTAGTAAATGCAAACGGGAGCGAATATCATACATCAGTATAATTAAGTTGAACCGGAATGATAAAGGTCTTAAATAGAATCTCTTTAAGTGTTCGGGATAGAACCTTACTACTTAATTTCGTGCTCAGCCCAAAAAAGCAGCGATTGGCAGAAGTTAACTGAGGTGTTATTGTCAGAATTGCTGGAATCAAGGTAGACAAAGTCCCTTACTATCTCAAAGTTACAGCTGTCGACTGTGACGTTCTGTCCAATTCATCTATGTGTGTCCCTTCTTATTGACAGCATATACTTAATTTTGCTCTTCTTTACCGCCAAACGTACCTTGGCATCTTTAGTTTCAGTACTAGCGATGCTTCAAATAAAGTGCTCATAAAATTTGGACTGAGTGTAATTTTAAATTGTTTGTAAATTTCAAGGACAAAGTTGCAAGTTCGTACGATCCAGTGGTGAACTCTATTTTCCTTGCCGTTATATCAACATACCTACATATGTATATGTCCATCACTGTACATATGTACACATGTCATATTCGTATCATAGAAAAAATATTTAATATTATTAACTCAATTATAATATGCACGGTGTATTCAATCGTTTTTTTTGTGTTTATTTCAGAATATTTCTCTGAAAAAATAAAACAGTTAATCGATCGCTACCCATGCATGAAGTTATAAGTACGTACGAGAGTACATATGTACATAACATAGGTACACAAATAAAATGTAGATACACAAATGCCTTACCTCTTTTAAATGCCCTGTCCATGAAGGAACCATTTTCCACAATGGGACACAGAACATTATCGCCTGCAGCCTCAAGCGTGTAGCTTTTATAAGGACTTTAAAGGATTAAATGGAATTGCAAATTCAATTCAAGGGATATAAAACGAAAATGATTCACATGAGTGGTGAAAAATTATCATGCATGTAGTGTACTTGCATGTGTTGTTTAAGGACAATATAGCAAACTGCAGGGAAAAGAAATTTATAATAACCAATCGTGAAATTCCATATCCTGACGATAATACTGCTTTCTTATTGAATTGTTATTTTACTTCCCGAAGGAATCTATAACCCAGCGATGGTTTTATAGCTTTAAACTACATTTCTGTTTTTCAACACAGAAATATAAATTTAATATTTAATACCTTTCATGTAAGTACATATTGCGCTTAGACTTAATTCAGAAAGGTTGTACATTTATTTATTCTATAATGGAGTAAATAATGTGGACGACTGGGTCGTACGTACTTGCAGCTTTAGTCTGAAGTAAGTTCAAGTAAAATAGTTAAAGTCAATAGTCTGAAACGATAGTTATGAACATCCACCTATGCTTTTATACATGAAGCTTAGTTCAGTGGGCGTGTCACTCCAAATTTTCGAGGGCACTTTTAACGAATGGTATCTCTAAAGTTTCATTGTACGTTTCCATACGTACGTATGGGAGTAAATGGGGTGGGAAAGTTGGATATGAAGAAAAGTGCTGCGTGTGTAAATTTATGTTTCAACACCCTCCCTCCCTCACTATTGAAAACATTTCATCAACTGATCCACATATCATTGCGAACTTTTTTGCCACCTATTTCAGACAATCTTTCGCCGACAACTCCTTTGATCCGGATCCTTCCTATTTCAATCACCTACTTAACTTCTCTACTGGTCCCATGCCGTCTCAATACTTTGATCCTACTCTTATCGAAAATAAATTACTGGATCTTAATTATGAATTGTCGCCCGGTCCGGATGGTCTCCCTGCAATTTTTCTCAAAAAATGCTCGTCCAATCTCTCCCTCCCCTCTCTCACCTCTTTCGCCTATCTCTTTCTAAATGAGAATTTCCTCAGATTTGAAAAAGCTCACAAAACCCCGCTACACAAAAAGGGCTCAAAGGAACGAAGTACCAAATTATCGTCCCATTGCTAAGCTTTCCCATGTACCCAAACTCTTTGAAAGTATTTTTTTACGAAGTCTTTAGATTTCAGTGGAAGTGCCTTATTTCTACAACAAACCTCGTCGAATTCGCGTCATTTGTGCTCTCTGCCTTAGAGAATGGTAAATACATAAGTCGATGTTATTGCAACTCATTTCAGTAAAGCTTTTGATAATCCTTTTCAATTTTTATAGTATTCGCTTTCGTCCTATCGGCCTCTTTTTCGACCACCTCTGGTGTTCTACAAGGCAGCCATCTAGGCCCCTTTTTCTTGATTCTAACCATAAACGATGCCGATAGGATTATAAAACACTTCTCCCTTTCTCTCTACGCTGATGATACCAATTTTTTCGAAATTCATCTCTTCACCTCAGAACTACTGTCTCCTTTAACAAGACTAGACAGTTTTTCGTACTGGTGCTCCAAAAATTGCTTAGAGCTCAATATCGCCAAGTGTCAATCTATTACCTTTTCACGTAAACACCATGTATCCCCTTCCCGCCCTTAGTTTCTCCTACGGTCAACTTATATCTATCGCTCAATCTCTTCGCGACTTTGGAATATTGTACGATAGGCAGCTAATTTTCCGTTACCATATTGATGAGATAGTTCTGAAAGCTAACTCATCTCTTGCCTTTGTTAAATGATGGTCTAAGGAATTTTCTGAACCTTATGTGACTAGATCCCTCTACATTAACTTTGTTCGCCCTTACTTGAATATGCCAGTCAAGCGTGGTCCCCCCTATCAAAAAATGTTACACTCACATTTCAGAGGCCGATGAATGAAATATTAAGAAATCATATGTATTAACAAGATCTGTGTAATATATCAAGATGATAGAAGAAGAACACCTGGCTGCAATATAATTTTTTGTGTTAGCTAAGCACAATCTAAAAATTCAATTCGACAAATGCCCCTTTCTAAAGCACGACACTGAATTATTGGGGCAGAGAGGGTATGAAATCGAACTCAAATAAAATTAAATGCGTTGTAGACACAACACATAAACTCTTGAAGGGATTTCTTGAATTAACTGTGTTTTATAGGAAATCTGTCAAAATCTATTCCAGAATAGCCTATCCTATGATCAAATACTTTAAAAAGATGCTAAGATCAACGTAAATGAATTTGTTCGAAAAGTGAGGCGGTGGATGGCAGCCGTCGGATTAGAGCTCGCCGAACATAAAACAGAGTCAGTATAATTATAGTATGCAGTCTCAAGAAAAGAGAGACAATCACCATGTGGGAAACCTCAAATTAAGTTACCCAGTACAGTTTGCGAACCTGTGGAATTTCATTTATTTTACATAATTAGACCATTGACGCATGACCTGAAAGCTTAGGTTGAAGGACATGATATGGATATTGTGTAGGGTAGTGTATAAGATATGTAGATTAGCCAATTCCCAATATGTTGAGGGATATTTTTTGTTCTTTAAATGTAGATGGGAAAGGTGTTGCAAAGGAAATGAACTGGTCATTATCATTACGTCGGAGGATTGCAACTGCATTTATGCAGCATAGTTAATGACTGCAATCAACTTACATATTAAAAGAAAAAAAAGAAGAAAAGATAAACGTAACCGAAGAAATTAGGTGTATAAAAACAAAAACAAAAGAAAGCGTTTTGGACCTGAAGCGGACTTGAACCAATGCATATGCATGTAATGTGTCGAGTACTATACCTCTGTGCGATTACATATTTCAGTATGGTAAGGGTTCGAGTATGGATTAGATATAGCTCTATGACTATAGAAAGTTGAAAGTACTCACTACTACCGACACACCACGAAATGGCTTGGAAGCATGGAACAGAGGAAGTTGCACGGATTTTCCTAGATTATGTTCGGAAACTTTCAAAAGTGTATTCTAGAAAAATTCAATCATGATTGGTAAAACACACTTTCGATTTTTCCAAATTAATCAAGAGAAAATATGAAGAAAAACGGAAATACTTCTGTAACCATTATGCGTGCGGGGTATGCTTGTGTAGGTGAGAGCGCAAAAGTAGCATACCTACTATAGAAGCCAGCTTACGCTGATCTTTTTCTTCTTTTTCGGAATATAAGTGATCGGTGCAAAACTAGGGTACTCAAGTTCGGTGTCGGATAAGTTGATGTATGCGCGTGAGTGGTTGTTGCTTTGGCGGGGTGTAATTACATACATATGTATGTGCAATTACATACATAAGTATCTAATATTTTGTTTCGCGAATAAAACTCTCTAATTTAAGTGCGAATTAGCACGAAAGTACCAAAAACCTACCTAAGTACCTACATGCATATGTGTCGTATGTACGTGTGCCAATCAACCGCATAAGTTACTGCGGGCATCTTTGGTGATAAATGCAGTGTATTCGTTATCAGTGTTGACCAAGTCAAGCTGTTGAAGCCTCATTATCTATTCAGAAGGAGGCCACGTGGTTCTAAGAAGTTCGAAGTGCTCAGGTGCAGAGAAGGTTGGGGAAACCTCTGGGGTTGAAACTCTGTTTGCGTTAGTATTATTCTAAGAGGTTGGTTTAGCAGTAAGTGGAGAAAACGGGGATCTTTCAAGCAGCTCATCCAGAAGCGATTTATATCTGGATGTTGTATGTTTGCAGTTATGTGATCTAGCTTGCCGGATGCGAACCTTACTTCTTCCAGATTTTCAGTGATACTTTGCCTGGTGGAAGCAGCATCGTCCCCCAGAGTATTCACATTCTGCTGGAGCATCTCTACGCGTTCCACCAGAACAGCTATGTTGATACCCATAGATTTCGTCGTTAGTGAACGACTTGAAATCCACTCGTTGACTGTTTTTAAAGCTGCATGAAAAACTTCATGCAGGGAGAGCTTTAATCCATCGATCTTGTTGCTAATGGGGCCTATATGGGCGCAAGAGTAAAACTTGATACGTCAACGGAAGGCTGAACTTAATTAATTGAGAAATTGAATTGAGAGAGAGAGAGAAAAAAAAACACATCCGTACTGTACGGCGGTCAATGAATGTTTTTTTACGGCCCCAGCTCTCATGAACCTCTGAAAAGCATCCGAGAGTACTACTATCATGAAATAGCTGTCCAAGGAAAAAAAAAAAGGAATTACCCTTCGGACATGAAATTAAACATTAGGTTATTTTTATTCGTGTGTATAATATAACATGCATAACCCAACTGATTATTATAGATTAATATGCCCTGGGTCTCATAAAAACTATGTAACATCACAACAGTAAAAACTTCCTAAGTAATTGAGGTTTCGGGTCATTTTTCACAATTATTCGTAACAAAATCAAAGCACTGTATGTATGAATAGAGCATAATCCAAATAACTTCCATATCTCCAAATTAATTTTATGCGGAGATCGAAAATATTTAAATGTCAAGTACATATGTATGTCCATGAGGTAAATAAAGCGTACGTTTGTGGAATCCACTTGTACACACGTTTACGCTTAGCTAATTTTTTTCAGTTCAACTCGCTAAAAATTCAGCTAGTGGCCGCCGCCGCCAGAACTGATGACCAATCGGGTCCGATTTAGGTAATTTTTCAGAACTGGTCTGAAAAATACTTTATACTGTCTATCTCTATCCTAAGGTAAAATTGTAAAAATTTAAGGAACTATATATGTATACATATGTATGTATGTATATTTCTTGCAGCAGGTCACACCTCTGGTCCAGTTGGGTTACAAATTAATAATGCTAAAAAGGGCACAAATTACCAGAAGTACAAACTGAAGCTGGCTTAAACTCGATTTAAATCTTACAAAGCTCTGTTCGTTAAGGAAACTAGTAAGTTGGCGTTCTGTTACAGTGATTTAAAAAAGAAAAAAAATATTTGTTGATCCTTCTTTGATTGATTCAGGATGTGTTTTTAGTGTGCGCACCCACACTACTTTGGGTTTCAAATACCTTAGTGCGTTTCTAGATTTTCACCTTCATTACCAAAAAAAAAGAAATTTGTTGCTTAGCTGCTTTTCATATAATAAATGCGTGATTCTCAAAGTATTTTCAATAGACCGACCCAGGGTATATTAAAAGGTATTCAGTTCTTAATAGATCATTATAAAATTATAACTTGTTTAGAGACAAGAATCAGACTTACCAGTCCATTTTTGTACCACGAACTCAGGGCAATATCCAAGTCTACTTCACATACTAATCGCACCTCTGTATGCTGTTCTGCATACACTACAGACATCTCCTCATCGTGTTCATCATCGTAAGGACCACGAATAATCGGTCGTAGTGGCATTACCATGGGCTTGCCATTTGAATAATATTCACTTTCATCATCGCTTCCTGTGGCAATGGCAGATCCGTCATTTCCTCTGGCACCAACACCACTACTAATATCACCACCTCCGCTATCAAACTCTTCGGCATCATCGATTATGATTATAGGTTCCTTGTTTTTCAAAGCGCGCATAGCTTTCTGCTTTGTTCTATTTTCAGTTTGACTTTTGTTTACTTTTTCTATTTGTAAAGGAGGTGCCAATGGCAGGATACTACTACTAATTCTACTGGTACCACTTCTACTGTTGCTGCTGCTGCTGGGAGTCCTTTCGTCCTCAAATGACGATGATAAAGACTCTTGTGATAAATAGTGTTGGGAATATAGTAATGCGGAATTGGATATTGCTGGAACGGAAGCTAGTAACGAAGAATCCGATGGAGAAGGAGAAGAAGAAGAAGCCGAAGAAGATATCTTAGTCTTGTTTATTCTAATATCACTTTTTCTAATATCACTTGAACTGAGTAATTTGTTATTGTTCTTGCTGTCATCGATGTTGAATTCCTCGCTGCTTAGCAGACCACTACTGGTAAGCGAGAGATCAATCGATTTTACCGCTGCGCGTTTGAGCCTTTGATTATGTTGCTGATGCTGTTGCTCCAGCGATTCTTGAGCTGCATCCTCGCTCGGTGGACCCTGCTGATCGAGATATGATTGCAGAAGTTGTTGCTGCAATCGATTTGTTGTTGCGGGTGAACTATTTGTGGATGTATTGGTTACTTTTGTGGAGGGATTTGTTGACGATGAAGGCAAGTGGGCTATAACTGTCGCCGTATATTGAAAGGAAGCCAATGGACGCGGTGGAGGTGGTGGCGGTGGTATTTGTGGTTGAATATGTTGCTCGTTTGGAAGTGACTGTTTGTGACTTCCTTGCGTGTGCCGACGTTTTTCGCCACTTAAGCAATTGGCACATGAATGTAAAGAGTTATTATTTGGAGCGGACGATGATTTATGTCCACCAGTGAGTTTCTTGGTATCACCTAATATATTCGGTGATGTGTAGTATACTTGGCCGCTTTGTGAAACGCTGACATCTAGCGAGTGAGCAGAAATTCGCTGCAGGAATTGTTGTTGCAGGTTTGTGGAGATATTTAGTTGCTTTGTAGTTTGTATACCTGCAAGGAGAAAAATAAAGTACATACTTGAGTAAACTAAATAAGTTTTCTTTAATTTGTGTTAATGTTTTAAATTAATTTTGAATCCTATTGGCAACTCACAACCACTACTCTTAAAATATTTTATGCTCTTACACTTTATATAATTTATGCTCTAACTCTATGAAATCTTTACCTAATATACAAGTCCAGTTTACAATAAGACTCCATTGAGATTGAATGTGTTTCAATTCTTTGTTCTAACATATTCAAAGTATATATGTAAGTATTAATATTAAAATATTATTAAGATATGTAGGTTACTTTCTTAGAGCTAAATTGTTAATCACTTTCATCGATTAAATATGTAATTGCCAACAGTGCAACAATCGTCAAATATTTTAATTGGTTTTAAATGGAATAAAAGAAAAAAAAGACGTAAGAGTTTTATTTTAGAATTCAGATGTTGTTACCTTAATTGTATCTTTAAGAACCAACTATGTATATATATAATAAGACGATGAATTAAATTATTCATATGGATTCAAATTTTTTGGTATATTTAACAGTGGCATTGCCCTACGATACACAGAAATTGAAGGACATATTGTATTACGAAACCGTGTGCAAGAATCATGTAGATGACTTAAAATCATATTGTTAGTTGTCAGTTACGGAAAGCTCAATAGCGAGGATTACAAAATCATTGGTGGTTACTTATGTATGTATCTATATATGCAGATGTTCCACAAGATCAACAAATGTGGAGTCATGAGCCAGCTCAGATACATACAAGGTGGCGCAAAATTAATCACCCTATCGGAAGATGTTATAATTCTGGCAAATGGCGCCGTACGTCAATCATATTTGACATTTGTGAACTAGACAGCTGCAGTATACAAACAGACAAGCAATGGAGCGCTGTACTCCGCAAGAGCGTGGAATAATTGTGTCGATGTTTTTGACCAATAATCGGTCAGTGGTGGTAGCGCAGCGTGAATTTCGACGTCGATTTCCTAATCGTGTCGCGCCAACTGGGCAAACATTCCGGCGCTTAGCTACTCAACTTGAACAGACTGGAACCACATGGGACCATGCAGGGCGTAGCCGCCACCGGATTGGTTGTTCGGCCGAGAATATCGCGGCTGCGGCTGTCGATGTCGCTGAGAACGAAGAAACATCAACCAGACGACGGGCCACGCAATTGGGCCATGATAAACGGACTTCTTACTGCCGGAATTGGATGAGCGGAGCTTGGTGAACAGGTGGTTTTAACCAGACGGTGCAACCGCACGCACAGCACGAGCCACAATGGATATTGTGAAGGAAGCGTTTCCTGGTCACGTAATCTCCCGTTTTGGCAATTTGGCATGGCCAGCAAGATTTTCTTTGGGGCTACTTGAAGTCGCGGGTTTATGCCAACAAGCCTCAGACAATCGCAGCCCTTAAGGAGAATGTTTGACAGGAATGCGAACAGTTATCACCAGAAATCTTGCGGAAAGTCATGGAAAATGCGATAAAACGGGCACAACTGTGTATCAGCAACGGCGGCAGCCACTTGGCGGATATCTTCCATTTAGCAGAAAAAAATTTAAATGTCCAAATAAAGATTTAGATCACTCAAAATAATTTTTTTTTTCATTTTATTTTAAAAAAAAAATTCAAAAACAAAATTGGATGATTAATTTTGCGCCACCTTGTATGTACGTTCTTATGAAATAATGGTTTAGAGTTGCGCATCGTACAGCTTCTGGACTTCGAGTTTCGTAGCAATACTTTTTTAGGATTGAACACTTTGACTATATTTCGCCATAGTGGGTTTTATATCTCCTACCACTCGAACATCACATCAAAACCTTTCCATCGTGCAACGCGGCCTCAAATAATCAAGATGATTGCATCGACAACATTTTGAATTCGATACCAGAAGATTTGACGTCGATTTTAACTGATTATATCAGGCGCAAAGTGATTTTTGAATTGATTTTACTACAGAGTTTTCGTCTACAGCAGGCTGGGAAACAGAGTGAAGTAATAAAGAAATTTTTAATTTATCCCGAAACATGGGGATAGTTCAAAGTTGGATAAGGCATTGCCCTGCTTCGGTTGGAAACGTTATGGCGGATTGCCTAAATTAACGAGCTGGTGCAGCGAGAATTAGACCTTGAAAGATCACTCGCGGAGGTAGTTTACGTTCCGTTGACATCTGCGATGGGAAAATCTTACACTTTTTACAAGGTTCGGTTCCTAGACAACAATAAAGGTTTATCATAGTCCAACCTCTTACAAGCGTTTGACAAACATCCGAGAGTACGTACTTATCTATGTACATATGTACATAATATAGAATAAAAGCTGTGTTTAAAACATCGAGTCATTACATTGAAAGAAAGATAAGTTCTTGTGTCGTAAAACCCACTGGTATAATTTATAATCTCTCGGCAAATTCCCTGATACGTAGGTACACATGTTCATACATACATATGTACGTCCTCATAAATGTGTTCCTGCGTTCTGAAAGAAGAGCTAATACATATACATATGGCTGTACATATACACCAGGTATTTATCAGCCTGTTGACCCAAATTTCGTGCTACAACAAAAGGACGAGTTCAGTGAACTGGGAAATAAATGAAAAATTTATTTTCTAAAATCCAGGCTTTTTTCCCCTTTGTCGATTGCTAAACAAATGATTATTTAATATTTGCTTTATGATTTTATTACTGCCAGTTGATTTACTCCATTATTTTCTTGTGTGCATGTGTATGTATCTTCGGCAATGGCAGAGGATGTGTTCGGGAATTCGATTATTCCGCTTGAAATGTGAATCTATAAATGAATGAATGAATGAATGAAGGGTGCTGATGCTGTGCTGCGCGTTCAGAGCCAGCTATTCTTCAACGAATTTCCTTTAACCTCCAACTATGTACGTCAGTTTTATATTTCATTTCACCCTGTTTTTGAGTGATATATTCGTACAGAAAATAAGAAAAATAATGTACGGTTTACTGAATCTTATTTAACCTCTTAGGTGGGTGTACCCTGAATGATAATATATCTTTTGTTTGAAAGAACGTAAATCCATACATACATACATACATACATACATACATACATATGTACATAATATTTTTTTGTTATAATCTTTCTTGAATTCTTTCATTACATCTATGATATATGAAATGTCTCTTATACGAGATCAACTCCATACGCACATTCAACTCTCTCTTCCACATTCGATATATGATTATGTTCTTTGCATATAAGAGTTAGTTATTAAATGGTAATTGAATTGACTGGATGGTGTTTGATTTATTGATCGACTAAATAATATACATATGTATTTATAATATATGGCGAGAAAGAAAAAGTGTTTTTGAAGCGTGTTAAAAAAAACAACAAAAAAAAGTATGTCCCATAATTTAATTGTTAAACTCGAAGAATATGAGCGCGGTATGGTTTTTAATCCTATGAAGATCGTCTGCGCATATTTTTACAATAAGCGAAAAAAAAGCCGTTGATCTTACTTAATCGAATTGGTAAAAATTCATATAAGGTGCTTAAGTCTATAGTGCAACCAAAAGATCCTGCTTCGCTGAAGTGCAATGTATTAATCGATGCGCTAAAAAAAAAAACGTTTCGCAATACGCTTAAACATTGGAGGGGGACGTTATAATTTTTACAAAGCATGTCAACGTGATGGGGAATCTATAACGGAGTTCATAATTCGGCTCTAATCTTTTGCGCAAACTTGTGCCTTTGGAGACTATCTCAAAGCAATCGAGGCCATTCAGGTTATAACGACAACGTAAAAGTGCTTGAGATGTGGGTGAAGCCGAAGCAAATTATTTCCGCAAACCTAAGATCAAATGTAATTGATAATGCATAAGTCGGTCGTTTTATTGAACGCGTAAAGGATAAATTCAACGTGCTCTACTGAATGATACATCATTAAATATCGAGAAACTCGGTATTACCCATGGAAATGTCAAAAAGAGTCGAAGACGTTGCATCAAGGTCTGTTCACACAATTTGCCGTTCGAGAAACTTAGCTCAAGGTCAAACACGAAACCAAACACTAGCCATAGTCATTACAGTCAAAGGAACAGATCAAAATATTTCGACAGAAAAGGCATGCTAAATATAGAGCTACAACGACGAAGAGATATGGGAAGAGTTTTCGATGCGGCCGTTACCCTTTAACGCAAACAGGACCGAACATTTTACGAAGAATATTTCTCTCGAAGCGACCGAGGATAATTTCATCCACTTTTGATAGAGTTCAAGCTTCAGCGCTATAAAACAGGACTGGGATAATCAAGGTCTTATAGAAACTGTATAGAGTCTCCTTACTTGTTCGGGATAGGGCCTTACTACTCAATTGCCTTCTCAGCCCAAAGAAACAGCGATTGGCAAGAGTTATTCTTCGTTTTATTTCTGCCGATTGTTACTGTCAGAATTGATAGCAGATCCGAGGTAGACAAAGTCCCTTACTACCTCAAAGTTATAGCTGTCGATTGTCGCATTCTGTCCAATTCGTCGATGTTGAGTGGACTCAACGTCAACCCAAGCAAAACTGAACTCATGCTATTTACTACAAACACCAAAATAGAGACCTTCACACTTCCACTTGATCCAAAAATTTACTGTGGGCAGGGCTCTAGGCAAACCCTTTTTTGACAACCTAATACAGTTAACGGATATTAGCATAATCGTCACTCATATCCCTTATCCTTATCATATTAGTTAACACCCTTTATACATACATCCGATAGGTCACTTGAGTTGTGGTACTAAACGGGTTATTAAACGCTAATTACATTTCGGCACGGCTTGCTCATAAAACCACTTCAACCTACTTACCTGCCTGCAGCATTTTTATAGAAAGCTTAATAGTCTATTGACAGAAAACAATTGTTTATTTAATGGGGATCGGATTGTCATTCTCCAAGGCCTTACAGTCTAGTGTGCTTAAGATTCTTCACAGTATGAACCATGGGGGAATTGTAATGAAATGAAAGCACGTGCTCGTTCTTATGTTTGGTGGGACAAGATTGATCGCGATATAGAAAACTGCGTAAAAATGAGCGATTTGTCAACAGACAATGAGCGTTCCAAAAGAAACCGTCCCCCAAAATCTTGGCCAACGACAAATCACCCGTTTGAACGTATACTATACATATATGTATGTATGTATGTAGATTTTTTCTATTTTTCAAAATTTCAGTTTCTAATTGTTGTGGATTCTTTTACCAAATACTGCGAAGTTTTTTTAATTCGGAATATACTGTCGTAAACGTCATACGAGTTTTGCAATTTTTTTTTTCAATTTTTCGTTAGCCTGATGAGATTGTGCCTGATAATGGACCACGCTTTGGTTCATATGAATTTAAAAACTTTTGTCATTTCAACAAGATAAAACTGACGTAATCGCCGCCTTATCATCCCTTAAGCAACGGCTAGCTTTAGAGGAATGTACAAACAATAAAAACCATTAAAAAAGTATTTGATTGAAAATGCAAAACTTGACATTCGTGAGGTAGTTACCAAATTTTTGTTTAATTCACGAATGATTCCACAAAAGCTACAATCTGTCTGGAACGGATCGTATGATACTCTATCGTCCTTGCCATGCATCCCTTTAAGTGGTGACATACGAACGGGCAGACATGGCTCTATCGTTTTCGCTATTGATACTGATCTGATCATGAATATATACACTTTACAGGGTCTATCTCGATATATATTAATAGACCCTCAGGATGAATGCATAAAATGGACCCCTTCAGTTATTAGTGAAATAATTGGTTTAGTTAATTTTCTGCTTAAAGTTGGTGATACCACTCGATATAATTTTTCGTCTCTTTTCCACGATTCATCTTAGCCCGAGAGAATCTCTGGATTTCTCCACAGTTCCTCTGTGGCTTTGATTCCTCGTGTCAACGCTAGCACCTGTTTAACGGAAATCTGGTTCATCCTCTGTGTTTCTACCCAGTGGCTCCCCAATACCTACCTTCTTCTGCTAGCTAAAGCCTGACATTGACACAATATATGTGCTGCCGTCCTGACTTCCTCCAGGTGTCGTCCTCCAGAAAACCCATCTTCTTTAAGTAATTGGTACCCAAAATTTCCATGACCTATAGATAACACTACCACCCATTTCAGTGTTCTTCGCCCCAAGCTTTGAACTTCTCTATGAGTGGTGCCAATCGGTATTCTAATAGCCATTTTCGCCTGCCTGCCAATTTCCACGGTTGACTACCGCCTCTGGTATTCCGCTGCGGCCCAGTTGTTAATTAGGTGCTCTACCATCCCTCTGGCATTTGCTTCAAATGGTTCCGGACCAGAGAGCTCCGAGTTTGATCCCTGCTTTGCTAGAGAGTCCGCTTTTTCGCTCCTCTTAGTCCCTACGTGCCCCTCTCATCCAGAGCAGCGTTATCTCTTATAGAGATGAGTACTCATTGAGTTTATGAACACATTCAAATGCAAGTGATGTATTGATATCTGTTTGCTAAAAATGTGCTAAAATAATATTTTTACCCGGTGATCCAACGCATGCAACAGAGCAATCATCTCGGCTTGATAGACTTCCATTGTGCATGTTGTTGTCATTCGTATTGCACCGGCGATTCTTAGACATGTCAGACGTTGGGCCCTATCAAACTGCTTCTTTATAGTTTTCTGGGAGGCTTTTTGCCATCATACAACTGACGCATATGTGATAATCCGTCTAACTGCCATCGTATACATCCAGTATGATGAAGCACCCTTTTCGCCATTCTGATCTTCTCTGCCACATGGAAGTTCTAAGTTAATCCAGCATCTAGGTGTATACCCAGATACTTAACCTTCCAACCTGCAGCTCCGATCCAAAAAGTGTCAAGGGCTGAAATTCCAGATCTCTCTTCTTCCTTGTGAAGATGATTAGATCTGTCTTTACCGCATTAATGAAAAGATCTTGTATCCAGTGTCTCAACAGTTATATATTCTATCAAGAATTCTATTACTACACAGAGTCACGTCAATAACTTCCCTTCGTCTTGCATCCACAAAGGTCGGTTCTGTTCCTCTGTTGACAATAGTTAGCCTTTCCGCCTTCATCGCCCTGGCTTTAGCTGACCTCAAGTTTCGGTATCATTTTTGAACCGTTTCCTAGGACTTGCCTTTCTGGAGAGGTTTCGGCCGATGTTAAATTAGTAATCATATCAGTAAATTCATTGACCGATATGTCGCTATTGCCGGAGACAGATTTACCATTGACGATTTCTGTCTCCTTCTCACCCTTTTGATCGTTTGCTTAAGCTGCTTTGGCAGCCTCCGTTCAGAATCAGTGTCTGTACCATCATATTCGGGTTCTGCTTCCACAACATTGATAAACCTCTTATCACCTTGCTGCACCGCATGTTGTCCATCGGCGTCGACAATTGTTCAGTTGAATCCTTTGGTTTCCATAAGGACTCCATTGTCCTCACCATTTCTTCCGCTGTCGATACCGCACCTTCCGGTACTTTCCCGACCTCTTCGGAACTCTCCGCCTTGCTCTCTGATGACTCGTTTTCTTTTTTATTATTTTTAAAAAATGGGTCCCACGAGCCGAGGAGAAATCACAGACTAGGTAGGAGATCCCCATTACATACTCTACTCAACTAACATACAATAGGAGCTTGAGCTGCCCCTGAGGATTTACCACCTTTCAATTACCCCTGAACCCTGTATTCCAATAGTATTACTTAATAAAAACAGCCCCATCGGTGTGGTGACGTACCACCTTTGAGTTAAGGGTTGTTGGATCTATGTTTTCGACTTTTGGTATCTTAAATTATTTAAGTGTTAATATCGTCAGTAAACTTCAATCAATGTATACTTATAAGCAAGCAAGTGATATAAATAAGTATGTATGTACATAAAACAAAGCCGGCAGTAATTTATGGCGTCTTAAACCATGAAAATAATTACAACTCTCTAAACAATTTATAGAGATCTTAATTACGTGCGATTGTAGCGTTATTATACGCGTGCACTGTTTACTTCAGTACCACCTTCAATGATTGTCGGATATGGATTGTATAGGTACTCATATATTCAAATACTTGTGCATGAGTATGTTAAATAAAAAGAATGTTTTCTGTTGCCTGGTGAGGTGAGAATGATTTGAGTTCTTAATTGCCCTGCTTGCTTCAGGTGTTTGCGTGTGAAAATTTTGATGATGTGTAATTTTAATGTTTACCAGTATTAAAATTAAGTTATTGTATCAGAGGGTGTGACAATGGCGCCAAAGTAAAGTATCAAAGGAAGCGAGTAGAATAAGCTTGTACAATGGTTAATTAGAAGTCTGAATTGAACAAGGGATACCTACATATCTACATATGTGAGTAACATTTATTTGATGATGTGATGTGTAGGAAAGAACATTTTTGAAGAATTCGTTGCATAAAACTTGTTCATATTTATGGATCTGACGAACTAATAGATCTCAGCCGATGAGCCTTATCGCTAAAGAAATTGAAGAGAAATAGTCAATTGAAATTTCCAGTATACAAGGTGTAGCTTATAAATTCGCGGCCTAAGGCATTAAATGGATGAAGAGATTTAATTAAAAAAATTTATTTCTCATAATCGCCTCGAGTGAAATGCATTTCTCAATTCGGACATTACCACTTGGTGCCTTATTACTAACGACTACGACTAACAACTAAAATTACTTTTACTGCGGACTTAATCTCGTTCCCTTCTGCTAATCTCCTGCCTCGAAACTCCTTTTTATCAAATTGGAAAAAGGAAAAAGGAGCTTGGAACCAAGTTTGGGTTGTAGGGTGGTTACAAATTTCGTCGAGATTGTTCCCGGCTAACTTAAAAAAATGTTTACATTTTCGGTAGCTACCGCGTAAATTTTTTTCATGTTCAAATGCTCGTGCAAAATTTCTAATATTTGCTAACGTGCAACTCCTCCGCTATCTGCCACATTTTTATTCTTCGGTCGATCAAGAATCAATTTTTGACTTTTCCGACGTTTTCTTCTGCGACCACCGACACAGGACGCCCTGGACAGAGGTTGTGTTCACAGCTCTCATATCCTTGTTAAAATAAGCAAGCTCATTTTTTGAACACGCTATACGAAGGCCCAGAATCCTGAAGAGTCGATGACATGTCTTTGACATTTTCTTTTGGCGATATTCCTTATTTTACGATGTACTTTATCGCTTCGCGGTGCGAGAATTTCCGATTTTGACTTACACGGTGATGTTTATCTTACCACAGATAATAACAAAATGAGATTATTATTGAAACGAGGTGATATTTATACTACTGCCTCGCTGATGATTATCTCAGCCTGCGAACTTATCAGATGCCCCTCGTATGTATTTTTTTAAACAAGTTATTTGAAAAAATTATTTATAATAAACTTTACTTCCTCGTTAAAAAATATATTTCCGTATTTCAACACGATTTTGTCTCCGGAAAATCTACTACTACAAACTTGTCTATTCTGACAAATTTCGGTTTCGAAAAAAGGTTGCAGACCGATATTATCTTTACGGACTTTGCCAAAGCTTTTGAAAGAGTGAACCACACGGTCTTGTTGTACAAGCTATTCTGCTTGGGTTTTCATTCTAAATGATTAAAGTGGATTAAAAGTCTTGCTTGTCGGATAGGATACAATTTGTGAAAATCGATGAGTGCTTGTCAGCTCGTATTACTGTAACATCTGGCATTCCACAGGGCAGTCATTTAGGACCTTTATTTTTCCTACTTTTTGTTAATGATGTCCCTCTAATTTTTAAACATTCATACTGCCTACTGTTTGCCGACGACTTAAAGCTCTATCGTTCAACAGCGTCCGTACAGTGCTGCCAGACATTTTTCAAGAAAAATACCACATGTTAAATGAAAATTTACCATTCCCACCAAAAATTTCCCACACAAGTACAAATGACTTTCAAAGTCAATAGAGTACCACAAAAAGCATGAAACGGAAATTAAAACCACAAATTTAACGAAACAACCACAACACATTAATACATCACAAAACTCGGTAACTTCCAACCAGCACGATTGGAATCATTTCCTCTTGTTGCCTTCAGTTCCCTTTGACCTAAACGTTTATTTACCTAGTGCCTAGAATACGAAAAGTGCCGAGTGCCTAGAATAGTAATTGCCACAAAACAATAGTATAGATCGCCGAAATTAACCCATTCAAGTTATGGGATGAATTCACTATTGCAGTAAAAATAAGCAAGTCAATAGAATTTCCCTTTTTTGTATGGAAATCGAAAAATATTACCTTTTTACCATAACTTGAAAATTAAAGTTGAAATTTACCATGAAAAGGTAAATTTACCACGATCTGGCAGTACTGCATCCGTACGAGATTGTGCACTTCTTAATGACGATTTAGCGAGACTAATGGAATGGTGCAATATTAATCTTCTGTATTTGAACATTGCAAAATGCCAATCATTTTCTTGTTTTAGACACTTAAATCCTATTCTTTTTAACTATAGCATTCACAACACATTCCTCGATAGAGTTGATCATAAAAAGGATCTTGGTGTAACCTTAGATAAGCTTTTTTTCTCACTCCACGTCGATTATGTTATAAGCAAAGCTAATTCTATTCTTGGCTTTATTAAAAGAAATACCAGTGAATTTTCGAACCCATATGCATTGAAATCGCTGTTCATTTCATTAGTCAGATCTGTTCTGAAGTACTGTAGTACGGTTTGGTGCCCATATGGTAACATTGCATCAGAAAGGATAGAAAGAATTCAAAGGAAGTTCACCAAATTTGCCATTTATAACTTAAACTGGTCTATAGTATTGCTTGCTTATAACACTAGATGTCTATTAATTGGACTAGTCTCACTTGAGAAAAAACGAAAATATTTCCCCATTATGATCTCTTAACTTATCATACTAAATGCCCTCCGTTACTCCATCTTATTGATTTGTACTCTCCATCCAGAATATTGCGTGATCAGTTTTTATTCTACGAACAATTTCATCGCAATAATTACAGTCGTAATGAACCAGTATCGCGTTGCATCAGATAAGCTAACTCAATTTGATTTGAAGTAGACTTTTTAGTAACCATAGGCGGGACACTTTTAAATTTAAAATTCTAATTTTGCTTGCTAATCAAACAGTAAAAGCCACATACATATGCGCGTATTATCAAATGGTATTTAACTTTATATAAATGGTTTACCAATAGGGACTTGACAACTTTGAATTTAATTTGTGAACGCACTCTTTCATTAATCATCAAACTGTTACTGTCAATTTATTCAGTAAACTCTACATTTTCATCATGGCAAAGTACACGAACGAGCAACGTCTGCAAATTATAAAAATTTTCTACCGAAATTCGGAGTCGGTGACTGCAACTTTGAGAGCGTTAACTCCAATTTTCGGTCGTAATCCTAGCCCTAGTAGACAGGCAATAACAAGTTTAGTGCAAAAATTTGAGTTTACATATTCGTTGTGTGATGTTGCCGTGTCAGTGAGACAACGGGTTGGTCGAAGTGTCGAAAATATCGCTGCCGTTCAGGCGTAGCAAACGATCCAAATCAGTCAATTCCACGGCGTTCTCAAGAATTGGGCATCGCTCAGACCACATTATGGCGTATTTTGCGTAACACCCATACAAGATCAAGCTGACTCAAGAATTGAAGCCGATGGACCATTTGAAGCGACGTACGTTCTCCGATTGGGTTCTGGAGAAGATGCGCCAAGATGATGAATTTCATCGCAAAATCATCTTCAGTGACGAAGCTCATTTTTGGCTCAATGGGTTCGACAATAAGCAAAATATGCGTTATTGGTCGGGTGAAAATCTACATGTGCTTCATGAATCACCACTTCATCCACAAAAAATAACTGTTTGGTGCGGTTTGTAACAGTCACACAGAAATGTGTGGCCGAGTCGTTGAAAATAGGGTCCAACAAATCGACCGCTGCAAACGTGCCCGCGGTGGCCATATGAAGGAAGTCGAGTTCCATTCATAAATGTTTTGATTGTACTTCAAGCCGATAATAAAGTTTTTGAAATATCTCAAATGGTTTGCGTTTTATTTAAAAAAAAGTTGTCAAGTCCTTATTGGAAAACCCTTTATATATATATATTTTTTGTCTTTTTTCTTTTTCCTTTTCTCTTGTTAATATTCTTCACTATTTTAGAACCTTTATATATATTATTCTTAATTAACTAAAAGTAATTGCATTTAATTATATGTATTATCATTTACCTTTATACTTTATTTTATAAGAGAATTATATACTCTGATTGATGATAAATAAATAAATAACTTGTGTACTATAACTAATGGTTGGAGCCGTTTTTGAGAAAATCCCTTTAAGTGAAATCGAGCTTAAGTAAAGTACTCTTAAATTTGAGGTTAGAATAAAAATTTCAATTTCTCCTAGTGATCCCGAAAACACCAAGAACTCCAGAGCTTGAAGCAAATCCGTGCAGCCGTTTAGGCTGCTGTCCTAGTCACAGACACAGAACTTCTCCATTGAGTTCGAAATTTTTCAGGAAACCAGTACATACTTGCCCTATAAGCAGAGTTGCAAGTAAAGTTAGGATAGTGTCCTTGCATAACAGAAGAACCCTGGTGTTTCCACTTTCAAACTGTATTAGAATCGTGTGTGTGCTTGAAGAGTTAACGTACAATACAGTTACAGCGCAGCTAAATTGGTCTAAGTGAGTCTACAGTCAAGGTATGACCACCAACTCGAACCAAAGCAAACCAATCAAGGACTTAGCTACACAATTTAATCAGTCGTTTCATGGCACAACGAAATCATTTTGTAAGTAAACAAATCTGTGGCCTTCGAAGAATTTAGTGGTAACACGGAAAGTATTATCTTTAATAAGTTATTCTAGCTGATATTTGGTAAACAGACTACATCGACGTTCCCAGCGTTTACGAACCGCTGTTACTCGACTGAGTTCAAGACTCTATCAAAATGATGCTTAACTCATGATGCTTCAATCATTGATCCTGTCAGTCTTACTAAATATATGGCGCCGAGTGTTGAACCACAAACAGGAACGCGGAGCTTATCTCCAAGCTCTTTCGAGGAGGATGAGTGGAGGATAAGAAGTACCAAGATGTGTTCTTCGTATGGCTGGATATTGTAGAAATCACTGACCAGCATCAACCTGGCGATATCCAGTGTTGTAACTGTTACTGCATATTGATTGTGATTATTTTACCTCCTAATGGTAGCCGTCGGGTACTGGTTGGTGTCCATCCGGACCCGGCTTGCTGAACTTATAAACGCGAGTGTTGCACAAGAGAAAATCGCAGCACTGTAACTACGACAGCGGACGAACTCTCTCGGTGGAGTCAACGGTGGCATCACAGCTTCAAACAGAAGCATAAGCACATTTTAACAGTCCTACTTCAACATATTCGGATCTCAGGCCAATAAAGATTTCCAAGAATAGGATAGGATCAGGTATGCGAAAATGGAATAATTGCGACATTTATTACAGCTGTCACAAAGTCGTGCGAAATCGGTTACGCTCAATGATGATCAGCATAATATGTGCACACCAACATCGGTAAGGAAAACATCTTCGGCGGATTAATCGGAAAGTGCAGTTTCCACGACATGACAACAGACTTCCGGCTAATCAATTTTGCAGCTACCCGTAATACGGTGATAAGTATCACTTGGTTTCCAAGACTCCAGATGGTCGCACTGCCAACCAAATCGACCACGTGCTAATAGATGCGAGGCACGCATCCAATATTCTGAATATACAAACGTTCAGAGGGAGAAATTGGTCGACTCTGACCATTTTCTTGTTGCAGCCAAATTCAGAGCTCGACTACCCAACGAGAAGAAGCTGCAAACCCTGCAGTCAATGAAGAAGCCCCCCCCCCCCCCCCCTCCCAGTTTTGACGAGGTTGGCTAAGGTGTCAAAAAGCTGAAAAACAACAAAGCCTGACTCTGATGGTTTCAAACGTGTTGGTGATGCTTTGGAAGGGCGCATGCACCCAATCATCCACCAAGTATGGGTGAGATGACGCAAAGGACTGTGTGAACGTCTGAAGTCTTCCCTCAGCACACTAATAGGCACGTACCAGAGTGGCTTTCGGCCCGGGAGGTCGGTGATTGTTCAAATTTTTGCACTTACGACAAATCCTAGAATTTGGAAACAGTTCTTCCGAACTATTTCAAACATATACCGAATTTTGTCGAGGAGATGCGGTATCATGTGACTTCTTCGATCTTGTGCTAGAACAGATAGTGAGCAGGGCAGGTGTTAACACGGAATGCACTATCCTAAACAAATCTTTCCAGCTGCTGGTATACGCCGATGACATCGACATAATCGGTTTTTCCTAGTAACTTTAGCGGCTTTCACGGCAATTGCAGAACAGGCAAAACGAGTTGGCCTTGGAAGGGAATGAGGACGAAACCAAGTAAATGTTGTTAACACACAAAGAAGTATCTCCCCACCCACTAGGACAAAATGTCACTGTTGGCAACAGTAACTTCGAAGTAGTTAAGTACGTCGGATTGAATATCAACTCCACGAATAATACCCTAGTGGAGATTCAACGAAAACTTACTTCGATTTCGCGAATCAAATGGGTTCAAAACTCATAACTCGGAAGACGATATGCATGCTTTACAAATCTTTGATCCTGCCAGTTCTGGTATATGGAGCCGAGTGCTGGATGATAAGCAGGAAAGAGAAGGAGATTTTTAAACACTTTCGAGAGAAAAATTGTTCGCGAGTAGGGCCAACGGAGGAGTAAATACAACCGCGAAGTCTATAGGCTGTACCTAGATGTGGATGTAGTCCAAAATACACGTAGACTACACAGGCTCGGCTACATCGAGCCAACGGACAATAATACTCCAGCAAAGAGGATCCTTGAATCACACCCACAAGGTTCTAGACGACAAGAAAGACCGAACCTCCGTTTTAAGGATCAAGCTATCGCGGATGCCAGAGCACTTAGTCTAGATAACTAGAAGCAGCGTGCCCGGGATGAAAGAGAGTGGAAGGCTGCCGTGACTCAGGCTGAGAAACTTCACAGGTCGGGTGTCCGTTAAGTAAGTAAGTAGTTAGTAAGGGTAAAACACGTCAATTCGGTGATATCGGGTGAATGCACTACGACGCTACATTATAAACAGTTTCAGGCGGATATGAAAAAAAAAGTTTTTTCATTATTATTAGTAGTATTACATAATGCTGATAAATTCTTAATGAAAAAACTTATTAATAATAATAATAAGCACTGTGCTTTTGAATGCACCGTCCCTAATTATAGCCTTAAGTTGAGCTACCGAGAGGACCGACGAAGGATCTTCGCCAAGAATGGGACGCCTCTCTTGGGTTATAGTAGTTAGAACACATTTCCCTTTCAAAATCATATCGTAGTTTTACGATAATAAATTCAACGCTTTATTTTAAAATGAATACCTTTTCGTCGTCGACAATAAATTTCGATGATACATAAGTATGTACACATGTATGTGGGTACGTGAATGTGTTCGTGCATGACGCGGTACAAACACCTACTGTACAAACATGCATATGTAAATATAAATCTGTGAACATTGTGGTCATGTGCTCAATTGGACAAAAAAGGTATTATTGCCTTTGGTTCTACGTACACCCTACATATGTAATACTTGTTCATATGTACATACATATGTATGTCCTACCAATGCGATAATCAAATGGATATTCGTCGTCGTGGGATACTAAAAACAATTTGATATAGGAAGCTAAGTGAGGCTGATATGGAAATGGTTAGCCAGTATGCCCATGATGTCTGCCGTAATGTATGTATGCTTCTGCCTTAATGTCTCTGACACTTGGGAGTTGTTTGGTAATGTAAGAGATGAGAACTTTTTATCATCTAGACTGTGGACAGTAAAACAAATAAATTGGATTGAATTGTTCGGTTTTAATTTATCATATTCGCTGAAGTGGCGAAAGGTAATGAAATTACGTTTACCAATTAATCAAAAACAGACCCAAGTATATACAAATAGGTAAATACATAACACATACATATGTATATCTTTAATTGGAAAGTGAAGTGAAGTGAAGTTGCAACCTGTTTTGTTTTATTTTTTGGATGTTGTTATTACATACATATATACATATGTGTGCAACAATACAAATAAATTTGTATTTACTTACTTGAGTACTTAGGTTGCGCTACAGTTTGGTATACATTTTCAACAGCTGATTGTAGACTCTACATCCCAAGTGGATTAAGGTATTTTGGGTACAATCCCATTCAGTTTATCCTTATATTTTACTATGTCCGTGTTCCTTGGAATCCTGACGTATTTCTGATCTTTTTTTCCTTTTAGATCCGTATCGAACATCAAATAAGATGGCTCTGTGGTCTGACGTCATTGTCTGGTCCATTACCTTCCAATTTGATATTCTATTAAGCATTTTATTACTACACAGAGTCACGACAATAACTTCCCATTGTCTTGCATCCACAAATGTCGGTTCTGTTCCACTGTTGACAATAGTTAGCTCTTTGCACACTACAAACTCGAATAAAGCTTCTCCTCTGTAGTTATCGTTGGTGCTTCCCCATTAACATCGCAACCAATCGTTAGATCTTCACTCCTATCCCTGCAGGCATTCACCAGAGACTCTACCTCTTTTGTCAGGGGAAGGTCTAGGGAGTCATACGACAGATATGCAGATGCCATCAAAAAACTACCTGCACCTGTTCCTACCCGCACAGCGCAAGGTCAGGGGCACATAGTTGCGGCAGCATAACCGCTTTAACTGCATGCCTCACCAGTACACAATATCTAACTCTTTCGCCAGATTGCACATAGTGTAAAGTGGCGATACTTTCAGGTAGACCTCTAATCCTTTCCTTGAAGATCCAAGGCTCCTGCAGCAAAGCAATATCAATCGACTCTTCCACAAAACATCTGTTCAACATTGCTGATGCAGCTTTGCTATGGTGCAGGTTCAATTGAATTACTCTCAGTTTTTCCCGGTGCGGTTCGGATTGACTGACCTTCTCTTTTCTGGTTTGTCCATCAGCCTTTCCACTTTCATGTGGTTTTGATTGAGTAACATTACCGGACACAGGCTGTCCATCACCTCCCTGCTGCCTTAAATAATTCGGCTGGTAGGCCGTCCGGTTCAACAGCCTTGTCGGACTTAAGTTTGGATATTGCTATCCACTTCATTCTAGTCGGGTGGACAAAAGTTTTGGTTTTTATCGCCCAAGTTGAATGGTTCGTTGTGCCTGACAGCGGAATTTCGGTCATCCTCACCGTTTAACAGCCTGCAGAAGTGGTTGTTCCATATCCTCAGCAATGCCTGTGAGTCAACTACAAGGTTTCCTTGTTTATCTCTACAGGTCTCTGTTCGGGTCTTCTTGCCTTGACACGTCCTTTTTACCGTTTGGTAAAACTTCCGAACATTATTCCTGGAGTAGAACCACTCCAATTCCTCGATCTCGGGCTTGTCATGCCCTTTCTTTTTTCTCCGGAAAAGCCGATATTCTACCCTCCTCTTTTGTTCATGGAGCTCATGAGCCGCTATCGTCGTCCAAGTTGTTTTGCTGCATATGCTTGCCGGTATTCTTCATCAAACCAGGGGTTTCGTGGAGTGTTCGGGTGAAATTCAACACATCAGTTGCAACGATGCCACTGGTCTTCAGCAGTTGATGCTGGCTACTCAGAACTTCTCGCAGCGAACACACGACATGGTAATTACACCAGGTTTGATTTGAGTCAAGTGCATCTTTTGATCGTGTTATCCTCGGCTCACGCAGATTCTGAGTAGTCTCTTCCAAGTCCTGTTAATGTTTTTGATTCATTTGTGTAATATTTAATTCTGTGCACTTCAAACATACTTACATGCATATACATAGGTTTGTATGTATGTTACATGGCAATCTAATAACCTGAGGAAAAATTTGAGTTCTGACCATTTCTCATGTAGCAGAGAGATGTCTCTATTTTAATGACCACCACTGTATGACCACCACTGTATACGAGTACATATATTTATGTATGTTTATATGTACATATATGCCTAATCTAGTTGAAGTTGAAATTCTTCTAGCATTTTAAGTTATCCGGAAGTTTTTGAAGATTTTCCAGAAATGGAAGAACTTATTTCGATTGCTCGAGAAATTAAAAATGTTGAGAAATCCCGTCCCTACCTAATAAATGACTCGTTCTAAATCATGTGTAAGCAACAAAAATCAACAACAATTTATGGGGTATGTATGCGTAATTGCGTACATCGTACATGTCTGACATCCCAGACAGTTCGGGATCGGTAGATACATACATACATATTTACATAGTACATTCACGATTATTATTCCCTATTGTAACCTACAGGCAGGGAAGTTTTTGTTTTACTTTTCGTTTTGATAAGAAAACTTTATTGTTATGCCTTTGTTTTTATTGCTTTCGTTATTGTCCTGTAGAAGGGATATTTTTATGAGGCTCACATATGTATGTATATGTATGTATGTACATAAATGTCCCTTCGGCTTACTGTATTTATATTTTGCCTTGCTTGCTCGGTACTGAAATCCCATTATCATCAGCATCGAAATTTATATTGGACAATTATTGCTTTAGATAGGAGCCCACTAACGGCAGAATGTTTTAACAGAAAAATGCCAATAAGAGATGTTTCATACTATTGGACAGACATATTGACTAAAGCAAGAACTTAAGCTAGTGAAAAACTTTCTCTATTAAATTAAGTTATACATATGTATTTTCAAATTTACGACTCTCCAATAAAATCGCCAATACACACATTACACATTATCCGTTGAAAGAATAGTCTTTAGTTTTGATTATGAAACTGAACATACCTACAAATACATATGTATATGAATGTATGTAAATCCTATTCTAAGAGTATATTAAGTTGAATAAACAGTTTGTAACATGGAGAAATAATCGAGATAGACCGTATAAAGTATACAAATATATTCGTGATGAGTATCAATAGTATCAATAGCAAGGTCGATTAAGGCATGTCCGTCCGCCATTCCGTCTGACTGTGCGGGTGTCACTAGATTTTGGGAAATTTTGGGCTTTTGAGAAGGAAAGCAGTGCAAGTGTAAAAATATTTAAAATTCACCCACTGTCACGCCCAATTTTTCATACATAATTTCACTATTCACCCTAAGGATATGTTACAAAACTGTAATATTCCGTTTGGTGGTATGTTTGTATGTATGTGAGTTCATAAGGGCACCACCATATTCTTCTGTATTTTTCTGTATGTACTGTTAATTTACGTTCTAAACTACACACAATCTGCATACGAGTATTTAGGATGAGTGCTATGAATGTACATATGTACACATACATATATCCAAATCCTCATACACTTCTTTATTTGGTAGTGTTTTTGCTTTCGGGAGATACACAAATATGTACCTATGAATGTATACATGCATGTATTAATGTATATACATATTGCAAAACATGGGATTGGATCGACCTACAAACCTAGTAGTTCGTCTATTTCCATGTAGCATCCTATATTCTGTCCATGTAGCATCCTATATTCTGTTCAATTTTCTCAATCCTATTCAAATATACTGAACAAGGAGCTACTGCATCTTTTAAGAAGAATTGAATTTTCGAAACAAGGAACAGATGCACACACAAGTTTTGCAGGATTATTTTGTAGCTCACTTTGGACTGTACGATTAATTTTCGACTTGGAAAATAGGTTCAATAAAGAAAAATTCGCGGATGTACATATGTATGTACATCCATATATACATACATACAAACATAGTATATACTAACAATTATGGAAAATATTTTTTATTATGTAACAAAAAATTGTTAGAAATCCAACAAAAGTAATTATGTATGCCTGAATAATAGGCATACGTAGATGTAGATCCAATGCATAACAAGGATATCCATTTCGATTTTAGATTTTTTTTGTATATTGCGTCAGGAAATTAAGGATTTAATATCTCTGTGTGTATATTACATGCATTACAAGTTAATGGTACCTACCTTAAGATACTTTTATAGAAGAACTAAACTACTCACTGTGTACGTACGTACTTATGTATATCCTATTAACCGGTAATTTTTATTTTTGAAAATTACTTGAGTGGGTATATCGTTCTGCGGATATGCTCTATCTTTTCACTAGGTTAAGTGGATTTATTAAGAGTGATTCTGTAACGAGAAGTTAAGTGGACCAAATGGGTTTAATTAAAACCCATTAGCAGTGATTGAATGGTCATTGAAATGGTATTCAAAGGGAAAAACAAAAAAACCATGTCAATTGTGTGCAACTTGATGACATATATTTTTTGTATGCATAATATTGCTAATAGGGACGGTTGAATTCACCATTAAAAGTCCATTATGTATATACAAATAAAAACACTCACGACTTTAAAACCATCACTCATAAAGTAAAATTCTATAAAATCTAGTTATTCGGACTGGAGTTAGCTTGACTTTGAATTTATTTGTTGCAGAGGGAAATGAGATATCATAGATGAATACTTAAATTTGGGAATACTTAATATACTTGTGTATCATCAATTTTAGATTTTGTTCGAACACCAACAAGTTTCCGGTGATCCTACAGTGAAAAAAAGTGAAAAGTAAGTGGCGTGGGTCAGTGATTAGTATTTTCGTTTGACTCTTGAATGGGGAGGTTCGATTCGTAGACAGCATCAAAGGATTTTCTTGATCCTATCTCTCGCGAGCATCTAACAAACATCCGGGAGTATAACTATAATGAAACAGCGTCTCTTCTCATGCTCGTAAAATATAACAAGCACCACACGAATGGTTGTGAGAATCTAGGCCCTGAGTAATTATAGAAGGGAAACACGTCTTCGTTTATTGAGTATCAAGATTGACCTGAATATTTTACTTTAATATTATAATGCATTAGAACATTTGCGCAGTGCATGCAGGTGAGAACAAAGTCATGTACTTGATCTCACGGTGCGTGCATTAGAATTTAGATATAAAAATACTTTAAATATTAGGAAAGCTGACGTAGCGTCTGTTCCCACAGTGCATTATAGGTAAGGTTACATTATCTATGATATGATAGATACGTGAGCATTACTTAGATATGATTATTTTGCACTAGGTTCATTGTTTAATATATAAATATATATGATAGTGTGCATTACTTAGGTATGATTAAGTTGCATTCGGTTTAGTGTTTAATATATTTTGGACACATGTTCATACATAACTGGCTCCAGTACGGACTCATAGCGCCAATTATTTGTATGCAAATAGATGATCTATCTAGATGGAGTTAAGTCTTAGTAATAAGAAACTCCCCTAAAACGTTTTTGCTCTAAACGAAACGAAACTGCTTAGCGATTGTAACAACGAATTATTATTTGTTTCAGATTTCATTAATTGTCTAGACAACGGTCATGAGAAAGGACATGCAACATACAACGTTCTTTTAGTAAATACACCTCACCTCGGCTCTTACTTACTTACTTACTTAGGTGGCGCTACAGTTCGGGGTGAACCTGGGCCTCAACTAACAAGCCTCTCCAGTCACTGTAATAATTTGGCTATCATCGTCTATGTTGAATGGTTCATTTTGCCTGACAGCGGGATGTTGGTCTTCGTCGCCGTTATACAGTCTGCAGAAGAAGTTTTTCCATATTCTCAGCACCGACTGTGACTCTTCTACGAGGTTTCGTTCTTCATCTCTACAGGCTTCTGTACGGGTCTTGTTGGCTTGACACGTTCTTTTTACAGTTTGGTAAAACTTTCGTACATTATTCCTGAAGTATAGTCTCTCAATATCTTCGATTGCGCGCTTCTCGTGCTCTTTTTTCTTCTTTTGGAAAAGCCGATGTTCTTCCCGTTTGATCCTGGCGGCATAGGAGTCGTTGAGAGGTTTCGGGATATGCGTTCAGCGAAGATTTTGGCGATCTCTTGCGATTGCAGCTTTTCGACGTCAAATCTTCTCACAGTATTTCTTCTTTATTGTGGGGTTTGGAATATTCGCATTCGTACCTTGTCTGCAACAAAGTAGTGATCCGAATCGATGTTGGCTGCTCGGAAGGTTCGGACATCCAGAACACTGGAAGCATGCCTTGCGTCGATCGCAATGTGATAAATTTGGTTGACCATTTGATGAGCAGGAGACCGTCATATCGCCTTGTGGATATTGGTATGAAGAAATTGTGTGCTATACTGAATTTGCGCTGCGCCGCAAAGTCAATAAGCCTAAGTCCGTTGCCGGACGTACATAGTATCGTATTGGATGTGCTTACCAAATGTCCTAACAAATATGACCCAGGACATTGCTCATATGCGTCGTCCTTGTCCTCTGTGCGGGTATGGGCGCATGTTCTGATTTTGATGAAATTTTAAAGTAACATCCTCAAACAATTAAAGTTATCGTCGGCCATATACGGCCATGCCCACTTCATAAGTGCTGAATAGGGTATCGATCCGTTCCTGATCGATTTGTAGCTTTTCTATATGTGTCCATGTTTTTTTGAATCCATTTAATCCCTAAGTCGTTCTTAATCTCAAACATACAGAAGAGCTACAATCGGTCTGGAACGAATCGTATGATACCCTATCCTCCATCCTAGCTATATAAAGTGGGCGTGGCCGTATTGCATTTTCTTCACTGAATTACGATGATAACTTCGAACGTTTGAGGATTTTACATGTAAAATTTCATCAAAATCGGTTTTTTGATGAAAACGTCCTCAAAAAGTGGGCGTGGCCAAAACTGTTGTATGTAATTGTAGTAATTATAGGGAATCTGAATACCTAAATATTTGGTCTTAACAAAAATTTTTGGTTTCATATAATTTAGTGAAGTTATGAAAAAGTGGGCGCGGCAGTGGGCGGATTTCAAAAAGGGGATGGTCGTTAAATATGATTTACATAGTTTCTTTTTTGTTTCGATCAAAAATTGGTTAGACCGGATTTTAAATTTGTTCCTTTTCTCCATTCTTCAGGGAAGGTTTCACTGTTTGAAACCTTCCGCACTAATGGAAGCGGTTACTGCGTGCGAAGCTTTGTAGAGCAATACCGCAAGACATGCCGCCTTGCTCCACTTGAGTGTTTTAATCACTGCAATGATTTTATCCTTTCTGAAAAGGAAGATACGAGTTTTCGGGATCCGGACAACTCGTGGTACATTCGTCATGCTCAAAACAGTGATAAAGTGTTTCCTCCATCTCCTTAGCCTCATCTATTGTCGCATTTACTTCTTGGTTCTTCGGTATGTTTAGCCAGTGCATTGATGGGATTTCTGTTGTCACGACCGGCGTTTACAACGCAGGACTTTTATCATCTTTATAAGGTACAGGCGCTTGCTCTTGCTTCTACCCTCTGCAGGGGTGACTGAAATGCGAATTTTAAGTCTTTTTCCGGTATTCAATCCGTCTAGAGTTACGAGTATTAGCGGATAACCATGAAGCATGGAAGTGATCTGGCGACAAGATTTTCAGCTCTGGTAACGAATACAATGGACCTCTCTTTTTGTCTAAGTGCGTCCCTGCTAAGCGGGGACAACGAGTACATTTTTCACAGCATTCCATTTCATTCCTCATTTATTTTCGGCGTAGTTGCTGCTATTCATTGAACAATGTGGCCCAAAAGGTATTGACGGAGTACGGAATATCTTCGTCTGACGGTATAATAATGCGGTGCTATTGTTAGTACGGACGACTGCAGTTTGAAGGCTTATTGGATCATACCAAGAAGGTGCTAATAGAAGTTCGAAAAATTAATTGAATGGGTTAGGAGAACGTTCTTCAGCTGATTAGAATAAAAGCAGATACATATGTATGTGTATGTATGTACACATGTATGTATAAGGATCTGTATATTACCCAGCAATAATAAATAACTGCTGGAATATGTATATCTATGGGCCTAGTTGTAAAAACCCCTTAAATACTTCTTCCTTTTAGAACGAATGAAATCTAACTGTTCTGCCAATAGCATTGTTCTCCCTTTAGAATAAAAAGATAATAAAAGCCGGAGAGCTTATTATCAAAACAATGACATATTTTATAACTAAACTCGCAAAAGGCACATCTACATATATATTACACATTTGAAAGAAGTATTTTTTTTTCGCCGCTACCATCGACTTCTGGGCCTTCTGTCTTTGGAACAATTTTTTTTTACTAAGGCATGATGTAGGCGAAATCCTTGTTCCTTATAAAGCAATACATTTATATACGATACATCCACCATAAAATGGGATAAATTGACACACATAAGTAGCGATTCAACACCCTGTTCAATTCCGGTGTGTGTATATGAGCTAGTTAAAGCTGATTGAATAAAGAAATTCCACGTCCCGCATACCCCGTCCCGGTCCCATTTTCGATGTCATTTATTCAATTCCAATTCAAAGAAATCGAAGAAAAGAGGAGAAAATACACAAGAAACCGTAAAAGAACCCAAATTGAATAAAGTTAAATTTTATTTGAAGTCCTTTCAGGACTCCTACGAACACAGCAGTGCTACCAGGCACAACGCAAAGACGTAGAGGATGGGTGTAAATATGTACATATATGTACATATGTATGTATGTATACACTTAACGCTACAGGAAGATTGAATCCTTGTCAAATTTTCTTGTATTGCTTCAA
This sequence comes from Xylota sylvarum, assembly GCA_905220385.1. Taxonomy (NCBI): domain Eukaryota; kingdom Metazoa; phylum Arthropoda; class Insecta; order Diptera; family Syrphidae; genus Xylota; species Xylota sylvarum. Next base: position 23,957,924 of record LR999960.1, read on the forward strand.
ATGTTCTACACTCTCAAACAATCAAGGGAAGTAGGTACCACATGTTCACAAGGATATTCTAGGACGAATTTAGATTTTGCACTTTATTACCGATACTTTCATTTGCTTGTTATCTTGCTGGATAGAAGAAGAGTATGAAGGTGTCCTGAAAAAAGAACATTCACACTGAGTACTATGTGAGATGGCCCAGCAGAGGTGTACGAAACCAATCTAATTCTGAAGTGTAATCGAAATGTAAAACGTGACTGGGATTGTTCTTGGGATGTGCGGTCAGCAAAAGAAAAAGGATCCTGTGACTGCTCGACTAGGTAGTGGCCGGTTGGAACATATTTCAATTTAGTTTTACACATTCACTTGGATTAGATTAGCTGTTCAGAACTTGAGATGTCCTTTTTTCGCTCTGTAGTGCAACGTTTTTCGTTCACTTTTCATGAAGAGGCAACAAGAAAAAATGCAAAACGCGACCTTTAGCGGGTAGCAGGAACAAAAATTTTTTGTTATGTTGTACGCCGTATGCAGTGAACTGAGAAATCGAATTCGTTCCTTTAAATATTTTCCGCTAGAGCCATACATACCGAATCAAGTGGTGATAGAAAGTAGAGTGGCAGGATATACACACATATGCGTGTATACACATGTACGTGTATACATTCATACATACACACATGCATACTTAGTCATATTCTGTTTTCAATTCAAGTCGTATGTACAATTTATGTAGCTTTCCAGCAGGCTAGATCCACAGTTTTGATCGCAACAGTTTAAATCGCAACACAATCACCTAAACGTCACACTCAACACAACATATCAGCACGATACTGCGAAGAGGGACAGACTATCCCAACTCGAAACACAATCCCACGTTCAACACAAAACATTACATTCACCAACATATAAAAATTCACATCATCATCACATCGAGTGAGAAACGATAGACGGTCCTACAACATAAAACGTAACGTTCACCACGATACCATATGTATGTATATTCATCAACGATGTTACACTGAATGCGACCATGAGGATTGACGCACCGACAAAACGCCGAGGACAAAAACAGATAGTGTTCTGTAATCGGCGCACCACTTGACCAAACATCATCATATTACCCTATTATTGTTTTATAAACTGTTTATACCCTATCCTAAGGGTATATTAAGTTTGACACATAGTTTGTAACATAGAGAAATAATCGAGATAGACCCTATAAAGTATATATATTCGTGATCAGCATCAATAGCGAAATCGATTGAGCGATGACCGTCCGTCCGTCCGTCCGTATGTCACCGCTTTTTGGGCCTTAAATTTTGAGCTAGGACGATGAAATTTCATATCTGGGCTTCTGAGAAAAAGATACAGTACAAGTGTAAAAATTTTTGAAATCCGCCCACTGCCACGCCCACTTTTTCATAACTTCACTAAATTATATGAAACCGAAAAATTTTGTTAAAACCAAATATTTAGGCATTCAGATTCCCTACAATCCACCCATACAAAAGTTTTGGCCACGCCCACTTTTTGGGGGCGTTTTCATTACAAAACCGAGTTTTGGGCCTTAAATTTTTAACTAGGACGATGAAATTTCATATCTGGGCTTCTGAGAAAAAGATACAGTACAAGTGTAAAAATTTTTGAAATCCGCCCACTGCCACGCCTACTTTTTTATAACTTCACTAAATTATATGAAACCGAAAAATTTTGTTAAGACCAAATATTTGGGTATTTAGATTCCCTACAATTCACCCATAGAACAGTTTTGGCCACGCCCACTTTTTGGGGGCGTTATAATAAAAAAACCTATTTTGATAAAATTTTACATGTAACATCCTCAAATGTTCGACATTATAGCTATATTTGAGTACAAAATACAATTTGGCCACGCCCACTTTATAGAGAGGAGGATAGGGTATCATACGATCCGTTCCAGACGGATTGTAGCTTTTCTATATGTTTTTCTCATGATATTAACTCATACTGCATAATGTTCTCTTGCTTAATTCTAACTTATCAAACTACTCATTTTTTATATACAACTTTACTTTATAAATTACTCATTACTGTTTTCTTTAACTCTGTATTGTACTCTCTAATACTCAAGCTCTCTTGTTAAATCAATGTTATACAGTTCACTTTGCACTACTTCTGTAATTAGCATTTGCGGTTTGGTATCTTTTGCTGCTGACCACCAACCGCGTAACATCTCTTGCAAATAATAAATTCAGTATTTAATTGTTCATTTGGATAAAGACATTTTTTTTATTTGTTCTATTGAATCGCAATCAAACATTATTTGGTCCTTCGAGCCGGATTTAATTGGATAAAATTGCATGGTTTTAAGTATTATGGACATATGGTATGGTTTTTCTTGTGATGTGCTCGTGTCTTTCGTGATTCGTGAATTTTGATTGAATTTGATATTATTATGCATGATCAATTCTCAAAACACGTGGTGCTGACTTCCTTCGACATTAAACTTTCTGTGGTCTATAATCAATAATTGACTTTGTTCGCCGTAAAGAATTATCGTATTGGTAATAATATAAATAAAATTAACATCCTTAAGACGAAACGTGGTCACCTCAAGGGGTGCTTGACTCGCGCGTTGTCATTCGCGGGAAGCATAGAGGAGCGCGTTTCTTCTGAGCTTCTAAAAATACGCTTGGAAAAGCTCGAAGAAGCGTGGACAGAATTCGGTTTGCTGCAAAACCAGCTTCTAGACTTCGCGGATGAAGCTGATTTAATAGATCCTGAACCGGAATTTGCAGAATATGAAGCGAAGTATTTTGTTGCTCAATCGACTCTTACAAATGTTATTCGGGTTAGGAAAAACCAAGAAAATTCTTCTGCCAATCAATCCGTTGTTGATAAGTTGGCTAATCAGCAAGCCTCCTTTCTGGAAAATTTGAATACTTCTCAATCGTCTTCAATGGCTTTGCCAAAAATAGAAATCCCTCCCTCTTCTGGAGATTATAAAGAGTGGCCATCGTTTAGGGATCTCTTTCTCGGTTCTATCGATACCAAATCAAATTTATCTGCAACGCAAAAATTCCGGTATCTAAAATCGTATTTACGCGGTGAAGCAGCGAATCTAATTCGTCACATAACGGTGTCGGACGCCAATTATCTAGATGCTTGGGATCGATTAGAAAAGCGATACGATCGCTCTAATCTAATAATTCAATCGCACATTCAATCTTTCCTTTCGATGCCCAGCATGAGTGTTAGTAGCGTTACCACACTAAGTAAAATCACCGACGGTGCTGACGAAACAATTCGGGGCTTGAATGCCTTAGGATCTAAAAGCCGCGACCCATGGCTTATCTATCTTCTGTTGCAGAAATTAGATCATGATACCCGACAAGTGTGGGCAGAAGAGGTAGGAAATGGGGATGACTGCACGGTTGTTGAATTAGTCTCATTCTTACAGCTTCGGTGTGATGCATTGGAGTCTAGTCAATCACTCGTTCGTTCAAATCTACGTCGTGGTAAAAACTCCAAGCCAATCCAATCACACTTTACGGAAACCAATACAAACTACCCGAAATGCAAATCGGATCACACATTAAGCAAATGTACAATCTTCTTATCGTTAGATGTAAACACACGTCGAGAATTCGTTAAACAGCATTCCGTGTTTTAATTGTCTACGACCTGGACATGTTTCAACCAAGTGCCGGTCTAATTATCGCTGCAATTCGCGTCATCATTCCCTCGTTCACCCACAACCCCCATTGGCAAATTCTACAAATATCGATCCTCCTGTGACTTCATCGAACATTCCAGTTTCATCATCATCAAATCCTCGGATAGCAACACAACCACCACTCTCGCTTTGCTCATCTGTAGTCTCCAAAGGCAATTCGTTTAATTCCTCTCGATTTACTCAAACGATATTGCCGACAGCTATTGTTCATGTACATGATAAGCAAAGAAATGTACAAAACATTCGTTTGTTGCTCGATTGTGGATCTCAAGTGTCGTTTGTAACCGAACACACGGTCCAGCGCTTGGACGGTCCCTCATAAGCGCGCTCGCATCCCTGTTTTAGGAGTTGGATCTACGTCAGCTGGTGTTACAAATGGAGTTGTAACACTTAAACTACATTCTCGTTTTACCCAAGATTGCGTTGAGGTTCAATGCTCAATGCTCTAAACTCACATCGTTAGTGCCTGCGTCAGTATCTACAGTCTCCGACCAAAGCAATTTCAACTCAACTTAAGTTAGCAGACCCTAAATTTAACGTTCCAGGTCATATTGATGTTCTCATCGGTGCTGATAAGACTTTCAGTATATTCAATGGCTCCGCGATTCGAGGTGAACAAGGTACGCCTGATCTCATACCAACAATCTTCGGTTGGGTTGTTTGTGGCACCATGAAAACATCTTTAAATTGTAACAGTGTCGATTCTTTCTTTACCACATTGGACACTGCAAACTCATTCGATCTCGAGCGTTTTTGGCGTCTTGAAGAAGTTCATCATAAACCTAGTTTATCCGTTGAGGATCAACGTGCAGAAGACATATTCGCCAAATCACATTCGCGTTTAGCTGACGACAGGTATATGGTACAGTTGCCCTTTAAGTCTGACAATGAAACAGAAACAATTTGGAAATAGCCTCAATGTCGCCTTAAACAGGTTTAAATTCACTGAACGAAGAATCGAGTCCAATCCGTATCTAAAGGAAGAATATGTGCGCTTCATGGACGAATACCTAAATCTAGGTCATATGGAAGAGGTACCTACCAGTGAAATTTCTATGTCGTCAAGCAAATGTTATTATTTACCCCACCATCCTGTTTTTAAGGACGACAGCAGTACGACCAACGTCAGGGTAGTTTTCGACGGTTCGGCTAAGACCTTCGCTAACCAATCGTTGAATGAATCGCTTCTCATAGGTCAAACCTACCAACGTGATCTATTCTCCATATGTATCCGATTTCGCCGCCATTTATATACTATATCTGGTGACATCGAAAAGATGTTTCGCAAGATACGAGTAACGGGAAGTCATACTAACTTTCAGCGGATACTATGGAGAAAATCTAGTGACCTACCACTGAAACACTATCGCTTGTTAACCGTAACGTATGGAACAGCCTGTGCACCTTTCTTAGCTGTTCGTACTTTATATCAATTGGCTCTTGATTCCATAGATATATACCCTCGCGCGTCAGAAGTATTACTCAACGACTTTTACATCGATGACGTCATGACCGGTGCGGATTCTATTGAAGAAGTAACTTCTCTTCGTATAGAGCTTATAAGCTTGCTCAAATCCGGCGGGCTTAACCTCCGCAAGTGGACAACCAATTGTTGGCCTCTTCTTCTTACCCTGCCAATAGATCAACGTGAGTTGTCTCCCGTAAAATTCGAAGAATCCTCATCAGTTAAATTGCTTGGTATGCAATGGTGCCCATCAAAGGACAGCTTTTCTTTCAAGGTACATCTAGATAGCTCTATTGTCTATACGAAACGTCGCATACTTTCCGAGTCGTCAAGGATTTTCGATGGAAGGTTATTCGTCAAGAACTTTCTCTACTCGAGTCCATACGAATACCAAGGATTTTGTGGACTAACAAGCAAAACTTTGAGCTGCATGCTTTTTGTGATGCATCGCTTGATGCATATGCAACTGCTGTGTATTGCAGGAGTGAAACTTTGGATGTATCGGTAAACGTGTCATTGGTAGCAGCCAAAACGAGAGTTGCTCCACTAAAAGTGCTGTCTCTTCCACGTCTTGAGCTCTGTGGAGCCACTCTCTTAGTTCGACTTGTAAATAAACTTAAAATCTCTTTGCAGGACAAAGAAATTAAAGTCTTCGCATGGACTCATCGATTGTGCTACACTGGCTTTCTGCACCACCTAAAAAATGGTCCGTTTTTATAGCAAATCGGACTTCCGAGATCCTGATGTCGATCTCTCGACAAAGTTCGAACCACGTCCGTTCAGCTAGTAACCCAGCCGACATTGCAACTCGTGGGACTCCACCATCTTTTTACAAATAAACGAGATCTGGTGGAAGGGCCCTTCGTGGCTTTGGATGGAACGAAATCAGTGGCCAGTTTCACACCCATATATCAAGGATGTTTCTGTTCAAGAATTAGAAGACAGGAGGAACTCAAGGATTCAGGTGTTATTAACAAACATCAGACCAGATACTATTTTGGAAGATATCCTACTCAAATCATCTAATTGGTGGAAATCCGTTCGAGTCGCTGCGTATGCATTACGTTTTGTTTCAAACATTCGGGGTAATTCTGGTCGTCAATATAACTCTTTATCGACAGAAGAAATATCAAACACTAAGAAACGTCTCATAAAGTGCGCGCAAAAATCGATGTTCTTTTCTAAAATCAGTGCTCTCGAAAAACAAAACGCGATGTCTAAGAGACATAAACTGAAGTCTTTAGCTCCTTCTTGACGCAAATGGTGTACTTCGTGTTGGCGGTCGTTTGCATGAATCGGACTTGTCGTACAGTGCTAAGCATCCCATTATTTTACATAAGTCACATGCAATATCGCGTCTCATTGCCGAATATTTACACAGAAAATATTTGCATGCCGGTGTATCTCATTTTTTTGCTTTAGTGAAACAAGAATTTTATATTCTCGGATGCAGAAATTTACTTAAGAACCTAGTGCATAAATGTGTAATTTGCTTGCGCCAAAGACAACATACATCAACCCAACAAATGGGAAACCTCCCGATCGCGGCCATTTAGTAAAGTCGGTTGTGATTATGCTGGACCATTGACTTTGCGGCTATCTCGTGGAAGAAATCCTAAGTTTGTTAAGGCTTACATCGCGTTATTTATTTGTTTTGTAACACCACCTTGGCATCCACCTTGAACTTGTCGGTGATCTTTCAACCAACGCCTTTCTGTTAGCCTTAGACCGTTTCGTAGCTCGCCGTGGTAAACCAATCGAAATTTGGAGTGACAACGGTACAAACTTTCATGGAGCCAAGAGATTAATCGATGAAATGCACGCTAGTCTTCTAAATCAACAACATCAAGCCATCGTTGCGGATCATCTCTCCAGCGACAACATTGCGTGGAAGCTTATACCACCATCTGCACCTCACTTCGGCGGGCTGTGGGAGGCAGGTGTAAAGTCGGTTAAGACGCATCTTAGGAGAGTCATAGGTGACAACGTTCTTACTTACGAGGAGATGTACACCTTATTAGTAAGAATTGAGTCACTGCTCAATTCACGTCCTATGTGGCCAACCTCCGATAGCGAACCAACAGCCTTGACACCTTCTCACTTTATGATTGGTGAACCTTATACTGCGGTCCCCCAACCAGACATAACCCATACCCATACTTCATCACCTATATCTAATTGGCATCTTTTACAGGTTCTTATGCAGGGTTTCTGGAAGCGATGGCATCAAGAATACCTTCACATCATTACAACAGCGACCCAAATGGCAAAATGTTCAACCAGACATCAATGTAGGTGACATCGTACTTCTCAAGGAGCCAAACGTGCCACCTTCCAAATGGATACTTGGCCGTGTTGTCAAAACTCATCCCGGCAAGGACAACAAAATTCGTGTTGTCACTGTGAAGACAAAATTCAAAGAATACGTTCGTCCCATTGTGAAGATTGTAGCACTTTCTGTATCTGAAAGATCGGAGTCTTTCAAGGGGGGCTGAATGTTCAGTAATCGGCGCACCACTTGACCAAACATCATCATATTACTATTATTGTTTTATAAACTGTTTATACCCTATCCTAAGGGTATATTAAGTTTGACACATAGTTTGTAACATAGAGAAATAATCGAGATAGACCCTATAAAGTATATATATTCGTGATCAGCATCAATAGCGAAATCGATTGAGCGATGACCGTCCGTCCGTCCGTATATCACCGCTTTTTGGGCCTTAAATTTTGAGCTAGGACGATGAAATTTCATATCTGGGCTTCTGAGAAAAAGATACAGTACAAGTGTACAAATTTCTGAAATCCGCTCACTGCCACGCCCACTTTTTCATAACTTCACTAAATTATATGAAACCGAAAAATTTTGTTAAGAATAAATATTTAGGCATTCAGATTCCCTACAATCCACCCATACAAAAGTTTTGGCCACGCCCACTTTTTGGGGGCGTTTTCATCACAAAACCGAATTTTGGGCCTTAAATTTTTAACTAGGACGCTGAAATTTCATATGTGGGCTTCCAAGAAAAAGACACAGTACAAGTGTAAAATTTTTTTACATCCGCCCACTGCCACGCCTACTTTTTTATAACTTCACTAAATTATATGAAACCGAAAAATTTTGTTAAGACCAAATATTTGGGTATTTAGATTCCCTACAATTCACCCATAGAACAGTTTTGGCCACGCCCACTTTTTGGGGGCGTTATCATCAAAAAACCTATTTTGATAAAATTTTACATGTAACATCCTCAAACGTTCGACATTATAGCTATATTTGAGTACAAAATGCAATTTGGCCACGCCCATTTTGTAGAGAGGAGGATAGGGTATCATACGATCCGTTCCAGACGGATTGTAGCTTTTCTGTATGTTTTTCTCATGATATTAACTCATACTGCATAATGTTCTCTTGCTTAATTCTAACTTATCAAACTACTCATTTTTATACCCTATCCTAAGGGTATATTAAGTTTGACACATAGTTTGTAACATAGAGAAATAATCGAGATAGACCCTATAAAGTATATATATTCGTGATCAGCATCAATAGCGAAATCGATTGAGCGATGACCGTTCGTCCGTCCGTCCGTCCGTCCGTATGTCACCGCTTTTTAGGCCTTAAATTTTGAGCTAGGACGATGAAATTTCATATCTGGGCTTCTGAGAAAAAGATACAGTACAAGTGTAAAAATTTTTGAAATCCGCCCACTGCCACGCCCACTTTTTCATAACTTCACTAAATTATATGAAACCGAAAAATTTTGTTAAGACCAAATATTTAGGCATTCAGATTCCCTACAATCCACCCATACAAAAGTTTTGGCCACGCCCACTTTTTGGGGGCGTTTTCATCACAAAACCGAGTTTTGGGCCTTCAGTTATTAACTAGGACGCTGAAATTTCATATCTGGGCTTCCAAGAAAAAGATACAATACAAGTGTAAATTTTTTTTACATCCGCCCACTGCCACGCCTACTTTTTTATAACTTCACTAAATTATATGAAACCGAAAAATTTTTTAAGTCCAAATATTTAGGTATACAGATTCCCTACAATTCACCCATAGAACAGTTTTGGTCACGCCCACTTTTTGGGGGCGTTTTCATCAAAAAACCGATTTTGATAAAATTTTACATGTAACATCCTCAAACGTTCGAGGTTATAGCCATATTTGAGTACAAAATGCAATTTGGCCACGCGCACTTTATAGAGAGGAGGATAGGGTATCATACGATCCGTTCCAGACGGATTGTAGCTTTTCTGTATGTTTTATATACAACTTTAATTTATAAATTACTCATTACTGTTTTCTTTAACTCTGTATTGTACTCTCTAATACTCAAGCTCTCTTGTTAAATCAATGTTATACAGTTCACTTTGCACTACTTCTGTAATTAGCATTTGCGGTTCGGTCTCTTTTGCTGCTGACCACCAACCGCGTAACATCTCTTGCAAATAATAAATTCATTATTTAATTGTTCATTTGAATAAAGACATTTTTTTTTATTTGTTCTATTGAATCGCAATCAAACAAATAGGTTATTTGGTTTTTTTAGGATTTTTTTGCCCGGTAGGATCTCTCTTCGTATACTATCCCGACAATGTGGGACACGCGACCCAGTAGTCTTTATTTTGTACACCCTATTCTAAGGGTATATTAAGTTTGACGCATATGATGAAATTTCATATCGGGGCTTTTGAGCAAAAGAAGCAGTATAAGTGTAAAAGTTTTTGAAATCCGTTCACTGTCACACCTACTTTTTCATAACTTCACTATTCTACATGAAATCGAAAAACTTTGTATGCCGCTTAGTTCAGCTGCATGTGCTTGCCGGCATTCTTCGTCAAACCAGGGGTTTCTTGATTGTGGTCGGGTGAAACCCAGTTGCGGCGTTTCCGATGCCATGTTAAGAGCATTGCCACTGGTCTTCGACACTCGATACCGATGGCATAGGAGTCGTTCAGAAATTTCAGAATACGAGTTCGGTGAAGATTTTGGTGGTCTTTTGCGGTTTTTCGATTTTATATCTTTTTTAAGTAGTTCTTCTTTGTTATGGGGCTGAGGATATTCGCATTCGTACTTTGGCTGCAACAAGGTAATGTAGTGATCCGAATCGATGTTGGCTGCTGGGAAGGTTCGGACATCCAGAATACTGGAAGTATGCCACGTCGATCGCAATATGTTCATTCAGTTGCACGTTTTATAACAACGTAGCCGCCATGTTCCCTGGTGTACTAGTATATTGAGATGAGGAAACGTGTGCTTATTATATTGACATTACGCCCGCGAAGCCAATAAATGTAAGTCCGTTGCCAGACGTGATGTTGTGGCGGCTATGTTCACTAACTGTCCTACCAAAGATGTCCTTCTTTTTCATCTTGTCGTTAAAACAGGTGAGGCGATTCGAACGTCATACGACATTCCTCATATATCTTCTGGAGAAGGTCGTAGAAACATTCTTTAATCGTCGTGGCATTGTTCTTGTCCTCTGTGGGGCATGAGCACATATTGAGCACAAGTTGGCTAATTTAACCTTGATGCGGATTGTGATAAGACGTTCGCTTACATGCCGAAAGCTCAATGCTTCTTCTCTACGTCTGCCGCGTATGACAAATCCACTACCGAATAAGCCATGCTTCTGCTCCCTATGACATTCACCATAGAACACGTCACAGTTTTTTATTCTTATCCGAGGCTTGCTGTTGTTTCGTAATTATTTAGTTTTTCCATGTTAGGGAAGTTACCCCGACGCGCTAATCCAAGCCTGGAGGACCAGTACCCTTTTATACCCTTTGGACGGATTTCCGGAGTCAGTAACTCGGTTTCAATACCCTTAATCAGCATTGGAGATCCCTATAAACCGGGGATTCAAATATGACGAAATAGCTCATATAGGGATAACACTAATAGTTCGGCTTGACTGAAATTGTGGACGCCATCGTAATTTCATCTACCAGTCCTGCGCACTTTATTTTGCTGGTATTCACTAGTTGTTGAAATTTTTTCGTCTCAGTCGCGGTGGCACATTTCAGATTTTTCCTCTTACGCGCTCGCAAAAGTCTTTGAGTTAGGCCTACATATGTACATATATCTTTGAATTTATTAGTCAAGGAAGCTCAGAGCTTTCTTTCACTGAACGAGGATCTCGAATTTGTGATTGGAAAAATAATCTTACCTCTCCACAATATATTTACTCAGCTTTGTAACTTTTATGTTCATATCAGAACCAACGGACTAGTAGATTTAGAATTTCAATCCAGATTCGAATTTCCGTGTCCACTTTATTGGTAGTGATTTAAAAGAAGAGGTTTAGCCCCAGATAGATTTGAATTTAGATATACATACGCATATCTGTTTGAATATTATTTATTTCATAAATAGAATTTAAACAATTGTATGCTTGACTTTAAATTAAAACATATGTACATACATTAATTGTATGATATCTTTGATATCATCCTCCCTATGGGGAACTACGACGATAATTTCGAACGTTTGAGGGTATTTTATGCAAAATATCATCAACATCAGTTTCTTGATGAAAACGCCCACAAAAAGTGAGCATGACCAAAACTGATGTATAGGTGAATTGTAGACAATCTGAATATCTTCATAAAATTTTTCGATTTCATGTAAAATAGTGAAGTAATGAAAAAGTTGTCGTGGAAGCGGACAAATTTCAAAAATGTTTACACTTGTACAGTTTTTAATTTTCAAAAGCCCAGATATACTTCATCCTCCTAGCTCAAAATTTAAGGCCCAAAATGTAGTGAAAAGTGGTGGGTGCTTTTATCAGTGAATTAATTTTGGTCTTTCCAATAAACAAGTTGCTTATAATTTCTGGCTAAGCTTCCTGATCCTTTTGTAGCACTTTTTAGCATTAGCATCTATAATAATTGGTTTCCTTTCATTAGCCAATCGTTGCGCTTCAAACTCTCAGGCTGCCATTGTATTTTAAAGTGCGATCCAAGTGTACATATGTAATATGTACATTATTTACTTCTTTAGCCCAAAAAATGTTTTTTCTTTCTTCTTTTCTCTTTTCTTTTCCTTCTTTCTTGGATTGTATATGAGGCAATCTTTGGTCATCGTTTTTAAACAATGTTTTCTACATACAGTGTTGGCCAAAACTAAAGCACAAAATTATCTCGATTTGGAAATTACTTAAGAAAATTAAAAAAACCCATGATAATTTTCTAATTTTTATTTTTTTCTGATCGAATTATATTAGTCTTTAATTTACTACTAACGATGTTACTATTAGTAGCCATACCGTGATTTCCCGCATAATTACTCGGTTTCATGCACAGGGAAATGTCCAAACGATTCATAGTGGAGGTAGACCCCAAAAAACCACCAGTCGCGAAGATAAAAGAATCATCAGACTAATTAAAAAGGACCTCTTCATATCATCGAGATGCATTAAAAATGAACTAAGCTTAGAGATTTCAAGCAGGACGATCCGGCGAAGAGCGGTTGATAGTGGCTTGCCATCATATCGAGTAATAAAAAAGCCATTTATTTCTCCAAAAAATCGACGTGCAAGACTCGAGTTTGCAATGACAGATGTAAACTGGACTGTGACGAAATGGAAAATGGTGCTCTTCTCTGATGAGTCCAAATTTAATTTAAAGAGATTTGACGGATTTTGGACGGTACGGAGGCCAAATGGCGAACGATTAAATCCCCGTTTCACAAGGACTACAATTAAGCACGGTGGAGGCAATATTATTGTCTGGGGATGTTTTTCCAGTCAAGGAGTCGGACCAATTCACGAGATTGATGCAATAATGAATCGTTTCATGTACCGGGAGAGTCTTCAAAATGTTTTGCTTTCTCATGCTGAGGAGAATATGCCGTTGCGATGGATCTTCCAACATGACAACCATCCCAAACATACCGCTAAAATTGTAAAGGATTGGTTTAACGAAAACAATATTGCTGTTATGCACAATTGCCTGATCTCAACTCCATAGAGAACCTATGGGAAATTGTAGATCAGAGAATTGATCGCTCGAAGTTCCCTAATTTCGACTCCATGCTTCAACAGACTCAAATTGCCTCGACGATGTGGTGCAGTAATCCAAAATAATGCCTACGCCACTAAATATTAGCTATACAACATGTATTTTATTTTTTTTATTTATGAATTCGAAAATGTGCTTTAGTTTTGTCCACTTATTTTTTGATGATCTCTGATTTATTTTACTGTTTTTTAATTAAGTTAAGAATAATAGTAACATCGTTAGTTGTAAATTAAAGACTAATATAATTCGATTAGAAAAAAATAAAAATTAGAAAATTATCACGCGTTTTTTTAATTTTCTTAAGTAATTTCCAAATCGAGATATTTCGTGCTTTAGTTTTGGCCAACACTGTATATGTATGTATTGTAGATAAAGTGCTAGTGCGTAAAAATGCCCACACTCTATTCCGGTTTGAAGAGCATAACTTGGTGAGTTATCTGAAAGCCTTAGTATTCGTTTAAGAAAATACCACTGGTTTATACCCCCAAATTTATTCTGCATATGCCTTTACCGCTCTACAGATTTCTTGGAATAGTTACTATTTCGCTTTAAGGGATATTCGATTTCTGCTAGGAACATTTTTCCATGTGCCATTATTGCTATATTTTGCTGAATTATTTCTGCTGTCAACATGCTTTGCAAAAGACATTTTTTAAGTAGCACTCCCAGGTAGCATGATTCGAACGCAAATTTGATTCGATCTCCTTCAAATATTCATTATCTTTATTATTCTCATTTGCCGAACCGTCTGCAAGATTTTTACGTCATCTCATCATCATCCGTCAACATTAATCCCACCACCTATGTAGATATTGGTGCAGATCATTCAAATATAGAACAAATAGTACTGGGGATAAAAGGTATCGTAATTTTACTCCCGAGACCGATTGAACTTGTGTTCCTATGTATATTTTCAATATGGTTTAGTATTTTTGTCGATATCCCTATGTTATGTAATTTATATGAGACTTTTTCTCGTTACTTTTTTAAGAGCGGCTTTAAAATCCATAAAAAATGCATTTCATTCATTTCATGAAGCTTTAGGTGAACTAATGAAGCTATGTTGTGTGTGTATATTATCCACAGTCAGTGCAGTATTTCCTCCTGAAACCTGGCTAGTACTCTAATAAAATGTCGTGATATGCAATCCAGATGGCTAATTTTTCATTTAATACTCCCATCAACCTTTATATGCTGCGTATCATATTGGTTGTTCCTGTTAAGTGACTGGTCGTTCTCGTTACAATATCATACCATTTAGTTTTGGTTGGGTAATTTGCTACAGTGTTAGGTTGGCCCGTAGTCGAGGCTTTGATAACGTCACCTAGGTATTTCAATTAAAAAAATTTCTGTCTCTTTTTTAGAGTGTCCAAACTTTTAATTAATTTTGCTTGATATTTCTGTTTGGTTGCATTTTGCCAAACTACATACTTCGGTTAATAAGTTTGCTTTTTGAATACTACTAGTATATGTTTCAATTTTTAAGATTAACTGAATGGGAGAATGAGGACCATTCTTTCCACAAGGAAGTCTTTAACATACATTGACAAACCTCGGAATATGGAAACTATGTCGTTTACAGATTCATCAATATTATAAATGAAAGTGAGATTGCCGTCATTATTGTCATTCGTACAACCATTAAGAACTATTAGTCCATTACTTACTTACTTACCTACTTACCCACTTCCTTACTAGGGTAAGGTGAAAAGTTCTCGGCCTGACGCAGAGATGGCGTTCCAATCAGCAAACATTTATATTTCCTACGTGGGTGCACTTCTCATTAGTTCATATGACAAATTTCAACTTGTTTTCTCAAGTAGTTTGTTTACACGAATTTTTGCAGTAGACGTCTTGCGTGTTTTTCGTTCAAATTGATAAACTTGAATATCGTGCGGTGTGTGCGTTAGCGGTGGGGAAAATTGCGGGATCCTCCCTATTCACCGGATTGGCACCCTCAGTCTTCCATTTGTTCCTAAACTTGAAGAAATTTGTTTCTGGGAAGCGCTTCGCATCCAATGCAGAAGTTGAGAGGGCCATAGATGAATATTTTCACAGCCTTCTAGACTCTCACTTCCCAGAAGGAATACTGATGTTGAAGAAACGTTGGACTAAGTGTGTTGAAGTCAAGGGAGATTACGTAGAAAAATAAAATCATTTTTTAACTGAAAATCGCAGTCTTTCTTTGTCAGGCCGAAAACTTTTCACCTTGCCCTCGTATTTATTTTCTTACTTACTTCCTTACTTACATACATACTTACTTGCTTAAGTAGCGCTACAGTTCCACTGCACTAACAAGCCTCTCCAGTTAGCTCGGTCCTTAGCTAACTGCCTCCAGTTCCGCAATTCGAGTCGGTTCAGGTCTCCTTCTACTTGTGCGCCCCACCTAAGACGAGGTCTTCCTCTACTGCGTTGTCCCTCCGGGTTTGATTCGAAGACTCTATGGGCCGGAACGCTTATGTTCATTCAATGTACTTGTCTTAGCGCAGTTTTTTGACTAGGTCGATGTCGATGTCAATCTCGTGGTACAGCTCGTATAGTTCGTCGTTGATCGTCAATGCAAATAGGACCGAAAAGCTTACGTTTTCTCGAAGCGACCGAGGATTTCTTCATTCTCTTTAGATATAAAGCAAAACTGGGATGATCAAGGTCTGATACATAGTCTCCTTATTCCTTGTTCGGCAGAGGGCTCTACTACTCAATTGCCTTCTCAGCCCAAAGTAACGGCGATTGGTAAAAGTTATTCTTCGTTAAATGTCTGCTAAGATGTTATTATCAGAATTTATAGCAGAGGTAGACAAAGTTCACTAATACAAAGTTCTAGCTGTTGATTGTGATGTTCTGTCCAATTAGTCGATGTTGTGTGTTCCTTCTTGTTGACAGCATATACTTGGTTTTGCCCTCATTTATCGCTAAACCTATTTTGGCAGCTTTCACTTCAATACTAGCGAACGCACCGGTGACAGCCCGTTGTGTTCTACCAATTATGTCAATGTCGTCGGTGTAATCTAGCAGTTGCACAGACTTTTGAAAGATTGTACCTCCGGTGCTGGCTTGTAAATTTCGCATATTTCTTTCAAGTATGATGTTAAAAAAATCACATAAAATTATAAATGCTGCAGTCAGGATAAGGTATGTACCAAGCATGTGGAAAGTCGCGGAGGTAATTATGGTACCAAATCCAGGCAAAGCACCTAGTAAAGTTACCTCCTATTGTCCAATATCGATACTGCCTATATTGTCCAAGCTATTCGAAAAAATGTTGATTAAACGTCTGCATAAAATAATCGAAGAAAAATCGCTAATTCCAAACCATCAATTTGGTTTTAGAACAAAGCATTCCACGATTGCATAGAATAACGGATGGAATCGAAAAAGCATTTGAATAGAAAAAGATATGCTCTGCTATATTCCTTGATATAGCACAAGCTTTCGATAAAGTCTGGCACAAAGGACTGATCCATAAATTGCAAAAGCATCTACCAAAGCAATATTCAGCGATATTTTAGAACTAAACAAGGGGATGAGTACTCCACATTGAGAGAAATAGAAGCCACAAGGCAGTGTGCTAGGCCCTGTATTATATCTTTTATTTACGATCTACCAGAAAGTGAAGATATAACTATGGCAACATTTACAGATGATACTGCTGTACTTGCTGTGGGTGAAACTGTAGAAATAGCCAAGAAAAAGCTACAGAAGGCAGTGAACAATATTTCAAAATGGACCAAGAAATGGCAAAATAATCAATTTATTAATCAATTTTACGAATAAAAACGTTCAGCACATCCCAGTATTCATAAATAATAATGTAGTAGAATACGCAACCACTGCAAAATATCTAGGCATGACTCTAGATGCAAAACTGCGCTGGAAATCACGTGTAAAGAAAAAAATAGACGAATTGAACATGCGTTACAGTAAAATGTATTGGCTTATTGGGAGATACACTAGTTTGTCCAACTACAATAAACTACTGCTTTATAAGCAAATTCTAAAACCAGTATGGACCTACAGGCTCCAGCTGTGGGCATGCACATGCAAATCAAATTTAAAAAAAATACAAACTTTTCAAAATAAAGTGCTACGGAACATAGTAAATGCACCATGGTACATAAGAAACTCTGATCTGCATAGAGATCTGGGAATTGACTTAATTGAAGATGAAGTCAAAAAAGTAGCTAATAGGCATAAACTTAGGCTTCTCAAGCACGTCAATTTAGAAATGACGCAACTACTTAATGCTGCCAATCTGACTAGGAGATTACGAAGAATGAAACCCTTTGAACTAGCTAGATAATAAAAAAAAGCAACATACATACATACATACATATGTAGCATGATCACAAGAAAAAAGTGATTAATATTGTTAAAAGAAAAAGGTAACCGACAAAAAAAGGTTTCTTAAATAGCGAAATCGATTGAGCGATGACCGTCCGTCCGTCCGTCCGTATGTCACCGCTTTTTGGGCCTTAAATTTTTAACTAGGACGCTGAAATTTCAAATCTGGGCTTCTGACGAAAAGATACAGTAGAGGTGTAAATTTTTTTTACATCCGCCCACTGCCACGCCTACTTTTTTATAACTTCGCTAAATTATATGAAACCGAAAAATTTAGGTATTCAGATTCCCTACAATTCACCCGTAGAACGGTTTTGGCCACGCCCACTTTTTGGGGGCGTTTTCATAAAAAAACCGATTTTGATAAAATTTTACATGTAACATCCTCAAACGTTCGAGGTTATAGTCATATTTGAGTACCAAATGCAATTTGGCCACGCCCACTTTATAGAGAGGAGGATAGGGTATTAGACGATCCGTTCCAGACGGATTGTAGCTTTTCTGTATGTTTTAACATCAAAGGTCTCGGTGAGATCGTTGCCGTCCCTGATCGCCATCGCCATCCTGCACATGCGAACAAGTTTGGCACGGATGCCAAAACTAGACATGGCTTTGTACAGCTCGTCTCTATAAACGCTGTCATAGTTCATTGATAAAAATATGGTGGTATCGATTTGGACTTCTTAGCTTTTATCCAGAATCTGTCTAAGAAACCACTCTGATACGAAGGTTTCAGGCTGACGAAAGTTTTTAGGCGTTCACACAGTATGGCAGATAAGATCGATCTTGTACGTGATGTTGAGGAGACTAACACTTCTGGAATTGGCGCAATTCAAGAGATCTTTTTTCTTGTGGATCGGGCAACCAATGCTGAAATTCCAATTATCAGGCATACACTCGTCTGAACAAATTTTAAAGATAACTTGGTGTATGCTCTTCACCCAGTCACCTCCAGCTACTTTGAACACCTCAGCTGGTTAGCCGTCAGGTCCAGCAGCGTAGTTGGATTTAAGTTTGGATATTGCTATCCTGGTGGTCAAAGAGTAAGGATGCGGAACATATGCGAACACAAGCGTTCTCGACTTAGTCTCTCACTATCAACTCCTACTCTACACCTCCACGATGGTGGCTGATGGATGATGGCACCCAGTGCCTAGTACCTCAACTGGAGATTGGATAACCAACCCCTTTGGAAGGTTGTTGGTGGCAGCGAACGAGAGAGGGGGGAGGAGTGTCTTCTCACTAAGGCACCTTCTCTTGTTTCAGGCGGCGGCGGACGAATTCTCTAGATGGAATCAAAGGTGGCGTCAACCAGTTCCAATTAGGCCGAACTATTAGTGTTATTTCTATATGAGCTGCTTCGACATATTCGAATTCCAGGTCTATAGGGATTTTCAATACTGAGTCAGGGTGTTGGAATAGAGTTGGTGGCGGATGAACCCTTAATGGGCCAACGGCAGTGCTCACATCCCCGAAGCGACGTACTGACCCCGGAGTATCCGGCCACTTGTCCTAGGGGTAAAAAAAGGAACTGGTCCTCCAGGTTGGGAGTTGTGCGTCGGGGTAACTTCCCTACCACGTAAAAAACCAGTAGTTACGATGCAACAACAAGCCTCGGATAAGGATGATCCCACTGTTGACGACCCCAGCAAACGAAATGAGGACAACGATCTTCGGATCCGCACGTGGAATGTTCGCACCCTTAACAGGCCGCGTGCAGCCGAACAACTAGCAGAGGCCCTGGACTGCTACAATGCAGATATCACCGCCATCCAGAAAGTGCGATGGGATGGCCCTGGCAAAAAGAGGATGGAAAACTGTGACGTATACTACGATGATTGCTATAGGGAACAGAAACAGCGCTTATTTGGATGTGAGTTCGTCATACGCGGCAGACTTAGGCAAGAAGTCTTGAGCTTTCGACACGTGAGCGAGCGTCTTGTGACAATCCGCATCAAGGCTAAATTCGCGAACATAAGCCTAATATGCGCTCATGCCCCCACAGAGGACAAGGACGACGCCACCAAAGAAAGTTTCTACGAGCTCCTCGACAAAACATATGAGCAATGTCCTAAGTATGACGTTAAAATCGTCCTAGGCGATTTTAACGCCAAGATAGGAAAGGAGGACATCTTTGGTAGGACGATTTAGACTTATTGACTTTGCGGCGGGGCGAAACGTTAGTATAGCAAGCATACGGTTTCCTCATCTCAATATCCACAAGGGGACATGGCGATCTCCTGATCATCATACGGTCAATCAAATTGACCACATTGCGATCGACGCAAGGCATGCCTCCAGTATTCTGGATGTCCGAACCTTCCGAGCAGCCAACATAGACTCGGATCACTACCCCGTTGCAGCCAAGGTACGAATGCGGATATCCCAAACGACACAACTAAGAAGAACTACTGTGAGAAGATTTGACGTCGAAAAGCTGCAATCGCAAGAGATCGCCAGAATCTTCACCGAACGCGTATCCCGAAATCTCTCAACGACTCCTATGCCGCCAGCATCAAGCGCCGAAGACCAGTGGCAACGCTGCCAACAAGCCATCAGAAGTGCCGCAACTGATGTGCTGGGTTTCACCCAACCACCACCAAGAAACCTCTGGTTTGACGATGAGTGCCGGCAAGCACATGCAGCAAAACAGCAAGCATACAAATCGGCTTCTCCGAAAGAAGAAAAAATAGCACGAGAAACGCGCGATCGAAGATATTGAGAGATTATACTCCAGGAACAATGTACGGAAGTTTTACCAACAGGTAAAAAGAACGTGTCATGAAGGAAGCCTCGTAGTAGAGTCTCAGTCGGTGCTGAGAATATGGAAAAACTTCTTCTGCTGGCTGTATAACGGAGACCAACATCCCGCTGTCAGGCAGAATGAACCATTCAACATAGACGATGATAGCCAAAACTTCCGTCCACCTGACCAAAACGAAGTGAGGATAGCAATATCCAAACTTAAGTCCAACAAGGCTGCTGGACCTGACGGCTTACCAGCCGAGCTGTTCAAAGAAGCTGGAAATGACCTGGTAGAGAGCATACACCAACTCATTTCTAAAATTTGGTCAGATGAGTGTATGCCTGATGAATGGAATCTCAGCACCGTTTGCCACCATCTTTTCATCGATTTTAAGGCCGCATATGACAGCATTTATAGAGACGAGCTATACAGAGCCATGTCTAGTTTTGGCATCCCTGCCAAACTCGTCAGATTGTGCAGAATGACGATGGAGAATTCTCGCTGCTCCATCAAGGTCGGTAACGATCTCACCGAGACCGTTGATGTCAAAAAAGGATTTAGACAAGGTGACGCGCTGTCATGTGATTTTTTTAACATCGTTCTTGCGAAACTCACAAGCCAACACCGGAGGCACAATCTTTCAAAAGTCTGTGCAACTACTAGCGTATGCCGACGATATTGACATTATTGGAAGAACACAGCGGGCTGTCACCGGTGCGTTCGCTAGTATTGAAACAGAAGCTGCCAAAATGGGTTTAGCGGTAAACGAGGGCAAAACCAAGTATATGCTGTCAACCAGAAGGGATACACAACATCGACGAATTGGACAGAACGTCACAATCGACAGCTATAACTTTGAGGTAGTAAGGGACTTTGTCTACCTCGGCTCTACTATCAATTCTAATAATAACACCTCAGCAGAAATAAAACGAAGAATAACTTTTGCCAATCGCTGTTTCTTTGGGCTGAGAAGGCAATTGAGTAGTAAGGCCCTATCTTGAACAACTAAGGAGACTCTCTATAAGACCTTGATCATCCCAGTCCTGCTTTATGGTGCTGAAGCTTGGACTTTATCAAAAGCGGATGAAGATATCCTCGGTCGTTTCGAGAGAAAAATTCTTCGTAAAATATTCGGTCCGGTTTGCGTTGACGGGTTTTGGAGGAGAAGATTCAACGACGAACTATACGAGCTGTACAGCGACATCGACCTAGTCAAAAAACTGCGCATTAGTCGTTTGAGATGGCTAGGACATGTAGAGCGAATGAACACCAGTGCTCCGGCCCTAAGAGTCTTCGAATCACACCCGGAGGGACAACGCAGCAGAGGAAGACCTCGCCTTAGGTGGCGCGCACAAGTTGAAGGAGACCTGAACAAGCTTGGAGTGCGCAACTGGGGGCAATTAGCTAAGGACCGAGCTAACTGGAGAGGCTTGTTAGTTGAGGCCCAGGTTCTCCCCGAACTGTAGCGCCACCTAAGTAAGTAATTAATTGCTATCCTAACTTCGTTTTGATCAGGTGGACGGAAATTTTGGTTATTATCGTCTATGTTGAATGGTTCATTCTGCCTGACAGCGGGATGTTGGTCTTCGTCGCCATTGTACAGCCTGCAGAAGAAATTTTTCCATATTTTTAGCACTCACTGTGAATCTATTACGAGGTTGCCTTGTTCAGCATACAGGTCTCGTTGGCTCGACCCCTTTTTTTACCTGGTGGTAAAACTTCCGTACTGGAGTATAGATTCTCAATACTTTCGATCGCGCGCTTCTCGGCTCCTTTTTCATATTTCGGAAAATCCGGTGTTCTTCCTATCTCTTCTGCCCGTAGTGTTCACGAACAGTCTTCCTTCTTTTTTGCAGTGCATAGGAGACAAAGCCCGATATCGGGATACACGTTAGGCAAGGGTTGATTGACGTTATAATGTCTCACAGTATTCTCCTTTGTTGTGGCGTTTGGGATATTTGCATTCGTACCCTGACTGCAACAATGTAGTGATCCGAGTCGATGTTGGCTGTTCGGACATCCAGTATACATATACTGCATGTCCTACGTCGACCGCTATATAATCAATTTCGTTGAACGTTTCATGATCAGAAGACTGCAATGTCCCCTTGTGAATATTGAGATGAAGCAAAGTCAAAGCCTAAGTCCATTTTCGGACGTGGTGTCGTGAAGGCTGCCAATCGTCCTATCAAAGATATCCTCCTTTCCTATCTTGGCGTTAAAATAACGCAATACGATTTTAGGGTCATATTTAGGACATTGGTCGTAAGTTTCGTCGAGGAGCTCGTAGAAACATTCTTTGGTGGCGTCGTCCTTGTCTTCTGTGGGGGCATGTGCGCATGTAACGCTTGAGTTGGCAAATGCGGATTGCCTTTAGACGTTCGCTTACGTGTCGAAAGTTTAAGACTTCTTGCCTAAGACTGCTGCGTATAATAAATCTACATCCGAATAAGTGTTGTTTCCACTTTCTATGGCAATCACTGTAATAAATGTCACAGTTTTTTCATCCTTTCTTGGCCGGCCCATCCCATCGCACATCTTGGATGTCGGTGATGTCTACTTGCTAGCAGTCTAGGGCCTCTACTAATTGTTCGGCTGCACGCATTCACTGTACTATTATTGCAAAATACTAATTACTCATGGCGCATAGTAATTTTTACTACTAGATCTCTTGAATGGCTTATGTCAGTGCTCCGTGTAAACTCTTATGTATGTATGTATGTACATGCATACATGCATACATATGTATGTACATGTTTATATTTTAATTAATCGCATATGAACATTAAACTAAATGAATCGCGCTAGTTTCTGAATAGATGTACATACATATCTATGAGTGTTATTCAAAGTATTGATTGATAGATACATACATGCTTGTTTTTATGCATAATAAGTACATACACACATACATACTTTTTCGCAAAGAATTTTTCATTTACATACTTTCATCCTTCTTGCATTTAAATGTTTTTTGAGTTTTGCTCCTTTTTGTTGTTAACTTTACCAAAGCACGATACAATAGAAAGAAATTACGCATCGCGAAGGATATCTCAGACAACGGTGAAAACGATATAGAATCCCATCGTCGTTGTCGTCGTCGCCATCACCATTTTTATATTGTTATTGCCCCAAAAGAATTTAAATTCATGGCTGATAATACTTGAAGTTTATTCATGGTATCATCCGGGATTGCTGTAGAGCGGATGGAAAATGAAATGTGCAGGTCGTTGGAAAGGAGTTTTTCTCCAGTTAAACATATTTGTGTTGAAGGATTTTTCTTGAGAGACACCATTTTTTTATGTTTTGTATTATTATTTGAGAATTACCTTTGGTGTACGAAGGATAACTGACCTTAATAAAATAAATGCTAATCTGTTTATTTGTGCCAAGTAAATGAATATAATACGAAGCGAGTACAAGAGATTTTGTTGGAGTATTTATTCGTTCTGATCTTTTACTTACTATAGGTACTACAGTAAATTACATTTTTTCCACTTACCTGAAATGAAAAAAAAAAGAAATACAGAACAGTGAGTATGGGAGTATTAAAATTGCCATTAAAGAAAAAGCTGAAAGATATTGTGTGCACTTACTCGCATGTGTTTACATAGGTATGCACATACATATGTTTATGCGATTAATTAAACGAATGCATGTGACAAATTATTTCTACTACTACAATGTGTATGTAGGTTTCGTTTGACAAGAATGCTATCTGTTGCAGATAGCGCGAACTTTTATACAAATCAGATCCTGGAGATTCTCTAAACTATTAAATTAGTTTTCTGACTCTAAAGAAAAAAAGAAAATTCCTTAAAACCTTTATCAGGATTTACGTATAAATCAACACAGCTCTAAGCCTTGTTAATCCTTGTTAAAATGGCACCTTAATTTCAAATCAGCACATCCCTCCTTTTTTATCGATTTTAAGGCCGCCTATGCCTATGATGGAGGATAATCTCTGGCTTTAAGATTCTTGTTAAACTCATTTTTATGTTCAGAATGATAACCTGCTTCGTCAAGATCGTTAAACATCTCACGAAATCGTTGAAAGAATCGTGTCGAACTTACACTTTAACGTCAGAAGCACATACGTTTATAAGTCCGTGTTATTATAGGGCAACGACATTGACATAAGAGTGGCAGGAGACCTAATTGTCAGAACATATAGTAACGTGAATCTTTGAAAAAAATAAATAAATATGTAGGTTTAAAAAAAATAACCCAGCGACAAAAGAATACAAAATGAACATATGTACATATACATACATCATACGAAACTATGTACATAAAGCAACAGCAACATTCATATGGACCAAAAAACTATAACAAAAGACATACGTAGGTCGATTCGAGTGTCCTTCTTCTACAGCGTACTCCACAGTGAACAGCACATTCAGAACAGGGTGTAGCGTGGGATTAGTGATTTTTTTTAATATTATGAAGTGTGAAGCGCTCGCCTCTTTAGATGTTTTACCGTAGGTGTAATAGTTTTTTTTTTATTTTGAATTGTTAGTTAAGATTAAACATAAGCAGTGTGCAGAGTTGTTTTCAAACTAAATTGTTCGTCGTAATACTCGTATAAGTGTTTTGTTCACTCGCAGGACGACGGAGGATCATAAATTCACGGTCAGTACCGCTAATTTGGATTTCTTGAAAGATGGATTTCAAAAGAACTTCTTCTTTCCGTTAATAAAAAAACGATGTATGTATGTACGTATTTTAGTATGTGAGCGAATATTAGGCCCTCTTTGATGTAACAAAATATCTCAAGTAACGATGAACACAGGACGTGACGACTGACAGACTGGTACTTCGGTTTCAACGGGAATGGACTTTGAGGGGTTATTTCTCTCAAATATCTACTCAGAGAGTGAGCCTCGTGGCTCAGTTGTTAGTACGTCGAATGGCGGCGGCGTTAGGTCTTCTCACCCAATGACATGAAGCCCAATAAGAATAACAACACATTGCCCAAAAGTGAAGGAAGAAATGGTAAAAAAAAAAAAAACCAATGAATGGACGCATCGCATCGATATGTCATAGTTTTTGCGTGTTTCGACAGATTCTGTTTTAGAAATTATAGGTGTTTTCTGAGAATTGAACCTTAAACCCGTCACTCCGTAGACCACGCCACTAACCACTTGAGGCACGGCGCCCACTATTTGGACATAATAGCTCCTCGGAAAGCGCAATAAAGTTTAAGTGAACGTCTAAAATTATGACTTATGTATGTATGTCCCTGCGCCAAGATTTCACCCCAAAGTAAGCATGTTAAACGAGATTATTACATATGTACAAGTCATTTCTTTGAATTTTTTGGGTGATTTGTCATTTCTGAATTTATAGCGGATCCTAGGTAAACAAAGTCCTTAACTACCTCGAAGTTATATCTGTCGAGGGTGATATTCTGTTCGAAGAGTCGGTGTTGTACATATGTATGTCCTTTTTGTTGACTTCCCTCTGTCCTCATTAACCATTAAACTCATGACAGCGCGTCGCCCTGAAAATATTGGGTTTTTTTATCAGGTGTATTTTCCTGGCCTAAAACCACACTGATATGGACCAATCAGATTGCTGACAAAAGGTTTTTCACACAGAATAGCTGAGAAGATCTTGTAGGCGACGTTTAGAAGACTTGTTCCTCTATAATTGGCGCAGTTTAGACATGTAGATGGTCTTTTGTTGTTTCTATTCTATGTTGTTCGGCCTCCTTCTGCTTTTAAAAAAGAAGCTGAAAAATCTCCGTTTTGAGTATTACCATGTATCTGTACATAAAATGCTAACTTCATTACACACATACATATGTACATATGTTAAATAAAAATACGCTTTGGATATATTTATATCCACACATACATACATATACATATATATAATTTTCAAATGCGTGGCAGGCCGCGTACGCAGCCAGGATTAGACAGTAAAGGTTCATTGTGGTGCCACATGGATTTGAAATCCTCAATTGATACTACAAGGCAATCAGTTTCATTTTCTTTCTCGTCTATGCAGCGTAATAGTGCACTCGTTTATTTTGGGTCAGGACAGAGTTTTTGAAAGCATACACATGTAAGTAATTGCATATCGGATGTATCTTGGTGCATTTGTTATGAAACTACTTCTATTCTATGAGTTTTAATGGTTCACCCGTTACAAGACCATATCCTAGGCCATTTGCTAGAAACTATCTGTAAATTTTCTTTTTAAATATCCCTCTATCGTTTGCCATACTCCAAACTCTACCAAAGCTCTACATGAACAGAAAGTTACGTTCAGATGTTTAATGTCTGAATCAGTCGATAACAAATTTAAATAAATTTAAAACTACATAATAGCTTCAGTAACCAATAGCTAACATTTTAACTTTGATAGAATGCTTGGGTTAGATTTATTGTAGGGTGGGGATAATAGGTTCGTAAATCTAAGTTAATAGTGCAAAGGATGTTGCAAGACTTTGTACACTGTCGGCTCGGTCACCTCGATAGTATTTTAAAAAAAAATAAAATGCTGATTAATTCAATTCATGCCGCTCAACTGCATATAGATCTATGTGTATAGTAATTATGTTTATGTGCAGATCTTTCTTAAAATCACCTTATCCTAACTCAATCCAATAATAATATGAATTATTATCAACATATTTACACCAACAACGGCAGAATTCATAATTCAAAAATTTCTATCAAAATCCCTTTGAAAGAATACTTTTGAAATAATGCATATGGTACATGAGTCCTCGATCTTTTGCGCTATGTTTTGTTGCTCTCATATTACCAGTTGTTAGCTATTCATAAATTCTGAAGGACTTTTTTTTACATACATTCATTCACGTGCTCATAAATATACGTGTACTTATATGTGAAAAAAAGAGGAATACCAAATGAAACTATCCACAAATTACGTTATTGCATTTACCGAAGAATTTCGTATTCCACAGAAAAGCTTTTAATCCGCATTGTTCTTCAATAAGTTATAATGGATTTTGTCAAGAGTTAATGGGTGAGATATCCTACGAGTAGATGGCGATTAACATCAGCAAACTATAACTCATTCTGAGTTAGTAGACACCTTTTATTGGAATATGTTAGATTTAATTAACATGTTAGTGCAACCAGAAGGGTAATTACAATTATGGCTATTTCAGAAACATCGGCCAATGTGTAGAGATAAAATTCCCCCTGCTTTGTCTAACGTCCATCTATGCTCCACAATTGAATTATTCTGCGGTTTTTAGCTTCTGCAGTTTTCTTTTTGAGATTTCTATTTTATTTTTTTATTGGAAACTTTAACCGAAGGGAACAAAAAGATTATAAAAAATAAAAAGATTATATACCTAGCTGAGAGATCATCATGGAAATTGAAGAAAATAGAAACCGGTCGACGGAGTTTGAGATCCATGGCTTTTTCTGCTCTTAATAGGATTTTGCTCGCTCGCTTTGTTGAATCCAATGTCTGATACAGCACAGAAGAAGAAGTCCTCGTCGCATGCAAACAAATGGGCGTTAATGATGACAAAGAAAAAAATTAATTCTGCACACTTAATGTCTTTGGGCAAATCATTTATTAGGACGCACAAAACCGTCTATTTCTTGCTAACAAAATTTCCTGTTTAATGCTTTAATAAAAGAACGTTATCGATATGTATGTACATGTGTACATGCATATGCACATCAAAGAACTCTTTTTTCGTTCGTGGCAAAACAGGAACAATACTCATCATTTCAATGATAATTTCGCCTTCAAGGATAGTACGTACTTTATTTCTCGCTGCTGCCGTTGTCTGCTGTTTCTCATAATAATAATCCACTCAACTGTTTATTAATTCAAGTATGGCTTGGAATCATAATGACGGAAAATTTTTATATTGCATTTCGAAGCATAATTCGGTGCTAAGGACGGGGGTAGTGATTGTGGCGTATTTCTGACTTTATTTCTTTTGGCAATTGTGTTCTCAATGATTTTTTTTTGACACGGTAGAAAGTTTTGGCTTCATTTTATCTTTATGTAACTCACACCTTTCTTTTCTAATTCATAGTCTTCGGTAAACGTGCAATGTATTGTAATGACGTCTGGAAAAATTAATTTGGTTGGCTGTTGTGTAGACAGGGAGGTTTTTTGAATGGATAGAAATGAGTTACATACATATTTGGAAGAAAATATAAAGTGCACGACTGAGTCGCACGAACTTGCACCTTCATGCTATAAGTTTACAATTTTATAAGCAGTCTTAAAGTCTTGTTCTTCTTACACATATGGACTAATAAAGTGGGCGTCAGATTCCGCGTGTTTGATGGAATTGGTAACATTTAACTGATGCTATCTGGGAGATTTCACAAACCTTTTTTTTCCTACAAATTTAAAAGAATTTAAATTTTTGAAAAGCGGGCGTGGATGGTCAAAAACTTGATAGGTCATATTTTTGCATTTGTCATACTCATCGCAGATATTAATTTTAAGTCCAATCACTGAAGAAATAACTGAGCCAATTCGTAAAATTTTCGTTATACTGTATTTTTCTCGCAAAACGTGGTATACCATCTAATAGAATATGTATATGTACCAAAACTAACTAAAAAAAACAAAATTTTTTCGCAACAGGTTCATAGGACCCAGAGCCTAGCTTCTCACAACCATTCGTGTTGTGCGTATGTTCCATTCTTTACAGGTATACTCTCGGATGTTTGTCAGACGGCCGCGAGAGGTGAAGAAAGTTATTTTAGGTGTTATCTGGGGATTTAACCTGGAATCCCTCGCTCCGAAGTCCAATGCAATAACCACTTGAGCCACGTATTTGTGGTCACTCCCAAAATAATTCACATATGTATAAAATTTTATCAAAATCGTTGAACCCGTTGTCGATAAAATCAATTTTTAGTAAAATCGGGCTTAAGTAAGTAAAGTAGGTACTCTCAATTTTGAAGTTAGAATGAAAATTTCGATTTCGGTTCCAGGGATCATCCCACAGGCCCCAGATATGAAGTTTAAAGTAAATCGAATATACAGACAGACAGGCATCCAGACAAACAGATGGAATTGGCGGACCCACTTTTTTGGACTTCTCTATCTTAGCAATGTCAAGTTTGATTAAAATCTCAAGTTCGAAATTTTTCACCAAACCAGTACTTGCCTTCTAGGTGTAGGTGCAAATAAGCAAAGAAAGGTGTACATAATTCATACAGTTTAATAGGTAGACACTAAAACTAATTTGTTTGGAAAAAAAATTGTCAATTTAGATTAACGGAAATTTTTATGCGTTGATTTATCAATTGCAACTATATTGATGCTCGCTATTGCAGTTAAAATATCTGCACCCAATTCGTATTCTTGGGTCGAATCTAGAAAGATATTCGAACACTGAATTGCCCGACAATGAGTAACCTTTGTATTGTGGGTTATGTCTTCCACTAGAGAAGTGTCCTCGTCTTCGGGGTCACCATCGCCGTCAAGGATACATGGTCTTATGTCCTCAATCGATACGTTTGTGCCATCTAAACAGCTCAGGAGGTCACCAATTTGTTGGAATTCTGCTTCAAAATATGGTGTCTGATCAATATCGTGAAGACGACTTAAAGCGATAAGGTCGTCAGTTTCCCAACTATATAGAATTTCGTGGTAGAATTTTTTCAAAACATTTTGCTATGGGTGACTTAGATATTTTCTTCCAGGAGTCTTGCAAAACTGTAGCAGCATTTCTTTAATTATTTTTTTTACACTGCACTGAAATTGATTTGTCCCTTTTTCATATCAGCTAACAGTCTCTTTTTATAGACAAGCTTTAGAAGATTGAAAACGTTCTGATCCATTGGCTGGATGAGAGCGGTTACATTTGGAGGGAAAGAGATCTCCGTTATGTTTCTATCAGCAGTGGTCAAAATGTCTTTATTGCTGTGACAAGATGCATTGCGGAGGAGAATGATTGTCTTTTCTGGGAAATTATTTTCTCGGAGAAACACTTTGACCACACTTTGAAGGAGATGAAGACGACTCAAACAATTTACATAGCATAATAAAAATATACATAACTTAAGGGCAAATAAATCTTACCTCTTTTGCAAAATGTTTATGGAACCAGTTTTCAAAAACATCCCTTGTCATCCATGCGTTTTTACTTAACTCGTATAAAAGAAGTAACGTAAATCCTGAAAATGTTCGAGGGTTCTTAGACTTTCCGATGATGAGAGGTTTTAGTTTATGTATCCCAGTCGCATTTGTACAAGTTAAAATGTTACCTGTTCTTTCCTTGTTTTCCTTCCTGGTGCAATAGTTTCGCCCGATAGCACAAGCGTTTTACCCGGTATTTCCAATATATGTTTTACCGTTTCATTAGCATTGTATATCTGTTCTGGTGTGAACGAATGCATGAAACATTTTCAAAAATGGTTTGATATCTTTCTGATTTGCAAACAATTTTTCCCCCCATTTTTTAAATTCCTTACCCCATGTCGTTCGCGAAAATTTTGAATCCATCCGTTAATGGCTTTAAAAACTTGACGCCTCCTTTAATTACTTACTTACTGAGGTGGCGCTATATTTCGGGGTGAACCTGGGCCTTCAGTTGCGCACTCCAAGTCGGTTAAGGTCTCCTTTTACTTACACGCGCCACCAAAGGCGAGTTCTTTCTGTACTGCGTTGTCCTTCCGGGTTTGATTCGAAGACACTACGGGTCGGAACATGTGTGTTCATCCGCTCTACATGTTCTAGCCATCTTAGACGACTGAAGCGTAATTTTTTCACGAAGTCCTACAGTCCATGCTTCAGCGCCATAAAGGAGGACTGGAATGATCAAGGTCTTATATAGAATCTCCTTTGTTGTTCGGGATAGGGCCTTACTACCTTAGCAAGAGTTATTCTTCGTTTTATTTTGCTCAGGTGTTGTTTTCAGAATGGATAGCAGAGTGTGTCCCTTCTTGTTGACAGCATATACTTGGATTTACCTTCGTTTACCGCTAAACCCATTTTGGAAGCTTCTGTCTCAATACTAGCGAACGCACTGGTAACAGGCCGCAGGCCGCAGGGCTCTACGAGTTGTTCGGCTTCACGGGGGCTGTTAAGGGTCCGAGCATTCCAAATTAATTTTCTTTTCGCCTGAGAAAAGGACAATGTTCGTAATTTTTTTCAAGTCCTTCTACAAAAATGCAAGTGGTTTTACTTCCGTTGTTAACTTAAATTTTTGGCCTTTTTGTAGTATTTGCTGCGTTTATTTGATCCCTTCATTATTCAAAACTTTTACCAATATTTTACATAAAATTCCAACTCACGGCACCGTACTGCTACTGTTTCAACTGACGCAAAATAAAACAGAACTTTTTACACGCTGTCCAAATGGTAGATATATTAAGTTTGACACATATGTATGTATATTCGTGATCAATAGCGAAATCATATTTCATAACTTCACTGTTTTACATGAAATCGAAAATTGTTGTTAAAACCAAATATTTAAATTTTCGGTCACGCTCACTTTTGGGGGCTTTTTATCATAAAACCAATTTTGATAAAATTCTGCGTATAACATCCTCAAACGTTGGAGATTATCGTTGTAATTCGAGAAAAAAAATGCAGTACGACACCACGTCCACTTTATTAGAGCTGCATAGAAAGGAGAATAGGCTATCACACGATCCAATGCAAACGGATTGTTAGCTTTAAAAAAAAAACCGGATTGGGACAAAAGTAACAACACCATGTGGATGAAAATAACATATGTATTTTTGTCTCTCAAAACAAGTAAAAATTGATTAAAGTACTTACTTTAAATTATCCTTTTTATCAAGGCGTATACTCCTTTTTAAAAATTTACTACATAATGCCTCTATTGTTTTTTACTTACACCTAACTTAAGTAGAAGATATTTATGTACGTTTTTGTTTGTTTTTACTTATAAAAGATTAATCTTCATTGAAGTTGTGTTCAAAATAATATTTCATAATTTTTTTAAAAGGATATGCACAGGTATTACTTTCATCCCCGTGCGCTATTTTCGTCCACAGTCTCTCGGACAAAAGCAAACGTGGCAATGGTTAAATAAAGCCAATCCGAATGTAAAAACTGTTTATTTTTGTCCCCGGTCTCCCCTACAATTATGAGAAATTGGTCCTGCAGTAGTTCCTTAAGTAGTTCTTGTGCCCCCTATCCGCCTTAGAATATCTACCATGCCTAGCGTTTCTACTCATGTAGCCTTGAAAATCGTTATGAGTTTTTCTGGGATGCTTTTCCTGCGCAAGGATATCCAAATCGGATATCGATTCAAGCTGTCGAAAGCCTTCTCCAAGTCGATAAACAGTAGATCTTTTCATTTCGAAATAGAATACCATTAATAAAAAATAAAAAAATAATACAGTCAGGAAATTTCATAATTTATTAATGAACGGATTTTGAAAAGAAATAAGAAAATAAATAATAAATGCGTGTCTGAAAATGCAATATTTTTCAACTGCCTGGAAGGAAGCCAAAGTAGTACCTATTACGAAAGCCTGAAAACCAGGTAATAGTCTCGAAAGCTGCAGGCCTATTAGTTTACTAAGTAGCTTAAGTAAAATTTATGAAAAAGTACTTAAGGGCAAATTGTTAAAAATTATTGACAATGAATAGCTTGGTTTTAGGCGTTATCATCTACAAAATGCGGCAGAAATAGAGTAAGTGCGGCAAATATGGCCCACCGTAAACCAAAAACATACAGAAAAGCTACAATCCGTCTGGAACGGATCGTCTAATACCCTATCATCCTCTCTATAAAGTGGGCGTGGCCAAATTGCAATTTGTACTCAAATATAGCTATAATGTCGAACGTTTGAGGATGTTACATGTAAAATTTTATTAAAATCGGTTTTTTGATGAAAACGCCCCCAAAAAGTGGGCGTGACCAAAACTGTTCTATGGGTGAATTGTAGGAAATCTGTATACCTAAATATTTGGTCTTAACAAAATTTTTCGGTTTCATATAATTTAGTGAAGTTATAAAAAAGTAGGCGTGGCAGTGGGCGGATGTAAAAAAAATTTACACTTGTACTGTATCTTTTTCTTGGAAGCCCAGATATGAAATTTCAGCGTCCTAGTTAATAATTGAAGGCCCAAAACTCGGTTTTGTGATGAAAACGCCCCCAAAAAGTGGGCGTGGCCAAAACTTTTGTATGGGTGGATTGTAGGGAATTTGAATGCCTAAATATTTATTCTTAACAAAATTTTTCGGTTTCATATAATTTAGTGAAGTTATGAAAAAGTGGGCGTGGCAGTGAGCGGATTTCAGAAATTTGTACACTTGTACTGTATCTTTTTCTCAGAAGCCCAGATATGAAATTTCATCGTCCTAGCTCAAAATTTAAGGCCCAAAAAGCGGTGATATACGGACGGACGGACGGTCATCGCTCAATCGATTTCGCTATTGATGCTGATCACGAATATATATACTTTATACGGTCTATCTCGATTATTTCTCTATGTTACAAACTATGTGTCAAACTTAATATACCCTTAGGATAGGGTATAAACACAACAGACGTGGGCCAAGGACGACATGAAAAAACCAATTTCTGCCCTAGTCCATATTTAACACTAGGTGGGCCATATTAGCCGCACTTTTTTAAAAAGTGCTTTTTGAAGTTCCTTTTATTTTTTATTTATATCTTTTTGCTAAGTTATTTTTTATATTTTATGTTTCTAAAGACTGAAAGAGAAATCCTTTCTAAGTTTTAAAAAAATAACAATAAATGAATTGAGTCTAAATTGACTGTTTTATTTCCAAAAAAATTAAGGGTGGGCCATATTTGCAGCACTTACTCTATTAGGAAGATATTATAATACTTAGATAGAAAATAAAAGTAAACGCGGAAAAGATCCAAGCCATCTATTTTACTAGAAAAGGAAGTCTTGTTGCTTACCGTCTAATCAATTATTGATAAATAGTTGTTAGATATTTAGGCGTTTATTTTGATAAAAGACTAACCTTCAAGGAACAAACAGCATCTTCTTTATTATCAATTGAGAATAAAATATTGATACATAAAGTTATCTTTCAAGCAATTTTGCTATATGGCTGTCAAGTGTGGGGTAAATGTGCTGATTGTCATATAAAATAAAGTGCACGACTGGGTCGTACGTACTTGCACCTTAATGCTATAAGTTTACAATCTTATAGGCACTGGAATTCAAGTTTTTTTCTTCTTACACATGAGGCTTAATAACGTGGGCGTGGTATTCTGCATTTTTGATGGAATTGATAACATTGAACTGATTCTATTTCTGATGCTATCTGGGAGATTTCGCAAATTCGTTTTTTTTGCAAAAATGCCCTCAAAAAGTAGGTATGGCCATATATGATGTTCAAGTCAATTATAGAGAACTTAAGGCCGTTTTAACAAATTTTTCGATTTCTAGTAAAAGTTTTGAAAAAATGTAAATTTTTGAAAAGTGGGCGTGGCAGTTCCAAAACTTGGTACGTCATATCTTTGCCTTTATCATACTCACCTCAGATATTAATTTTAACCTCAATCGCTAGAAATAGCCGAGAAACAACCAATTACTAAAATTACCGTTATACGCATTTTTCGAGCAAAGCATGGTATGCTACCTAATAGCATATACCAAACCTAACTCACATATATAATTTTATCAAAATCGTTAGAGCCGTTTTCGAGAAAATCCATTTTTAGTGAAATCAGCCTTAAGTAAAGTACCCTTAATTTTGAGGTTAGAATGAAAATTCCAATTTTGACTCTAGGGGTTATCCCACAGACCCCAGATATGAAGTTTGAAGCAAATCCGTCCACCCGTTTAGGCTGCAGTCGAATAGACAGACAGACCGACAGACAGACAGACAGACAGACAGACAGACAGACAGACAGACAGACGGAATTGGCGGACCCACTTTTTTGGACTTCTCCATCATAGTAATGTCAAGTTTGATTAAAATCTCGAGTTCGAAATTTTTCACCAAACCAATACTTGCCCTATAGGTATAAGTGCAAGTAAAAATTATGGCAAAACAAAATATTTAAAATGTTGTTGGACTTTTATTGGCATTACTCCACATCTGATCTACACAACAGAGCTAATGTTGAATTGATCTCCGATTAGAACTCGCAAACTTATTGCGACGTTCTTTTGCTCAGATGCAACTTCTCTCATAATCCTTTTATAAATAATTTGAGTAATACTTACTAATTATTAGACTGACATCCACATTTTTTTTTTTAGATATTTACATTATTTTTTTTCGTATATCTTTGTATCCATCTTTTTTTAATTCATCCAAATTGGTTAATTTATTTCTTCGTTAAGTTATATAGGTATATGTTAATTTATTCACTTGTTAATTTATATCCATATTTGCTTATTTATTTCTTCGTTGACTTATTATTAATTTAGTTATTTGTTAATTTATATCCATATCTTCTTATTTATTTATTTGTTAATTTATTTATTTATTAATTTATTTATTTGTTATTTCATATACATATTTCTTCTTTTATTTACTTTTAATTTAATTTAATTACTAATTAAATTTTTATTTTTTTTTTCCTTTTGAATGAAGGATTTTCACGTTTTTTCCCTTCAATAAATTTAAATTTATTAAATAGCATATATGTATTTAAATTATTTAAAAAAATTTCACTTGAAAGATATACATACTTTATATATGTACACATCATATCTCTGCATGTATTGTAAATTGTGTGATGGCTTGCTTTTGTAATTTTATAACGAAATAAAAATTTATTTATCTATCTAAGAAAATAAATCGTTTTTGTGTAGTTGTCTACACAATTATGTGATGAAAGTTGTGCGACTACATGAGAAACTCAAGGCTGTATGTACATGGAAATAGTACGAACCCTCACTTTCGGTATTTTTGTAAGTCAATGCGTAATTAAAACTAAAATTACTTTTGTAAATTTGCAAATGAGTCCGAACTCTTTTCCCATTCCTTTTTCAAGGAGTGTATATATTTAAAATTTTAGCATCGTCGCAGAGGTGATTGATATTTAAACCTATCTCAGGAACTTAACCCACAATCTTTCCAGTTTTTTCATCTGCTTTTAGTTAGAAAACTTTTGTCAGAACTTATGCAAATTTCGTTATACCTTACACAATACACATACAAAATAAAACCAGGGCCTGACTTTCAACGAGAGTAAAAATGGTATTTCTTCCAATGCCATTTTACTACTTGAATGTCAACATAGACAAATTGTCAGGCCATTAATTTACGTACGGGAGAGAAAACCTCTCTAGAAGCTTCTGGAATCCCCATTTTCTAGTTCTTCTCGGCTATGGTGGTAATGTCAAGCGAAATCAAACAGATTACATTAAAATCCAATATTCTAATGAGCGTGTTGAAGATGTCATTCGTGGACTTTATCTTACGGACCAACGAAAAAGAAGCCAACGAATATTCCACCACTTTATCCCCGGGTCTCTCGCTGTTGTAGAAACATCCATTTGACTAATGAAATACGATAAAAAAAAAACGGACATAAAAAGTTTGTTTTATATCATCAAGGATTCCGATAGAGAAAAAAAATGTATTCCATCCAATTGAATTAAATAATTTCACTTCCTGTATTGCGCTAGCCTACAAGTATACCAGTCATTCAGGGCGTAATAAGGACGAACATTTATTTGGCTGTTGAGAATTTATGATCAGATGGAATTTACATAAATGGATGTTACACCATCGAATACAGAAATATAATGATAAAATGCTACTAAGGTAAAGTTACTTTACCCAGGATGCGCTTGTTGTATAAGCAGTTGATAGCGGCTATTATACATATGCCAGAGTACTATTTACCCTTCTTACACATATATGTACATACATGCATATGTTGGGATCCATGTTTGCAATTTGAAGATTTTTTAAATGATTATTTTACCGCATTTTTATACCCTATCCTAAGGGTATATTAAGTTTGACACATAGTTTGTAACATAGAGAAATAATCGAGATAGACCATATAAAGTATATATATTCGTGATCAGCATCAATAGCGAAATCGATTGAGCGATGACCGTCCGTCCGTCCGTATGTCACCGCTTTTTGGGCCTTAAATTTTGAGCTAGGACGATGAAATTTCATATCTGGGCTTCTGAGAAAAAGATACAGTACAAGTGTAAAAATTTTTGAAATCCGCCCACTGCCACGCCCACTTTTTCATAACTTCACTAAATTATATGAAACCGAAAAATTTTGTTAAGACCAAATATTTAGGCATTCAGATTCCCTACAATCCACCCATACAAAAGTTTTGGCCACGCCCACTTTTTGGGGGCGTTGTCATCACAAAACCGATTTTTGGGCCTTAAATTTTTAACTAGGACGCTGAAATTTCATATCTGGGCTTCCGAGAAAAAGATACAATACTGGTGTAAAATTTTTTTACATCCGCCCACTGCCACGCCTACTTTTTTATAACTTCACTAAATTATATGAAACCGAAAAATTTTGTTAAGACCAAATATTTGGGTATTTAGATTCCCTACAATTCACCTATAGAACAGTTTTGGCCACGCCCACTTTTTCATCATAAAACCCATTTTTGGGCCTTAAATTTTTAACTAGGACGCTGAAATTTCATATCTGGGCTTCTGACGAAAAGATACAGTAGAAGTGTAAATTTCTTTTACATCCGCCCACTGCCACGCCTACTTTTTTATAACTTCACTAAATTATATGAAACCGAAAAATTTTGTTAAGTCTTAATATTTAGGTATTCAGATTCCCTACAATTCACCCATACAGATACAGTTTTGGTCACGCTCACTTTTTGGAGGGCGTTTTCATTAAAAAACCGATTTTGAAAAAATTTTACATGTAACATCCTCAAACGTTCGAGGTTATAGCCATATTTGAGTACGAAATGCAATTTGGCTACGCCCACTTTATAGAGAGGAGGATAGGGTATCAGACGATCCGTTCCAGACGGATTGTAGCTTTTCTGTATGTTTTATCTTATTCCTATGACATATTAAGATTGAAACACATTTTACAATAAAGACAGGTAAATAAAGTGCAGGACTGAGTCGTACGTACTTGCACCTTTATGTTGGAAGTTTACATATAAATAATTCAGGATCGAAGTTCAAATAAAATAGTGACCCCATTTTCTTATATACTTATAAGAAAACTACCGTGATAACTGTTGTAAAATTTAATTGAAAGAATATTTTTTAAAAAAAAAAACGCTCTTTAAAAGTTGGCGTGACACTTTCAATGAGTATCACCGGCTATAAATTTTGTCTCACTTTTTTCGAATTCAAGCCAAAATATAAAATTTTGGAAAGTGGGCGTTGGGTATTTTAAAATGTAATACGCCATGTTTCTGCAGACATATGTCGTATATTCCTCATGTATTAGTTTAAAGCCCAATTACTGAAGAAATAGCAATTTTTACGTTACACTTATTTTTTGTGAAAAACGTGGTATGTCATCTTATAGCATATACCTGTATATATGAAATATTTTCAAAATCGTTAGAGCGGTTTTCGATAAAATCGATTTTTACTGAAATCGGATTTAAGTAAAGTGCAATTCATTTTGATTTTAAAGTGAAAATTCTGATTTCATCTTGAATTGTGGCGCTACAGACTGCAAATATAAAGTTTAAAGCAAATCCGTCTAGCCTTTAGTGTCGAGAGTATAGACAGACAGAATTGGACGACCCTCTTTTTTGAGCTTTCAAATGTGCATGTTTGATTAAAATCTCGAGTTCAAAATTGTGTCAATAATCAGTAAACCTCAAGTGGTTAGTGCGTTGGACTACGGAGCGAGGGTTTCCAGGTTCAATCCCCAGACAACACCTAAAATTTCTTTCACGGCCCCACCTCTCGCGAGCGTCTGACAAACATCCGAGAGTAAAACTGTCATGAAAAAACTTCTCAAAATTGCCGTTCGGATCCGGCATTAAACAGTAAGCCCCTTCCATTCATGTGAAGAATATAACACGCACAACACGAATGGTTGTGAGAAGCTAGGCCCTGGGTCCAATGGACCTGTCGCGCCAAAAATTTGTATTTTTTTTTAATGGAATTGCCTTTGAAAGAGCTCTCTGTGTTAATAAAGCAGAATGAATTGGGGTTAATCTTCAGAAAACTGAACTTGTCCTATTCATTAGGAAGAGCAAGATACCTGACTCCACGTTACCAAAGTTAGACCGCAGCACAATAGTTGTGTCATGTGAGGCGAAATATCTCGGCGCCATTCTAACCTCCAAGTTATCTTGAAAAAGAAATGTAGAAGAAAGGATAAAGAAAAGAATTGAACGCTCTCTACGCCAGTAAATGAGCCTTTGAGAGAAGACGGGGATTCCAACCACGCGTCAGTCATTGTATGTACAAGGGAATTATAAGACCCATCATTTCCTATGGGTCTTTAGTCTGGTGGAAAGCAACTGGTACAAAGAGGCATGTGAAAGAACTCTACGAAGAGTACTTTGCACCACGGGAGTTGTGAGAAGCACACTCACTGGTCCTGATCCTTTAACTTCATCCTCTACACAGATGGCTCTAAAATGGAGATATGTATGTACCCTAGAAGTCGGATAGACTACCAGTACCGTGCAGGGTGTTCCAAGCTGAAATCCTAGCATTCCTGAAACGCCTACGCTCCCTAGAATCCAGGTTCTTCGCAAGCACCTCAGAGGTAGCAAGTCGTCAGATATCGGATCTTCTCCATTTTTATACCCTATCCTAAGGGTATATTAAGTTTGACACATAGTTTGTAACATAGAGAAATAATCGAGATAGACCCTATAAAGTATATATATTCGTGATCAGCATTAATAGCGAAATCGATTGAGCGATGACCGTCCGTCCGTCCGTCCGTCCGTCCGTCCGTCCGTATGTCACCGCTTTTTGGGCCTTAAATTTTGAGCTAGGACGATGAAATTTCATATCTGGGCTTCTGAGAAAAAGATACAGTACAAGTGTAAAAATTTTTGAAATCCGCCCACTGCCACGCCCACTTTTTCATAACTTCACTAAATTATATGAAACCGAAAAATTTTGTTAAGACCAAATATTTAGGCATTCAGATTCCCTACAATCCACCCATACAAAAGTTTTGGCCACGCCCACTTTTTGGGGGCGTTTTCATCACAAAACCGATTTTTGGGCCTTAAATTTTTAACTAGGACGCTGAAATTTCATATCTGGGCTTCTGACGAAAAGATACAGTACAAGTGTAAAATTTTTTTACATCCGCCCACTGCCACGCCTACTTTTTTATAACTTCACTAAATTATATGAAACCGAAAAATTTTGTTAAGACCAAATATTTGGGTATTTAGATTCCCTACAATTCACCCATAGAACAGTTTTGGCCACGCCCACTTTTTGGGGGCGTTTTCATAAAAAAACCGATTTTGATAAAATTTTACATGTAACATCCTCAAACGTTCGACATTATAGCTATATTTGAGTACAAAATGCAATTTGGTCACGCGCTCTTTATAGAGAGGAGGATAGGGTATCATACGATCCGTTCCAGACGGATTGTAGCTTTTCTGTATGTTTTTTTATCAAATAGAGGTGCAATATGTGTGTGGGCACGTCTGCATAAAGAGTTAGCGATGCACTTCGCAGCATCTTACTCTACTGTTGTAGCTTGCATTGTTGTAAAAATGAACATCGTTCACCATAAAGTTTTCTTGGAAAACGAGTTGGACACACCAGTTAATCGCTGAGATCCAGCCATGACAGATGAAACAAAGAATCGATTATCCAACTAACTCATTTTTTTCGCAACATTGATGCATTCATTCGGTACACCGATAAATTCCCAATTTATGTACAGTGTATAAAACACTATACTCGAGCGAACCGTCCATCATTCCGAGGAAGTCTTGAGAAGAGAATTTGGAGATCTACCAACATTCGGAAATATTATTTTGAGAAATGCTTAAGGCACGAGGCATATGATCCACACGCAGTAAACGTATTACTTAAACTAAGAAAACTTAAACAATGTGGACTGGCAGTACAGACGAGTAAGTACTTCTGCAAGAGAGAATCTGATACAAAACATTGCATTACTAGCTGAATCGCCCGACTGTGCAAAATTAGGTCCCAAAATGAAAAACAAAAAACCCATTTTAAATGTGAAAATCATGCCCCAACAAATTGAAAACTGTCCTACAAATAAATGGAATAAGACCCCACAAAATGTATCCTCTTTCTTTTAAGTATGTTAGGAAGCAAAAACGACTGGGTAGTACGTTACGAAATTGCACCTTCATACTATACGATTACAAACTTTTCAGAATAGAATTTTAAGTCTTGTCTTGTTTATCCTACATATATCTACATTACGTCCAATTAAGTAGGCGTGGCATTATGAAGTTTTTTTTAATTACATATGTAAGATTATGGCAAATTAAGTAGAGTTAAAACACACTTTTTATAAATCACAAGATTAGGTTATTATTGGCAAAATAAATTAAAAGATTTTAGAAAAAATTATTTAAATATGTACAACTTGATGACTTTACTGCTTGACGACTCAGCTGAATAGTGATTGGAATATTCAAAAGTTTGGCAAAAGAAAACTTATGAAAACGGTTAAGATAATGTAAATAGTATATAGAATAGTGTTAAGATAATGTAAAAGTATTTGTATAAGTAAATATAGTAATTCGTGTAAGTAAATGTAGTAATTCGTGTTAGTAAGTGTAGGAATCATCTGATGCATGAGGGCGTGCCTACACATATAACGATAATATTAAATTGATGTTGATTGGCGGGGTTATTTTCAAATTTAGTAAACCATGTCTTTACATTTGTAATATTCAACAGCCGAGAAATAGCCGATTTATAAAATGTCGTCTAAAAGCATATAGCCAAACTAACTTAAATATAAAATTTTATTGAAATAGTTGGATCCGTTTTTATTAAAATAAGCCTTAATTTAAAAAAAAATGAAATTTGAAGCAAATAGATCCAGCCGCTTAGGTTAGGCTGATGTCGATGAGACAGACAGACAGACGGAATTGGCGGATGTATATTTATGTGTATATTTCGGAGCCTTATTTCATTTTCCATTTTGATGTTGTTTTCCTGAGCCCAATTACATACGTGTTTTCAAAATAAAAATACATAGTATGGTTGTACGTACATATGTACATAGCGCCGATTGTTACCATTGGCAATGGGAGTATATTTTTTTTTTATTATTTTCGCGATTTTCCCTCAAAGTATTAAAAGGTTTACCGTATCGGGCTTTGCAAGCCCTTATCGCGTCTTTTATACCTATAGCAGCATATCTTCAAATTCTTCTGAGATGACTCTTCTCGGCCACCGATTTAAACTAATCAGCACAAAAGAATTGAAGTAATCTTATCCAATTTTGAAGGAAACTACATACGTTGATATTAGCTACACTAAATAAAAAAAACACACTGTCCGTATTTCCCTTCATTCCATTGTATAATTTTAATTAGTTTCACAACTAACTAACCAACTAGTGTCAAGTTATCAATACGTCAATCACTAGGACGCACATTGTACCATCTCATCTTGCATACAAAATAGCAAACCACGTTCGGGTTACGTAAAATTTTATAGCAACGACTGGAGTCATAGCTTCTACACGTACCCACGCCGACACCCCCAATCCCAAACAACGACAAAGAGATACGTTCTGCTACTGCATGCATTTTAATATTCTCTAGGAACTGATTAGTTTCCATGAAATAGAATGGAATACAGAGTCTATACGGATTTGCAAGGATATCTCGACTAGACAGGAACCTATTCATGTGGCGACTGAAGCGATTGCTCGGTTTTTCGCTTCGTTGGTGCATTGGTCTCCCTGAAATCACATAGCCAAATTTATAGATGTATGTATGTACGTACTCGTATGTATACACTCGGCCTGTCACTAGCCGTGTGTTGAAGCATTGCGTGCACTAACCAAAAACTTTTCTCCCCATAAGACCAATGAACCGATTTTAATCTATTGAATTGGTTTCTGATTTAGCATCGAGACTGATGGTCACCCGTTTCGTTTTTTGGGACCGATATCCTTTGAAAGCAACAAAAACAGCAACGAACAATAGCAATAGCAACATAACAAGGATATTAAAATAATTACACGTTTATTTGGATTTCAGAAATCTTCGTGTATGGGCGCATGCATGTACGGATACATTTCTATCTATGTATGGATATATACATACATATGTGTAAGTATGATCATATGTATATGCGATACGAATACGTCTATGATTATCTGCTTTACCATGCCTCGGAAAATCCATACATTTTAATCAGAATATTAAAGTGTAATACATCTCTGCCCTGCGTCCTTGTCTGCCGTTCGCTTTCCATCACTAGACACCAATTCAATTCAGACTATCCCAATCGATTCCTATCGTTCCAGGTGAATGGAACTCATCCTGTCCGCAAATACTGATAATATTAATATCCAATATTGGTTCTCTAACCTTGTGCTAGGATGAGAAACGGACGCAAGAGTCGTTTCGATGAGTAGGGTATTATACTAAGGAGTACTCTCATGATATGGGGAATTAATAAATGATATTGGTTCCGGTTTTCTTCATTGTTGTTTGTCGCTTCCTAGTGTAGAATGAAATGTGTGCAGTTTCAATGAAAGGCGTTGCTAAATCGGACAACAGTCGAGGAAAAACACAATGATGCAACGTGACAAATTTATGATCGTCACCAGCGTTGTTGTTTGTAAAGGGTTTTTTCAATTCGAAAGCTTTATGTTTCCAATAGTTTTTCTCGGCTATGCGTGATGTTAGCTGAAGTTTGTTTGTACTTCTGAAGTATAAACTTGCTATCTAATCATGGAAAAGTACATCAAACTTCACTTACGGTTGCATTTGGGCAAGTCAGCAACCCGAAGCCATTCACTAAATGGCATTGTATCCACAAAAATTGACTGTTTGGTAGGGGTCTTATGGAAGAGAGGACATTGGCCCATACATAGTTCTTCTACAGTGATGCTGGCAATACAGTCAAAATCATAATTTATGTGACTTCAAATTCCCTATTATTCGCCTTTATATTATAGAGGGCCATGTCCATTCCTTGAAGGCGTTTTAAATAATTTTTTTTTTTTGTGTAAACTCGCAGAACACATTAGTTTACGGCTATCGTTATAATTCTACTAAAAAAAAAAAAAACTTGAATTTCAATCCCGCAAAGTTTTTATTACAAACGTCGGGGAGTATTCTTTTTATACCCTATCCTAAGGGTATATTAAGTTTGACACATAGTTTGTAACATAGAGAAATAATCGAGATAGACCCTATAAAGTATATATATTCGTGATCAGCATCAATAGCGAAATCGATTGAGCGATGACCGTCCGTCCGTATGTCACCGCTTTTTGGGCCT
Source organism: Xylota sylvarum (assembly GCA_905220385.1). Lineage (NCBI taxonomy): Eukaryota > Metazoa > Arthropoda > Insecta > Diptera > Syrphidae > Xylota > Xylota sylvarum. The sequence continues at coordinate 24,002,567 of LR999960.1, forward strand.
TAAATTTTGAGCTAGGACGATGAAATTTCATATCTGGGCTTCTGAGAAAAAGATACAGTACAAGTGTAAAATTTTTTTAAATCCGCCCACTGCCACGCCCACTTTTTCATAACTTCACTAAATTATATGAAACCGAAAAATTTTGTTAAGACCAAATATTTAGGCATTCAGATTCCCCACAATCCACCCATACAAAAGTTTTGGCCACGCCCACTTTTTGGGGCGTTTTCATCACAAAACCGAGTTTTGGGCCTTAAATTATTAACTAGGACGCTGAAATTTCATATCTGGGCTTCCAAGAAAAAGATACAGTACAAGTGTAAATTTTTTTTACATCCGCCCACTGCCACGCCTACTTTTTTATAACTTCACTAAATTATATGAAACCGAAAAATTTTGTTAAGACCAAATATTTAGGTATACAGATTCCCTACAATTCACCCATAGAACAGTTTTGGTCACGCCCACTTTCTGGTGGCGTTTTCATCAAAAAACCGATTTTGATAAAATTTTACATGTAACATCCTCAAACGTTCGACATTATAGCTATATTTGAGTACAAAATGCAATTTGGCCATGCCCACTTTATAGAGAGGAGGATAGGGTATCATACGATCCGTTCCAGACGGATTGTAGCTTTTCTGTATGTTTTCTGTTTCCATCCTGACAAGCCATGCAATACAATTATGTCAACCCAATGAAGACGAGTATTAAGGACGAACAAAACCAGGTAGTGAGCATTTGCTGAATGCGCCCTGACTATCGTTGCAGACTATAACACTCCTATCCTTTTATCAAAAGACTTCGTTGGGAAACTGTGCCAGAATTAAGTTGTTGTCTTCTGAAGCAGATTGTGATCGAAGTCAGTCATGTACATGAATGAAGTCGATTTTAAGTTTAGTCAGACAGTCAAAGCTTCGCTGTAAATTATAACCGCTTCGAATGAATCTGGATCCGATAGAGATTCTAAGTTCGCAATCTGTGTCAACTATCATCGACTTATGTAGCAATTAGTATTAATAAGAATATGGTGGAAATATATTTTGAAAATTGACTAGAAAATTAACTGAACGCTGAAAAAACGACGCAGTCATTCGAAGTACCAATGTGTGCTATATAACTGCCAACTTTTTGATAGAAAGCTTCTAAAACTTAGTACTCCATATCTTTACATTTGTATGTTCCACAAATATATGCTAAGCCTGCTACCACACGCAGCGTCGTGAGGCTTGGCTCTTTTTCAATTTCATAATTTTCACAAATTATAGGTATATTTGTAATTGTCTAGAAATAGGCAATACAAAATAAACTTGCGTATACCCAACTCCACATCTACTCCAATTCCTACAGTGAACACAAGCAGGGGGGTTGCAGAAGAAGGGTTACATATTTGACTGTTTATGGGACTTACTGGTTAAAATGGTGAGTTCTAAAATTACAAGTACTGATTTTTAGACTTAATTCTATTCAACCAACTTTTGCATATTCTTTTGTATTGCCTATTTCAAAGGAATTACGTTATGATTGATCATAATTAAATCGCTTCCATTCTTGTAGACATCCATTTTCATCAAACCTTTCTGGGTAGGTATCATTCCTCACAACGGTTGTCACGTTTTGCGGCAAACTATCCAGTCGTCCGGTTTCTGCAGAGAGCTGTATCATGTACATAATTCCATTTCATGAGATAGTCTAGTCCTGTGTGTTCCCACAAATTTGTTTATACTAATAGGCACTGCGAATGAATAAGGTGCTTTGAAGTAAAGCAATGATTGGACAATGCGCCATTTATCCCTTGAAAACAGCGCGTAGGTGAACATTCAAACACCTAATGTATGATGATCACGGATTATATTGGAATTAATGACTTCAAATCGTTAGGAAAGCTTGAAAATTTCCTTAATAAATTGCTAAAAAGTTCACTATGAACTCGCTCAAGATGATGACAGTTATACTCTCGGATGTTTGTTAGACGCTCGCGAGAGGTGAGAAAGTGAAAGAACTTTTGATGTTGCCTAGGAGTAGAAGTTTGAACCCCGCTCAGAGCCAGAGACACTTAGCCAAAGATCCTCTTTCAAGGGTAAGTAGAGTGCTAATATTCAAGGCACCAATCTTCGTCCGTGCGGATAGGCTAAAATCCATGAGCGCTACCACAATCGTTATCCGTGGTTTCTAATGCATATTTAGATTGAAATTAAGATTGCCTACAGCCGAAGGCGGTCTAGTTCTGATATCCTGACTTTGGATACTCGTATAGGTATATCTTTGGATGAACTTAACTTAATAGCTAGTACGTGCTCTGAGTAGACAGTTATAGTGACAAAAAGTGTGTTTTGCTGATTTTTCGTCTTTGTTCCACATGCTGCATGTGTTGTCTTGCGGTTTTCCAATTTTTACTGGACAGTGTCCAATTAAAAATCGTGTGAGGTAGTTTAAGGTTTTGCTTTGTTCTTGTATGTTAAGAACGCGGCATGAGCACTTTTACTTTTACTTTCTATTTTCGTCTTATATTGTCATATTAAATTTGGAACATTGTTTACGACCTAACAATTGAGATAGACCCTATAAGGTATACACTGTGGGCTTTATCATTTTGTTGCGGTTTCTTCGCTTTGTGAAAGCAACAGGATTTTTTAGGTTGACGTTTAGGTCAAGTTTCTTGCACCAGTCAGCAACAAGATTGAGTGCCCTTTAGAAAGATCCGAGATTGTTTCTTGAATTTAACTCTGATTAGCATCGCTACATTATCATACATAAAACCCGTCATTGTTGAATATATTTAACACCCTTTGCACTACATTGATAGAGGTTCAAAACATACATAGATGCATAGGTGAGAGAATACCTTCCTGGGACAATCTTTCTCAGCTGTTACGTTGATATTTAAAAAAAAAACATACACCTTGTAATTTAGAAACTATTGATTTTACAAAAAGAAGTTTTAAGGTATAGAAATGGGAAACTTAGTTCTAAACAAAAAGGTCTGTCATAATGACGTCATAGGATTATCAGTTTTGGAGGTAATAGAAAAAAATTGTTCTCAAATCTCTCACTCCGCCGCTGGATATGCACAACATTCCAAAAAATTTTAGTTCATGCATATGTACCTACTTCCAAAAACAAAATAAAAAAAATGTCGAACGAAAGAAACGAATATGTATCTAAATACATACACATATAAATACTTAATTCATTTGCAACCCTAAAACAGACCTACTTAATGAAGACCCTAGTAATTCTTAAAATAATCCTGAAACTCATTTGTTACCCATTCTCTCTGTCGGGGTTCACAAAACAATTTAGCAGAACACATAATAAAGACCTGTTTTAAAAGTGTTAATTTGTTGGGATACTCCTTTTGTTGTGACGAAAAAATTCCAAGCGATTAAAAAGGATCATCAATCAACGTCGAGTAGCAAAACAAAGTATTGTCTATAAATTAAGAAGTTAATATGTACAATTGAGTTCCAAGTTTTGTTTTTGGTATTAAAACGAATTTCTGGACACCCAATAATGTGAGAGAATCAATAGAAATAAAAGGATAGTGATACAGCAGTTCTATTAGACTTACATACATATTATTATTGTTATTATGTATTATATGTTTATTAAATGTTAGCTAGGCTTAGGCTAGCTTATTATCATTGACCAAATAGGGACAAGGAGCATTGGCATTGTAATGCTTTTTATCAATGCTCCGAAAATATCAGACAGGTTCTGTCCTGCACATATACAGTACCTTACTAAAGTATAACCGCACCCTGTAAAGGCCGTTTTGCAGAAACTCTAAACAGATACAACCCCTTATTATTTTTTTATTTTATGGCATCAAAAAACAAGTACTTACTTACTTACTTACTTAGGTGGCGCTACAGTTCGGGGTGAACCTGGGCCTCAACTAACAAGCCTCTCCAGTTAGCTCGGTCCTTAGCTAACTGCCTCCAGTTGCGCACTCCAAGCTTGTTCAGGTCCCCTTCAACTTGTGCGCGCCACCTAAGGCGAGGTCTTCCTCTGCTGCGTTGTCCCTCCGGGTGTGATTCGAAGACTCTTCGGGCCGGAGCACTGGTGTCCATTCGCTCTACATGTCCTAGCCATCTCAAACGACTAATGCGCAGTTTTTTGACTAGGTCGATGTCGCTGTACAGCTCGTATAGTTCGTCGTTGAATCTTCTCCTCCAAAGCCCGTCAACGCAAACGGGACCGAATATTTTGCGAAGAATTTTTCTCTCGAAACGACCGAGGATATCTTCATCCGCTTTTGATAAAGTCCAAGCTTCAGCGCCATAAAGCAGGACTGGGATGATCAAGGTCTTATATAGAGTCTCCTTAGTTGTTCGGGATAGGGCCTTACTACTCAATTGCCTTCTCAGCCCAAAGAAACAGCGATTGGCAAGAGTTATTCTTCGTTTTATTTCTGCTGAGGTGTTATTTTCAGAATTGATAGCAGAGCCGAGGTAGACAAAGTCCCTTACTACCTCAAAGTTATAGCTGTCGATTGTGACGTTCTGTCCAATTCGTCGATGTTGCGTGTCCCTTTTGGTTGACAGCATATACTTGGTTTTGCCCTCGTTTACCGTTAAACCCATTTTGGCCGCTTCTGTTTCAATACTAGCGAACGCACCGGTGACAGCCCGCTGTGTTCTTCCAATAATGTCAATATCGTCGGCATACGCTAGTAGTTGCACAGACTTTTGAAAGATTGTGCCTCCGGTATTGGCTTGTGAGTTTCGCACAATTCTTTCAAGAACGATGTTAAAAAAATCACATGACAGCGCATCACCTTGTCTAAAACCTTTTTTGACATCAAAGGTCTCGGTGAGATCGTTACCGACCTTGATGGAGCAGCGAGAATTCTCCATCGTCATTCTGCACAATCTGACGAGTTTGGCAGGGATGCCAAAACTAGACATGGCTCTGTATAACTCGTCTCTATAAATGCTGTCATATGCGGCCTTGAAATCGATAAAAAAATGGTGGGTATCGATTTGGACTTCTTGGGTTTTTTCCAGGATCTGTCGAAGTGTGAAGATTTGATCGATTGTGGACTTTTCTGGTCTGAAACCACACTGATAGGGCCCAATCAGGTTGTTGACGAAGGGTTTCAGACGTTCACACAATATGGCAGATAGGATCTTATACGCGATGTTGAGGAGACTGATACCTCTGTAATTGGCGCAATTGAGGGGATCTCCTTTCTTGTGGATTGGGCAAACGGTGCTGAGATTCCATTCATCAGGCATACACTCATCTGACCAAATTTTAGAAATGAGTTGGTGTATGCTCTCTACCAGGTCATTTCCAGCTGCTTTGAATAGCTCGGCTGGTAAGCCGTCAGGTCCAGCAGCCTTGTTGGACTTAAGTTTGGATATTGCTATCCTTACTTCGTTTTGGTCAGGTGGACGGAAGTTTTGGCTATCATCGTCTATGTTGAATGGTTCATTCTGCCTGACAGCGGGATGTTGGTCTTCGTCGCCGTTATACAGTCTGCAGAAGAAGTTTTTCCATATTCTCAGCACCGACTGTGACTCTACTACGAGGTTTCCTTCTTCATCTCTACAGGCTTCTGTACGGGTCTTGTTGGCCTGACACGTTCTTTTTACCTGTTGGTAAAACTTCCGTACATTATTCCTGGAGTATAATCTCTCAATATCTTCGATCGCGCGCTTCTCGTGCTCTTTTTTCTTCTTTCGGAGAAGCCGATGTTCTTCCCATCTCTTCTGCTCGTAGAGCTCACGAGCAGCTCTCGTCCTTTTTTGCAGCGCCGCTTTGTATGCTTGCTGTTTAGCTGCATGTGCTTGCCGGCACTCATCGTCAAACCAGGGGTTTCTAGGTGATGGTCGGGTGAAACCCAGCACATCAGTTGCGGCACTTCTGATGGCTTGTTGGCAGCGTTGCCACTGGTCTTCGGCGCTTGATGCTGGCGGCATAGGAGTAGTTGAGATATTTCGGGATACGCGTTCGGTGAAGGTTCTGGCGATCTCTTGCGATTGCAGCTTTTCGACGTCAAATCTTCTCACAGTAGTTCTTCTTAGTTGTGGCGTTTGGGATATCCGCATTCGTACCTTGGCTGCAACAAGGAAATGATCCGAGTCCATGTTGGCTGCTCGGAAGGTTCGGACATCCAGAATACTGGAGGCATGCCTTGCGTCGATCGCAATGTGGTCAATTTGATTGACCGTTTGATGATCAGGAGATCGCCATGTCCCCTTGTGGATATTGAGATGAGGAAACCGTGTGCTTGCTATACTAACGTTTCGCCCCGCCGCAAAGTCAATAAGTCTAAATCGTCCTACCAAAGATGTCCTCCTTTCCTATCTTGGCGTTAAAATCGCCTAGGACGATTTTAACGTCATACTTAGGACATTGCTCATATGTTTTGTCGAGGAGCTCGTAGAAACTTTCTTTGGTGGCGTCATCCTTGTCCTCTGTGGGGGCATGAGCGCATATTAGGCTTATGTTCGCGAATTTAGCCTTGATGCGGATTGTCATAAGACGCTCGCTCACGTGTCGAAAGCTCAAGACTTCTTGCCTAAGTCTGCCGCGTATGACGAACCCACATCCAAATAAGCGCTGTTTCTGTTCCCTATAGCAATCACCGTAGTATACGTCACAGTTTTTCATCCTCTTTTTGCCCGGGCCATCCCATCGCACTTCCTGGATGGCGGTGATATCTGCATTGTAGCAGTCTAGGGCCTCTGCTAATTGTTCGGCTGCACGCGGCCTGTTAAGGGTCCGAACATTCCACGTGCAGATCCGAAGATCGTTGTCCTTATTTCGTTTGCTGGGGTCGTCAACAGTGGGATCATCCTTATCCGAGGCTTGTCGTTGTGTCGTAACTACTGGTTTTTTACGTGGTAGGGAAGTTACCCCGACGCACAACCCCCAACCTGGAGGACCAGTTCCTTTTTTTTACCCCTAGGACAAAGGGGCGGATATTCCGGAGTCAGTACCCCGCTTCGGGGATGTGAGCGCTGCCGTTGGCCCATTAAGGGTTCATCCGCCACCAACTCTATTCCAACACCCTGACTCAGTATTGAAAATCCCTATAGACCTGGAATTCGAATATGTCGAAGCAGCTCATATAGGGATAACACTAATAGTTCGACCTAACTGGAACTGGTTGACGCCACCGTTGATTCCATCTAGGGAATTCGTCCGCCGCCGCCTGAAGCAAGAGAAGGTGCCTTAGTGAGAAGACACTCCTCCCCCCTCTCTCGTTCGCTGCCACCAACAACCTTCCAAAGGGGTTGGTTACCCAATCTCCAGTTGAGGTACTAGGCACCCAGCAGCCACCATCGTGGAGGTGTAGAGTAGGAGTTGATAGTGAGAGGCTAAAGCGAGAACGCTTGTGTTCCCATATGTTCCGCATCACTACCCTTTGACCACCCCAAAAAAAAAAAAAAAAAAACAAGTAAGTAGAGCAAAAAAAATCCCCGATATTTTATTTTGGGATTTTTACCAATAAAAAACTGTTTTGGCAAGCTTGCAAAAGTATCATTTTTTTGTATTAGCTAATTGTTTTTACAGAAATTAGTATAAGGTCTTACCCCTTTTTTAATAATACTAAAAATACCATTGGACACACTTCCAAAAAGTTTCCTTAATAGGGGATCCCCTAAGGAGTTTCGTGCACCCATTATTGATTCTTGGATTCTCGGCGTGTAATGATTCCCCAAAGATTTTCTTTCGGATTGCAATCCAGAGAACGTACCGGATACCCCATCAATCTCATGTTTTGGTCTTGAAACCATTGCAACCTTTGACGACTGACGTGAAACGCTGCGTTATCTTGTTGAAAGACATGAGGAAATCGACGATATCAACTTAAATATGGTATCAAGTTGTCTTCGAGTAGCAGGGTGTAAGCTTCACTATCCATTTTGTGGAGGTGCCGATTGGAAACTTGTGCCGATTGGAACCTTATCCGCGCGCAGAAAGCACCCCTTACCATACAACTTCCACCGTCAAAGATCCTCTTCAGAAAACACCTCAGATCCTTCCGTAAATCGTGCAAATATTCATTAAAGCCATCGGGTCCATCAAGAAAGTATTACTTTGGAAAAAATAACTGTATGCGTTGGGATAAGCAACCTCCAGCCCAAAGTCGAACTCCAGCTCACAATATTATATCTATGCATATCAGTGGGAAAGCCTAAAGGACCAGCAACCACTTTAGGCCCAGAGACATCACTTGCGGGTGTATTTGATCTCTTCATCGACGAACACATACTTGAGACTATCGTTCTACACACAAATTCCAAGATTGAACAGGTTCAACTTAAGTACAACATTTTTAAACGCACTCATTTATCTCGCACTATATGGAGACCAACGTTTATTAATTTAACAACTCTAACTGAACTACGAACATTTATAGGATTGCTTTATTTGGCGTGCTTATTCAAATCGAATCATGAAGATTTATCTTCACTTTGGGCATCAGACGTTACTTAACTTGACATTTTTCGTTGTACAATGACTCTCTGCCGCTTCAAATTTTTGATAACTATTCTCTTGAGCTATACTTACTGTAGATGAGATGCTAGCACCTTTTAGGAGGCGATGTGCTTTTCGCATGTATATGCCAAAAAACCGACCGACCTAGAGCAAAAAGTGACAAGCTTTTACCAACTCAAGTTGTACTTCGCTTGATACCTCCAGTTGAGGGTTCTCCTCGGAATATCACTGGCGACAATTGGTTCTCCTCCATTGAATTAGTCGGTCCCGAAAACTAACTTATGTGGGTACAATGAAGTCAAACAAGAGACTGATCCCAAGAGAATTTTTACCCCATAAAACAAGAGAAGTAGAGTCGTCGTTGTTTGGGTTTACAGCTTAAATAACAATGACATCATATGTTCCCAAAAAATCAAAATCTGTAGTTCTCATTTCTAGTATGCATCACGATAGTGAGATAGTCGGCGATGATCACGTTTTACAATGAGACTAAAGTTGGGGTTGACGCCTTAGACCAAAAGTGTGTCTCGGTTGCCAGGGCTACTCGATGGTGGCCCATGGTGTTATTTTATGCAATGGTAAATAGCACAGGCGTTAATAGTAAAGTTGTATAAATGTAGGTACGATGCAGTCAGTGGAAAGCCAGAAAATCGACCCAACTAGCTTCGCAGGCTTGGAATAGAGTTATGTCTACCATACGTTCGACAGCGAACTTACAATGAAAAGATACCCAATTGCGTATGATAACATCAAGGGTTTTCAAACTGCCGATGCCTGAGAAATCTATTCCAGCTGTCTCTACTGTTGCATTCAAAAGAAAGCGCTGTAGCATTTGCCCCTATAAAAAAAAATCGCAAAACGAACACTGTTTGTTCATCTTGTAAAATTCCAATATGCAATACTTGCTCAATAATTGTATGTGCAAACTGTTCAGAAAATAATTAAATGTGGTTCATTTCATTATTAAATATATCCTTTTTCAAATAATGTGTTTTAATTCAATAATTTTATTTGTAAACAAAATATACATTGTTTTATGGAAGGGTCAGATTGACCCTTGAATAGTCACTGTGTAAAATTTATATTGAGTAGTAACCAAGGGTTAAGTATGGTTTACAAAGTGTGGTTTCAATAGTCCATATGCGGACTGGTTGAGAGAGGAAATTACTCTGGAAGATATATATGTAATTGAAAAAAAAGCAGAGTCGAAAATCTTATTCAGAACTGGGGTTTTAATGAGCTGTCAATCAAGAGAATTAAGCACTTTATCTTATGAGAAATCTATACCTATACTTAGACTTGGGACTCAGCCTCAGAAAGTACAATGTCTTGCGCTAAACGGTGAATAGCATTCACAAGGCTTCATTCCCCAGCTACTAGCCATAAAAAATTGGGGATCACAGACTAACTGATATAATAAATGTTTCAAATAGTCACGCTGAAGTAGACTTGCAGCACTTACTAAAAAAACTGCAATATATATTATAGAGTCCATCGTTGAGGAATGCTTGCCTTTGTCCACTGTTGTAACCTTTGTATAGAGCTGAGGCTTTGATAGAAGCTCTGGCATAGTTATTATGAACAAATGTTTCAGAATATTCACAGTTCAGATGAATTTGTATATTTTATTGCACTTGTTCCTCTGCAAATAGTCGATAGTGGGAAAATCCCAGACCATCATCAATATTTTATTATTTTATTGAAAATCATCACGAATTAATACCAACAGTGATATCATGACAATGCTTCTGCTTAGGTCTGACCCAGGCCTTGCTAAATTTTGAAAAGTTTCAGATAATCATCTAAAAATTACTTCAGACATTGCCGAATTTATTATTGATGAAAACATTTGGTGTAAATTTAGATTTGGATCACTCAATTGAATCAGTCACAAAAACGGTCTGAAAACTGGTCAAGTCAAAAATTGTTTAATAAATGAATAATTACCCATGTTGTTATAAATCAATAAAATTTCATAAATAAAACAAATGTATAATGAGCTATGATTCAGTCAGTATGCAGTTCTGTTTCGCCTTTCGAGTTATAAATCATGAGTAGGGGTTGCTGTGACACGATCGTTTTGATTCGGGAAAATAAATCTCTTTGTAGTTCACCGAATCTAAACTTGGTACCTTTCCTGAGAAGGTCGCTTAAAGGTTTCGCTAGAATACCCTAGTTTTGGTCAAACTTCCTCTAGTATCCCGATAAGCAAAGGAAACACTGGACATTCTTCACAGTCATTGGTTCTGCAAAATGCTTCACTGCATTTATTTCGGACAAAGTAAGACTAATATTGGCAATTTCATAGCCTAAATTTTATATTTTCGTAGAGAGGAAGTAACATTTTTCGAATTAAAACGGAGTCTGTATGGCGCAGATAAGCCAAAAACCTTTCTTAAACGGTTCATCGGTCAACAATGATATCATCCATGTAGACTAGGATAACTTTTTCTTTAATAACAGATTGAAAAATGTACCTGCTTTTGAAAAATGGTTGCCGATGTGCATAGCTCAAATGACATTCTAAGAAACTTGAATTGTTCTGTTGAAGTCATGAAAGATGTGAAATGTCTACTTTCGTCCGCCACCGACACATCGAAGAAACCATTTTCAAGGTGAAGGGCACTGAAAACTCGAGCATCACTGAGCTGGTCAAGCTGATCCTCTATAGACGGAAGGGGAAAACGATCTCTCTTCAAATTCGATAGTCAACGCAAAGGCGTTTAGAACCATCTTTCTTTTACGCTAAGACAATAGGACTAGGGAACTCTGAAGTACTGGATCGAACAATTCCCTTCTTAAGCCATTTGTCAACTTGACTTTCAACTACCTCCTTCTCTAACGGTGCTAGTCTTCGTGGATGTTAGAAAATTGAAGGTTCATCATTGTAAAGTCGTCCCTTCAAAGGTTGTAATAGTGTGACCTCACTTCCCGTATCTAAAAGGGCATTCACGAAGTACCCTCCCCGTTGATAAACTTGACTGTCTTGTGAAAAACTCTGCTAAAACTCAGATAAGTAGTAGTTATTTTCATCTGTTGTGAAACTGTTTCCATTGTGCATTGTGGATCTTTGTGGCGAAACTGCTTACACATGAAACATTTGGGACTCTCAGGCCTCTTGCGGCACTCGCTTGAACGATGTCCTGTAAGTGTACAATTATAGCATACAACACTGAAACAACTTCCGCCGTTTCCAGGATTCGAAAAAGTGATCTGCTTATTATTCGCTCCAATAGATTTGTTATTATGTGAATCTTTTATGCCGTCTATGACGTACTAAATAACAGAAAGTTCATCTATGTTTGCCTTCGATCCTAGCTCCCTCATTTTTAAAAAGTACTGCAAAACTGTTTCGTCCTTTTGCTACTTTCTAGCTACCCATTTTCTATGTTAATATAAGTTTTCACCAAATTCATCAATTAAATGTTTCGGATCGGCCTGCCAGCTTCGCGGGTCCCAATAAGAGTCGTTTTGTATATATAATATAATCTTCGGCTATAAAACTATTGCAGTCTTAGATATTTAGGAGAGAGAAGGCATGCCGTTGCTTTAAATAGCACTATGTCCGCTTTATTATCGGTATTAAGATGTGTACCGCAAGGTTCGATTTTGGGCCCGCTTTTGTTCTCGCTCTACATTAAATGAAGACTTTAACTAAATCTGTGAGTGATCTCGAAGAAATGGCTTGTTCCTTAATCCAAAAAAGTTTAAATACATTGTCATTTCTCGAAATGTCCTACGATTACATATCAGCATAAGCAGAAAGCTTATATAATACGCCATTTGACAATATCGGGCGTCAGTCACGCCAGCCAGGTTATCTTTACGACAGACTTAGATTTTCGATATTAAACAGAACGAACATAATAATAAATCCTATATACATATGTACATATGCCTGTAGAACTTCTCAGCGACAGTTTTTTTTATCCATAGCCGACACCTGCGGAACTCTTCACCTAATCAGTTGAGAAGTTTACAATGTATTAATGAGTTCCAAAAAGAAGTTAAAGCAATTTTCTCTTCACATTAACTTTTCTTTAAATTTAATAATCAACAATTAATTAATAAAAATTATCACTCTTAAGTCAATTTATTTGCATGAATGAATGTTAATTATAAAATTACACTTTTCTATCTCTTTTCTCTTTTTTTTTTTTAATTTTATAATAGTACATAAATGTATTCATGCCTCTTGTAAAGGCTTCGCAAATTTTATAAGAAATTGTTCTTAATAAGGTACTTAGAAATTTTCAGAGCAAATTTACAAAATCTGATAAACTAGTATATTGTAGAATAGAAAAAGTTACTAGGTAAGTAATTCTAGAGTAATTTTAAGAATAGCAAAGTTCGATAAGTTAAGATAAGTTTTCCAATTAATTTTGAGTTTTCTTTTAATCCGCTCTTCATTTTCCTTTTATTATTTTTTCATTTTCGGGCCTTATTTTCTGGGGTCTAATATCGCACAGCCGATACTAACTATAGACAGACGAATGTGTCCCATACTAATAGGTAACATAAATATTGAGCCATTTTACCCTTTTTTAAAAACACGGAGATCACACATCAAATTTAATGAAAGATAACAAAGGCGGTGTTCCACGCAATTCTTTTTCTGTTCAGCTCTTGGCAATAAATCAAGCATATCTCTTTACGGTTATTAAACACACATTAAGCAATCCAAATGCATTGTGAGCTGTATGTGCTAAACGTACAATATAAAGACTTTGCGGACAAGAAACACGGAGATTGCACCATCCCCTAAAGTACGTATGTATATGTATGTTTATCAACATGCAGCTAATATACGAAAGTATACAAATGTATGTACATATGTGTATGCACTGTCGCGGTGCATAGAATTTTGATTTTTGAGGGGTCAAGTTAAACGGCAGCGTAACAACAGTAAATTATAAACTCTAATCCTACCAATGTCATTGCGCATTTATTTTGACCGAACAACCCCTACAGAATTGTCGGCATGACGACGTTCCTACGTAATTTCCAGCGTACATACATAAGTACCCCTTATAACAAGAAGTATCAAAAAATATCTTTTGTACTGTGGAAACCATTAACCAAAGTAACAATTTATTTGTAACGTTGTGTATATTATGCTATAATGAAAGTCTGTCAGGATTTTTTGTATCTACACAAATATGTAAGTACAAGTTTCAGTTTGTTTTATTTATCAACAATTATGTACGTTTGTATCGCGGGTGGTAATGTTGTGCAATTTGATTACTTTTGAGTAACGAATGACTACTGATTACTTCAAATTCAGTATTCGGTATTTAGTATTCGTTATCTAGTACTTGGTTTCTGAGAAGTTTAAGTATATGTATTGTGCAGAAAAGTAATCAAATTGGAACAGAACTCATCAAGTGAGACGTTAGAATTCTGTTCCAATTTGATTACTTTATTGCACAATATACTTACACTCTTTCTTCAGTACACAGTAATCAGTACCGAATATCACGTCACTTTTCAGACGATCATCGTCGAACGCAACGAATCGTCTGTAGTTTGCTTTATGTAACTCCATCACTATCGTGTCGTCTATCGTTTACGTTTTCCACAGTTTGAAAGCTACTGTAATGCCATATTAGCCTTCATGAAATGACTTTAGCTGTTATTCGGTGTTTTTGTGTTTACTTTTTGTAAACTGAATTTTATGAAATTATTAGAAACTTGGACAATAACAAATAAATTATGCAAATATCCTATTTACAATGCGCCTACTTTTTTGTTGGAAGAGAAAAGGGACGCATCTCTAAATTTTTTTTCGCCTGCGTAACAATATCAATTTCGTTTTCCAAAAAAAAAACATCACAATGTGGATGGAACATTTTTTTAATGATATATTTTTAATTAAAAGCCTTTCACAAACACAAAACACCAAAAACATATGAAAAACATACAGAAAAGCTACAATCCGTCTGGAACGGATCGTATGATACCCTATCCTCGTTTCTATAAAGTGCTCATGCCCAAATTGCATTTGGTACTCAAATATGGCTATAACGTCGAACGTTTGAGGATGTTACATGTGAAATTTTATCAAAATAGGTTTTTTGATGAAAACGCCCCCTAAAAGTGGGCGTGGCCAAAACTGTTCTATGGGTGAATTGTAGGAAATCTGAATACCTAAATATTTGGTCTTAACAAAATTTTTCGGTTTCATATAATTTAGTGAAGTTATAAAAAAGTAGGCGTGGCAGTGGGCGGATGTAAACAAATTTTACACTTGTGCTGTATCTTTTTCTTGGAAGCCCAGATATGAAATTTCAGCGTCCTAGATAAAAATGTAAGGCCCAAAAATCGGTTTTGTGATGAAAACGCCCCCAAAAAGTGGGCGTGGCCAAAACTTTTGTATGGGTGGATTGTAGGGAATCTGAATGCCTAAATATTTGGTCTTAACAAAATTTTTCGGTTTCATATAATTTAGTGAAGTTATGAAAAAGTGGGCGTGGCAGTGGGCGGATTTCAAAAATTTTTACACTTGTACTGTATCTTTTTCTCAGAAGCCCAGATATGAAATTTCATCGTCCTAGCTCAAAATTTAAGGCCCAAAAAGCGGTGACATTCGGACGGACGGACGGACGGACGGACGGACGGTCATCGCTCAATCGATTTCGCTATTGATGCTGATCACGAATATATATACTTTATAGGGTCTATCTCTATTATTTCTCTATGTTACAAACTATGTGTCAAACTTAATATACCCTTAGGATAGGGTATAAACAATACCTCTATAGCTATCGTGCAAACGATGTCGTCTTGACGATAGTATTTGACAGTTCTTGGGGTTACGTGAAGCAAAAGTTGAATCGTCAAAACGATATCGCCCAAACGATAGTGATTTTTAATGTCACGTGAAGCAAAACTATCGTCAAAACGACACGTCGACGTGATGAGGGCCCAGGACTCGTGTGTTGTGATATTTAGTAAAAAATCAGTATTCAGTACTTTGATATTCAATGATATTGATTACTCAGTTTACTTCTTTGGAGTCGATTTGAGTCAAAAACAATATACATACTTACATTTAAATGTACCTACATAGCATATGCATATATATTCTATATTGGTTCTTAGGTAAATGCGTATTGGTTGAGTTATGAGTTTGTGCACGAATTCGATTTGAATAAGCTCAACCTCCGCACATGAGTTCGTGTTCGTCTGTATGTATAAATGTAGGTACCGATAGCCATTCTAAGTAACGAATACTAAATACCGGATAATTACTTTTTGAACATGCATAATGTATGGGACAGTCTATACCCAGTGTTACCAGAGGTTATTCAGTTTTTTTTTACAGTTTTCCCTAGATGAACATCAAAAAGTCCCTAGAAATCCATCGTGAAAAATAGTTTGACAAAAAGGAACAAGAAGTGTAAGAACAGATACATCGATCCATAAGTATAAAATTTATTGTAGGTACATATTTATTATTTAAACACCAAAATAGAACTAATCTGACTTCACTTTTATTACGTGATATTTCGGACTTCTTCTTCTATACATTTTGCAAAATAATTTTTGGAGACCTTGTGAATTATTACTTCTGTTTTTCCTGCTGTTAACGTAACTGCAAACCTTACAAGTGCATAAAGACATTTTTTTTTTGTCTTCCTGCAATCGACACCTAAATTTTGGAATTATTTTTATATCAACCCCTTCATATGTACATATGTATGTATTGATGTATTTGAATAAGCTCAACCTCCGCACATGAGTTCGTGTTCGTCTGTATGTATAAATGTAGGTACCGATAGCCATTCTAAGTAACGAATACTAAATACCGGATAATTACTTTTTGAACATGCATAATGTATGGGACAGTCTATACCCAGTGTTACCAGAGGTTATTCAGTTTTTTTTTACAGTTTTCCCTAGATGAACATCAAAAAGTCCCTAGAAATCCATCGTGAAAAATAGTTTGACAAAAAGGAACAAGAAGTGTAAGAACAGATACATCGATCCATAAGTATAAAATTTATTGTAGGTACATATTTATTATTTAAACACCAAAATAGAACTAATCTGACTTCACTTTTATTACGTGATATTTCGGACTTCTTCTTCTATACATTTTGCAAAATAATTTTTGGAGACCTTGTGAATTATTACTTCTGTTTTTCCTGCTGTTAACGTAACTGCAAACCTTACAAGTGCATAAAGACATTTTTTTTTTGTCTTCCTGCAATCGACACCTAAATTTTGGAATTATTTTTATATCAACCCCTTCATATGTACATATGTATGTATTGATGTATTTGAATAAGCTCAACCTCCGCACATGAGTTCGTGTTCGTCTGTATGTATAAATGTAGGTACCGATAGCCATTCTAAGTAACGAATACTAAATACCGGATAATTACTTTTTGAACATGCATAATGTATGGGACAGTCTATACCCAGTGTTACCAGAGGTTATTCAGTTTTTTTTTACAGTTTTCCCTAGATGAACATCAAAAAGTCCCTAGAAATCCATCGTGAAAAATAGTTTGACAAAAAGGAACAAGAAGTGTAAGAACAGATACATCGATCCATAAGTATAAAATTTATTGTAGGTACATATTTATTATTTAAACACCAAAATAGAACTAATCTGACTTCACTTTTATTACGTGATATTTCGGACTTCTTCTTCTATACATTTTGCAAAATAATTTTTGGAGACCTTGTGAATTATTACTTCTGTTTTTCCTGCTGTTAACGTAACTGCAAACCTTACAAGTGCATAAAGACAGTTTTTTTTGTCTTCCTGCAACCGACACCTAAATTTTGGAATTATTTTTATTTCAACCCCTTCATATGTACATATGTATGTATTGAAGTATAAATAGATCATATTTATTCCCACAAAAAACCGTTTTCTATCATTTTAATGGAAAATAATAGGTTAGATTAGGTTGAAGTGGTTGACTAAGACCAGTGATAGAAGATACCGCCTGCAGCATATAATTTGCCAAACTTCTCGTGGAACCAGTTTATATAGCATAATAGACTCCTTGTGTCAGTTTTAGTAAGATCACCAAGATCATTAAAGTAAAAAGCTCCCAAGTGAAGATTACTTTTCTGAGAGAGATGCAAAGGTGGTGGAGAATACTTTCCTCCTCCTCCTCGTCATCCCTGCAACTTCTGAAAATATCGTAAAAATCGTTTGAATGCACACCAAATAATATCCCTATGCCCCAGCACCCAACAAAGGTGAGTATTAAACTCCTCCATCATCTCTAAGAGAGACAGTTTAGAGCTAGTTTTGAATTGTAAGAGAAAAATTCCAGGGGTGTGATTGCTGCTTGACTATCCGAAAAGCTGCGGATACCAAGTTTTTTTAAAGCCACGATAAGACTTCTTCAATCTAAATTACTTATATCTGTAACACGCTACACTGACGGAAGAAGTGAGAAAACATCTTCACCTACCCCCGTCGTTAGTTTTTGATCCGTCGGTATAAAAGTAAATCGAATTGTCTTCCAGAAAGCCTTTCCTCCCAGAAAAACCTGGACAAGATGGTTTCATCTTTAATTTATTTATAACAACACGAGTAGGTACCTACATTATATTGGTACAGATTGTATGCATTAATAAGGGCCATGGCCCACCGGTTAAAGGTGCAAATCCTAGAAAACATAAATAATTTTTTGAGCCCCACTCTAGGATATGTGTATGTGCATACAACACATTAATGTTTAATTTGAAACAAAGTTTTTAACATAGCGAAATAATAAAGATAAATCAAATAAAGTGTGTAGGTATAATTTTTGTCGTTCTTACCAGCCGAATCTATTGAATCATGTCCGTCCACTAGTATCCCATTAGTATTGCATTTTAATAATTTATTTAAAATGTCCCAAATTCTGTCCCAAAAATTGTATTATAATTTGGTCCATACTTTAAAACGAGTAAGGATATTACCATTATGCAACGCTGTAATTTATATAGAATATGTACAACTAAATATGAATGTATATACATACGTCGTCAACTCAAGTATGTAGTTTTGCGTAGAACTTTCTCTTGTTTTTGGCTCTTTTCGATTTCTTAGTTATTATTTTACGTAGCAATAGTTTTTTGATATTCTAGTATCTTTGTTTTTTTTTTACTTTCAGTTCGTATCCCTTCGCACGCCTTTTGTGCAAACAGAAGGCTCTTTCCGACGATTTGAGTCCGAGAAATGTGTATCACCTAAATATGTATGTCCAGTACATGAACATATGTATATATGTAGTATATCAGTATATATGTGTTTGTAGAGATGCGGTCAATGTAAAAATTTAGCGCAACGTTGCTGCTACTGTAGCTTCTGATAAATGAAATGATACTTTTCATGGAAAGAGGTAGTACTCGTAGCCATCCATCTGGTAACCATTTCCACTGGTCAGGCGATCATCTCATCCTTGCTGTTACGAAGTCATAGAATGAAATAAAATTCCACTTGAACAGTTTTTAAACTGTCCCTTTAGCAAAAAAAAATAGAAAAATGTTTTTTCATACTAAAAGACGACAAGAACACACGTAAACAAAGCGAAAAGAAAAAATAAAAAATTCACAGAAGTACGAATGGTCCTTTGTTTTAGAAATGGGTGTTGAACATGACAATGAAAGTACATTTGAATTAACAATAAAGTTATGTGATCTTACCTTCTTCTTTTTTCAGTACAGGGAAGAAAATGCACACAATAAAGAAAAACGGGTTATTTCTGGTTAGGGCGGTTACCATTATTAATGAAGCCATTGAAACAATTAATCGAGAAGTCATCTAAGTGTGTATTAAGTTTAGGATACATAGTTTATAACAAAGGAAAATAATCGAGATAGACCTTGCATATGTATGTATAAAGTTTGAATCTGTGGCGACAAGGAAAAACAGCATAGGTCGTTTTTATACCCTATCCTAAGGGTATATTAAGTTTGACACATAGTTTGTAACATAGAGAAATAATCGAGATAGACCCTATAAAGTATATATATTCGTGATCAGCATCAATAGCGAAATCGATTGAGCGATGACCGTCCGTCCGTCCGTCCGTCCGTCCGTCCGTCCGTCCGTCCGTCCGTCCGTATGTCACCGCTTTTTGGGCCTTAAATTTTGAGCTAGGACGATGAAATTTGATATCTGGGCTTCTGAGAAAAAGATACAGTACAAGTGTAAAAATTTTTGAAATCCGCCCACTGCCACGCCTACTTTTTTATAACTTCACTAAATTATATGAAACCGAAAAATTTTGTTAAGACCAAATATTTAGGCATTCAGATTCCCTATAATCCACCCATACAATAGTTTTGGCCACGCCCACTTTTTGGGGGCGTTTTCATCACAAAACCGATTTGGGGGCCTTAAATTTTTAACTAGGACGCTGAAATTTCATATCTGGGCTTCCAAGAAAAAGATACAGTACAAGTGTAAAATTTTTTTACATCCGCCCACTGCCACGCCTACTTTTTTATAACTTCACTAAATTATATGAAACCGAAAAATTTTGTTAAAACCAGATATTTAGGCATTCAGATTCCCCACAATCCACCCATACAAAAGTTTTGGCCACGCCCACTTTTTGGGGGCGTTATCATCAAAAAACCTATTTTGATAAAATTTTACATGTAACATCCTCAAACGTTCGACATTATAGCTATATTTGAGTACAATATGCAATTTGGCCATGACCACTTTATAGAGAGGAGGATAGGGTATCATACGATCCGTTCCAGACGGATTGTAGCTTTTCTGTATGTTTTTTATAATTTTTCATTGATTTGACATGAGTTTATTTTTCCATATAAAAGACACGGTAAAAAATTTTTAATCTTGTTTTTCCCGGCCTATAAATCAGTAACCGTAAAAGATAAATTAAACGAAAAATGACGACTTTATAGAATCGATTATGATATTGATAGCTCAATTTCGACATAACAGAAATATTCGTGATCAGTATCAATAGCGAAGACGTTTAGCTATGTCCGTCTTTTTTTGGGCCTTAAATTTTGAGGTACGTATGTAGATGCATGAAATTTTATATCTGGACTTTTGAGAAGGAAAAGCAGATCATTATTTTGAACTTAAAACGAAAATTAATATTTGGCCTCGAGGTGAGACGGTAAAGACCCTAGATATTGAGTTTTAAGCAAATATCTTTAGCCGTTTAGAATGCAGTCGAGTGTACATACGAGTGCAGTAGAACATACCAGGTGAAGAAAATTATGTTTGCTATGATTCAAATCATCTATTAACTCCTTGGAGCTTAGTATCACGACTGGAGATTGGGTAACCAACCCCTTTGGAAGTTCGTTGGTGGTAACAGACGAGAGAGACTCTTTTCATGCTAGGGCACTTCCTCTTGATCCGGACGGCAGCGGACGGGTTCTCTAGGTGGAATCAACGGTGAAGTCCACAGTTCCAGTTAGGCCGACCCATCTAGTGTATTGCCTACATATATGAGCTGCTTCGACATATCCTAATCCCAGGTCTATATCGATCTCTATTATTGATCCGACTCCGGAAAATCCGACCCCTCGTGTTAAGGGTATTAAAGGGAACTGGTCTTCCGGGTTGGGGGTTAGGGGTACCTTTCCGACCATGGAACAAATTACATAGTTCTGAAAATCAGAAAATCCTCGGATATGGATGACTTCACTCTTGACGACCTTAGAGTCCGAAACACGGACAACAACCTTCGGATCTGCATGTAGAATGTTCAAACGTTTAACAGACTGTGTAGCGCTAAACTGATATAAAGTAGAATTCACCGTTATTCAGGAAGTGCAATGGGATGGACCGAGCAAAAGAGAATGAAAAACTGTGACATATATTACGGTGATTGTTACAGGGCGCAGAAATAGCGCTTATTCGCATGTGGATTTGTCATAAGCGGCAGACTTCGGCAAGAAGTCTTAAGCTTTTAAGCTCCTCGACAAACTTACTTGGCTGATTTTAACGCCAAGATAGGAAAGGAGGATATCTTTGATTGGACGATTGGTAAGCTCAGCCTTCACGACACCACGTCCGAAAATGGACTTAGGCTTATTGACTTCGCTGTAGTCCGAAATGTCACTACAGCAAGCACACAGTTTCCTCATCTCAATTTACACACGGGGACATTGCGGACCAAGGTACGAATGCTGATATACCAAACGCCACAACAAAGAAGAAATACTGTGACAAGATACAACATCGAAAATCTGCAATTGCAAGAAATGGGCGGAACCTTTCCCGAACGCGTATCCCGAAATCTCGCTACTCTTACGCCGCCAGCATTAAAGCCGAAGACCAATGGCAACGCCACCAACATGTCATCAGAAATGCGGCAACTGATGTGCTGGATTTAGCCCGACCACCTCCAAGAAACCCGTGGTTTGACGCGTTTCTCAGATAAACAAGAGGAATGCAAATCTTTAGCCATTGAGCTCAAAATTAATATCTAAGATGCGTATGACAAATGCAATCCCAGATAGCATTAGTTCTTAGGTCCATAAATCTCCAGGAATAAAATCACATTGCAAAGTTCATAAAATACATACATACCTCTGAAATAGTCCATGATGTTTTGTCTATGTATAAATCACGTTTTTAATGTTTAATCACAGAACTATAAATTCTATCCGGACAAGCCTTATTTCCTAAGTGATTTCTGAAAATATTTTTTTCTGGTTTGTCGAAAATAATAATCATGCTCTAAGGGTTAAAAATGTTTCTACGCTTGAGATTTATATTGTATGGTACATCCAATCAATTTTCGTACAGCAAGCAATACATACATCGGTATAGATGTACATCCATACATACATACTTCTTTTCTGCTGTCAGTCATCCTCACACCGATTTCAGAATATTCATTACAACTTTTTTTGGTCTAATTAAAAATGTTCACACAATTGATTTATGAATATGGTATGAAAAAGGATATCAACGCCATCCCCTGCTATTTCGACAAAACTGTCACATTTTCGAATATTATTCATAAATCTTGAAAGGCTCACTCATATTTCATAGAAATTTCATCGCAAATTGCATAAAACAAACTTGAAAATGAATTATTGCCTTGCATATCCTTTTGCCTTTAACTCTTATGTAATGTCCATGTTTGTAAGTGAAGCTACAATAGTCAACCCAATCGCACTGCCACCATGCCACAACTCAACTGCGATCCTTGTCAGTTGTAGTTAATTATAAATTTTGTGAAATTATTTGATTTTGAGTGACTGTTATAAATTGTTTCACTGTTCTCTACACACCGCCATCGCCACACAAAATTGATGTCACATTAATCCCTTACGTTGGGCCCAGCGCCAATGTCCGTCGGTGGATGTTCTGTTTTGGACATGCTTGGCCGAGAGTGCTGATAGTTCTTAAGCATAATTAAATTTATATTAAGCTTAACATTACTATGTATGTGCCATGACGTTTTGTTAATTATTCAACAATATGTGTCAGCTATGAATGGAATGAAGAAGAGGAAGTCTACGAAATGAAATGGTGCGCGACAAATGCTTAGATTGAACGATGACTTATGAATCAGGATCTAATACAATATCGGATTGAAATTAACAATAAAAAGAAAAAAAAAATCGTGTCAATTGTCAATCAATGAAGGAGTGAAAAAAAAAATCACTTCATTTAGTCGAAAAAATTATAACGTCATTAGTCACAGTCCGTTGCATGTCCTAGACATGCTGCTGTCCTTTGACTTAACATGATGTACAAGCAGCGGTAGGTAGTTTGTCCACCTTCAGTTTTATGATGATGAACGATGGCTAGTTGATTGGTATTTCAATTTGCGCGCAGGCCAGGTGCCATGCCAATTACCGATTATCACTTTCATTAAATTAACACACAGGATAATTGATGAGCTAAAATGAAGTCAAGCGCCGCCTAGTGGACACGAAGAGAAAGGTAAGGGATATGATTTTAACACTGGCAATAGTAAGGATCGGACAGGCAGGGAAGTGCGCGTTGAAGTGTAGTAATGAAGGTGCAATCAATTGAAATTTGCTTTTAATTTAGTTGGAGTTCGAGACAAGGTGGTTGGGTTATAGGGCAGACTTTAGGGGTTTAATGAAGCGTTAGAAAACTTTTTATTGGAGCATGAACACAGTTTGCTAATATAATTCTATGTAATGGTTTTATTTGTAAGTGTGTACATACATATATGCGATGGGTTTTGTTGCAAAAGGGGTTATAGTGCGCTGCCTTATAACATCGAGTAAGATGTTATTCTTTAATCAGAAATCCCAGAAGAGGCTCTATCGTGAGATTTGTGGACAATATCACCACAATCGTAATTCTAAAACTACTAAAAGAAGTTTTTTTAATGGAACCTTTTTTTCCATCAAAATCTCTCTTCCTACCTGATGTATAACAGTACATAAGAAAGAAGAGAGAGAATCTGTTCAGTGTTATATTACAAATACAAATACAAACACAATTTTTTGGCGCAACAGGTCCATAGCACGCGGGGCCTAGCTTGTCACAATCATTCGTGTTTTGCGTGTTATGTATATTCTTTACACGAATGGAAGAGTCCTACTGTTTAATGCCGTGTTTTTATTTTGAGAAGCTTTTTCATGACACTTTTACTCTCGGATGTATGTCAAACGCTCGCGAGAGGTGTGGCCGTGAAAGAAATTTCAGATGTTTTCTGGGGATCGAACCTCCAACCCTTCGCTTCGTAGCTCAACGCACTAACCACTTGCGCCACGGCGCCCACTATGTTAGATCCTAAAATTATCTGCTAAAATAATGAAACTAAGCAGATCGCGGTTAAGAATAGCGGTAGGGATTCTCTCTGATCATTGCCTTCTGAGGAGGCATGTCATTAAATACAGATATATGCATATACTGCAGTGACCTAGACGTTTCGGAGGACATCACACAACTAATCTGTGAATTCCAAGGCATACCTCGGAGTAGACTTAAACACATAGGAAAGGACTTCTTTGACAAAATTAGAGGAAGTTGAGTCAGCGAACCACATTTTTGAGACAATAAAATTTTGTATTTGTTCTCTATCCCATTCTATTACCCTACACTACCTACGTACCTACCTATACTGATAGTTGAAGAAGATTCTAAACCAAATAGACACGCAATAAAAAGACAGTTTATAAAAGATTAAGATTAAGAGATTTAATAAAAAACTTAAACTTAAAAAAGAATCAATGAAACTAGACATAAACATACAGAAAAGCTACAATCCGTCTGGAACGGATCGTATAATACCCTATCCTCCTCTCTATAAAGTGGGCGTGGCCAAATTGCATTTTGTACTCAAATATAGCTATAATGTCGAACGTTTGAGGATGTTACATGTAAAACTTTTTCAAAATAGGTTTTTTGATGATAACGCCCCCAAAAAGTGGACGTGGCCAAAACTGTTCTATGGGTGAATTGTAGGGAATCTAAATTCCCAAATATTTGGTCTTAACAAATTTTTTCGGTTTCATATAATTTAGTGAAGTTATAAAAAAGTAGGCGTGGCAGTGGGCGGATGTTAAAAAATTTTACACTTGTACTGTATCTTTTTCTTGGAAGCCCAGATATGAAATTTCAGCGTCCTAGTTAAAAATTTAAGGCCCTAAAATCGGTTTTGTGATGAAAACGCCCCCAAAAAGTGGGCGTGACCAAAACTTTTGTATGGGTGGATTGTAGGGAATTTGAATGCCTAAATATTTGGTCTTAACAAAATTTTTCGGTTTCATATAATTTAGTGAAGTTATGGAAAAGTGGGCGTGGCAGTGGGCGGATTTCAAAAATGTTTACACTTGTACTGTATCTTTTTCTCAGAAGCCCAGATATGAAATTTCATTGTCCTAGCTCAAAATTTAAGGCCCAAAAAGCGGTGACGTACGGACGGACGGTCATCTCAATCGATTTCGCTATTGATGCTGATCACGAATATATATACTTTATAGGGTCTATCTCGATTATTTCTCTATGTTACAAACTATGTGTCAAACTTAATATACCCTTAGGATAGGGTATAAACATCAACTTGAAGAAGCATCAATATTCACACCACAGTTCGTTTTATGTTATTATCGCACAATACTAAGAAGGACGTATAGAAAGGTTTCGAAATCAAAGAGGCGAGAGGAAATTTTAGTGCCCCTTCCCAAGAAAAAATGGATGGCAACGATTCTGTTTGGATAAACAAGGATCAACTTGATGTGCTATTCAATGGTTGTTGTCATTGAATACGCAGTCAGAATTACAAGAAAAACAAACATACAGAAAAGCTACAATCCGTCTGGAACGGATCGTATGATACCCTATCCTCCTCTCTATAAAGTGGGCATGGCCAAATTGCATATTGTACTCAAATATAGCTATAATGTCGAACGTTTGAGGATGTTACATGTAAAATTTTATCAAAATAGGTTTTTTGATGATAACGCCCCCAAAAAGTGGGCCTGGCCAAAACTGTTCTATGGGTGAATTGTAGGGAATCTAAATACCCACATATTTGGTCTTAACAAAATTTTTCGGTTTCATATAATTTAGTGAAGTTATAAAAAAGTAGGCGTGGCAGTGGGCGGATGTAAAAAAAATGTACACTTCTACTGTATCTTTTCGTCAGAAGCCCAGATATGAAATTTCAGCGTCCTAGTTAAAAATTTAAGGCCCAAAAATCGGTTTTATGAAGAAAACGCCCCCAAAAAGTGGGCGTGGCCAAAACTTTTGTAAAAATGGATTGTAGGGAGTCTGAATGCCTAAATATTTGGTCTTAACAAAATTTTTCGGTTTCATATAATTTAATGGAGTTATGAAAAAGTGGGCGTGGCAGTGGGCGGATTTCAAAAATTTTTCACTTGTACTGTATCTTTTTCTCAGAAGCCCAGATATGAAATTTCATTGTCCTAGCTCAAAATTTAAGGCCCAAAAGGCGGTGACATACGGACGGACGGACGGACGGTCATCGCTCAATCGATTTCGCTATTGATGCTGATCACGAATATATATACTTTATAGGGTCTATCTCGATTATTTCTCTATGTTACAAACTATGTGTCAAACTTAATATACCCTTAGGATAGGGTATAAAAACGAAGAAAGTTGGGAACGAAAAAGACTGCCGCAAGGTCTTTCAATTGGACACAGAATGAGCTACTTCAAGCCATGGGTGAGTTTTCTGCTATCTTGTCCTGCAATTTTGAGCAGTGATGGGACTTGGGAAAAGCATAATGGTGGTAGATAGCCAAAAAAAAAGTTGGTAGAAAAGTGGTAGAAAAAAAAAAAGGTTCTCCATGTTAAATAACTTTATTTCAACAAAATAAACAAAATAACTAAAAAGAAGTAACAAAACATACAGAAAAGCTACAATCCGTCTGGAACGAATCGTATGATACCCTATCCTCCTCTCTATAAAATGGGCGTGGCCAAATTGCATTTTGTACTCAAATATAGCTATAATGTCGAACGTTTGAGGATGTTACATGTAAAATTTTATCAAAATAGGTTTTTTGATGATAACGCCCCCAAAAAGTGGGCGTGGCCAAAACTGTTCTATGAGTGAATTGTAGCTAATCTAAATACCCAAATATTTGGTCTTAACAAAATTTTTCGGTTTCATATAATTTAGTGAAGTTATAAAAAAGTAGGCGTGGCAGTGGGCGGATGTAAAAAAATTTTACACTTGTACTGTATCTTTTTCTTGGAAGCCCAGATATGAAATTTCAACGTCCTAGATAAAAATTTAAGGCCCAAAAATCGGTTTTGTGATGAAAACGCCCCCAAAAAGTGGGCGTGGCCAAAACTTTTGTATGGGTGGATTGTAGGGAATCTGAATGCCTAAATATTTGGTCTTAACAAAATTTTTCGGTTTCATATAATTTAGTGAAGTTATGAAAAAGTGGGCGTGGCAGTGGGCGGATTTCAAAAATGTTTACACTTGTACTGTATCTTTTTCTCAGAAGCCCAGATATGAAATTTCATCGTCCTAGCTCAAAATTTAAGGCCCAAAAAGCGGTGACATACGGACGGACGGACGGACGGACGGACGGACGGACGGACGGACGGACGGACGGACGGACGGACGGTCATCGCTCAATCGATTTTGCTATTGATGCTGATCACGAATATATATACTTTATAGGGTCTATCTCGATTATTTCTCTATGTTACAAACTATGTGTCAAACTTAATATACCCTTAGGATAGGGTATAAAAAATATAAACAAAAAAGTAAAAAAACTAAATCTGTCCATTGTTATATGAATAAATATGATATAATTATTGCTCTTTATAGCAACCATCTAAAAAAATGTAATGAATCTAAATACCCACATATTTGGTCTTAACAAAATTTTTCGGTTTCATATAATTTAGTGAAGTTATAAAAAAGTAGGCGTGGCAGTGGGCGGATGTAAAAAAAATGTACACTTCTACTGTATCTTTTCGTCAGAAGCCCAGATATGAAATTTCAGCGTCCTAGTTAAAAATTTAAGGCCCAAAAATCGGTTTTATGAAGAAAACGCCCCCAAAAAGTGGGCGTGGCCAAAACTTTTGTAAAAATGGATTGTAGGGAGTCTGAATGCCTAAATATTTGGTCTTAACAAAATTGTTCGGTTTCATATAATTTAATGGAGTTATGAAAAAGTGGGCGTGGCAGTGGGCGGATTTCAAAAATGTTTACACTTGTACTGTATCTTTTTCTCAGAAGCCCAGATATGAAATTTCATTGTCCTAGCTCAAAATTTAAGGCCCAAAAGGCGGTGACATACGGACGGACGGACGGACGGTCATCGCTCAATCGATTTCGCTATTGATGCTGATCACGAATATATATACTTTATAGGGTCTATCTCGATTATTTCTCTATGTTACAAACTATGTGTCAAACTTAATATACCCTTAGGATAGGGTATAAAAACGAAGAAAGTTGGGAACGAAAAAGACTGCCGCAAGGTCTTTCAATTGGACACAGAATGAGCTACTTCAAGCCATGGGTGAGTTTTCTGCTATCTTGTCCTGCAATTTTGAGCAGTGATGGGACTTGGGAAAAGCATAATGGTGGTAGATAGCCAAAAAAAAAGTTGGTAGAAAAGTGGTAGAAAAAAAAAAAGGTTCTCCATGTTAAATAACTTTATTTCAACAAAATAAACAAAATAACTAAAAAGAAGTAACAAAAAAATATAAACAAAAAAGTAAAAAAACTAAATCTGTCCATTGTTATATGAATAAATATGATATAATTATTGCTCTTTATAGCAACCATCTAAAAAAATGTATTTTGAGGCATATTTAATTAGCGATACCGAGGGATAAAAATCTTGCCCGTCTCCCAAAAGTTCTTTAGCTGCTAATATGTTATGTATAGTCATTGCATTCTTTTCTCAGTTTTAATCATTTTAAGCTGCGAAAATTTTTTTCAGCAGCAGCACTACTGTGTGGTAAGCAACAAAGTTGCAACATATATAACGCAATGTTTTTGTAGGGATTGTTGCCCATACCATCTTTAATATTTCGAATTAAATTCCATTGAGGCACAATCTCATCAGTCGTAAAATGTTCAGTTATTTTTCGTTCGCCTAATAAATTCCCAAACTCAGCATTAAGATCTTCAATATTCATAGCGTTTTGTGGAAAAAATCTGGTAAGTCCTGTAACTGTTGACATTGTTCCAGAAATAACTTTTTTTGGATCTAGGTACTTTAAAATTTTAATTTTGTTGTCTAAAAGACCAAATCTTTCCTGAATTTGAATACATAATTCAACATAATAGGTGCACATAATTTTTCGCAATTCTCTGATTTTATTTTCATTTATTACATTCTCTAGTACATACGCCTCAAAATATAAACCAAAATACATATGTATGAGAATATGGTAAATAATTTCCAGGATTTCTTACATCTGTATTTACATATGTATATCAATATATTCCTGCTTAATAAAATTTTTCATTATATTGAGCCTGGCAGTTTCCATACTTTCTACAAGGAGATGAGTTTTGGTCATTTCTAATTGAAACGATTTATTTAAATTGTTAGGCATTGTTAAGTTAGGTGCGATAAAGTTTAAGAATACTAAATTTTCTTTATTTTTCAGAAAATCTAAAATGTCTGCAGCTTTAGAATTAGGCTCCTCAAATGAATGCAATATGAAAAAATTTAGCAAGGGATTCCACTGCTCAATGATTCTTTTCACGACGCTTTCTAAAGAAAGCCATCGTGTTTGACAAACTTTTAAAATTTGATGTTCATCGACCTCAAGAGCTCTTTGAAAATTTATGAAATCTTTTGGTTTTTTTCGCGCTATGACAGAAGTAGAAATATATGTATGTATATCTTTTAACGATTTCTCAATATGTACTGGTAAACATTTCGCAGCATAGGTTGAACACAAACTCAGGTTATGGCAGGTACACCCAACTGTTAAAATATTGGGAATTTTATTTTTTAATCGTGTTTTTATAATTGTTTGGTACATTACATCAGCTGTGGACTCTTCTAATTCAAACAAACCGAAAAATTTGTCGTTTACAGTATTTGCCGCAGAGTCAAAGTATCTGACTAAAATAACAAAACACTTTTTTGAAGAAACATCCGTGGTTTCATCGACTATGATGCTATATTTTGCGTTAACTAAATCTTTGGAAATTGTTTCAAAAGCAAAAGGCCCCAAAATTGTGTTCAACATTGATGTTCCCTTTTTTCTTCAACATTATCAAAGCTGTTTTAATAAATATTTTGGTAAACACAATAATCTTAATACTGCAACAATGCACTTACTCCTCAGAATCAGACTTGTTGCTTTCTGGATCGTCTGCATCGACGATGTTACCTGAATTTGACGATGTTTTTTCAACTGTTTGTGCCACTGGCACTGTATCCTGTAAAGATGTTGATGTCGAAGGAGCACTTGGACTAAAAACAAATAAGCTATTAAAGACTATGTATATGTTAAAACTTAATAAACAAAATTTACATTTTCGTTGTAGAAATTAAGAATTTACGCATTTTGTTTTGAAATTTGTTCACTTTCATTATTATCGACGCAACGCAGTCAAAACTATTCAGAGAATACGACAAGCCAATCAAGATTATCAACATAGAAAAAGAAAACCAAGACGTCAGGACAAAAGCAGCACTACGATATACACATACAGTCAAAATAATAAAGTTTAGTGCAATGGTGGATTGATGGTTGGATGCTGTAGGAATAGGGTAGGCACTGACTGGCGTCAACCTGGCGACGTCCAGTGTTGTAACTGTTACTGCGCATCAATTGTGCTTATTTTACCTCCTAGTGGTAGCCATCGGGTACTGGTTGGTGTCCATCCGGACCCGACTTGCTAAACTTATAAGCGCGAGTGTTGACCAAGAGAAAATTGCAGCACTATAAATACGACAGCGGACGAACTCTCTCGATGGAGTCAACGGTGGCGTTAAAGCTTCAAACGGAAGCACAACACTTTATCTGGGCTACTTCGACATATTCGGAGCTCAGGCCGATAAAGATTTCCAAGAATAAGTCAGGTTTTTGGAAAAGAGATGGTGGCGGATGAGCCCTTATTGGGCCAACGGCAGCGCTCATATCCCCGAAGCGGGATACTGACTTCGGTTTAAAACCGGCCCCTCGTCCTAGGGGTTTAAAAAAATGGAACTGGCCCTCCAGGTTGGGGGTTGTGCCGTCGGGGTAACTTCCTTACCACGTAAAAAAAATTTAGTTATGAGAGAGACACAAGCCTCGGATAATGGACCCCCTCATTTAATACCACGACCCGGAACGTACACGGACTATGATATAAGAGTATGCACCTGGAATGTACGTACACTGTACACTCCTGGTGCTATTCAAAAACTTGAATCTGTCCTCACGCGGTACAAGGCAGATATTACCGCGATCCAGGAGATACGATGGATAGGATCAGGTATGCAAAAACGGAAAAATTGCGACATTTATTACAGCTGCCACAAAAGACTGCACATGTTAGGATGCGGATTCGTCGTGGGAAATCGGCTACGCTCAATGATAATTGACTTTAAGCCGATCAGCGATCGCCTGGCTGTGATCCGCATCAAGGCTACATTTCAAAACATCAGCATAATATGTGCACACGCCCCTACCGACGAAGCTGAAGACTCTATCAAGGAGGAGTTTTATGACCTCCTGGACGGAGCCTACGGAGCCTGTCCGGAGTATGATGTCAAAATCATACTCGGGGACTTCAATGCCAAAATCGGTAAGGAAAACATCTTCGGCGGATTAGTTGGAAAGCACAGCCTCCACGACACGACAACAGACAACGGCTTCCGGCTAATCGATTTTGCAGCAGCTCGTAATACGGTGATAAGTAGCACTAGGTTTCCAAGACTACGAATACACACAGCAACCTGGCGCTCTCCAGATGGTCGAACCGCCAACCAAATCGACCACGTGCTAATAGATGCGAGGCACGCATCCAACATTCTGAATGTGCAAACGTTCAGAGGGGCAAACGTCGACTCTGACCATTTTCTTGTTGCAGCTAAGTTCAGAGCTCGACTATCCAATGAGAAGAAGCTGCAGACCGCCCAGAAAAAGAAATTCAACGTTGGAAGCCTTAGCACGTCTGGAGTAGCCAGAGCCTACAGGGAGCGCCTGAGTGAGAGACTCTCCGCTGTGCATTCACCATCCACAAACGCCAACAATCTGTGGAACCAGTATCGCGACATCATCAAAGGGGTAGCAGAGACCACCATAGGCTACCAGCCACCACCCAAAAAGAGCCCTTGGTATGATGATGAATGCGTACGCCGGAAAAAGGTGACAGAAAATGCACACTTGCAAGCGCTGCAACGCAAAACAAGGGCAGCGAGAGAAGAGTATCGAACCAGAAGAAGGGAGGAGAAGAAGATACTGCGTAAGAAGAAAAGGGCCCACGCAGCCTCCCAGCTCAAGGATATCGAAGAGTCCCGCGATAGGAACAACATCCGGATGTTTTTCAGGAAAGCCAAGCAACTGGCAGCTGGCTTCAAGCCCGGAACGCAGGCTCTTCGAAACAGTGAAGGAAACCTAGTCACCGAAGCACAGGGAATAGTAGATGTATTTAAGCAGCATTTCCAGCAGCTACTTAATGGGCAGGTAGAGAGAGTGATAGGGCAAGAAGAGAACCCGCATCCAGTCAATGAAGAATCCATTCCCCCTCCTAGTTTTGAAGAGGTCGGCTCAGCTATCAAAAAGCTGAAGAACAACAAGGCCGCCGGCTCTGATGGTCTACCAGCAGAGCTTTTCAAACATGGTGGTGATGCTTTGGTGGGGTGCATGCACCAAGTCATCAACCAAGTGTGGGTGGATGAAGTCATGCCCGATGACTGGACTATCAGCTCTATATGCCCCATCTTCAAGAAAGGCGATCCTATGTCTTGTAAGAACTACCGAGGCATATCCCTGCTTAATGTCGCATATAAGATCCTATCCAACGTACTGTGTGAACGTCTGAAGCCTTTCTGCAGCACACTAATCGGCACGTACCAGTGTGGCTTCCGGCCCGGCAGATCGACGATCGACCAAATTTTCACACTAAGGCAAATCCTGGAAAAGACCAACGAATTTCAAGTCGAGACTCACCATCTCTTCATCGACTTTAAAGCCGCATATGATAGCATTCATCGTCTTGAGCTCTACAAGGCGATGGCCGAATTCGGGATCCCGGCTAAACTGATCCAGCTGTGCCGCGTGACGCTGGATAACACGCGGTGCAACGTGCAATTCGGCAACAGTTCCTCTGAACTATTCCAAACATGCACCGGATTTCGTCAAGGAGATGCGCTATCATGTGACTTCTTCAATCTTGTGCTGGAACAGATAGTGCGCAGGGCAGGTGTAAACACGGAAGGCACTATCTTCAACAAATCTGTCCAGTTGCTGGGATACGCAGACGACATCGACATCATCGGTCGCTCCCAGCGCGCCGTGTTAGAGGCTTTTACGGCAATTGAAGAAGAGGCGAAACGTGTTGGCCTTGAAGTGAATGAGGACAAAACCAAATACATGTTGTCAACAAACAAAGAAGCATCTGTCCACCGCCTAGGACAAAACGTCACTGTTGGCAACAGTAACTTCGAAGTGGTTAAGGAGTTTACCTACCTCGGAGTAAATATCAACTCCACGAATGACAACTTAGTGGAGATTCGACGAAGACTTACCCTAGGAAACCGCTGCTACTTCGGTTTGGCGAAACAAATGGGGTCAAAACTCCTAACTCGAAAGACGAAATGTATGCTCTACAAAACTTTGATCCTGCCAGTTCTGCTGTATGGAGCCGAGTGCTGGACGATAAGCAGGAAAGCAGAGCAAATACTGAACACTTTCGAAAGAAAAATTCTTCGTCGGATATTCGGTCCCGTATGCGAGGAGGGCGAATGGAGGAGAAGATATAACCGCGAACTCTATGAGCTGTACCAGGATGTGGATGTAGTCCAAAAAGCCAAAACACGTCGACTACACTGGCTCGGCCACATCGAGCGAATGGACAATAATGCTCCAGCAAAGAGGATCTTCGAATCACAGCCCCCAGGTTCGAGAAGACAAGGAAGACCGAACCTCCGTTTTAAGGATCAAGCTATCGCGGATGCCAGAGCGCTTGGTCTAGATAACTGGAAGCAGCGTGCCCGGGATCGAAGAGAGTGGAAGGCTGCTGTGTCTCAGGCAGAGACTCTTCACGGGTCGGGAGCCCGTTAAGTAAGTAAGTAAGCAATGGTGGATTGGGTCAGACGGAATATTCTTCCAATACAAAAATTAAGAGGGAAATATTGATGGAAGAGTGCGTATGTGTAAAGTGTGAGTAACTCATATGGGAATATTATAACCGATGGGCAAAACGTGGTAGATTTTAGAGTTAAGGTTGGTAGAATTTTCAACATTGTAAAAAGTGGTAGAAATACCACTTAAGTGGTAGAAGTCCCATCACTGATTTAGAGCCAGGAAAATCACCACTCGAATACGAATACTCGTATGTTGTTTGATGACGAGGTCCTAAATTTGTTGGTGAAAAACACAAATCAGTATGCCGCAAACCAAAATCTTGTTCTGAACTGTTCTGAAAACGAAATGCTGATTTTCATCGCTATCTTTTTAGTGAAAGGACTAGCAAGATGCGCGAAGTAGAAACGAAATTTGACGATGTTGACCATTTTATTTCTAGTTTACATGTACAAGAACACAAGGGAAAAAGCAACAAAATATTTGCAAACTGTGCAATAAAAAGGCAACAACAACTTGTGTAAAATGTAAAGTAACATTACACGTCGACTGTTTTATACCTTACCATACAAAAAATTAATAAGATTGTTATATTTTATATTACATTGTCCTATAATCCTTCTGGAAGGATGGTCATTTCCAAAATCATCAGATATGAAATAAAATTTTTAACTACATGAATCTCTTATTTTGACTTATTTGACATATCTAATATCACACAAACTAAAAAACCTAAACAAAAAACTCAGGGTTATGTAAAAGACTTTGCAGTTAGTTGTAAGTTATCAGTTGTTGAATAAAGACCTACAATGGGTCAGTGCGTTTTACTAAAATGATTCATATTACTACACAATCATATAAAAGGGCTTTCCGATTATATAAAAATTAATTATTGGCTTGTGTCAATTAAAAATTTATCTATTTGACTCAACGACTCGAGTTGTCAATTGTTCGCCTACAGTTCTACCAACAGCAGCAAGCTCCAATTAAATCTAAAATAGGAATGGTCTTAATCAACATTACCATAACGCGGAAAAAAATGACCATAGTGTACACGAGATGATATGCATAGTTGCTACATAGTAATGGAAGTACTACCAATAAATAACCTGGTAAAAGAATATACATATATATGTACAAATAGAAAAATTACAGTCCAACTGGAGTGTATGGTGTGATATTCTATATTTCTTCTTCCTTTGCATTAGTCCTAATAAGATTACAAAATAATTTCTTTCATACGTACATACGTAGGATGTTATTTGCAAAATTTCGGTACATATTTTCAGCATGGTGACCTTCATAGCAGTCCATCGTGCAGAGACAATTTCAACGATGTGGAACACTCATTTTTTATTGCAATACATACATATCTATCAACCACCAGAAACCCCTACTGAGAAAATTTGAAAAAAAAACATACAGAAAATCTACAATCCGTCTGGAACGGATCGTATGATACCCTATCCTCCTCTCTATAAAGTGGGCATGGCCAAATTGCATATTGTACTCAAATATAGCTATAATGTCGAACGTTTGAGGATGTTACATGTAAAATTTTATCAAAATAGGTTTTTTGATGATAACGCCCCCAAAAAGTGGGCCTGGCCAAAACTGTTCTATGGGTGAATTGTAGGGAATCTAAATACCCACATATTTGGTCTTAACAAAAATTTTCGGTTTCATATAATTTAGTAAAGTTATAAAAAAGTAGGCGTGGCAGTGGGCGGATGTAAAAAAATTTTACACTTGTACTGTATCTTTTTCTTGGAAGCCCAGATATGAAATTTCAGCGTCCTAGTTAAAAATTTAAGGCCCGAAAATCGGTTTTGTGATGAAAACGCCCCCAAAAAGTGGGCGTGGCCAAAACTTTTGTATGGGTGGATTGTAGGGAATTTGAATGCCTAAATATCTGGTGTTAACAAAATTTTTCGGTTTCATATAATTTAGTGAAGTTATGAAAAAGTGGGCGTGGCAGTGGGCGGATTTCAAGAATTTTTACACTTGTACTGTATCTTTTTCTCAGAAGCCCAGATATGAAATTTCATCGTCCTAGCTCAAAATTTAAGGCCCAAAAAGCGGTGACGTACGGACGGACGGACGGACGGACGGACGGACGGTCATCGCTCAATCGATTTCGCTATTGATGCTGATCACGAATATATTTATAGGGTCTATCTCGATTATTTCTCTATGTTACAAACTATGTGTCAAACTTAATATACCCTTAGGATAGGGTATAAACATCAACTTGAAGAAGCATCAATATTCACACCACAGTTCGTTTTATGTTATTATCGCACAATACTAAGAAGGACGTATAGAAAGGTTTCGAAATCAAAGAGGCGAGAGGAAATTTTAGTGCCCCTTCCCAAGAAAAAATGGATGGCAACGATTCTGTTTGGATAAACAAGGATCAACTTGATGTGCTATTCAATGGTTGTTGTCATTGAATACGCAGTCAGAACTACAAGAAAAACAAACATACAAAAAAGCTACAATCCGTCTGGAACGGATCGTATGATACCCTATCCTCCTCTCTATAAAGTGGGCATGGCCAAATTGCATATTGTACTCAAATATAGCTATAATGTCGAACGTTTGAGGATGTTACATGTAAAATTTTATCAAAATAGGTTTTTTGATGATAACGCCCCCAAAAAGTGGGCCTGGCCAAAACTGTTCTATGGGTGAATTGTAGGGAATCTAAATACCCAAATATTTGGTCTTAACAAAATTTTTCGGTTTCATATAATTTAGTGAAGTTATAAAAAAGTAGGCGTGGCAGTGGGCGGATGTAAAAAAATTTTACACTTGTACCGTATCTTTTTCTTGGAAGCCCAGATATGAAATTTCATCGTCCTAGCTCAAAATTTAAGGCCCAAAAAGCGGTGACGTACGGACGGACGGACGGACGGTCATCGCTCAATCGATTTCGCTATTGATGCTGATCACGAATATATATACTTTATAGGGTCTATCTCGATTATTTCTCTATGTTACAAACTATGTGTCAAACTTAATATACCCTTAGGATAGGGTATAAAAACAGGAAGACGAAGAAGAAGTACTGAGGCACTACCATTTTGCATATCAAACATACAGAAAAGCTACAATCCGTCTGGAACGGATCGTATGATACCCTATCCTCCTCTCTATAAAGTGCGCATGGCCAAATTGCATTTTGTACTCAACTATGGCTATAACATCGAACGTTTGAGGATGTTACATGTAAAATTTTATCAAAAAAAAACGCCCCCAAAAAGTGGGCGTGACCAAAACTGTTCTATGAGTGAATTGTAGGGAATCTGTATACCTAAATAGTGAAGTTATAAAAAAGTAGGCGTGGCAGTGGGCGGATGTAAAAAAAATTTACACTTGTACCGTATCTTTTTCTCAGAAGCCCAGATATGAAATTTCATCGTCCTAGCTCAAAATTTAAGGCCCAAAAAGCGGTGACATACGGACGGACGGACGGACGGACGGTCATCGCTCAATCGAGTTCGCTATTGATGCTGATCACGAATATATATACTTTATAGGGTCTATCTCGATTATTTCTCTATGTTACAAACTATGTGTCAAACTTAATATACCCTTAGGATAGGGTATAAAAACGGTGATTTCAAAATATCACCTGGTGGTGTGGCTATCCTCACGACAAAGCTATTCTAGTAGTATTACATATTTACATACATATGTATGTACATATTCGGCGAATTCACGATCAAAGTGCTTTCGTTAGGAGGACTTCTACTTATATTACAGGCAATTTTTTATTGGATTCCGGTCCAGAAGGAGCAATTCACATTCTAACTATGAGGAACGTGGTACCATTGGACGTTGTGTGCATTCACAAGGCACGATCGCCTTGTGAGTTTACTAACCTGGCAAAAAATATACATATGTTGAATACTTTGTGGGCGCCGTGGCTCAAGTGGTTAATGCGTTAGACTACGGAGCGAGGGGTTCTGACAAACATCCGAGAGGAAAACTGTCATGAAAAAGCTTCTCAAAACAAAAAAATTCCGTTCGGATCCGGCATTAAACAGTAAGCCCCTTCCAATCGTGTGAAGAATATAACACGCACAGCACGATTGGTTGTAAGAAGCTAGGCACTGGGTCCCATGGACCTGGCGCGCCAAAAATTTGTATTTTGAATACTTTCGAAAGAAAAATTCTTCGTCGTATATTCGGTCCCGTATATTCGCGAGGAGGGCGAATGGAGAAGAAGATACAACCGCGAACTCTATGAGCTGTACCAAGATGTAGTTGTAGTTCAAAAAGCCAAAACACGTCGACTAGACTGGCTCGGCCACATCGGGGGAATGGACAATAATGCTCCAACAAAGAGGATCTTCGAATCACAGCCCCCAGGTTCGAGACAAGGAAGACCGAACCTTCGTTTTATGGATCAAGCTATCGCGGATGCCTTCGTTTTATGGGTCAAACTATCGCGGATTTGGAATACCAAATTTTGAAACAGCTACAGAGTGGAAGGCTCCCGTGTCTCAGCCAGAGACTCTTCATGGGTCGGGAGCCCGTTAAGTAAAGTAAGTAAGGAAAAGAGTTGGTACCCGAAGTGGGTTACTGACTCCGGAAAATCCAGCCCCTCGTGGAGGCACAACCTCTCAAAAGTCTGTGCAACTTAACTTACGCCGACGATATTGACATAATTGACAGAACACAGCGGGATGTATTGCAACAAAGGCTTCCAAAATGGGTTTAGCGGTCAACGAGGGCAAAACCAATTAAATGCTGTCAGCGAGAAGGGACACACATCGACGAATTGGACAGAGTGTCACAATCGACAGCTATAACTTTGTAGTAATAAGGGACTTTGTCTACCTCGGCTCTGCTATAAACTCTGACAACAACATCTCAGCAGAAATGAAACGAAGAAAAACTCTTGCCAATCACTGTTTCTTTGAGCTGAGTATTAGAATTTGAATTGAGTATTAAAACCCTATCCCGAACAACATGTATAAGACCATGGACCTAGTCAAAAAATTTCGCATCAGTCGTCTAAGACGGCTAGAATATGTAGAGCGAATGGACACAAGTGCTCCGGCCCATAGAGTTTTAGAATCTAACCCGGAGGAACAACGCAGTAGAGGAAGACCTCGCCTTAGATGGCGCGCAAAGGTAGAAGGGGATCTCAACAAACTCGGAGGGCGCAACTAGAGGCAGTTAGTTAAAGACCGGGCTAACTGGAGAGGCTTGTTAGTTGAGGCCCAGGTTCACCCCGAACTATAGCGGTACCTAGTAGTAGTCGCTATTTGTATAAAAAATCAGTTATTTTAGCAGATTGGTCAATGCTACGATAATCTAACTAAAGGAAAGGAAGGAGGACGGATAAGTATGTTAAGAGTCTATTAATCAAGTGGGAGGGTCTTCCCAGAATAATACGTTCCAAATATCTACAATGCATCTCCCTATGCGCCAATGTCAAAAATTAGTTTGAGAGGCTAAACCAAGAAACAATCGCGATCTATGCCAAGTTTTCGAAAATGCATGAAGTAAGATTGTTCCGAAGAGGTGCCCTAGATCTATCGGCATCTATGCAACGTCGTTGAAAGGTTGTCTTATACAGCAAAGGGATCTCAACTAAGGTTGGTGTAGAAGTTTAGCTTTTAGTTAATATTTTAATGAATTTACTTTTTAATTTATTGTTTTTTCTTAGTTTTATCATCATCAAATTACTTTTACAAAAACTTTTTTTTACATATGTATGTAAAAATGTATATTAAGGTTGCAATAAATAACCCAGTATGCAAACGCTAATGTTATAACATAACTACGTTAAAATAAATTTTATTTTTGCTATAACACCATTCTATACAAATGTTTTAGGTCCACTACTATTATTTTTAACACTATCTGTATGTGCATTAATGCATAAGGATAGAAAAACTCTACATTCTTGAATTTGGATATTTTCTGCTGGGTTCTTTAATATCTTTTGATTCATTTCAAAGTTACTTTTTTCATCTCACTATCCTGCTCAATGTACTATGTGTCAAGTTAGTAGACGGTTTGGTATCGTATCGACGTACAAAGCACATTAAGTGCATTGAACATCATTGCCACTTGTAGTATTCAATGCGATTTTTCATGACTTGATATCGTTCTTCTTTTTTGTGTCATCGCTGTTGATTTCCCACCACTTTGTGGTGTTGCTCTTTCAAATAAAGCGGAAAATCTCTCTTACACATCCAATTTCTGTATGCACTGTCTTCATGGGCCTTCCGGTTTAACCCACACTGGAAGGAGAACGAGGGGCATAGAAGAAGTCATGTGACGAAATTGTGCAAATGTTTTTCACAGTTTTGGGAATGAAATGCAAGGAATACCATGTGAAGCGCATTCTCAATGATCACAGGAGTGTGTAATTTTCTTTTCCTCAGAACTTGTTCCCACCAATATTTCCTTTTCCGTACTGAAGTTTACTCCTGCCATACCTCTTGTGTACATCTGCCTTTTATGAGTTTTTATACGATTAAGGGGGAGCCTTGCACCGCGTGCATCAACGTCCTGTTTTCTATACTACTTCTACTTTTCTGCATTCCTGTTTCGCTTGTATAGCTGACTGACAGAGAACTTAATAGCATGCCGTGCGTCATTCATCCCGAGTTTTGTTTGAATTCCTTTTTTTCATTTTATCGAAGTACACAGGTACAAGGGACGCTGTACTATTTCGTCTTTGCTACCGTGGTTGCTAACGTGGTACAAATATGTATGTATGTACATACGGCAATCCCACCTACATATGTATGCATGTATGTATACATTTATGTGTATGGGTGTAGACGTACATATGTAGGTATACTACGAATGCACATTTTAATACAGAAAAATGAAAACAAGTGCACATCGCAGCAGTAAATCCTTCTCCAACAAACAGCTTCGTTGGCAATTTGAAATTGGTTTTTACTGAATCCAAATAATTAGAGTCCTTAAGGGGATACTTGGATTAAACGAAAAGACACGACGACAAGGATTCATAAAAGGGAACTTCATTCACAAGCGAATAATAATCTGCACTTTCAGATAAGCGTATTGTTTTGCAGTATACAGAACTGGTGTCAGAGTGACAGTTCACTCATAATTGTCACAGATTTCTGATATGGCATACAGTATCTGTCATAGCTATGTTGATAACCATAGTGACAGGTGACCAGTGGTTGACGTTGCAATAATTATTGTGTGCTGGTGGTGGGAAAATTGTGGTTCGTCTTAATGAAGTTGTCAAAATGTTCTTGTTACCTAGCATTAATAGTAAACATAATATACATACATACATATGATACAAGCAGGGAATGTGAAATAATAAAATGTAGGAATTATTGTATGGGTACTCTCAAGTCAATCCAAACTAAACAAATTTATTTTAACGTATACCAATACATATGTACAATTGTGTTCAAAATAGTAGTAGAGCCCCTTAACAATTTATAAATTGAAATATTTCTACATAATCAAAGGCGCGGAAATTAAATCCAGTTCTCAAAATTTTTATTTGAGAAAGGTTTAAATATATGGAATCATTAAAATAGCTGTTTCATAGTAACGGTAAGGGAATATAATAGATTGTTTGAATTTTTAAGGCAAATCGACTGCTCAAAAAAATAGTAGAGCGGTTTTTTATTTCAAGTTATATAACAAAATATTGCGAAATAAACTGTAAGAATTAAAGGATTTTAAGAAAATAGTTTGTTTTAATACCCTTTCACGCCCGATGTTGTCTATAGGCAACATTCAATTAAACAATTGTTTTACAGTTTTCGTTAAAACCGTTGATGGTGTCCTAATCTGTGAAATATGGGTCACGTACATTGATAGAAGAAAAGCCGATATGTGACGCTTTGTCTTAATTTAGTGATATTTGTTAATCCGTCGTCGGATGCGTAAAGACCAAAAGCGAAAATTAGTGTGGATGCTGTTCAAAATT
Source organism: Xylota sylvarum (assembly GCA_905220385.1). NCBI lineage: Eukaryota > Metazoa > Arthropoda > Insecta > Diptera > Syrphidae > Xylota > Xylota sylvarum. The sequence goes on from LR999960.1 coordinate 24,044,668, forward strand.
TGTTTAAAATAGTTGTTAAATTGCATTAAAATTCATCGACTGTATTTTTTAAACGTGTACTAATATGTATATATTCAAAAAGAATTATTAAAAAACGTGTCAGTTTTTTTTTATTTTTATATAATCGGATTTATTTTCTATAGGAAGTGTTAAAAAAGGTCATTTAGAGGTCACATGGAAATTTGAAATTTGGTATCCCGATTTTTCGAGCTCCGAGTAGTAATTATTTAATAAAAAGAACAAATTTCCTCCAAAAAGAATAATTCGGGCATGAAAAGGTTAAAAGGGTAAAAAAAATATAAAAATAAATACATAATTAATATTAGTGGGTTGGGGAAAGCACTACTCACAAGAAAAGCGAGGTATACTAATTGAATTACGTCGATAAGGAAAAACTAACGCCTAAATTTAATGAATTTGTTGGATATACAGCTCAGATGATTGCTAATGCAATAAAATTCTGAGAACAGCCGGAAACTTGTGGGCGCAAGTGAAAAACTTCACTTTTAGAGGGCAGGCGTGTATTAAGGTGCAGACAATCCATTCTGCGTCCTCCAAAGTGATCCAAAAAGAGCTTCAACTTCTTGTCATTAAAGTAACTATTCGTAGACGACTATTAAAAGAAAAACTGTTTACACGAACTCCTCGAAAAGTCACATATTTCACGGAGAAACAAATCAACCCTGGGATTGAACCCGCGAAAAAACAGCTGAAATAGCTAGTCGAAAAATGGACTAATATTTTGTGGACGCACGAAATTAAAATTATGTTATTTGGTAGCAATTGTTCTCAGCAATACGTTCATCGATCACCCAAAACCGAATATCATCAAAAGTACACCACGAAGACGGTAAAAAATTGTAGATCCAAAATAGTAGTGTAGGACTGTGTTGGATCGATCCATGTGATTAATCAGATAATGGATCAACAAGTATATGTGAATATCTTGGACGGTGTTATGCTAGAATACGCAGAATATGAAATGCCTCTAGTTTGAGTCTTCCAACAATATAATGACTCGAAACACACCAATTAGAAAGCCAAGAAATGGTTTGGTGGGAAGTGGATTGAGGCTATGCCATGGTCAGCTTGTCCTCAATCCCACAGGAAATCTATGCGCCAATGTCAAAAATTGGTTTGCGAGGCTAAACCAAGAAACAATCGAGATCTATGCCAAGTTTTCGAAAATGCATGGAGTAAGATTGCTCCGAAGAGGTGCAGAGATCTGGCGGACTCTATGCAACGTCGTTGAAAGGCTGTCTTAAACAACAAATGGATCTCAACAAAGGTCGGAGTAGAATTTTAGCTTTAAATTAATATTTTTTTGTTTTTTCTTATTTTTAATCAAATACTACTATTTTTTTGAAAAGTCAATTTTGATACTAACTTTTACAAACATTTTTTTTTCTTAAGTACATATGTACATATGTGTGTACATATATAAACATTTATATTAAGGTTGCAATTAATAACCAAGTATGTAAACATTAATATTATAACATAACTACGTTAAAATAAATTTTATTTTTGCTATAACACCATTCTATACAAATGTTTCTGGTCCACTACTATTATTTTGAACACAACTGTACATATTACTTGAGAAATTGTTAGAACAAGGCTTAAGACGGTACTTGGTATCGGTCAGTTATGTCAATGTACGCCGAGCGTTGATTTCAGCACAAATATCTAGTATTGAAGTGAAATGATAGGTGCATTTTATACTTCCGCTGATTCAGCGGTCATGTAATAAATAGTTATGAAAAGCTAGAACCTAGATCCCAGACGGACCTGCATCGCCAACTATTTGTACCTATTTTATTTTTTTTTATATACATATGAAGTTCTATAAAAAACTGTCAACTTATAATAGCTCTGCCTTTAAAGTACTAAATATATTATCTCTGTGAATCTTTTACCATATCAGGGCTATGATGTTACCAGTCCCCTCCCTTAATATTTGTCAAACTATCAGCGCTGCAAAAGTGTCAAACAAAGTAGAATTGTGTTAACAACAGTAGAATTGATTCATTTGCAGACAAGACATTGGTATACTAACAGCAAGACAGCAAGAGTCACTGAATAAGTATTTTCCCAAATGGTGCCTAAAACTGATACGTAGAAGGTAAAACGCTGGATAATATACTTATTTACTTTGGTAGCGCTACAGTTCGGGGTAAACCTGGACCTCAACCAACAATCCTTTCCAAGTCGGTTGAGGTTCCCTTCTACATGTACGCGCCACCTAAGGTGAGGTCTTCCTCTACAGTGTTGTCCCTCCGGGTTTGATTCGAAGACTCTATGGGCCGGAGCACTGGTGTCCATTCGCTCTACATGTCCTAGCCATCTCAACCATTGTTTCGCAGTTTTTTGACTAGGTCGATGTCGCTGTACAGCAAGCTGTACAGAGAAATATTCCTCTCGAAACGACCGAGGATATCTTCATCCGCTTTCAATAAAATCCATGCTTCAGCGCAATAAAGGAGGAATGGGATGATTATGGTCTTACACAGAGTCTCCTTAGTTATTCGGTATAGGGCGTTACTACTCAATTTCCTTCCCAAGCCAAAGAAACAGTAATTGGCAAGAGTTATTCATTTTATTTCTGCTGAGGTGTTATTTCCAGAATTGATAGCAGAGCCAAGGCAGACAAAGTCCCTTTCTACCTTAAAGTTAGTTCTACCCCTCTAAGTTGTGGGTGGCCACGATGCAGTGGTCTCGTAACTCGACATAGAGTACTTGCAAAACTTCTACCCGCATGTGAACAACTGAGTTTCAAATTACTGTACCACAAAATCTATTATATCTTCTCTCCTCACTTCCGTCTTACGCAATACTCCTAATACAAAAGTCAATCAGTTTCGTCAAGACATTGTAAGGATAGTCACAACACAACCGGTTGAACGCAAGCACATTGTTCAGGGTGCTTTTTGGGATTGCAGCCGATTTGAAATTAGCGCCATTTCTCACCAATATGGTTGTATTATGTAAAAGTTCAATTATTGCAATATGAGTCCAGAAACTTTGATTCATCGTTACAATATGTTACAAAATTTTTTGCCTGCAGTTGCTTGGTTTCGTTTCTGAAACGATGTTGACCACGAATATATGTAAATGGTCTACCTCGATTATTTTTTTATGTTAAAAACTATGTATTAAACTTAATATACCCTTAGTATACCGTAAGTACACAGACTTCAACGACTGTCCTAGTTTTGATCCTCTTAAGTTCTATTGCCGTTGGTTTAATGTGGCCTCAAAAACGGTTTACTATGGCGGATATCAAAGTACAGTCACAATGTAGCTTCTTTTCAATGCGTTTTCCCTTCAGTATCAAGGCCAACCATTTCAAACATTATTGTCAATCTTTCACTGCCTCCGGCCAATTCATTTCAGCTGTCAATTTGAAAGGATACAACGGCACCATAAACCAACAGTAAATATCTACTTAAATGAGAGTTTCTTTGCAGATGAGTTGAGTGTACAGACTTATCCTAAAAGCAGAGTGTACATCTCTGCTCGGAATTCAATTCTCCTGCAACGACCTAAGGGCAATGCGGGTTAAATGAAAATGAGAAAAAAATAAAGAAAAGTAGGTACGAAACGTATTTGAAAGGATACCATCCCCTCATTCCGAGCATGCTGCCACATTGAACACATTAATTAGAAAGACATTTACGCATGTAGATTGTTTAATTAGCCCCCAGGAAAGCAGCCAGCAACTATGAATAGACTTGTGTGAAAAAGTTCAATCTTTTTTAGTGCAATTAATGATAGGAGATTATTTTGTTTTCCATAAATATACTAGTTTATTTATTATAAAAAATATATAATGAGCTTAAATGTACAAAAATTAAATGCTGAAATTTTAAAAATATCGATTCCTCTTTGTATGTACATGTAGGTTTTCCTTTTTGACGCTAATGTCGATTGGTCGAAGAAACACATACACTTATTGATTGTTAATTATTTTTTATTGATCGATATGATAAGCTTGGAACTAATTAAAATAGTATCGAAACATACAACTTTAAATTAAACTCTACTTTACTTTATATTCTACTTCGGGTAAAAATAAGTCCTTACTCGTTGATAGTTTGATGACTATTATCACAGATTAATACAGATAGTCGACCTGTCATCCCCTGCCCGCTAAAACCCTCAAATGGTCGTAGCCTAAATCCTCTCCCATGATTCTCTATCCGTGAATGCATGTGAATAATATATTACAGGCATCAGCTGATTAAATTTCCTTTAGGGTGAACTAAGTTTTGCATGTGTTGGAAAATTGAGAGATAAATTTCCTTTTTGGTTTGTTCCGAGAAATTCACCCGAATAGCTATAAATTAATTCAGCTCTACAGTATTATTGTGTATGTCAATTGATTCATCTTATTGCACTGAATTCAATGCTGCAATTAGATATTGCCATACTCCTTTCGTTTAATAGTTATAGCACTTTCAAATTGCAATTTCAAATAATAACGAATAGGAACAAAAAAAATTCCCTGGTGGTAAATTTTTGACACCAAGATGGCTGCGCCCATGGGTTCCCCATCGCTCAAAGAATGTGTGCGTGAGGTCCCATTTGATTTGCATTGAAATACCTATACACCTAAAGAGCGATGGGGAAAAACAGCTGTTTTCTGGTGCGTTTTAGCTTGAGGGCCGAAAGAGAGAGCCGCTCTGAGATGACTATCTGTATAAGTATATAATCTGAGCTATTATCTCGTCCATCGTTTGTTCGCTTTCGTCATCTTCCTCTTTTTAACTCGTCCGTGTGCGTCGTCAACTTATGTTTCAGGGTTGCTGCCTGTGTGTATTTTGTTTCTTGTCGTCTGCGCAATGCGCGTGCTCGTCTGTTCGTACATATGTTACCATTTGTTCCGTGGCGTCTGTCTGGTCCGACTCGAATCCTACATACATATGTATGTTTGACACATACATACATATTTAAGGGGATTTAAACTCACTTTCGATTTAATAAGCACAAAAAAAACAAACTCAGACAATCTCTGTGCACTTCAATCTTTATTGTTTTACTATATTATTGTTTTATTTTACACTTTTTTGTTCTACACTTTTTCTTTATTTTCTGTGTGACTTGCGCGACGGTTGAATAGCAACTGTCTCCACCAAACAATATTCACCACCGGTAGCCCACGTCGTTTCTTTTCTTTTTCGTTCCCTTAATTTGAACAGCATTGCCACAACTCGGCCATCCTAACCTGCAATCGTCCCGATTGACCATAAACCTTTCGATAAAATTTATCCACGGCCTCAAATTAGCTACCTCCCATATTCCTGTATAAGGCACTTGACTTAACTGAAATCCTTCGACATCTTTGAGTACATACCGATCATGTGGTAACACCTTATCTACTACATAGGGTCCTTTAAACTTCGGGACTATTTTTCTACACGCTCCAGGTTGGCTAATAAAATTCTTCACCATGACATAATCCCCTACTCTATATTCCTTACAAATCCTTTGTCGATCTTTTGTTAACTTATTATTATTTTGATTTTTCATTATATTTTCAGCCGCTGCTTTTCTAATTTGAACTAAATTCCTTTCATTTTTACTTTCAATTATATCCTCCAACTTTTCCCTCAAGTGGTCTATCATTGTTCCCCTCTGATTAAACCCGAACAGCAGTTGACTCGGAGATGTACCAGTACTTTTGTGAATAGTATTATTCATGGCGAACTCGATTTCTGGTAATACTTTATCTAACGTCAACATCATACCGCCACTCGATATTTTCGCGATCATCGGCGCTAAACTTCTGTTAACACGCTCCACCTGTCCATTTGCTTGAGGTGAACCCGTGGCAATCTTGACATGTCGCGCATTATTGTCCCTAAGGAAACTATCGAAATCTTTCGCAGTAAACGCGCTACCTCTATCAGACACTAACACTTTCGGCGTACTATAAACGGTGAAATAAGCCTAAAGTCACCCTAACACTTCCTTATTACTAGTGGACCTAACCGCTTATAACTTAGTAAATTTTGTGAAAGCATCGATTACTAAAAAAACATATTTTTTCTTTGATGCTTTTAAAATTACTGGACCGAAATGGTCCACATGAATTGTATCGAAAGGTCTGTCTCCCGTTGGTATATTATGCATTAACCCTTCATGTTTACCCGCCTTAGAAGAAAACACTATACATTTTAAACAGTTGCTAATATGATCTTTAATCTTATTCATGATTTTAGGAAACCAATATGCTTTATATGCGTCTAATACCTTCTCACATCCCATATGCCCCATTTCATCGTGGTACTTATGTATTAGACTCCCCTCCATGCTCTTCGGCACATAAAAAAGGATACTCTGCCCTACCTTTCTGTACACTAAACCATTTCGCATATCTTAAGTATTGTCCTCTTTTATTTCCACCCGTTCCCTAATCTTTTTTATTTCCTCATCTTTGTTTTGGCAGATCGACAAATTTTGTTCAAATGTATTTTCTTCCAGTACTAATATATTAGTCATACGGCTAAGTGCATTTACATGTTGCATCCTATTTCCATGCCTATGTTCTAGAGTATAGTCACAGTTTTGTAATTCAAGAGCCCATCTAGCGATCCTCGGATTTATCTCCTTCTTCCCCAAATTTAAACTTAGCATCCTTACGAATCATCTTGTATAAAGGTTCGGCTAGAACGGAAAATCCCTTAATAAATCTTCTAAAATAAGAACACAAGCCCACAAAGCTGTGAACTGCTTTTACGTTTTGTGGCACAGGAAAATTCTTCGCAGACTCTATACCCTTTTCATCTGGTCTGATACCCTCTTTTGATCGTATATCCTAAATATTGTACTTCAGATTCTAAAAATCGGCATTTATCCAGCCTTAGCTCTAACTTGTTTATACCCTATCCTAAGGGTATATTAAGTTTGACACATAGTTTGTAACATAGAGAAATAATCGAGATAGACCCTATAAAGTATATATATTCGTGATCAGCATCAATAGCGAAATCGATTGAGCGATGACCGTCCGTCCGTCCGTCCGTATGTCACCGCTTTTTGGGCCTTAAATTTTGAGCTAGGACGATGAATTGTATTATACGATGATGTATTATACGATCCGTTCCAGACGGATTGTAGCTTTTCTGTATGCTTTATATCTATCATTTTCTTTCTTTTGTTTTGTTACATATTACCATTTCTCTAACCTTAGATTAGCTAATTTCAGAAAATCTTTACCCAGTATTACTGGGATATTCATCGTATCGTTCTTTACTACATAAATTTTTAAATTTATTTCCTCTTCTTCAAACAACACACAGCAATTCACGTAACCAATGACGTTAAGAGGACTTTTATTGATTCCAACGAAATTACATTTTATATTATTAAAAAAAAACAGTATCCTGAGGCACCAACTGTTGGCGGACTAAACTGATCGGGCTACCGGTGTCAATTAATGTTCCTAATGATATCTTAAATATAGTATTAATATTCTTAAAATAATAAACAAAATTTCTTACAAAATTATCTTCATCTTCGGCGTAGTTAAGCTGATGCACTGTTGGCCCCTTTCGCTTAGGGCATTCGGCAGCATAATGGCCCATCTCCGCACATACATGGCAGGCCCCAAACACTCTTTTGGGCTTTCTGCACTCCTTTGCGAAATGTCCCATTGACTTGCAGTTAAAGCATCTAACCACTGTTGACGTCTGTACATCGGTTACTGCTCCTTTCCTCCGGATCGATACTGCTTGCACCTTCAGTTTCTCCAGATTAATATTCTTGAATGCTTCCAATAACTGGTATTTACTCTTGAAGCGCTGCATTCTGGCTTGAGGGCGCAAATTTACGTCAGGGATTCCATCGACGAGGCACTCCAGCAACTCTTCCTCCTCCATTGAAATTTTATTGGCCATGATTGTTTTTTCATGTAAAACTGTTGAAAAGTTTCACTGGTCAGCCACTTCCTTGCCTCGAATGCCCTCTTCAGTGTAACCCTCTTTAAGTAACTGCGACGGGGGGACAGTCATCAGGTCTGCCCGAGAATGGAACCACTTCAACGCCTTCCCCTTTAGGCGGCACGAAATCAATACTTTGGTATTGTTGTCTTCCGAATTGTAAACAGCAATTAAATTTTTTAGTTGGCTTTCCCAGTGGGAAAAATAATCGTCATCTTCTCCCGAGAAATTAGACAACAAATCTTTCAAGTTAGATATATTTTCCTTTGGTCCACTGTTGCTGCCGTCATTATCTCTGCCACCACTCTCTTTAATTCGTCCTCTCTTCAGAAACTCATTCTCCTTTGCTATCAACTTATTCTCTTTCTTCTGTAACTCGAATTCCTTCTTCATTATTTCTAACTCTTTCTTCATCAACTTCCACTCTTTTTCTCCAAAACTCTCATTCGTTATCTCTCCTTTTTATACCCTATCCTAAGGGTATATTAAGTTTGACACATAGTTTGTAACATAGAGAAATAATCGAGATAGACCCTATAAAGTATATATATTCGTAATAGCGAAAACGATTGAGCGATGACATACGGACGGACGGACGGAAATTTTTTTATGGGCCTTAAATTTTGAGCTAGGACGATGAAATTTCATATCTGGGCTTCTGAGAAAAAGATACAGTACAAGTGTAAACATTTTTTAAATCCGCCCACTGCCACGCCCACTTTTTCATAACTTCATTAAATTATATGAAACCGGAAAATTTTGTCAAGACCAAATATTTAGGCATTCAGACTCCCTACAATCCACTCATACACAAGTTTTGGCCACGCCCACTTTTTGGGGGCGTTTGCATCATAAAACCGATTTTTGGGCCTTAAATTTTTAACTAGGACGCTGAAATTTCATATCTGGGCTTCTGACGAAAAGATACAGTAGAAGTGTAAATTTTTTTTACATCCGCCCACTGCCACGCCTACTTTTTTATAACTTCACTAAATTATATGAAATCGAAAAATTTTGTTAAGTCCAAATATTTAGGTATTCAGATTCCCTACAATTCACCCATAGAACAGTTTTGGTCACGCCCACTTTTTGTGTGCGTTTTCATCAAAAAACCGATTTTGATAAAATTTTACATGTAACATCCTCAAACATTCGAGGTTATAGCCATATTTGAGTACGAAATGCAATTTGGCCACGCCCACTTTATAGTGAGGAGGATAGGGTATCAGACGATCCGTTCCAGACGGATTGTAGCTTTTCTGTATGTTTTTTCTTGTGTCTGTCATTGTTGCTTTCATCATGTTGTTCGTCTTGTTCGTCGCTCCTCTCATCGTCTCGATCATCGTTTTCTTCCTCTCGTTCTTTGTTGTTCGCTGTCTCCCCCTCTGCCACACTATCTTCATAATACTCCTCATTAGAAGAATTACCGTTATCCGTCTGTTTACGTGAGGCATCATCGCGTCGCCATGGTGACTCGCCACGCTCCTTTGCTGGAATTGACAATAATCTCAACACCAACTCACCCTTGCTGCCTGTTGTCTTCATTCCGATCTTTTCCAGCCGTGTCCTCAGTTGTGTCGCAGTATACACACGATATTTTTCTACTTCGGCCAGTGCGTGTATGTGTATGATTATGCACCGAATCCCACTTCTGATATTTTAAGGGGATTTATACTCCCTTTTGATTTAATAAGCACAAAAAAAACAAACTCAGACAATCTCTGCACTTCAATCTTTATTGTTTTACTATATTATTGTTTTATTTTACACTTTTTCTTTATTTTCTGTGTGACTTGCGCAACGGTTGAATTGCAACTGTCTCCACCAAACAATATTCACCACCGGTAGCCCATGTCGTTTTTTTTCTTTTTCGTTCCCTTAATTTGAACAGCATTGCCACACATATGTACGTATATAGTTTGTAACATAGAAACTGACCCCTGCCACGCCAACTTTTTCTTAACTTCACTATTTGTTAGGAAAACTTTACGATGATCCTTAATCATATGTATCTAATTACATTGTGTGAATAATTTTGAATTGAGAATTGTGGAGAACGAACGTGTCTTAAAACTACAATAATAAAATAAAATAACTAAATATTTGGAAGAGGAAGAATTATTTTAACAATTCAGAAGTGGGATCTGAAAAGCCTACAAAGTAATACGAAGTTCATCGAAATGGAAAAAGCATCATCATGATGAAGAATCATTTACGGTAACTGGTCTCCGGCTAGACAAAACCACCCACGAAAAAGGGATCATAGGAAGAAAAGCACACGCCCCTACCGACGAAGCTGAAGACTCTATCAAGGAGGAGTTTTATGACCTCTTGGACGGAGCCTGTCCGGAGTATGATGTCAAAATCATACTCGGGGACTTCAATGCCAAAATCGGTAAGGAAAACATCTTCGGCGGATTAGTTGGAAAGCACAGCCTCCACGACACGACAACAGACAACGGCTTCCGGCTAATCGATTTTGCAGCAGCTCGTAATACGGTGATAAGTAGCACTAGGTTTCCAAGACTACGAATCCACACAGCAACCTGGCTCTCTCCAGATGGTCGAACCGCCAACCAAATCGACCACGTGCTAATAGATGCGAGGCACGCATCCAACATTCTGAATGTGCAAACGTTCAGAGGGGCAAACGTCGACTCTGACCATTTTCTTGTTGCAGCTAAGTTCAGAGCTCGACTATCCAATGAGAAAAAGCTGCAGACCGCCCAAAAAAAGAAATTCAACGTTTGAAGCCTTAGCACGTCTGGAGTAGCCAGAACCTACAGGGAGCGCCTGAGTGAGAGACTCTCCGCTGTGCATTCACCATCCACAAACGCCAACAATCTGTGGAACCAGTATCGCGACATCATCAAAGGGGTAGCAGAGACCACCATAGGCTACCAGCCACCAACCACGTACGGCACGTACCAGTGTGGCTTCCGGCCCGGCAGATCGACGATCGACCAAATTTTCACACTAAGGCAAATCCTGGAAAAGACCAACAAATTTCAAGTCGAGACTCACCATCTCTTCATCGACTTTAAAGCTGCATATGATAGCATTCATCGTCTTGAGCTCTACAAGGCGATGGCCGAATTCGGGATCCCGGCTAAACTGATCCAGCTGTGCCGCGTGACGCTGGATAACACGCGGTGCAACGTGCAATTCGGCAACAGTTCCTCTGAACTATTCCAAACATGCACCGGATTTCGGCAAGGGGATGCGCTATCATGTGACTTCTTCAATCTTGTGCTGGAACAGATAGTGCGCAGGGCAGGTGTGAACACGGAAGGCACTATCTTCAACAAATCTGTCCAGTTGCTGGGATACGCAGACGACATCGACATCATCGGTCGCTCCCAGCGCGCCGTGTTAGAGGCTTTTACGACAATTGAAGAAGAGGCGAAACGAGTGGGCCTTGAAGTGAATGAGGACAAAACCAAGTACATGTTGTCAACAAACAAAGAAGCATCTGTCCACCGCCTAGGACAAAACGTCACTGTTGGCAACAGTTACTTCGAAGTGGTTAAGGAGTTTACCTACCTCGGAGTAAATATCAACTCCACGAATGACAACTTAGTGGAGATTCGACGAAGAATTACCCTAGGAAACCGCTGCTACTTCGGTTTGGCGAAACAAATGGGGTCAAAACTCCTAACTCGGAAGACGAAATGTTTGCTCTACAATACTTTGATGCTGCCAGTTCTGCTGTATGGAGCCGAGTGTTGGACGATAAGCAGGAAAGCAGAGCAGATATTAAACACTTTCGAAAGAAAAATTCTTCGTCGGATATTCGGTCCCGTATGCGAGGAGGGCGAATGGAGGAGAAGATATAACCGCGAACTCTATGAGCTGTACCAGGATGTGGATGTAGTCCAAAAAACCAAAACACGTCGACTACATTGGCTCGGCCACATCGAGCGAATGGACAATAATGCTCCAGCAAAGAGGATCTTCGAATCACAGCCCCCAGGTTCGAGAAGACAAGGAAGACCGAACCTCCCTTTTAAGGATCAAGCTATCGCGGATGCCAGATCGCTTGGTCTAGATAATTGGAAGCAGCGTGCCCGGGATTGAAGAGAGTGGAAGGCTGCTGTGTCTCAGGCAGAGACTCTTCACGGGTCGGGAGCCCGTTAAGTAAGTAAGGAAGAAAAGCAGCAAACATAGAAAATCACAATCTTCTCTTGATAGTGTACTGGTTCAAAACCATTCTGAGACATCAATGATGAACCAATTACTCAGCAATCTACTCAGAGGTAGAATTGACAATTTTGGGCCACTTAATGGGTCAAAACGTCATTCCTGAATTTAGCACAACCATCAGGACTCGTTAAGCGATGGTATGAGGGAGGAACTACTGTCAAGTTCGATTGGACGGAATGGCGAGAAAAGTTACTTCGAGCTTTCCACACCAACAGAATTACAAGCCGGCGAAGCGAGTCACTGGGTGAATACTTTTATGGGAAAAAGGTTTTAATCAACAGATATGATCTTAGTGGGAAAAATATTGTTGACTTGTTTAACTCATGGTATTTTCGATATTAACATAAGAATGAATGATCAAGCAACTTGTTTTAATGAAACAGAGGAACTACTCTTAAATTATTTCGAAACATTTCATCCAGGCATATGGATTTCAATACAAAAAAAAACAATTTGCCCAGAATACAACGCGCGAATTTGGGAATTCTACGCAAACAAAATCGGACCAGTACAGAAGTCAGAAATCATTGAACAAAGAGATATTAAACTTTCCCGGCACTTTCCAGTTGCCTACAAGCTATTTCACGTATATTGTTACATTTTCACGCACATTTGTTTGAGACTTGGTCAATTCACCCCTGACTTGGTCAATTCAACTCTAAAACACAACAACAATGCGTCAATTTTACAACAACAACGCACGAATTTGACGAGCGATGACAACCGATTTAAGAATTCATGGATGTCACACCACTGCAAAAGTCTATAGACTCATAAGTCCTTAGGTCGTTCCTTCTAAAAACGTTGGAAATACTTATTAAGATTCACATTCTGTTTATAACAAGTTCATGTTTCGGATTCTACAGCGTTTATATCGGAACATTTTTATTTCCGGCTTCGATAATATATTATTAAAGTACGGTTGATTTTACAAATTATTTATTTATTTCCTAACTCACCATTACAATTAATTTAAGCATTATTTTTTGGAAATTGTATTCAATTCTCAAGAAATCATGTCAATTGCATAAGTAAAATTTGTTTTTTGTCTGAGAAAATTGAATTGAAAAGTAAATAACATTATTAAGGACAAGAAAAGGAAGGTGAGCGAGTTACCGATGGGTCTACAACCAATAAATTACAGTGCAGCCTCGCTGCATAAAGTTTCGGCTGTGTCCGGACTAGCATGGCTGTACTTTGTTAGACAATTAGAAACTTATTTTCCATTTGTAACTACTTAATTTTCCTTTATATAATGTGTTTTCTAATATCAAAAGCGTAATCATATTATTGTTCGCAGACTTTATTTAACTTTTTAGAGAACATTTGTCAGCACATGTGCATATAAATGTACTGGGGTTAAAATAGTTTAAATAAAATCATAAGCAAGTCTTCTTATGAGTTATTTATAAAAAAATTAAATTAAAAATTAAATTAAGCAATACTACATAGGTATGCATACATATATACACATATTGAACATAAACTAAAATTCTGCATAACGTGTGCCTTAAAGTGAACACTGGATCAGAACCAGTCCAAAAAAATTGTAAGCGTAAACCTTAACAAAAACATTACCATCACTTACATCAACGAGCTAAATTCGAGCGTTTTACAATTGTCCTACTTTTGTTTTCCTAAAGTTTCTAACTCGAGATGAAACTTATACATATTTTCATTTATTAAACGAGAATGAAATGACCGACATTTAACGATTCTGTTAATACACATTTATCTATTTCGTAATATAGATATGTATATTTCCATTAAATCAAAATTCGCTGAAAAATAAAATCAGTTTGACTAAAAAATAATTTCTTATTTAAGAAAAACAGTCGTTTTGATGCTATTCAATTCGAAAAACAATCAATAATTATTTTGAATTGAATTTTTGAATTTAATTTTCTCGTTTCGCATTGATTTTCCAGTATTCTTTCCAATGCACAATATTTCTAGTAAATTTTAGTTTAATGCTTCCGTTTTATGCGAACATATCCGCTGGCGTACTTACTCCACCACTAGGGATTGTCATTGCCAATGACTGACAATAAGACTTTTTAAAAAGGTTTTTTGCCAATGCTCACACGTATTCACAGACGAGGACCGAATTACAACAAAAGCAATGTAAACAAATGGGTTTCGAAAGGAAGGAGGGGTAAAGGTTTAATATCTCTTTACTCAATGATTTCTGACAGAAGTCTAACGAGGAATCAAATACAAAATTTCAATTGTGAGGAGTTAGGATACATATTGTACTAAGGTAATTATGAAATGTAAAAAGTGCAAACGCTATGGACACAATGAAAACAACTGCGACACTGCTTCTGAAAGAACAGCAATGTAATTTCTTTAAGAAAACAATTGAATACTTGGGGTTTGAAATATCATTCGAGGGTGTCAGACCAGGACACAAAAAGATCGAAGCAGTAGCAAACTTTATAGTTCCAGAAAATGTTTACCAAATAAGACAAGATTTGTTCGTAATTTTGGTATGCTAGCCAGACTTTTGACATCATTAACAAATGTGGGAGACAGACTGCTGGTATTGATGCCATGGTATAGTGAATACCGCAACCCCTGACGACTGCATTTCGTAGTATACGTTGATTTTTTCGGTTCGTAGTATATTTTGATGTTTGTGTTGTCAAAACTAAAACAAAAATAGAAGACGATGGATAAAAAAACATTTACTTTTGTGTTATTCTATGAATATTAATAAAATTCAAATGCTTGAAAGCGAAAGCTCACACCTAATGTGGGAGACAGACTGCTGGTATTGATACCATGGTATGAATATCATGGTATAGTGAATACCACAACCCCTGACAGACTGCATTTCGTAGTACACGTTAATTTTTGTAGTATACTTTGATGTATAAGAATGCAAGCCATTCGAAGCAGAAGAAGGTTTGTTATGTATATACACTGGTGGACAAAATTAGAGGAACGCAAGCAAAAAGTTAAATATTTTAATATTTTTTTGAATCAACTTTATTTGTTTAGATGAGGGTTTTTAATCTGTTTAATTTCACATCATTTTTAAGAAAACGAAAATCTGTTACCTGTTTTCTTATGAAAATAAAGAACAAAAACCTAGAAAGGGATATTTTTCATAAATAAATGGTTTTCATTAATTTATAAAATTTCCAGTATACCTTTAAAGCTTTAGGAAAATGAGGTTGATTCAGTACTTGGTATTCCTCCCTCTTGCTCTAATTACCGCACGAAGTCTCCTTGGCATACTTTTGATGACACTATCGATGTTCTCCTGGGGTATTTGGCCCCATGCATCAAGCAAAGCACTTTTAAGCTCCTGCAAAGTGGATGGGTTCGGATTTCTCTGCTTTATCTGTCTGCCAAGCATATCCCAGACATGCTCAATGGGATTTAGGTCAGGGGAGCAAGCTGGCCAGTCTAGGGTGTTCAGTTGTGCCGCTCGAAGATACTCTGAAACCCTATTTGCAGTGTGGGGACGAGCATTATCTTGCATTAAAAGAAAATTGGTACCGATACTTGGGACAAACGGCACAACAATTTCTTCTAAAATGTCGCTTACGAACCGCTCTGCTGTTAAGGACCCATTTTGTACCACGTGCAACTCCGTGCGTCCTCCCAAACATATGCCAAACCAGACCATTATCGAACCTCCACCATAAGCCACTCTTGGAACGATGTTACACTGTGCATAACGTACACCACATCGTCTGTACACTTTTCCCCGTCTGTCATCTGTCTTCATCTGTGGGCGCCGTGGCTCAAGTGGTTAGTGCGTTAGACTACGGAGCGAGGGGTTCCAGGTTCAATCCCCAAACAACACCTAAAAATTTCTTTCACGGCCCCACCTCTCGCGAGCGTCTGACAAACATCCGAGAGTAAAACTGTCATGAAAAAGCTTCTCAAAGTTGCCGTTCGGTTCCGGCATTAAACAGTAGGCCCCTTCCATTCGTGTGAAGAATATAACACGCACAGCACGAGTGGTTGTGAGAAGCTAGGCCCAGGGTCCCATGAACCTGTCGCGCCAAAAATTTGTATTTTTTTTTTTTGTATTTGTCATCTGTTTTCAGGCAAAATCTGGACTCATCGGTGAAAAGCACTCGCTTCCACTCGTCTTCGGACCAGTTAACGTGAGTTCGGACGAAGCCAACACGCGCTACTCTATGGCGTGTGGTAAGAAGGGTGGGCCTTTGCTGGTCTATATGGTCTTAATCCAGAGTCTTTGAGTCTTCTTCTTACAGTTTGATACTCGAACATTTCGTACTTCTAGAAGTCTACTCCTCATCTCAGTTGATGTTGCAGTCCTGTTTCTGAGGGCGTAACTTACCAGAAATCGGTCATCTCTTTGCGTCGTGGCCCCTTTCCTACCTTGACCCTGCTTTCTTTTTAAAGAACCGGTTTCGCTATAACGCTTTACGTTGGAAAAAATAACGGACTTTGAAACATTTAACATTGAGGCCACTTCTTGGTACGAATGTTCATTTTCAATCCAGCTTATGGCACGGGCTACCTGAACTTCACTCAAGTATGACATTTTCACTTAAATTATTCACTTTTTTCATAAAAAAAAAATTGATAACATAATCGAAAAAATAACCGAGAAAAAACGTGAAAAACTCAAGCTTGGTCATACGCAGTTAATGACCAAATGTCTACTGGCTGCAATTAATGTTCTTAAAGTGCATTTCCGTTAGCCAGATAAGTTTAAAACTGTTAACTATGATAGCTACTTATCAGAAGAGTACCTTGAAATATAAAACATCTAAAAAGAAACCCCGTTAGTTCATGTTGAACATTCAAACAAAAAACTATCATCGTTCCTCTAATTTTATGCAGCAGTGTAGATATGAAGCTACGTAAAACCACAAACAGAGAAAATAGCGCTGCAGTCAGTAAGAATGTGGTATACCACCAAAAATTACTATTACACCGGAGTATTTTTTTGTAAATAGACAATCAGCATACTGGAAAATTATTTACATGACGTTGTAGATTTCTCGCCTACTGAGGAAAGTACAGTTGCAGCATCAGATAATATTGAGAAACAACAAAAAATAATGAAAACATATTTTGATAAGAAAAGGTGTGCGGCTGCATCATACAGTCTTGGTGATTTGCAGAAAAACGTTGTCAATTCACAGCCAGGTGAAACAAATAAGCTTTTTCCTTCATATGGCTGTCCTTATAAAATAACAAAGGTTATTGGTAATGAAGTACGTAGTGTTGGGGGTTAGGGGTTTTCTTTCTAAACAAAAATTTACAAAAATGTGTTTTCAACTGACAAAAATTAAACCGTGGATATCATTCTCAAATCACAATGACGGGAACACTGAAGAAAAAAGAAATTGAACACGGTTTACCACTTTTTTAAAAATGATTTTGTATTAATTATATTTAAAAATTAACCTGAATTTAAACATATATTATTTTAATGATTCTTAATTGCACAACGATTGTGATTATATTACATGAAATAATTTGATTAATTTAAATATCTACTGAATGTTTAAATTTTGGTAATATATGCCGTTGTATGAATGTGCAAAATGGTATTACTTTAATTGATATTTTTGAATATACATATAACTAATAATTGAACTAAACTATTTAATAATATTGACACTCATGAAAGTAACCTGCCGTACTTTTTGTTTCAGAAACTAAACTGTATGTTCACTGTACTTAATAGTATTAAATATGCTAAAAAAATATACTACTGCTACTACTACTACTATTAAAGCTAACTACATATTTAGACTTGACACTCAGGAACGTAACCTGCAGTACAGTTATTTATTTTATATCAAGTATGTTTAAAGTGAATGAGGACATTCTAACATCAAAATATATTTAAGTTGTAATCAAAACAAAACTATCTGGGCGAAATGATATTACAAACGAAAACTTTACGGTGATCCTTAATTTAATAGTTGTTTTTCTCGACTTTTTGATTTCTAATTACTTTGTTTTAATATGTTTTTTCATTACTTTTGAATTGACAATTGTGGCTAACGAACGTGTCTTAAAACTAAAATAATAAAATAAAATAACTAAATATTTGAAAGAGGAAGAATTATTTTAACATATTTTATTTATTTTATTATTTAACATATTACTAAGACCAAATATTTAGATATTCAGATTGTCTTTAGGGACATTTTCATTAAAAAACCAATGTTGTCTGAAATTCGAATCCCAGCCAACAAACATTTGAATCCTAGCTAACACCAAAAAGTTTTTTCACGGCTCCACCTCTCGCGAGTATCTTACAAATACATATTGAAAAATAACTGTATCATGAAAAAATGTGAAGAATACTCTTATAACACCCACAACGAAGTTGTGAGAAATTAGTTTCTGGATACCATGGACCTTTCGCGCCAAATATTTGTATTTTTCATACCCTATCCTAAGGGTATATTATAGAATACGATTTACCCATAGCGCCTTAAATTTTGATCTGTAAGTTGTAACTTTTCTGTATATTTTACTTTACTTCTCTTTCTCTGAAAATACTACCGTTTTATCACGATTGTACTGCTCTCATAATTTGCACAAAAACAACAGTGTCCAAAAAAGAAATTATAGCTTCAACTTGCAGCAATTCAACAACCTTCCGGAAACAAATATTTCGGTACAAAAAAATAAACGCCATCTAAGATTCAGATTTTGCAACGGCTATGTTCACTTTGGATTACTGACTTAATTATATTTATCTTCAATTTTTGTTTTGTTTTTACTTTGTGTGTAAAAGTTTACTGAACTAGCTATAGATTTCTCAATAAAACACGCTTAAATACTTTGACTTTCTCCAAGAAGGTTCCAATTTTCATAAAATTTCGATGACATGTACCCATGTTAACAGATCGGATCCCACGTTTTTCTAGGAACATATGTACGTACCTATGTACATACGTATAGCTAAAGCTACTTTACGGTACGATCATACATAAAATGGAACTTGGCTATCTCTCCAGCAACTAGGGTTAAAATAAATTAGAAGAATTTAGAAAACTGCGTTTTGAGCTTTTTGAACAACCATTTAGAAAAATTTTACTTTTTCTGATATCTTACCAGATAATGTAAAAAACATACAGAAAAGCTACAATCCGTCTGGAACGGATCGTATGATACCCTATCCTCCTCTCTATAAAAAGGGCGTGGCCAAATTGCATTTTGTACTCAAATATAGCTATAATGTCGAACGTTTGAGGATGTTACATGTAAAATTTTATCAAAATAGGTTTTTTGATGATAACGCCCCCAAAAAGTGGGCGTGGCCAAAATTTTTGTATGGGTGGATTGTAGTGAATCTGAATGCCTAAATATTTGGTCTTAACAAAATTTTTCGGTTTCATATAATTTAGTGAAGTTATAAAAAAGTAGGCGTGGCAGTGGGCGGATGTAGAAAAATTTTACACTTGTACTGTATCTTTTTCTCAGAAGCCCAGATATGAAATTTCAGCGTCCTAGTTAAAAATTTAAGGCCCAAAAATAGGTTTTGTGACGAAAACGCCCCCAAAAAGTGGGCGTGGCCAAAACTTTTGTATGGGTGGATTGTAGGGAATGTGAATGCCTAAATATTTGGTCTTAACAAAATTTTTCGGTTTCATATAATTTAGTGAAGTTATGAAAAAGTGGGCGTGGCAGTGGGCGGATTTCAAAAATTTTTACACTTGTACGATACAAAAGTTTTGGCCACGCCCACTTTTTGGGGGCGTTTTCATCACAAAACCGATTTTTGGGCCTTAAATTTTTAACTAGGACGCTGAAATTTCATATCTGGGCTTCCAAGAAAAAGATACAGTATAAGTGTAAAATTTTTCTACATCCGCCCACTGCCACGCCTACTTTTTTATAACTTCACTAAATTATATGAAACCGAAAAATTTTGTTAAGACCAAATATTTAGGCATTCAGATTCCCTACAATCCACCCATACAAAGATTTTGGCCACGCCAACTTTTTGGGGGTGTTATCATTAAAAAACCTATTTTGATAAAATTTTACATGTAACATCCTCAAACGTTCGACATTATAGCTATATTTGAGTACAATATGCAATTTGGCCATGCCCACTTTATAGAGAGGAGGATAGGGTATCATACGATCCGTTCCAGACGGATTGTAGCTTTTCTGTATGTTTTTAATTATTGTTGTTTGAACAATTTTGTTCGATAATAGTTTCTGGCCAATTGAATGGTGAATTTTTTTGTTGCTCGAACACAGTCTTGAATAAGGTTATCATCAATCAATTCTTTGAAAAGCCAAGTCGAATCAGTAAGTTATTCTATTGCGTGGAAGCTTGCTTGGAGAAGCGGCCGCAAAGCACACCGCAATGTTTTCTTCAAGGATAACAATCACCTTTCGTAAGATAAAAGCTTGTGTGCTTCTACTTATAATATACGGGTACGAAAAACCACCTTACGCAATCTTTCGTTTTCAATTCAATCTCAAATCCTTCCCCAAAACCATTGTTCACAAACTATGAAACTTTAGTGCAACGCTTATACATGTATGTATGTATGTATGTAAAGCCCATATATTATTTTGTTGTCAGCTCCCGAGAAGAACAGTTTATTGAAATGCTATTCGAGGCTTTTATATTATTTTAAACTCACGGACACCACGGGCATACAAAGTGTACCTATTATTTAGAACGCTGACAATACATATGTACATAAATCAAACGAAATAAATCTAAAAAGAAATTAAATGGATTTTCATACCCAATTCAACCATTTGACAACCTCAATAGAAGAAGAAAAAATGAAAATAAAATAAATCCAAGTCAAAAGCCAATCTATTGATCTTTGTGATTAACATTCCAAAGGATAGGCCTTAATCGAATGCATATGTTACATACCCAGCACAGGGATAAAATGTCTTTTCCTCGAACGATAGACAGACAACAAGGAAAGAATAAACGAGACTCCTCTTGCATTTAAATCAGGATAAAAAAAAAACCCAAAAAAGAGAGTACAAACACATGTAAGCAGATCCTTCATTCAAACCGAAAAGAATACTGAAATAGAGGATAAAGCATGGATACTGTCATTTGTAAGACTTTTAATTTTCAGTTCCTGCCTTAGACGATATCGCAGCTTCAATATATAAGTATAAACTTCAAAAGAGGTAGCTTTTTTATGTCTATACGTATGTGACTATGTATGTGCAATGATATGATGAATAACACAACAAATGTGTTGCTTTGTGTGCGCTTTGGTCTTGAATGCTATGTGGAATATTAAAAGCTAACAGTATTGCATTTTGCATAGAATCAAGAATTTATTATGCGGAATTTGCTTAAGGCTTTCTAATTTCTGTTTGCATTTTATTCAAAAGAATAAACGAAAGAAGACAAGTGATAGAAATTATTTAGTGCATTCTTAGAGTGTCCCAAATCCAAGGATAATGGATTGTTTTAAATTTGTGGATTGTGCTCGTTTCATTATGGTCCAGAGAATTTGGATATGTGTACTCAGTGCAATATGTAGAAAAAGTACTTTTTATCCAAATTGAATACATAGCTGAGTGGTCAGAATAAATGGAAATTATAATAGTACTTAATTTTTTGTTAAAATTTGACATCCCTACATACTATATTCTGCATAATCTGTCTAAAAATCATGCATGAAGCATTTATGTTATAAGAATTATAAGAATTATTGGCTTGAATTAGTACGTTAGCTTAGTTTTAAAAACATGTTTACCATCAACCAAAAAAATCTCAATTAATCTTAAAATTGTCATTCGATTTGAGGTATTAAATCCAACCAAACCAGTTAATAGAAGCATTAATCAAAAACAAAGATTCGCTCTAAGGCGTTTAAAAGCTCGTTCTATTAAAGGCCGATACGTTGCCCTTGCCTGCTTCAAAAATCTCCATAACGGACCACGAGTTTGTTCATACTATTCTACCATTTGTATTTTGTTTTCAAATCCATCGCACCGGCTGACCATATATGTATGTACATATATATGTATGTATATCCCACTCCCAGAACACAGACAGAAAAACGATAAGAATAAGTCAGTATAATCATATCATTATATGGCTAAATCCTGTCAACATTAAGGTAATGTATTTTAAAGGTATTTTTGTTATAATACAAAAACGGACATTTACATATATATGTATGTATGGATATATGTAAATACCTAATCATTCCTACATACAAGGGCGCTGAAAACCGAAAAAATTGGGCACCATTGGCTTTGGCCTTAGCAAGTTAGTAAAAAGCGAATAAGGAAACACCCTACTGGCACAAGCACATGCAATACAGAAAATGCTGCTCATGACGCTAATCGGCTCATGCATGTCTGATACGTGCAATAATTCCAAACTAGGTAGGCTGTGTGACCCCCTGCGAATATACAATCCAATTAAAAAAAGTAAATGAAGTGCATCCATTTAACCCAATAAGAGTTATTGTATAAAAATGAGGTTGTTATTTATCTTTGGGGCGATAGTAAAATTTAAAGAAATTTTATGCAATCTGTGCATGGGGGGGAAGGTAAAAAGATGTTCCCGAGAAAGCCTTTCTTCTAATATAAACCTAGCACTGGATGTACTGTACATTCAAAAACTGAGTAGAGAAACACATATCTAAGTATGTACTGAATATAAAATAAGTCAATAACATGAAACATGAAATTTCTAACTTCTCGTTTATTCAGGCATAAAATAAGTTAGGCGCACAAATTGGTTTCAAGAGCCATAATTTACATCCTACTACATATTAAAGTAAATATGTAAATATAAAGATAATTATATAATTTTCATCGTCTACTACAGAAATATCACGTTCCATCGCACTGTCGTTACGTTAGTGACAGATCCTCATTAATTTGGCATTGATTCAGTAGCAAACATTCACCTTGAGTACGTTGTCATGAAGAATTTCGAATGCCGAATATTCGAATAACTTGATTATTAAATACCGTTAGAAATCCAGGATCAACAATTCCATTTTGTTTTAAAACACAAACAAAAAAAAACTAAATATGGACTTACCACCGGACATTTTAAGTGTCTCTACAACCCATGTCACTGAGTATTTGCGGTGTGTGTACTAATTTTGTTTTTTTGAATATTTATAACTCTATGTTAGTATTTCTCAAGTCACTACAAACGTACATATGTACATATCTACTTAATAACTTCACCGTTCGTCCTTATCCCCAACTTAATCCCTTCATAATTTAATCACTTAACATGATGGGGTGCAAGCACGTCCTTAACTTTTTAACAGATAAATACAAAAAGGATTTGTCAGAATTTTCCAAGCACGATAATGAGCTGGTAGATTATGGCGGGCGGTAGTATTCACTGTTATAATTTCATTATATTGTGTGTAGACTACATAGTTGTTGCCAGGGTATCATGTGTGTGTATGCATACATGGTGTACGCGAAATGAGTGTTTGAATAGAATGTCTGCTTGTGGGTAATAAAAATAATAATAATAATTGCGAAATAGTTTATTGTGCTTGTTTAGCTTAGTGAATTGTTGATTTGGTTTAAAGGGGAAAGGATT
The DNA here is from genome assembly GCA_905220385.1 of Xylota sylvarum. Classification (NCBI taxonomy): domain Eukaryota; kingdom Metazoa; phylum Arthropoda; class Insecta; order Diptera; family Syrphidae; genus Xylota; species Xylota sylvarum. The sequence goes on from LR999960.1 coordinate 24,068,347, forward strand.
TTATGGTATGGACCACCGTTATTCGATTCAGTATCTACTGTTGCATACAAGAAATTCAAAAGAAAATTCTATTTGCGCTTTAGTTACACCATGCAATCAAAAGGAAAATCTAATCTTACTTGTATTAATCTTTTTTATTTATTTATTTATTTATTTATTTCATCAAACAGAGAACAGTTTCTCTTACAGACTAATTAAAGTACAATTATTAAAGAGATCAATAACATTTCAATTCCATATGTAGTTAATTTAAAATTTCAATAAGTTTGTTTTTGAAACAGAGTCTTGAACAGTTTTGAAATATGTCAATAGAAGATAAGATTAAATTTACTTCCTTGATGCAGCGAGCGATAGGTTCATTTTGAGCATAATTAGTTCTGTGAATTTGCTCACGAAAATGAAAATAACCGCCAAGTTATCGCGAAGGCGAATAAAAATCAAGCATAGACAATAATACAGGACATTGAACATGATTATGAATTAAATCTCTAACAAACATTACAGAGAAGTATATACGACGACTTTTAAGAGTATTAATATTAATTAGTGCACACCTGGTATAAGAGGGAGTCTCGATTTGCCAATTCAATTTAAACATTACGAATCTTGTAAAGTTTTTTTGAATCCGTTCTAAACGCAAAGAATGAAGTTCATAGGTAGGATTCCAAATGATCGAACAATACTCCAAGTGAGGTCTAACAAGTGAAATAAACAAAGATTTTAAAGTATAAGGATCTGCAAAATCCCTTGAGTTTCTTTTAATGAAACCCAACATTGAATTGACTTTGCAAACAATATGATCAATATGATCTGTAAATGTAAGACGGGAGTCAAGTATAATGCCCAAATCTTTTTTTGAAGTGACTCTAACAAGATTATTATCTTTAATTGAATAATTGAATACAATGGGTAAATTTGACCACGAGAGTGTAAAACACTGACATTTCGAAATATTAAGAAATAGGATATTTCTCTCACACCAATCATCGACTAAAGCAATGTCTTCTTGTAGAAGGTTGCAATCAGTGACATAACTGACCGAAATATTTTGAGGTCAGTTATTTTTATGAAACCGTGTTTTAATATTTTTAAAAGAAACAGCGTTTTTACTTCTTTCCTGTCCTCTATGAGGACGTATTTATTAAACGATCTGTATAAGACTAAAAACTAAAGTTACAATTTGAAAAGAAAGAACAGAGGAAAAGAAAATAGAAATAAACAAATTCTGCTGGATATGCAAGAACGTTGAACTCACTTTCAGTTCACGCGCTGAAATTCGAGAGTTTCCGTTCCGAATTAATAATTTTTATTTCAACTCAGCAGAACCTGAACGGATTACAGTTCAAAAAGAAATATAAAGGTCATACAGTTCAAATAACTTATAACTACTCCCCCTTTAAACTAAGCTGTCCTCGGCTTTGTGTAGATTTTTTAAAAGATCTCGAATGAACGTATCTTTGTCAATTTCCGAGAGATTTACAACAGTTTTTTCGTTGCTGCTCTGATCACTTGCATTGCGCCTCCCTCGCAGTTTGGCGATAAGCACCCCCACAAACACCACGGTCATCGCAAGGGAAAAAAGGAAAAGCCACTGCACCCCTCGCGTTTTGATCTTCTGCCTCAAGGTAGCGATGTGGTCAAGATTCTTCAAATGGACTTCGTTAAGATATGGCATTATTTAAGATTATGAGACCGTCTTCGACAACGTTGATAGGATCAATCTGGTAAGCTGAGGTTGTCTTACATAAGGCCGTATTGTTATTCATCAACTGCTGCACGCATGTCGCATTGGAACTTAATTGACAAAACGTTAAAAATGTAGCTTTCTTGCAATTCTTTAGGGGTTTATAGTAATTGCCACATCGAGCAACTTCTTGCGTTTCTAAAGTTATAATTTTATTTGCCTGTACTACAGGAAATAATCTTATTCTATTACATATTAATTCAATTTTTGGATATTTTATTAAAAAGAAAATTAAATCGTTGTTTTGCATAATCGTTAGCTTAGAGTTATTTAAAATTTCACTAATGCTAACGTTTGTAAACGAAGAACGAAGTGTATAAGCCTAGGGAAGAAAAATTATCTTAAATTATTCTTATGCACCTGTCTATTGTCAATTAGTACCACAGATCCTAAATCTTTCTGTACGATTTTGTACAACAAAGAGTTTTGTAAACTTGTTTCCTATTCGTTTGTTGGTGCGCACAAACACCTTGTCACCGGGTTCATATGTTCGAGTCTGTTTTTATACCCTATCCTAAGGGTATATTAAGTTTGACACATAGTTTGTAACATAGAGAAATAATCGAGATAGACCCTATAAAGTATATATATTCGTGATCAGCATCAATAGCGAAATCGATTGAGCGATGACCGTCCGTCCGTATGTCACCGCTTTTTGGGCCTTAAATTTTGAGCTAGGACGATGAACTTTCATAACTTCATTAAATTATATGAAACCGAAAAATTTTGTTAAGACCAAATATTTAGGCATTCAGACTCCCTACAATCCACTTATACAAAAGTTTTGGCCACTCCCACTTTTTGGGGGCGTTTTCTTCATAAAACCGATTTTTGGGCCTTAAATTTTTAACTAGGACGCTGAAATTTCCTATCTGGGCTTCTGACGAAAAGATACAGTAGAAGTGTAAATTTTTTTACATCCGCCCACTGCCACGCCTACTTTTTTATAACTTCACTAAATTATATGAAACGAAATGCACTTTATAGAGAGGAGGATAGGGTATCAGACGATTCGTTCCAGACGGATTCTAGCTTTTCTGTATGTTTTCTTATTATGGTAGTCTAAGTTTGTCTGTTGGGTTCGTTCAAGTTTGTTTTTAATTTCACTTCTTAAAGCGGGGGGCATCGACTGGATTATATCGATGGGCCTTCAATTCGTGACTGAATGAATTGTTCTATTATATTTAGTGGTAGCAAGGAGTACTAGTTCGGTGGTGTCGTTTACATTTTGTTCTAATTTAGTACATCTAGCTATTTCTGTTAATGTGCTGTGGAATCTTTCCACCTGCCCATTTGTTGTGCTATGGAATGGTGGTGTTGTAAAAATACTCACTTTAAAGTGATCCCTGAGTAATGATTTAATAGTCTCCGAGTTTAGGGATCTTTCATTATCACAAACTACTGTCTTGGTATTTTTGAAAACATTGAGGATGACCAAAAGGGGTTCCTTAACGTCGATTATGGCATGTGATCCAATTGGCATGACAACTGCAAATTTTGAAAATTTATCTAAACATGTGAGGAAATATAGTTTGTCCGTTGAGTAGATGTCGATATGCAGAATTTCACCGGGGTAGGATGGTATTGGAATTTTGCCTATTTCCGCTCTGGGTGGATGTCTCTGATATTTTGCCTCACGACACACTTTACAACTAGAAACAATTTCTTTGAGCATTTTCCGCATTTCGGGAAAGTAGTAGTCGTTGAGGACTTGCCGCATATTTTCATGTACGGATCGATGGGCTCGATTGTGCTCGGTTAGGAGGATCTCTACTTTGTCACTCTGATTAAAAATATACGTTACAAATTTTTCTGTATGAACAAATTTTACGGAGGGAAATACCTTTATTAATTTATCTTGAATTTTTGTCAAAATAGGAAGTTCACACAGTACAACATTGACAACATTGGGATTGATGGCTCCCTTAAGTGTCTCGAAAAGATCGTCTATATTACGAAAAGTAATGGCATGCCTAATTCGTGATTTAAGAATTATTTTAGTGACTTTAGCTGCTTCTTTCCCTTGATTTAAGACTAATTGATTTCTGAAACAGTTGATTGGATTTTGTACAGTTGGGATAGTTTTTGTCAATGATTCTTCGCTGTGCACGGTTTCGGAATTCGTAACAGATGTTTCCTCCAATGCATTTAAATATTGCCTGGAAAGAGCGTCCGCAAAGTAATTTTCCTTTCCTGGTTTGTAAAAGAATTTCGGGGAAAACTCCTCTACAAACGCTCTTCACCTCTTGATTTTTGTGTTTGGATTTTTATCAGAGATCGCAAATGTTAGTGGTTGGTGATCTGTGAAAATATTCAATTGTTTGACACCGTATAGGTAATTTCGGAGTTTCTTTAAAAACCAAACTATAGCCAGCAGTTCTCGTTCGTTGGTAGCGTAGTTCTCTTCAGTTTGAGATAATGTTCTCGAAATCATTGTTATAGGCCTATTGTTCTGAGAAAACACAAGGGTACAAGAGAAGCACATCCTCAGAAGCTAAAATTTTTTTAATCTTCCTGAAAGCATGAAGTGCCCCCTCGTCCAATTCAATACCTATATTCTTTGATTGGCTTGCACCCACGTTTCCGTTTTCACCCCGTAAATATCTCGTGAGTGGTTTAACGATCAGAGCATAGTCCCGTACAAATCGCCTGTAATATCCTGATAGCCCGAGAAATGATCGCAGGCTGCGAAGTGTTCTGGGAACCTCGTAATTGACAATATCATTTATCTTGTCTGGGCAAGTTCGTATGCCCTTATCGGATACGATAAATCCCAAAAACTCAACCTCTGTCTTAAAAAACTTTGACTTTTCGGGAAAAACACGCATATTGGCTTGGTAAAGTTTCTCTAGGATACGGCTTATATGCTCAAGGTGTTCTTCTTTTGTTCTTGAAAATATAATGATGTCGTCTATATAAACGTATCCGATATTTCCTATTTCTTCCCGCAACACATCATCTATAGCCCTCTGAAAAATGCTGGGCGCATTCTTAAGACTGAAAGGGAGTGTGCAAAACTCATATTTGACATTATTTATAGAAAAGGCAGTTTTTTCTCTATCACGTTCAGATAGTTTGATCTGATGAAGTCCAGATTTTAGGTCTAACGTTGTGAAGAATCATGATTGGCACAAATTTGCAAGAATAACCGATGTGTCTGGAATTGGGTATTTGTCGCTTATGGTTTTTTCATTCAATTTTCTGAAATCTATAACCAGGCGCATTCTCCGCTTTCCTGTGTCGTCAGTTCCTTTCTTGTCAACGACCCAAATAGGGTTGTTGTATGGAGACCGTGAAGGTCTTATGATACCGTCGTTTAGAAGATTGCAAATCTCCTTATTAACAAACTCGCCAGCTGCCATTGGGTAGGAATAAGCTTTAGAGAAAACGGGTTCATTATCGCTTGTGCTAATAGTTGCAACGATATTGGTGTTAAACGGTAAGGATTCATTTGGATCGGCAAATACTTTTATTTAATGGTTCATCATTGATGAGAACTGCTCGTGTATTTCTACAGGTATGGTTTCGTTATCGTAGGAAATGTGATTCACGTCCCTACAATAGAAATATAATAACTTCTCTTCTCCGTCGTTGTAGGTTAAAATTCCCTTACTGAGGTCAAGCTGGGCATTGATTTCTTGTAAGAAATCAAATCCAATAATACCGTCGAAAGTGTCGAGGCCAGGGAGGATAAAGAAGTTAGTATTTTTGTTAAAAATGTTTATTATGCACTTCGATGTAATTTTGTTCGTTCCGTGTATTGATTTAACACGGAATGGATTGTCTATTAGTTTAACACCTTTTAAGTTATCGAGGGGTTAAATGTAGTTTTTAGCGGCACCGGTGTCTACTAAAAGTTTTATTTCTTTTCCTGCTAATGTTCGGCTGACATATAGCAGGAGGGATTTACCCCTAAAAAATAGGTGCTTCCTGATTGAAATGATTAATTCTCTGTACTTTGCGAGCCGGTCGGCGGTCTGATTCGCGTTGTCTTTTGGGTGATTGGTTTTGATAACCTGTCATATGAAGTCTTGGCTGGGAATTCTGCACGGCTGGTCTATCTTGATAATTCGCCGTATGGTTCCTCGATTGGACATTAGACATGGGCTGCCTATTGCTAACTTTATTTGTTTGCATTGAATTTACCCTATTTGCTCTATGGGAGTTGATACATTGCGAAATTGATCATGTTGGATTCTTCTATAATGGGGAGAATTAGAAATATGGTAACTCGGTCCTTGGGTTCATCCCGCCTGGAAAAAGAATTGGCAAAGGCATAACGTGATTGATTTGCTTCTAATTCCTGAGCAAGTGCAAGTGCATTGGGCATATCGCTGGGTTTTGATGAAAACAAAATGTCACACATTGAGATAAATACTCTGAGAGCATCCTGTCTATATTTCTGGCTCAGTGAATTGATAAGGGTGGTATTGCCCTCATGAAGCATAATAGCTTTGTTAATAACAAGAGTCAGTTTCTGTTCGACTTCGTCATAGAATTGAGTAATTGTCATCCCGGCTTGTCTTAACGTCGACATTTCCTGTTCAATAAGATAGACTGGGTGTTTATCGGCATAAGTGAAATCGAGGCATGCGATAATAGCATGCGATAATAGGTCAGCAGAACCAATAATTTTATTCCTAATTATAGCAACCGCTTGGTAATGTCTAGAACTACCATCGTGGGCTTCGAATAATTTATAAGCAACAAAAGCTGCCTGTCTTCAAGAAACATAACGGGCTTGGTTTCCGTCAAACTCTGGCAAGGACTTCACTAAGTCGAGGAATTCGTCACATACTTTCCCTGGCACTATTCTCACAGATTTATATTCTTCTACCGTTATTGGGATTTCTAATGCATTAAGTCTGGTTTTTAATTCATCTACTTTCCTATCAAAAATTTGACTACTATGTTCTATAGCAGCTTGTACTGCGGCAGTAACAATTGCCTGAAACTGTGCTCCGTCCATGTTAAAAAAAAAATGATAATTTCGTGTCACAATAAAAAAATCACTTAAAATATCTTAGTTAACAACAAATAATCGTTTCCTTTTTATAAAATTCTAGAGCGGAACACTTCACTTGCATGAAAATTACATTCATTATTATTTCCGATATTGATGATAATCTCCGTTGCTACTGATGGTATCGCGCTGCTGATGATGATTCCTCTGGTGTGGGTGTTTTACACTGGTGTCGATCTTTAGTGCAGGGCTTTTGATCACTATCCCTATGATGGGAATACTTTTTACAAATATTTTTTTCACAATGACTTTTCTCACTAGTACTGGGATAATTGTTTATAGCCGCGGTTGGGATTTTTATACGTTGGGCGCCAGTTATTTTTATGAAACCGTGTTTTAATATTTTTAAAAGAAACAGCGTTTTTACTTCTTTCCTGTCCTCTATAAGGACGTATTTATTAAACGATCTGTATAAGACTAAAAACTAAAGTTACAATTTGAAAAGAAAGAACAGAGGAAAAGAAAATAGAAATAAACAAATTCTGCTGGATATGCAAGAACGTTGAACTCACTTTCAGTTCACGCGCTGAAATTCGAGAGTTTCCGTTCCGAATTAATAATTTTTATTTCAACTCAGCAGAACCTGAATTGATTACAGTTCAAAAAGAAATATAAAGTTAAAACAGTTCAAATAACTTATAACTGGTCATCAGCAAACAAAAGACATTCAGAATGCTTAACAACTTGAGGAAGATCATTGATGAATAATAGGAACAATAAGGGACCAAGGTGACTACCTTGCGGGACACCTGACGATACACTAATGGGTTTAGAGACGCAATCATTGATTTTTACGAATTGAATCCGGTTGGACAAGTATGATTCAATCCAACTGAGAAGATTAGAATGAATTCCTAGAAAATATAATTTACGGACCAGGGTATCGTGACTAATGCGGTCAAAAGCCTTGGCGAAATCAGTAAATATCACATCAGGCTGTAAACCCTTCTCAAAATTTTTGACAGCAAAATTGCAAAAAATGGCTAAATTAGTCGATGTGGATCTTCCTTGCACAAAGCCATGTTGGTGTTCGGTTAATTTGTTTTTGACAAGAGAAAAAATCTTATTGTAAATTATTTTTTCGAACAACTTTGGAATACACGATAATTTGCAAATAGGACGATAGTTGCAGACATTTTGCTTAGGGCCTGACTTGTGTATAGGAACAATATAAGAAGTTTTCTAAGTATTTAAAAAGTAACCACAGTCAATAAACTTTCTAAAGATAAGGTAGAGAGGGGTTGATAAGGGTTTAGATAATTTTTTTAAAAATATCGGTGCAGTACCATCAGGACCCTCAGTATTAACACTTTTAAGTCCATTAAGGGCACATTCATCATCAAATTTATCAAATTGAATGTCACCAATATCACAAATCGGTTGAATACAGACTGAGCAGTATAACAAGAATAGGCAGAACTAAAATAAACAAATTACAAATAGCTACAGTATCATCAGACGAAGCGTCCAAATAATACATGAAATTCGGGAGTCCATTAGTGTTTCGTTTAGAATTAATGTAATTCCAAAAATATTTGCTATTGGTTTTTAACTTAGATTCTGTAGAAATTACGTAGGAATGATACAAAAACCTATTTAAAAACTCAAATTCACGATGACAAGTCAGGTACCACGATTTGAGCATAGTATTCTTTTTATTTTTAAGGTTCAAGAGTCTCTTGTTAAACCAGGGTGGGTGAGAGGAAGATTTGCTTAACTTTTTCGGACCAAAGCGTTCCTTAATGTCGTTAAGAATAGAACAAAAGTTGTCGTACATAGTTCCCAGATTTGATGACGATAAAACTAGTTCCCACGGTATAGATTCCAAGCAAATGCTCATTGCATCAAAGTTAGCTCTGTTATACTATAATATAATTTTTGATTACAACAAGATTTCTGATAATGAAATATAGAAAATTCGGCTACAAAGGCTATATGATGTAAGACATTGTTAAAAATAGGTGCAATAGCTGAAGAAACATTTACAACAAATTTTTTATCTAAAAACATTAGATCTAAGATACGATTAAGATGATTTTTAATAACATTTACTTGGATTAAGTCATATTGACTAAAAAAATCTATAGAGATTGAGTTCTCTTTGTCCCTAATAGCATTAAAAGGTAACAAGTAATTTACTTCATTATCAAATTCCCATACAATGTCCCCCAAATTAAAATCGCTGGATGAGATGGGCTTAAATTATCCAATACGGAACGAGAATTATCAAGGTGCAAATTATATGGATCCAAAGAACTTTTCGGAGGTATATAACTGACGATTAAGAATAGGTCAAAATTAGACTCAAAAGATATTTTAACAATTAATTGATCTACATCCAGATTAGCAGAAGGGGAAAAATTATTAGATGGTAGTTCTAGTTGTCTGCAGGAATGCGTACTGTGAACTGCAATCAGAACTCCTCCACCTCTAATCTGCCCAGTAGTGATCACACAGCGATCCTTTCGGAAGACATTGTAGGAGGGACTATTAAAAATTTCAGATGTAAAATGACAGTCTGACAGCCAAGTTTCAGTAAAAACAATAATGTCATAATCTAGGGATGTTGATAATGCACAAAGTTTTTCAAAGGTAGGAATTAATCTGATAAAGGTACATCCTTACTTATGAAGGAGAGTGTGTCCTCAGTAGCAGAGTTATCAAGTGGGTACCGTGGCTCAAGTGGTTAGTGCGTTCGACAACGGAACAGGGGGTTCGAGGTTCAATCCCCAGACCCAGGAAAAACATCCGGGAGTATAACTATCATGAAAAAGCTTCTCAAATAAAAAACATTGCCCTTCAGACACGGCATCATGCAGTAGACCCGTTTGGATTGTTTAAAACTCGGGACATTTTCCCAGTGGACTGGCCAAAGTTTGTGTTTCCAGTCATTAATCAGAGCTTTGGTAGTAGCCCAGTTGACGCCACAGTAAGGTTGTGGTTGAACCTGTCTTCTTTTCGCTTCCTGCATGACACTAGAAATGGTCGTGCGTACCGGTGCGTGAAATAAATTCCATACAAGTATTTAACTTTGATAGCCAGCTCAGTGCCATCAGAAAGACTTTCCTAAACATCCCTACTTCCAACATCAATCGACACTAGCCTGGCATAACATAGAAATTCGTTATTGTCGCTTTGTCAAATCTCTAATTTCGGTCAAGCAACGAACTCCCTTCATAATGTACGGCGAATTCGACCCGAGCAGTGATATACGATTGTATGTCCGAATTACGCTACCAACCGCTTACGTAGTCAAAACCCACAGGGTAATAAAAGTCGAAATGCATTAAATGCATTTAGCGTTACGGTTGTAGAAGAACAATTTATGGATTGGTGACACTTGCCACCGGGTGATAACACCCAACATGCAGGAGAAGCATTTTTGATAACAGGAAACGGATAAGCGATTATCACAAATGGACCCGAGACTGTAAGTCCTTGCGAGGTGTAGGCCGTATGCATTGTGCAGAGTTGAAAATACCAGGACATCGATAACTTTAGGGCGTGAAGCTTGCCTGGCTACCATCACCCTCTTCAAAAAAGACATAGGTATGGCTTCGTCACTAAATAATAACGTTACAGGGGCTACTGGCGTCAGCGACGACACGAAGAGCATAAGCATCCTTGTCTGATAGACTCATTAGTTTATAATTTCTAATGGACTGTAGGTCAGTCACCTCAGTGCTTCCACGGTCAAGTATCAAACAAAAACACACGCAGTCATCTTTTAAATTTCATGCATAATATTTATCTATGGTCAACGCAATCTCATTGTCAAACTGCGCAACGCGTTTCAGTATTCCTTCGTCATTATTCATTTGAAATATTGAAGCAGATTTCATCATTACAATGCGTACCATATTCTGTCGAACAATCCACGACCAATTTTTTATTCGTTGTGCGATTAATTTAATTATTTCTTTTATGTCTATTAAACCAACAACTAATAAACCAATTGCCTACCGGGCAATTAGTCAAATAGTGACAGTCAATCAGAAAGACGAAAATATACAAATAGATACAACCAAAAAGCTAGAGCTTCTCGTTACTTATAAAGATACAGAGATGTTACGGTAGCAAAAGGATCCTAACGTTTTGTTACTGGTTTACTGCTTCGTGATATGAACTTCTGAGTGGAAGTTCAAAGTTCGATACCCAAACATCACCAACGATTTTTCATTCGTAACATGGAACCTATTGCAAACGTCTGAAAAACATCCAAGAGTGTAAACATCATTAACCAACTACCCCAAAAGAAGAAAAACCGTCTTTGCAAACGTTCTTCCATTCATGCAACTACACTGGTATAGCCCTCAAACTCGTCTCAACTGTTAAGCACAGTTTGGGATTGCGAATTTTAAAAGAACTTTTGAGCGAGATTAGAAGAAAATAACAACTTGCTTACAGTATAATAAATACGGTCCCAATAACACATCCTTTAACAAATGCCTTCAATTTGTAAGTTATTACCAAAACGAAACAAAATGTTATCAACTCCTTTAATGAAAAAACAACTTTTTCCAATAAAAGATTTTTATCAAAACAATAATTTCCACATGTGCTTATGTATGTTTTGTGAAAAACGTTGTTGCTAACATTTTCTTCACCACCCACTATTTGTATGGGCGAATAAAAGAGCCATTAACTCTTTGGTATGACCATGGAGTCCGTTCCGAATTTTTATTAAAAAAAAAGGATTTGTGTGCATAAAGGCTTCTATGAAATAAAAGGATTATATACGTTCGTCCTCATATTCAGAAGCACAACAGTAGAGTACACGGCGTGAGTTAGACTGGATTGCAATGGTGAAAGTTATAGGAAGGAAAAGTACAAAACATTGTCCTAATTTTGGGTATCCTGTCATTCGTTCACTCCATCGAGATTAAATCAAATTGTATCCCGGTCATAGTAACATCCTGTAGAAAAGTAATATTTATATGGACATCTACGCACACATGTAGTAATGTAGTTATAGGGAAAGTTTTTATGAAGGGCGATGGATGATAGTATATGTACATATGTATGTATAAAGGAAAGTTAAGGGGGATAACAAATAAGGATAATATATCACTCTCTCGTTCGAGGCCACGTGCTGATAATGACTTCCATTTCATTTATGTTTTTTATACCCTATCCTAAGGGTATATTAAGTTTGACACATAGTTTGTAACATAGAGAAATAATCGAGATAGACCCTATAAAGTATATATATTCGTGATCAGCATCAATAGCGAAATCGATTGAGCGATGACCGTCCGTCCGTCCGTCCTTATGTCACCACTTTTTGGGCCTTAAATTTTGAGCTAGAACGATGAAATTTCATATCTGGGCTTCTGAGGAAAAGATACAGTACAAGTGTATAAATTTTTGAAACCCGCCCACTGCCACGCCCACTTTTTCATAACTTCATTAAATTATATGAAACCGAAAAATTTAGAAAATATTTAGGCATTCAGACTCCCTGGGCGCCGTGGCTCAAGTGGTTAGTGCGTTTTACTACGTAGCAAGGGGTTCCAGGTTCAATACCCAGACAACACCTAAAATTTCTTTCACGGCCCCACCTCTCGCGAGCGTCTGACAAACATCCGAGAGTAAAACTGTCATGAAAAAGCTTCTCAAAATTGCCGTTCGGATCCGGCATTAAACAGTAGGCCCCTTCTATTCATGTGAAGAATATAACACGCACAACACGAATGGTTGCGAGAAGCTAGGCCCTGGGTCCCATGGACCTGTTGTGCCAAAAATTTGTATTTTTGTAGACTCCCTACAATCCACTCATACAAAAGTTTTGGCCACACTTTTTGGGGGCGTTTTCATCATAAAACCGATTTTTGGGCCTTACATTTTTACCTAGGACGCTGAAATTTCATATCTGGGCTTCTGACGAAAAGATACAGTACAAGGGTAAATTTTTTTTACATCCGCCCACTGCCACGCCTACTTTTTTATAACTTCACTAAATTATATGAAACCGAAAAATTTTGTTAAGTCCAAATATTTAGGTATTCAGATTTCCTACAATTCACGAATAGAACAGTTTTGGCCACGCCCACTTTTGGGGGCGTTTTCATCAAAAAACCGATTTCCATGAAATTTCACATGTAACATCCTCAAACGTTCGACGTTATAGCCATATTTGAGTACTAAATGCAATTTGGGCATGAGCACTTTATAGAAACGAGGATAGGGTATCATACGATCCGTTCCAGACGGATTGTAGCTTTTCTGCATGTTTTTTTCTTTTCTTCTACACTGCGAGGAGGGACAGTTTATTTTTTTGCATCGATCTACTAAGGATGTGAACGAGGTGTAGGCCAAAGGAATAGACTTAATATTATTTGTACATATGTATATACTTGGGTATGTATATTTAAGGATACGAATTTTGGTTTTGCTGTTCAAATGGGCATCGTTGCAAATAATTCGCCCACATGTGAGATAAACATGTATACATAAGCAGTCCGCGATAAGTTAATAAACGTGAATAAATATATAAGAATGAATAATTTAGATATGTATGTACATATGTATGTATGTAGGTTACCTAAATCCATATGTGAATTATTTAAACTTTAAGAAAACAAGGTAAACTTTAATGAAATTATAATAAGTATTATTCATTACTTATTATCATTTCATTGTAAGTAAAATATGGTAAGTTTTTTTCTTTTAGAATAACCTTTTGTAGAGGTCTTCTCTAAAATTATTTCCAGATGATTTTTACTTGAACGTACATATGTATGTGCATGTATGTAAATATCTATGCACATACATATACTTTTAGTGCAAGTTTTGGTTTCCACAATTTTGAACTTTAGATTTTAATCAAACTTTACGTTACTATGATGGAGGAATCCAAAAAGTTGGACTGCCAATTCAACATGCCTGTCTGTCATACTTTCTGTACTCTTGTCGGGTTTGCTTACCAATATACTTTTTTATACATTCAAATATGAAAGTATTTCAATATTTTGTCTAAAAATCGAAAACAGACAGAAAAGCTACAATTCGTCTGGGAAGAATGGTATAAAACCCTATCCTTCTTCCTTCGTACTTGCCCCACTAAAGTGGGCGTTGCATACTGTAATTTAATTGAATTACTACGATAACTTCGAACGGTTGAGGTTTGAGAAATAATCCAGATACAGTCTATAAGGAATATACATGTGAGATTGGGGCTAGACAACAGAACGACACACTACAAAATGACGCGACATGACGAACAAATGTATAAGATCAGGCGATCTAAACCACGATGATAACTTCGAACGTTTGAGGGTGTTATGTTTTACGTACGATATCAAAATCGCTTTTTTGATGAAAACGCCCCCAAAAAGTGGGCTTTCCCAAAAGCGGTGACATACGGACGGACGGTCATCGCTCAATCGATTTCGCTTTTGATACTGATCATGAATATTTAGGTGTTTATTATACCCTATCCTAACGGTATATTAAGTTTGACACATAGTTTGTAACATAGAGAAATAATCGAGATAGACCCTATAAAGTATATATATTCATGATCAGCATCAACAGCGAAATCGATTGAGCGACGACCGTCCGTCCGTCCGTCTGTATGTCACCGCTTTTTGGGCCTTAAATTTTGAGCTAGGACGCTGAAATTTCATATCTGGGCTTCTGACGAAAAGATACAGTAGAAGTGTAAATTTTTTTTACATCCGCCCACTGCCACGCCTACTTTTTTTTAACTTCACTAAATTATATGAAAACGAAAAATTTTGTTAAGTCCAAATATTTAGGTATTCAGATTCCCTACAATTCACCCATAGAACAGTTTTGGCCACGCCCACTTTTTGGGGGCGTTTTCATCAAAAAACCGATTTTGATAAAATTTTACATGTAACATCCTCAAACGTTCGATGTTATAGCCATATTTGAGTACGAAATGCAGGTTGGCCGCGCCCACTTTATAGAGAGGAGGATAGTGTATAAGACGATCCGTTCCAGACGGATTGTAGCTTTTCTGTATGTTTTTTTAAAGGGTCTATCTCGATTATTTCTCTATGTTACAAACTATATATGTATCAAACTTAATATACCCTTAGGATAGGCTATAGAAACATACAGACAAAAAATCCGTCTGGATGATTTGATACCCTATCCTTCTTCTGTATGAGCCCTACTAAAATGGGTGACATAATGCATTATTTTATTGAATTATAACGATTATTTTGAACTTTGGAGTATGTTCCGTGCAAAATATCATGAAAATCGGTTTATTAATGAAAACACCCCAAAATGCGAACGTGGCCAAATATGATGTATGGATGAATTATAAACAATTTGAATATCTACGCTTAGGATAGGATATAAAAATGTAGTATGCCACGCCCACTTAAGTAAGACTGATACAAAGGAAGATTATCCATTCCAGACGGACCATGTCCTTTCTGTATATATTTCTATTCAACCGTTAAGTTAGCTTACTGAGATCATAAATGTGAAAACAAATTTTACCGCCCACTTTCCTGGGAGGTATCCATGTAATGGAAATGGTACCCATATCTTGAGCTTGGGTACAAGATTGCTGCCGGCCCATCTAATTACACATTTTTGAACTGGACAACTTTACTTTGATTTGAATCTATTATTTGACCTAACAGAAGACTTTTTGTATGTCTTACTCAATTACCTACTATATTGACTTCATGTGATTAGTGATCCAACTTTATGATTATCATTGATATTGAAATCACATGCAGCATTCGACTTGATTTTCCAAATCTATTGCATGTAGATTTGTGTATGTGTATGTTCACCTGTATTTACGTACACAGGGGACAGACAAATTCAGTTACACACTTTCGCACTTCTATTATTAGAAATGAGTGTGGAAGTTACATCGATAAGAAGTGCCTATGTGTGTTGAGATTGGTAGGACAGACGAGAGTTAGTGTCATCGGCATCGCCATCATCACCACCATTATCATCAATAAAGGATACTTGTGATTGGTAGTGCTGGATATGCTGTTGTTATTGTTACTGTTGAGCTATATACATACGTACACACATATTTATGTATATTGCTACATATGTATATCTGATCCGTTTGACACTATAGTGCGATAATGATGGATGGCGAAATTAAGGATTCTGATGATAAATATAATTACACATGTTGGTCAATGTGGGCTGCGTTCAATTGATATTATTCACGGGTAAACGAGATTCATGGTTAGTGGTTCTGGTTCGTGCGATAGAGAGTTCTATAGAGAGTTCTTTAAGTGTGGATTTTTTTTTCTTTGAGTAGCGTAATTAATAAAGCTTATGAAGGTGTCATACATATCTCTTGGTATAAGATATGTATGTAACTTCTATGTTATAGTCTGATAAGGACTTCTTCACGAATATTGTATGTATTTAAGTAGATTTATAAAATACACTCGTTACATGTTTACGCAAAACCTGTCAGGTTTTGGAAGGAAGGAAGAGCCAAATAATATTTATGGTCAATGTTATGACTAAACTGCCAAAGCGAGCTCACCAAAGCATTTTCAGTAATATAGTCTAATAAATTAACTAAAGAGAAGAAAAGAAACAACTTGCAATGATGGGGAGAGGGGGAGAAAATTATTTCGATTTTAAGAACAGTTAATATCAGTATAAAGGAAAACGGTATCGCATTTTTGCGGTATTTTTCTTACTTTATTCTTATTGGATAACTAAGCCCGGCCAACGATGCATCCATAGTCCGGAAAACGTCCGCAAATCGTCGGCCATTAGTATGCTGGTAAGAGATAGAGCTATGCAGCAAGTGACATAGGGCGAGAAGAATATTACAGCGATACAGAGGTTTACCCTCCCAACAGGAACCTGCGAATTGTAACAAACTCAAGGACAAATCCTCCCCCTGCCTTGACTGTTTCTCTGCCATTGTTTTGGAAGAATATGGGAACCATATGACTTAGCACCTCACTGGTCACTGCCCTATTCTAATTCGAAAAAGTTTTTCATACATTGTCGTATTCCTATCCACAAAATAGGGTGCGAAATTTGCCAAAGGACTTTTTTTCCTTTTGTTGTAGTATTTTAAAAATTGAATACGTAGTTACATACATATATGATTGTTTCACTTGTAACTAATTAAAACTTCTTTGCGTATGACGCTGATCGAGTTTTTGCAACTATAGGGTGTAAGAAGAAACTACCTATAGTGTTGATAGTACATACATATGTGTATCGTTGCGAATAGACTATAAGACGAACAGCTCGGAAGCATTCATTTTCGTATTTCAGAGACCTTCAATAAAGTTAACTTGTTCTCTCTTACAATGCCTCAATATCTAAAAACGGAAGTATTTAAAATTTAATTGCCTTTTAGACATCCGCAACATGTGTGGCACGGTTATCGAAAAGGTACAGTATCGCGATCCTTTGTAGCCCTTCTACGCTTTGGTACATCGACGTACTGTGGATTCCCAGCTAAAATATCGACAGGTTTTTATTTTATTAGGCCAAGATTTTACAAAACGACCTTACCGAAGGAAACGAAAACATCAGCAGTTTAGTTATAGCAAACCTAGAGGAGTATTGGAAACGTGTGAAAAACGTTTGTATGACGAGTGCAGAAAGTGTTATCTGGGTAAAGTGTTATACATGGGTATCTGACCATAGAGCTGAGATGAGGATCAACTCAGGAAATAAAAGGAGCATTTCGTCGCGGTGCTTAACTATTTAGACGATAGTGTCGTGGCTCTGGATTCAAACGAGTTATCCGTTGCAACAAATTCCTGATTACACACTGAACCTACCAGCAGCATGAAAATTAAGTCGGTTGGGTTTGATAGCATTCCTATCGAGTTTTTGCAAGCGACGCCAAATACATCAGGAAACCTTCTGCATCCACTCAGTACACATGTGCGGGAAACATAAATCTTTTTGGACGAGTGGTAGGCACGTATGTACATATGAAGAAGGGATTGATCTTCAAACTCCCAAAGAATATCTACCACTTATCTGTCGTTGCTAAAGTTAAGGGTAACAATAATCCTTGAACGCATCAAAGAACACTTGGAGTCAACACTTGGTATCGAACAAGCAAACTTCTGCACCGCGTCCTCCTGCATCAACCACATATATAAACACTCTGCGGGTCATCATAGAACAATGAATAAAATATAATCTTTGCCACTGTTTTGCTGGACAACTTTCGAACTCTTTTAAAGCAAGGTGCCTGGTAATATTTAATCTCCTGCGACTCCTGTAACACGTAAATTTCTAGAAGAAGGAATAGTTAGAACGCTGGATATGCAAGATAAATAAATTTATCAAAATCCTTTGAGCCGTTTTTGAGAAAATATATTAGTATTGAAATCGGCCTGAGTAAAGTACCGTAGACCTTGATTTTGGCTGGAGTCGAGAGTACATAGAGAAGAACAGAAGTATCGGACTAACTTTTTTGAACTTCTTTATTAAAGTAATTTCAAGTTTAACTGAAATCCCGAGTTCGTAACCAATAATTTGAATTTAGATACAGGTGGAAGTAAAACGAACTTACAGTATTAAAGGTGAGCTATTTACGAAAACAAAAATATTAAAACTAGAAATTCAAGATCACTGCATTCGGGCCAATGTATCTAAGTGCATGCGCCCACATCGGTTGTAAGAACTTGTTCTCGCGTATCTAATTTAAAAAGACAGTTGCAATTAATGAAATGTGTGTGGTTCTTAGATAATAGCACATCAATGAACTGGAAAGTCCGTGACGATGCCACAGGTGATTTTAAAATGACTATAAGTTATATTGCTCATCAAGCACATGAAAAGCTTCTATCCTTTCAACAGTGGTGAGAGGTGTCTAGGCAGCTCGAAAACTTTTTGCTGCGAAAAAAGCAACTATTTATTTTTTGTAAATACAAAAAAAAAAAAAACTACAAATTTGTGGCGCGACAGGTCCCTGGGACTCAAGGCCTAGCTTCTCAAAACCATTCGTGTTGTGCGCGTTATATTTTTTACACGAATGGAAGGGGCCTTACTGTTAAATGCCGTATCCGAAGAGCAATTTTTGTTCTGAGAAGCTTTTCAGGACAGTTTTACTCTTGGATGTTTTGTCAGACGCTCGCGAGAGGTGGGGCCGTGAAAGAAAGTTTAGGTGCTATCTGGGGATCTCGCTCCGTAGTCCAATGCACTAACCACTTGAGCCACGGCGCCCACTAGTTTACACAGTGTAAACAACAACTTAAATATCGCTTATTGCTTTGAACTTTTATTTATTAGCTGAACTACATTGATTTTGTTCAACAATACGCATTACATGTACATTTTATGATAATAAAATATGCTATTCTCCCATTATGATCGCAAGTAACCTAATGCACACGCACACACTCATTTTCAAAAAAGGCAGTCTTTTCATTAGGAGGTCTGCTACAAATAAGACAGGAGAATGAAAAAACGGGTTTTTACAATTCCATTACACCACCAGCTCATAACACTTATGGTATTCCACTGTGCTTGGTGTTTACGCGAAACTAGCTTAATGAAAGTGAGATCCTCTTTATACATCCAGAACAAAAGAGAGGGCAACCTAAGTCATGTGAGATTTATTTTTCAAGGAAAAAGCACACAGATACTGTAGTGTGGGGTGCAGTAACAGTGTAAGCTCTAAGCAGCATTTGAAAAAAAAGAAAAGAAACAAATACGCTTACAAGTATCCCTTTGCGGGTTGTCGCCTTTTCTCGACTTTAATGTTTGGAAAGGGTTTTTGTTTTCCTTTCTTAAAAAGGGACGTGGAAATTCCATTGGGATAGTGAGATGTTGGCATTTTTATTTTATTTTAAAATGTTTTTCTTTTTGGCGGTGAAAAGAAGGTCTTATTAAGCAAACTGTGAGTTGGAAAAATTTTTAGGTTAAGTTTACTTTTTAACACGTACCTTTGGGAATAAAAGAAAAAACCACGGCGGCTAAATGAGACCAGAGAGAATACAAACTTGAACTTTAGTATGAAGGTGAAAGTGGGGTATATTATCTTTACATTTTTTCAAGGCCACACTGATGAATGTAGGTTAACGTTTTCATAGTGTAGTTCAGCACATTCTTATATTGTTTGCACTCATAAAATTTTGAACGTAAACTAACCATATCATTTTTTGAGTTGAATGTTATTACGAGGTATTACCTAGGATAAATAATTGATATAGACAGAGCTTGTTGGGTCGGGTCAATGGTTGGTAAAAAAGATGCAAGTGGATTCAACCTATGGACATATGTACATGACATGTAACAGGTGTTTCAAACATACACACATATGTACATAAAACTTTCAGCTGGTTCTCCTCTTTATCATGTAAAAGAACTATGGTTATATGTAGTAGACACTATAGCTTCGATCCACTCAAATGGTAACAAATTTATTCTCCATGGACTGGATAAGAAACACTCTTAGGTGCATGACTGCAGCTTGTGTTGGCGAATTTACCCTTGATGCAAATTGTTATAAGAGTTCGTTCCTAAGTCTGAAACTCCGTATTCGAAAAAATGGTGCTTCTATTCCCGGTAGCAATCACCATAATATATGCCAAAGTTTTTTAACGTTTTTTGTCTGGCCCATACTACCGCATTTGCTGTATGACGATTACATCTGCAATATAGCAGTCTCAGGCTTCTGCTAGTTCTTCGGCTACAGGCATTCTGTTAAGGGTTCGAAGATTGCAGGTCAAGTCAGAAGGTTGTCGTCCTTGTTTTGTCTACTGGGGTTATTCATCTATGTACGTCGACTGCAGTTCCTTGATACATAACAATTTTTCCATACTAAGGAAGTCATTCCGACGAACAACTCCCAATCTTCAGGGCCAAGACCTTGATTGAGCCACCTCGGAGAAAAGACTGAACGAGCGGAATATCAATAACTCAATACGTAAGGCATAATCTAAATTACTCTAAGAGTAGTACAACGAGTATTCACAGAACGAAAGGGCGCCAAGTTAGAAACAAGTGGATAAGCTAGAATTTGGGTTTAAGAAACCGAAGCTATTACACCCACAAGAATTGACTGGTGTGGATTTCATATTGTGGCCATCCATACTTCTCCTTTAATGATATGGGCAACACAGTCACAGTCAATGGAGATCGCTACCGTACCAGTTTGGGATAAATTGGAAAATGAAGCAGGCCAAACAATTGAGTTATTGATATCGAAGTTCGATCACCGTGTTATGTATATCCAGAAATGGATGAATATGGAGATTTTTCTTTGGGGCTACGTCAAGTCCATGGTCTATACAAATAATATACATACATACATACATAGATATGTAATTACATTGGTATCAACTCTGATAAGTGTATTGTTGGAACAGATAGAGTTGTGGTGTTACTATTAAATTTTTAACCTGAGGCTTTCGTCACCATAATTAAAAAAAATAGAAAATTGTAATTTCCAATTCGTTTCGCTTGTTTTTCCATTCGATCGTTTTGCTAATTTGCACACTTACTGCCACTATAACTAAATGATATAACTATTTTAAATATTAAATCTACATTAAATATTAGATTTATGTAAAATTTACGAATTTCCACACTTTGACCTTTTGAATTAATTTGCATTAGTTTCCATTAGTTTTCCGCCAAGCCCATTTGTACCATATCTTTTGAATGTTACACATTAACCCAATTCGATTGTGTAGAATAGAAAGAAACTGTTTTCTATTCGCATTCCATTTCCCATGTGTTTTCGTATCTCTTTTCCTGACTGGCTTCAAACGAATACTCATCAGTATATCCATAATTCATAAGCTCTGCAGCACGGTTTTGCCAAACGTATAGCAGCTTCTCAGAGCCAAAATCCATCGTTGTCGGTAGAGCAGGATACATATGCATGTATGCATGGATGGATGTATGTTGCAAAAGATTTTCAAAACAAAAAAGTTTTCAAGCTCGTCTGTCTTGTCTGTGTGCTATAAGTCTGCACACCTGATACAATTTCCACAATAAAATGAAAAGTTTTTGCTCCCAATTGCATCCTTATCAATCACACGATACAACCTAGAACCAAACCAAAAAAAAAAAAAAAACGCGATCCGGTAAATGGGGTTACTGCAGAATGCAAAACGTTTTGGTGTGCTTTAATTTATGCGACATCTTGTGCTTTTCATTTGACGATTGTTGTTTTGACAGGATTGAAATCGTGGACAACTTTTAAACGTTTAATGTCGCATTGGATCATGATGCTGACGAGAATAGAAAATTCAACCAAAAGAATTATACTATCCATATTTAACATATGTATGTATGTATATGTATGTATGTAAACTCCATTGCGAAGATAAGCAAATTACAATATAAACAGCTGTTGCAAACAACCATGTTCATAAATCATACCTTAATGTATGATTTAAAAATAATGAACACAATTTGTTTTTATTTTTCACTTAAAAAACAAAAAAAATAAAGGTGGTAGTTAGTGTGCATGTTGGTTAGTGTGCAAACTTCATTCGTGTATGACGTTGTTCGTGCAGCACTTGTGGTTCTGAGTAATTCGCGTGACACAACTTGCCCCGTTTCCCAACTAGCCCCACTCTACTCTACAACTTCGACGCCTTAAACAGAACGTCAATCTCGACAGATATAATATATGTGTACATACATACATATGCAACCTTAAAGTAGTTGAGAACTTTTTATATCTAGGATCCACTGATTGACGACGAATCCAGCGATGAGATCAAGCATTGTCAATCTTGTTAATCGCTGCTATACCTAAGGCTACCCAGTGAGCGGCGATCGACAGAGCGATTGAGCACTAAAATTCAAGTCTTGTTCTTCTTACACATGGACTTTATAAAGTGGACGTGTCAGTCTGCGTTTTTGACGGAATTGATGAAATTGAACTGATGCTATCTGAGAGATTTTCGGAAATTCTTTTTTTTTTTGTAAAAAAGGACTTCAAAAGTGGGCGTGGCCATATATGGTTTTCAGGTAAATTATAGAGAACTTCAAAGACTGTAAATTTTGTTTTAACAATTTTTTTCGATTTCTAGTAAAAATTTTGAAAAAGTAAATTTGTGGCTACGTGCAACAATCGATTTATTGCACACTAAGTTCAATAATCGTGTAATCAGTCGTTTTGGTGATGTTGTTTGACCAGCACGCAGCTGTGATTTGACGTCGTTTAACTTTTTTTATGGCGTGCCATTAATCGATGCAAACCAGAGCCGATTCACACAAGGACAATGTTAATCAAACTATTCGTGAAATAGGTTTAAAAAGAAACCAACAGATGGCCCACCCTATATTTACTTAAATTCGTTCTTTCTTTTTGTAGAAAAAATATATGTATCTACTTATAACAAAACTGTAAGTAACTTGTGTATATATGTACATACATTGAAATTGTTTAGAAAAAATTACACATTTTAGAATCTTTGTCTGTATGTTTGTTTGTGTGCACGTCAACTAAAAACAAGTGTACGATATAAATGCTATAAGTTTTGTCGTAATCTGTCGAGCAGAAACTGGGATCTAAGCTGTCCTCTCTTTAGCTAAGCCGCGAATGTAAAAAGGGTTCAAATTATACTGTTTTTCCGTTGACTGTATTTTACTATATTATATATGACTGCATTTAGTTTCATACAACTCAATAATTATAACATTAATTTGCTTTAAGCGCCATCTGTAGCCTTAAGGCTTTCATACATATGCAAGTGTATACGTTGTACGTATTTTTATGTATGAAATTTGAAAACAATATATACATATGTACATAGATGCCGTTTTCGAGGAAATCTATTTTGATAAAAATTAGCTTACAATTGTGAGGGGCAGACTCAAGATCTCGAGTTTGAAATTTTCCACGAAACCAATACTTCGCCTTTAGGTTACAGGTACACAAGTACATACATATGTATGTAGATGCAAGCTTTATGAAAAAACGTACAATTACATATGATAACAATCTCAAATATTAAGATTTAAATAAATCGGATATCGTAAATTACTTATTGATTTGACAACACAATGTGTGGTTTCCTTTCCAGTGATGGTTAACGACAAGTTTTTCACTCAGGTTATCAGCTTTTTCTTTTATATGTTAAAAAGCCTAAATTCGTCTTTCTAAGAAAACTTTTAAGGATGTTGAGGGCAACATCCGAAAAATTTGTCAACGAAATTGCATACAAAACACTAAGCAATTTATTCTCTGACGCTACTTCCATTCCACATCAACCATTGTTCGTTTGAAGGGATATTCCCTACCAACTACCTGTCTTGCAGTCGGCTATATCCTGTTGAGTTACTTTTGATGGTAAGTTATCTAAGAACGGAACAAATTTTCTGCCTCATAAATGTCACATGAGAGACTAGCGAGTTCTGGTTTCTCCCCTTTTCTGCAATTTTTACACATGCATAACAAATGGGATTGTTTCCGGTTCTCTGGATCAGTTCCTATGTTCTACTGGAAGATATCTAGTTGGAAGGTAAAGTTTTGAGTGGTGAAGGAAGAAGGAGCGCTTCAGTATACAGCTAAAAGAACAATTTACTCTTCATCCTTAAGGGTTGAAAATAAGTCCTTTTTGTTTGACTGAGTAATTGTGACATATTTATATCGGTTGAATTTTGGAATATAGAGGTAGATAGGTGCGCACTTTAACGGGTTTTATGGAAGCTGTGAAAACGAGGAAGAGACAGAAACTATTACCCACATTCTGTGCACTTATTTTGCCCTATCCTTCTTAAGAAGGAAAACCTTTGGAGAATACTCCTTCCAAAATCTTAATGATTTAGCAATTAGATTTCGAACTTAAGATTTAGATTTCGACTTAAGCAAGATCAAAAATTTTTTCATGGGTGCTAGGTACGATTCTTTTTTTGTGGTATCACCGTAGACCTTCTTTTTAATTTATGCGTGTCTCTGCCACTGAAAGGCAATCGAAAAAATATTTACTATTACATATGTACACATTATGTCTACATAGTATGTACTCCTTCATATGTAGGTACATACATATATCGTCACATAAACAATTTTCCGTTTTGCAATAAGAATAAAGTGCAGGCCTGGATTGCACCATATGGTATGCCATATCTTCGCATTTGTCGTAGAGTCAATAGTTTGAAACAATAGGTATGAAATTCACCCATTTTCTTATACATGAGGCATAGAAAATGGGGCGTGGCTTTCCGCATTTTAGAGAGCTCCATCACGACAACTTTTAACGGATGTTATCTGCGAAATTTGATTGATAAAATGTTTTTTATACCCTGTTTTAAGGGTATATTTATTAAGTTCGATGCAAAGTTTGTAACAAAGAGAAATAATCGAGATAGACCCTTAAAGGTTGTATAATCAATATCTATAGCGAAAACGATAGGATTCTATACAGAGGTAGCAACATTATTAGAACTTTTAAAGCTCCATTAAATAAACATCATTATGGGCAATTTGAGGCGAAAATCGGCACGGACAAAATAGCCAACAATTTTTGGAACATTTGGCTTGGGCATCCAATCCCATATCCGTTTCGCTTCTATTTTGGACGACATCTAGCGACGCTTGATGCCTAAAGGTCATTTTCACTGGATGTGACACACAGGTTTTTGTGTTTAAGCATGGAGCTTAATCCCCCTTCATCAATGTACAGTATATATGTATGTACATATCTTAAACATATTTCAGAGATGCGAACGGTGACCTCTCCGAATACAAAATTATTGCTGTAATACACACCCAGTGAACGTAGATAGAAAGTTAAACTCTGCAAAGTTGGATCCTACATTTTAAAAATCCTAAACTAAGAACCAAAGTTGTTATTCCCTTTGAATTCACCCTCTCTCCAGTATTTAAAACTTCTTTCTATCTCCGTAATACTGTTGATAACAATTTTCGTTTTGAGAAACAAAGTGGTAAAACTTTTTTGAATAGCAGCCGTTATAGCAATATTCAATCATACTTAACCTCAGACACAATTGAGACCAATAAAACCAACACAAATCAAATACAGATCAAAGAATAAATTAATCACTAGTAGGAGAGAAGGGCGTTTGCTGAAATAAAAAAGGACCAGAGAAGCATCCTTAAAAGCATGTACAATTCGAGGGAAGGTTAATTCCATTAAACGCATTCGAAAGTTGTCCTTACGAACTTTCTTCTCCGATCCCTGGTTGCTTTTTGTTTTTTATCATTTTGTTGTAATTGCAAAAGGAGATTTATTCCAATTTTCATCAGTGTGCAAGAGATAGAAAGAGTCTGAAAGGGCTGGCTATAACCCAGCGATGTCATTCTACTTTGATATAAAATACGTAGCGAAGCATTTTTTCCCTGTTAGTCCTTCGCAAATCAGGTTCATTCTTAAGAAGCAATAAAATTCTAATGAGAAAACTTTTCCTCATTTTCGTTTTTAATTTACATTTCGTTGTTTTACGTTTTTTTCACAAAGTTTTGTTTGTTTTTCATTTTCTGCAATTCGCGCGACAGAATCAACGTCCTTGATAATTCTGCGGAAGAGCAATAAAAGCAAGCCTTTTGTGAGAATATACGTATGTATGTAAATGCAGTGGTCAACAGAATTGGAGGTAAATATATTATAGATACTGTTAGGTACCGCTCATTACCATTCACAGCAGGGTGTGGCGTAAGAAAGGAAACGATGAAAAATCAATGCCGGAATGGAAAAGAGGTGGTTAAAAAATAAATGCACGGCAAATTGAAGGTTTAAGTTATAGATTGCGAATAGAATATAATGACAAATTAAAAATTCGTAAAGTTATATATTATAAGTTCAACTTATACTCAAGTTATGACTTTTAGAATTTTAGTTTTGTAATATTTCTGACAAAAATAACAACAAATTACTTTTTCTTAATAAAGAAAAATCCTTAGCCTATTTACAATTGAAGACAAATATACATACATATGCATATGTGTATCTTTAACATTTGATTTCGAGTGAGAGCACGAAAGTAACGTCGATTTTTCATTAAAATCTAGAATCTAAGAAGTGGGTGTTTTCATATATACACATATCAATGGAAATTTCATCATCTTCCAAACTCAACGACCATGGATGAACAGACATGGCTTAATCAACTCGGGCAATGAACCTAATCACAAATGCATACATACATATATGGATTTTATGGGGTCTATCACTATAAATGTCCAAAGGGCGGCTTGCTTAATCGACATAAATATTAACTTTATTCTCATTTCAGAATTTACTACCAAAGACATACTGGCTTTGTTGGTAGAAGTCCCAATCAGGAAGGGAACACAAAACGTCGTGTATGAATCGGTATATTTTGTCCTCTCGAAACTACATAAGCTGGGTTACCTCAATCAAGTTCATAGTGAACCTGGATGAAGCTGTATATCAACTCAATGATATAATTCTTGATCTTACCATAGCAGCTGTGTCTCCAAAACCATTAAAACCATTGTGCCTAAACGTAAGGTAACGTGGGAATAACTAGCTTGCCTAACTCCGGAATTACTTATGTTGGAAAAATGTCAACCACGCTAAACGCACGAAAATGTAAGACGAATGTATGTTGGTTCGGTCTCATGGAATACAATAATGAATTGAAACGACCTAAACAAGCTGCATGAAGGAAATGATGTGATAACATTGATGACATGGTATTAAGGCGCTTAATTGAGGTCACTTTAACTTTATAGATGAGATGGTACCTACTCGCCGGATCGTATGAGGTTCGTCCACTCGTGCAGACCACACGTACCCAAACACAACTGACGAGAGGGTTTTTATTGCTGGTGGAGTAAATAATTTCTCTGGCAAAATCTTTAGCCTCAAAATGGCTAATGGCGAAATATTTCAAATTCTTTTAAAATAAAAAAATCAATCTCAATCTGTCGGGGCGAAAGTGATCGCTTAATTTAAAGCAAGCCCCAACTGGGCATACATATATCCTGTTGACTCGAA
Source organism: Xylota sylvarum (assembly GCA_905220385.1). Lineage (NCBI taxonomy): Eukaryota > Metazoa > Arthropoda > Insecta > Diptera > Syrphidae > Xylota > Xylota sylvarum. Next base: position 24,096,008 of record LR999960.1, read on the forward strand.
GACAACAGCCTAAATTCTTTAGAATAGCATTATTCGTTTTTACAGCTATGGACGGACTCATTGATATTCATATGTATTAGCTTCCAATTAGAACTGTCTGTACACACTCGAGTCAGTGAACAGAGTAAACAGAAAAAGCAAGTCCACTAAAGGTTTTCTCCAATATCTTGTCTAATAGACTGGCAGCGCTTAAAGCACAATTGTCCAACTGAGTAAACTCTATGTCAGTCAAGCGCTGCTACGATGCGCTACAATCTCTTTCCAGGTATAACGATGTGAAACTTGGTTCGACCCACAGGAAATCGCAGACAACTAATCTGCGAATGAACTAGTTACAGATGGTTAGCCAATCAAAAACAATAATCAAACATAATTTACAAGGAAATCCTTAAAGACCTCATACAGACAACTGCGCTCTGAGGTACTATCTTAAAATATTAAATCTGTACACAGTGACAGAATGTCGATTATGTCTGAAAGAAGACCATCCACACATTCATTAAACACATTCTCTTGAAATGATCGGCACTACATTGGTTAAGAAGACGTAACATCTATAAAGAACTAGCTGACTCGCACAGCTTCGCTCTTGTGTTTAGAAAATGTATAGATAGTATAAGTAAAGATGGGCGTAGATACATAATGTATCACACACTAAAACTCTAAATATGAGCATGACCGCACAAACACACACACACAATATGACAATGTTAGCCACTGGTACATAACTCCTGACTGTGGGCTCCCTAAGTTTTGGTAAACCATAACCGATTTTCTTTTTATGCTGCTATTATGTGACGACATCGTATCCAGGCTTGAGTTGTACAGTGACTTTGTTATAGATATATTTCAATTTTACCATATTATTTAAGTCATGTTTATATACATATCCTTCCATTCGTATAAAGAACATAACACGCACAACAAGAATGGTCGTGAGAAGCTAGTCCCTGGGTCCCATGGACCTGTCGCGCCAAAAATTTGTTTTTTTTTTGTTATTTATATACATATGTACCTATATACTCACGATTTTTCATAAAATTAGTAATAAACCCAAATAGTTATATTTACAAGCTTACCTGAAATAAAAGAGAAAAAAGAAAAGTAAGCATCGAAATTTGTAATTATGTTATTTTTAAAATATTCTGTAAATTCCGTTGGTGTACCCACAATAAGTTGATTGCATTTTGTGATCGAATTACATATGTTTGAATAGTAGTATAGAAAAAAGCTTTGATTATGCAAAATTAAACCTTCAAAACAAAACAAAAAAGGTTAAACTCAAAAGAAAACGTAAAACTACAGCCTTGGTCAAATGTATTAAGGACTCTTGTCTTTTATATGAATTATTGCAACTTACCAATCCAAAAGCTCAAAGATCGTAATGAATCCCTTTATGCATATAAGTTTAAGTCTATGCATGGCCGAGAAGAGAAGAATCATCTCCGAAGAATTTAAAGATACACTACCATTCGTATAAAATACTAGTCAAGGGCTTGCCAAGACCGTACCCCATCGGTTTTTAATACTTTAAGGAAATCGGCTAAATATTAATTTTAGTGTCGCATTAATATGAAAAAATAAAAAATCTATAAAATAAAGGTGTATATTTGACCAAGTAGATGCTGTCAACAAAATAGGATATACAACACCGATGCCTAATAGAGAACACCACCATCGACAGATATATGTACATATATGTATAACTTAAAAGTAGGAAAGGAATGTGTTTAATTAGGATTCGCTACATATGTATATAACAGAATTATACATTACATTTAACAATTAAAGCAAAACTAACAGGTTTTTTTTTTTAATCAAATTCAATTTGATATAATTTTTATATAAATTACAATTAAAAATTTCATTACTTATAATCTATATATACATTTTGTATATAGATTATAATTACTTATAATCTATATATAATTCAGAAAATAACATCAGCGCTGAGATCAAACAATAAGAAGAAGTTCTTTGTGATAAGAAGGGAATTGTACATCAAAGCCAGTTATATGAGAACTGAAGGGACTCGGTACAAGGCCCAGAACACACCCGTCCTACTTTACGGCGTAGAGGATTGACTAATGTGAGAGAAAACTACTACAGTGTTTTTTTGGTCTCTCTACAAAGACTATACTACGCACCATGTTGCAGAATACACTGGACCGTGACTGCTCTGGTCCCGTGGCTTGTATCGCTTTTCAAAAGGTGTTTATTACGAAATGCCCTTGAGTTGGAGATGCGAAAGCTGGGAAGCAAACTCATGAATCCGTATGAATTTCAGAAGCACCTTTCTTACTCAAAGATAGCGTATGATAGCGTATGACAGTGCATTTCAATGAAGTTCGGCGACATAGGAATACATCAGGGAGTGTTTATCTCTCCTTTTCTGTGGCTTATAATAATCAATAAAATCCTGTCAAGATTCGACAGAGACGGAGCCAAGGTAGTCGCGTATGTAGATGACGTGGTAATGTTGTGTCGGGAATGTGTCCATCAGTTCTCAGAGAGGTTATGGAAAGTACAAAACTGTTAGTGAAAGAGCTAACTGAGCACTGCGGGCGCGTATGGTCTATTGTGTATATTGTGATTCCCTCCAATTAGATACCCGAATTAGTGATGAATCCAAGTATATCTTTAGGCGAACTGGCAGATATATCATCTGCCTCAAAGTAGAATTTATATGTGGGTGACAATAACGTGTTCTGATTAAACAGTTACAGTGAGACCACATAAAATGCGTTTTGTTGATTCTTCGTCCTCGTTGCACATTCTGCATGTGAACCATTGCAACCGGTTTGGGGAACTCTAAACTTAGTGCTTAAAGCCATGAAGTTTCCAGCTCTGTACTATTCCGGGTAGTTCCGGTGATCCTGTACGGCCAATGAGTCCAGGTAAATACTCCAGCTTTTTTGGGTCGTCCCTTACCCTGAAGGAGGACGAAATCGCCAGACAGTTTAAAATTGCAGGTACCCCAAAATGCGTCTTGGATGTGTTGTGCATGGCAGCTATTCCGGAGAGTCTGAAAGCCTTGGTAAAGACCGTAGTTTTCATGGCTGTGAGTGCAACGATGCTAATCTGCAACGGCTGATTAAGAAGTTCATAAGTACAGAAGATTTCGGAGCATCAAACTCAGCAGAGATCATAATGCCTCCCGAAGATATCCGAGCTTTGAACTCGCTGAGAGCACATACAGTGCGAAAAAGTGGTAGATTTTTGGCCTTACGTCGATCGCAATATGATTAATTTGATTGACCGTTTGATGACCAGGAGACCGCCATGTCCCCTTGTGGATATTAAGATGAGGAAACCGTGTGCTTGCTATAGTGACAAAACGATTTTAATGTCATATTTAGGACGTTGCTCATAGGTTTTGTCGAGGAGCTCGTAGAAACATTCTTTGGTGGCGTCGTCCTTGTCTTCTGTGGGGGCAATAGCTCATATAAGGCTTATGTTGGCGAATTTAGCCTTGATGCGGATTGTCATAAGGCGCTCGCTCACGTGTCGAAAACTCAAGACTTCTTGCCTAAGTTTGCCGCTTATGACAAATCCACATCTGAATAAGCGCTGTTTCTGCTCTCTGTAGCAATCACCGTAATAGATGTCACTGTTTTTCATCCTCTTTTTGCCCGGCCCATCCCATCGCACTTCCTGGATGGCGGTGATATCTACCTTATAGCAGTCTAGGGCGTCTACTAATTCTTCGGCTGCAGGTGGTTTGCTAAGTGTCTGAACATTCCACGTGCAGATCCGAAGGTCGTTGTCCTTATTTCGATTGGTAGGGTCGTCAACAGTGAGTCTATCCATATCCGAGGCTTGTTTGGGTTTTGGAACCAATTTTATTTTTCCATGGTCGGGGGGAAGTTACCCGCAACCTGGAGGACCAGTTCCCTTTTATACCTCTAGGACGGGGAGCCGAATTTTCCGGAGTCAGTAACCCACTTCGGGGATATGAGTGCTGCCATTGGCCAATTAAGGGCTTATCCGCCTCCAACTCTTTTCCAACACCCTGGCTCAGTGTTGGAGATCCCTATAGACCTGGGATCCGAATAAGTCAAAGCAGCTCATATAGGGATATAGGGATTACACTAAAAACAATTGTATGTATATTTGCAGAAGCTTATATGTATTGTTCAACTACTCAATATACTGATTGATTTACCTGTAAATTATATTAAGTTTTGCAATAACTTAATGCCTATAGGCACTACATTTATTATTATCCTCAACACAATGTTCAATCTCATATACATATGTTCATATGTATGTATGTACTACTACGAGTACATATACAAATGGGTACTTGTTTCAACCAACACAGAATATTTGGTCTTCTTATTTTAATGAAAGTAAGCGACGGCTGTCAGCATCTACCCTTTTCGAATCAATCAAATAAAGGGGATAAATGTCCACAACATCCGTTCTTCGGTGGTCCTTTGAATTCCTTGAACACATGTTATCAAAACCATGGAATTTCTTTTTTCTGTCACTCTGAAATAAATCAAATGCTTCGCTTTTGTGCTCATCTTCGGATGGCCTGGATGTGAATGCTTTACGAACTAAAAAGGCCCTCTTGAGTGAGGCTCGTTACTATACAACTTAACGTATTAATCACAAGAAAATATCTATCGTCTACGTGTCGCCCTGTCACTGTTTTCATTATGTGTACATACTTACGTACTTGTGTATCTAGTGGAAGCGACGAAGGCAGATTTCCTCTATACGTCCTTGTGATTGCTGTTTTGACAATACTTTTCATCGAAGTCAACTGCAATGAAGTGTTTCCACCGGACGGAGTAGATTTTCACCGGCAATAATTTTCTTGCTACATATTTACGTACACTCATATAAGATCCATGCATGCATTGGTACATATGTATGTATGTATGGATTTGTATGAAAGGAAGTGAGTGATATGTTGAGAAGATGTCAACTGAAAAAAGTACACATTCTTTCATCATTCTTTTACTTAAAATGAAGAATAAAACTACAAAAAGACTTATTAAGGACTTTCATTTGAGTCCATTATCATAATATAGCTCCCTTCTCTACCATTCAAGGTATAAAAGTGGAGACAATTACATAAGACAGACGAAGGATTCGTTGCTTGGACACAATTTTATTTTGTATATATTATCTTCCTTTTGTTGTACTTGTTTTCAGAGTCTGTTTTTCTACTTCTTTCGAGAAAATGATTAATTGCAAACAAATATCCTCGTGACATTGGTACATTATTGTGATGTCTCGTGGCCGTGACTGATGATGAGTGGGCGGACATCAGAAAGGTTGACAATATGAAACCTTAATGAATGAAACAGACACAGAGGGGTAGATGAGTACTGAGCCTACCCTGTAGCAGCAAGATAGATGGAGGTACATATTATGTGATATCCGAATTTGTTTACACTCATTCTGGTTGATATTTGCTAAAAGGATAATATTCGTTTGTTGTTTTAGGGAAATGATCGGCAAAAATATTTTTATCATGTGCAAAACTATATATGTAGGAATGGCATTCATACGAGTGTGAAAGTAAACAATACATACATAAGTATATGTATGTAGATGGAGGATATCATATGCCCTAGCACTGTCTTGATGTTTGATTGTGGAAATTTCACAGTTGCGGTGTTGCCATCCGAGTAAGAAGTTGCTTTTAAGTAAATATTTTGTACAATCCTTGAGTAGTGAGAAGTATGTAATACCAAAATATCTAGTCTGCTAAGTCCAAATCGTGCACATAACAAAAAGAGTGCTTTGGCCAATGGATGGGAGCGTAAAGTATCCTTTTTTTCAATCCATCATTAGCATTCGGAGGCATATTGTATAAACTCAACATTTATAATAACCTTATTGGAATACCTTTAACTGCATACATTTGTTTGTTCGTAAAGTATACATCCATACATACATGTGTATAGTGCATTACTGAGATACATTTTATAAAAGGTAGGTGACCCAAATAAGACCCAACTGATTGTTTACCTTGAATAATTTGCAGGTGCAGTGGAATAACATACTGGGCGCATATTAAAATCAATTTATGTCATTTTAACTATGTCAAAACATTAAAATCAATGGTTAAAAATAAAAAATAAAGTTTTTTTTAAACAAATTCAGAAACATATGCATATCTTGGGCCTTATTGGGAACATGTGGCACTAATAAGGCCCACATATATTTTTACTTATGTAAATACTTCATTAAAGTGCGTCAATTAGTAATCTATCAACGAGGAATAAACAATTTTAATAAAGTCGAGCATGTTCTTTAAACTGTATTGTGATGTAATAATTCCTAGACCAAAAAAGACTTATAACTGTGGAACTACTGCGGGCTTCTAAAAACCTCTTTAAAGCTTTGGGTTTCAACAAAACATCTCTATTCAGTAAACTAAAACTCTATTCGGATATACTAACTAAAACGAAAGCAAAAATAAAAAAAAATTCCTGGGTAGTAAAAGATAGATAAATTTTCCTTGCATCTGTTTAACATAAATCTGGTTCATCCTTCGCGTATCTACCCAGTGGCTCCCCAAGACCTACCTTCTTCTGCTAGCTAGCGCCGGACATTGACAAAATATATGTGCTGCCGTCCCGACTTCCTCCAGGCATAGTTCACAGGTGTGAGCGTCCAGAAGACCCATCTTCTTTAGGCGACATCCGAAATTTCCATAAACTATAGATAACGCTACCATCCATTTCGGTGTTCTTCACCCTTAGTTTAGTTTAGTCTGAGTGGTGCCAATTGGCATTTTAATAGGCTTTTACCTGCGTGCAACCTTCAACGATTGATCACCTTCTCTGGTGTTCCGCCGCGACCCAGTTGCTTATTAGGTGATCTACCATCTACCATCCCTCTGCCAATTGCAGCGAATAGTTCCGGACAAGAGAGCTCCAAGGTTGACTCTTGCTTTGCTAGAGAATTCGCCTTTTCGTTGGCTTCAGTCCCTACGTGACCTCTCACCCAGAGCAGCGCCACCTCATTTCGATGAGCACTCATTGATTTTACGAACACATTCCATTCCCAGTTATGTATGTGGCATGCGTCCAAACACTGATTGATTGTCCAGTGCTATAGTAACGTTTTTACCTGTAACCTGACCCTCTTTTAGGTGATCCAACGTATGCAACAGAGCGGCTTGATACTCTGAGGTATATTACCCCACACTAATATGACAGGCTGACTAATATAACGACCCAGAACGTCTACAGACTACGACTTAAGAGTATGCACCTGATACGTATGTATGTACATTATACACACCTGGTGTTATTAAAAAACTTGAATCTGTCCTCACGCAGTACAAGGCAGATATTACCGCGATCCAGGAGATACGATGGATAGGATGCAAATACGAAAAAATTGCTTACAGCTTTCACAAAAGACTACACATGTCATAATGCGGATTTATCGTGGGAAATCGGCTACGCTCAATGATAATTAACTTTAAGCCGACCAGAGATCGCCTGTATGTGATCCGCATCAAGGCTACATTCCAAATTATCAGCATAATATGTGCACACGCCAACCAAATGCTAATAGATGCGAGGCACACATCCAACATTCTGAATGTGCAAACTTTCAGAGGCGCAAACGTCGACTCTGACCATTTTCTTGTTGCAGCTAAATTCAGAGCTCGACTATCCAACGAGAAGAAGCTGCAAGTCGCCCAGATAAAGAAATTCAACGTTGGAAGCCTTAGCACGACTGCCAGAGTGTACTGAGCGAGAAACCATAGACTACCAGCCATCAACCAAAAAGAGTTGACAGGAAAAGTGACAGGAAATGCACACATGCAAGCGAGTAGAGTAGAGAGAAGAGTATGGACCCAGAAGAAGGGAGAAGATCCTGCGTAAGAAGAATAGAGCCCACGTAGTCTCCCAGCTCAAGGATATCGAAGAGTCCCGCGATAGGAACAACATTCGGATTTTTTTTTTTAGGAAAACCAAGCAACTGCCGTTGCAGAAGTACGAGCTAGATGACGCGCAAGCGTGGTTGACTCCCTATGCCCCTCGAGGGGTTAAAGGACCTAAACAAAAAAAAAAGCAACTGGCAACTGGCTTCAAGCCCGGAACACAGGCTAATCGAAACAGTGAAGGAAACCTAGTCACCGAAGCACGGGGAATAGTAGATGTGTTTAAGCAGCATTTCCAGCAGCTACTTAATGGGCAGGTAGAGAGAGTGATAGGGCAAGAAGAAAACCCGCATTCAGTCAATGAAGAATCCACCACCCCTCCCAGTTTTGAAAAGGTCGGCCCAGCTATCAAAAAGCTGAAGAACAACAAGGCTGCCGACTCTGACGGTCTACTAGTAGATCTTTTCAAACATGGTGGTGATGCTTTGGTAGGGTGCATGCACCAAATCATCAATCAAGTATGGGTGGATGAAACCATAACCGATGACTGGACTATCAGCTCTATATGCCCCATCTTCAAGAAAGGCGATCCTATGGCTTGTAAGAACTACAGAGGCATATCACTGCTTAATGTCGCATATAAAATCCTATCCAACGTACTGTGTGAACGTCTGAAGCCTTTCTGCAGCACACTAATCGGCATGTACCAGTGGCTTCCTGCCTTGCAGGTCGACGATCGAGCAAATTTTCACACTAAGGCAAATCCTGGAAAAGACTAACGATGGCGATGGCCGGAATCAGGGTCACGGCTAAGCTGATTCAGATGTGCCCCGTGATGCTGGAAAACACGCGGTGCAACGTGCAATTCGGAAACAGTTCCTCTGAACTATTCCAAACATGCACCGGATTTCGGCAAGGAAATGCGCTATCAGGTGACTTCTTGAATTTTATGCTGGCACAGATAGAGGGCTGGTGTGAACACGGAAGGAACTATCTTCAACAAAACTGTCCAGCTGCTGGGATACGCAGACGACATCTAGATCATCGGTCGCTTCCAGATCGCCATGTTAGAGGCTTTTACGGCAATTGAAGAACAGGCGAAACGAGTTGGCCTTGAGCAGCTGAATTATGCTCAGGGGACTTCAGTTGCTCAAGCTTTTGTTGTAGTTGTTGTTTCAGATTGTCAACTTCCAATTGCAAGCAGCTGACATTCTCTGAGCAGAACTCCAAAGAAGAAACCCGGTCCTTAGAAGACTTATTTTCCTGTCGAATTCGCTGAGTTTTTCATTAATATTTTTTTCGATGGTCGTTATTCTCATAGACTCAAATTGTCCTCCAAAGCTGTTAGCCGACTCATAATCTGATCCCCTTGTGTCTTAATTTGATTAGCCAGACAAGCAAGACTATTTGTTGTGCGCATTTATTTGATTGTGTTGATGGTGATGGTGATGCCGTGTTCAAGGGCAAGTGTTTAACAGCAATCTTCTGCGAGCGTGTATTAATTTTGTCGTCTGCTGGTATGTTGATCATTTTTGTGTTGATTGATCTTTGTATTGTTGAGTGCAAAGATTATAGCGTTTTATATATGTAGTCACTCAAGCAATCATAAAATTAAAATTTAAAATAATCGCGAATTTTAACTTTGATGTTCTTTAACTAAAGTGGAAATAGATAATCGCTTTTTAACTTAAAAAACCAAATGAAAGAAGTTTCAGGAAATTTGAACGAAGAATTAAATTATTTGCACTTAAAAAGGATTGACGTTCGAAGAAACACGTCTACTCCATGTGATTGAGCAATATTCTTTTATTAGTCAAAGTAAGACTCAGGAAGTGGTTAAGGAGTTTACCTACCTCAGAGTAAATATCAACTTAGTGGAGATTCGACGAAGACTTACCCTAGGAAACCGCTGCTACTTCAATTTGTACTGTATCTTTTTCTCAGAAGCCCAGATATGAAATTTCATCGTCCTAGCTCAAAATTTAAGGCCCAAAAAGCGGTGACATACGGACGGACGGACGGACGGTCATCGCTCAATCGATTTCGCTATTGATGCTGATCACGAATATATATACTTTATAGGGTCTATCTCGATTATTTCTCTATGTTACAAACTATGTGTCAAACTTAATATACCCTTAGGATAGGGTATAAAAATGGAAAAAAAGTGAGAGTTTTGTAGTTCAATACTTTGTTTGCATTCCCTTTTGCTTAATTACTGCCTGTAATCTGTTCGGCATTGAATGTACAAGTTTTTCAGTGACTTGTCAAGAAATTTGACTACACTCGTGCTGAAGGACTTCTTTGAGATGCTTATGAGAGGTAATATGGTGTTGTCTAACCTTCAGATCTAAAACATCCTAAAGATGCTCAATAGGATTTAAATCCGGAGATTGGGGTGGTGTTTTCACATTGTGGGAGGCATTATAGAGCAACCACGAACGTACGATTTTGGCCGTATGCCGAAGGTTGTAGTTGTTAGAAGTAGTAATCGGACCCTAAGCTCAGTTTATCAGCGCTTTTCGAAAGATTTTCCTTCAAAATGTTAAGTTAAGGAAGACTACTTCCTTGCGCATTATACCATCTATAAAGACTAAGTCCCCCACGCCTGCAGCAGCCATGCACCCCCACACCATTACTCCACCACCACCATGCTTCACTGTTGTTTGCAAGTTCTTTTCTACTAAAGCTATTCCCGTTTTTCTCCATACTGTAATATTACATACTACTACATACTACTTGTAAATCTAATATGGTACATTTGTAAACTTGTAGAATTTAATATTTACCGATCTGATGGACGCATTAAAGTATGGAGAAAAACGTCTCTCACTGTATATACATATGTACATAATAGATAGTATGCGAATTTTCATCAAAATTGGTTTTTTTATGACCGGGCCTTCAAAAAGTGGACTTGTATGGGTGAATTGTAGACAATCTGAATGTCTATATTTATGGTCTTAATACAAATTTTATTTTTAGGTTTCATGTAAAATAGTGATGTTATGAAAAAATGGGCATGTCAGTGGGCGGATTTTTTAATTTTTCCACAAATTGTAATTTTAAAAATTGACCGTTGTTCGGCTATTTCTTCAGCGATTGGGTTTAAAATTAATGGGGGTTGAAGTCTCTATAATTCACGTGAACACCATGTGTGGCCACGCCCACTTTTTAAGGACGTTTTTATAAAAACAAAGGATTTGTGAAATTTGCCCGATAGCATCAGCTCAATGTTATGAATTCCATCAAAAATAAACACATGCCCACTTCATTAGGCCCCATGTTTAAGAACAAGTGCTCATAAGATTGTTAAATTACATATACTATCTATGAAGTATTAAGCTGCAAGTACGTACGACCCAGTGGTGCACTTTCTTTTACTTTCTAACATACTAAGAAGAATGATAATGATTTATGGGGTCTTATTTCTTTAATTTTTGGGGCCTTTCTTCATTTCTTTGGGACGTTATTTCCAGAGTTAAAATGGAACCTTATTTTTAATTATGAAGAATCCCATTTTTATTTTGGGGCTTTATTTCCTGTGGCCTTATTTCACACAGCCTATTAAAATATACAAAAATTAAATTTTATATACGCTAAGATTTGAAACTATTTTTTATTCAAAAGAGTACGGCAATAAATTGCAAATGTTTTGCACAATGTACCTGAGTGTCGATTTGTATGTCTTTAAATCCTACGTATTGCATCCGCTTTTACTAAAATCTCTAACGTCTTCCTCGTATCCAATTTCTATTATCAGGATAACATCCTGTTTCCATTTCACACAAAATAATCTTTGAAGTGACGCCCTTTAAGAAGCTTTTAGTCCTTTATAACAAAAACTATTTGTTACAGCTAGGAATCAAGTTTTCTTTGACCAAAGATTTAATAGAGTAAAGATCAGAAAATACATCACAAAAGCGTATATTTGTAACGCAACAGATTTGGTGTCTAAATAAAATTGTTTTGATTCAACCGGATTGTTAATCTTCTTCGTTGTACCTAATGTTGGTCTAATGTTCAAAATTTTAGATTTCCAGTGAAATGGGTTGAAAATAACGCCTAATCTAAACTTATCTGAGTCGCACACAAATAATGCATATAATACACAAAAGGTTTTTTATGTGGCTTCTAGTTAAGATAAAGCTGATTACAAGTATTTTTTTTTTATTTTAAACTGCACAATGTCGACTATAAGATTGACGATTAATTCAATTAATGCCATTGGTATTTGGATTAAGGGGTGATTTAACGCCTAAGAAATGCGAAACTGAAAGAAAAAGGATTCTAGATTAGTTTTGAATTTAGAAATTGGGGCCAGTGAAATTACCAATAGGTATATCAAGAACCCAACTCGATTAAATTTTGGACTAATCTACGATATTCCAAAATTAATTGATGATAAATCTATTGCGGTCAAGTGAATTAGTAACAGATTATTCTATTTCGTCATTCTCATCCTCCTGTGTTGATTGAAAGCATATTCAAAGTAGGTTATTACCAATATATTTCAGACTGAAAAGATTAGGGAAATACAATACATATGTGTGTATCCACTTTAATCCAAAATAAATGTCTACATTTGCAAAAATAAAGCATTCACCTCTGTACGTTTTTATACCCTATCCTAAGGGTATATTAAGTTTGACACATAGTTTGTAACATAGAGAAATAATCGAGATAGACCCTATAAAGTATATATATTCGTGATCAGCATCAATAGCGAAATCGATTGAGCGATGACCGTCCGTCCGTCCGTCCGTCCGTCCGTCCGTCCGTCCGTCCGTATGTCACCGCTTTTTGGGCCTTAAATTTTGAGCTAGAACGATGAAATTTCATATCTGGGCTTCTGAGAAAAAGATACAGTACAAGTGTAAAAATTTTTGAAATCCGCTCACTGCCACGCCCACTTTTTCATAACTTCATTAAATTATATGAAACCGAAAAATTTTGTTAAGACCAAATATTTAGGCATTCAGATTCCCTACAATCCACCCATACAAAAGTTTTGGCCACGCCCACTTTTTGGGGGCGTTTTCATCACAAAACCGATTTTTGGGCCTTAAATTTTTAACTAGGACGCTGAAATTTCATATCTGGGCTTCTGAGAAAAAGATACAGTACAAGTGTAAAAATTTTTGAATTCCGCCCACTGCCACGCCCACTTTTTTATAACTTCACTAAATTATATGAAACCGAAAAATTTTGTTAAGACCAAATATTTAGGCATTCAGATTCCCTACAATCCACCCATACAAAAGTTTTGGCCACGCCCACTTTTTGGGGGCGTCTTCATCACAAAACCGAGTTTTGGGCCTTAAATTTTTAACTAGGACGCTGAAATTTCATATCTGGGCTTCCAAGAAAAAGATACAGTACAAGTGTAAATTTTTTTTTACATCCGCCCACTGCCACGCCTACTTTTTATAACTTCACTAAATTATATGAAACCGAAAAATTTTGTTAAGACCAAATATTTGGGTATTTAGATTCTCTACAATTCACCCATAGAACAGTTTTGGCCACGCCCAATTTTTGGGGGCGTTATCATCAAAAAACCTATTTTGATAAAATTTTACATGTAACATCCTCAAACGTTCGACATTATAGCTATATTTGAGTACAAAATGCAATTTGGCCACGCCCACTTTATAGAGAGGAGGATAGGGTATCATACGATCCGTTCCAGACGGATTGTAGCTTTTCTGTATGTTTATTTATGTATTTGGCCTATCCTAAGAATACATTTAGTTTTACTTATGCATACATAGTTTGTTAGTTTGGTTGAAGTTTAGTTGAAGCGAGCGTTCTTCATCGTCATTACGCATAAACCGACACGTTTGGCAGCCATGCTAAAACAAGACTTGACTCTGTACTGTATAGCTCGTTTCTACAAATGCTGTCTTATGCGGTTTTAAATTATATAAAAAGAAAAAAGAAGGTTTGGACTTCTTAAGTTTTCACCATTATCTGAAGTGCACAGATTTTATCGATTGTAGATTTTCCTGGGTTGGAACCTCACTGCTAGGAGTCAATCAGGTTTTTGAAGAAGTGTTTTAGACCTTTACATTATGTGCCAGATAAGATTTTGTACGCGATGTTGGGAAGACTGATACCCCCTTAATAGGTGCAATTAAAGGGGTTTCTTTACTTCTTTTTTTATCAAGCATACAAACGACTTACCGAATCTTAAAAATGAGTTGATGTATGCTCTCTACCACTCATTTGCATCTGCTTCGAATAACCCGGCTGATACGCCGTCTGGCATAGCAGTCTTGCTGGATTTAAGGTTGGATATTGCTACATATTCTCACTTCGTAATGGTCAGGTTAACGGATATCTTGAATATCATTGTATGGTCCATTCTGCGAAATTCCAGAAGTACTTTCCATATTCTCAGCACCGGCTATTAGTTTCAATGACTTATTTTATTATACTTCATATATAGGTAATACTTTAGTCACCGTGGCTCAAGTAGTTAGTGCGTTGGTCTACGGAGCGTGGGGTTCGAGGTTCAATCCCCAAACAACAACTAAAATTTCTTTCACGACTATGACTTTGATTGGGTTATACACCCTTGGAACATGCTATGACAAGCTTTCACCAATAGAGTATGAAATAAGGTTTTCAGGTCAGTAGGTTGGATATCAGATGTAATGCGCACGTTAATCCAGTAGCCAGTCCCCAGCTCGTATCACTTTTGCACCATGAGAACTAATTTTGCCCTTTTTCGTTCTTCCATTTTCATTACTTTCATGACGAAGTCAAAAAGCAGCTTTATAGCGTCAAAGAAAAGTAGTGGGACCCGGTTTCTAGGTGGAGCATGTGGAGCAAGAAAGTATCTTAGGAATTTTTCAAATTCGTCAAACGAGCAATATCCCCAAAGATTTGCTTTTCTTATTACATACATACATATTTGTTGTTAATACATCGTCCGTAGACTGAAGAAATAGTCTTTTCAGCTTCTGCTAATTTACCTTCGAAATGCTTTTTAATGCTAAGATAAGCCGTGATTATGACAACACCTAGGTATTTAAACTCCATTACAATTTCAACTTTTCTCCCTTGGTAAGTCTATTCTTCATTTCGTAAGTACCTTCCAACAATGTCATCCGCAAGTTTAAGAGCTACTATCTGGGTTCCTTCAAGCTCGATTCCTCCTCCTATTGCATGTGGTATGTCGTTTATTTATAAATTGAAAAGGAAGGCGCATCCGATTTACTTCCATTAATGTTAATGTTTGAAATTCTTCTGATACATCACATATGTATATACATGTTGTTCTTATCAACGCTCAATACGTTTATAATAGAGCTTAAGATTCCAATCTTGTACAACTTATAAAAAAGTGCTTCACGAGATATAGAGTCAAAAGCTGCGCCGATGTTCACAAAAAAAATATAGCAATTAGTGCCTTTTCTTGAGCATCGACTGTGACTATACCACAAGGTTTCTTTTTAGGTACAGGTCTTGTTGCCTTTATGCGTTTTCCTACTTTTAGGAAAAAATGCGTATACAGTCGACTCCGCTTAACTGAAACGGCAATTTGCCACAATTTTTTTCACTTAAGCGGTATTTTCTCTTAAGCGAACTTAAGAAAAAACATACAGAAAAGCTACAATCCGTCTGGAACGGATTGTCTAATACCCTATCCTCGTCTCTATAAAGTGGGCGTGGCCAAAATGCATTTCGTACTCAAATATGGCTATAACCTCGAACGTTTGAGGATGTTACATGTAAAATTTTATCAAAATCGGCTTTATTATGAAAACGCCCCCAAAAAGTGGGCGTGGCCAAAACTGTTCTATGGGTGAATTGTAGGGAATCTGAATACCTAAATATTTGGACTTAACAAAATTTTTCGGTTTCATATAATTTAGTGAAGTTATAAAAAAGTAGGCGTGGCAGTGGGCGGATGTAAAAAAATTTTACACTTCTACTGTATCTTTTCGTCAGAAGCCCAGATATGAAATTTCAGCGTCCTAGTTAAAAATTTAAGGCCCAAAACTCGGTTTTGTGATGAAGACGCCCCCAAAAAATGGGCGTAGCCAGAACTTTTGTATGAGTGAATTGTAGGGATTCTGAATACCTAAATATTTGGTCTTAACAACATTTTTCGGTTTCATATAATTTAGTGAAGTTATAAAAAAGTAGGCGTGGCAGTGGGCGGATTTAAAAATTTTTACACTTGCACTGTATCTTTTTCTCAGAAGCCCAGATATGAAATTTCATCGTCCTAGCTCAAAATTTAAGGCCCAAAAAGCGGTGACATACGGACGGACGGACGTCGATTTCGCTATTGATGCTGATTGCGAATATATATACTTTATAGGGTCTATCTCGATTATTTCTCTATGTTACAAACTATGTGTCAAACCTAATATACCCTTAGGTATATGAAAATCCAAGAAACAACAAGAACATCATTTTTAATACGTTAATATTTGAAGTCAGTGATATCTTGGTGTCAAAAGTGAATGATAAGTTTGGCAGCAAGGGGAAACATTAAATGCCATTTATTGGACGTGTCCTCTAAAGAAAGGAAAAACAAACGATTTTAGGGATGGGCGCATGCAGTTATTTGATTTCAGTTATGCGCAGAACTTTTAGAATGAATTAATTATTTCTGTCGTAAAATTTTTTTCAGTTAACCGGGTTTTTCAGTTAAGCGTAGTTCAGATAAGCGGAGTTGACTGTATTGGTTTTTATGTAATTAGGTTAGGTTCGATTGTCAGGCTGCACCGAGCTCCAACAGGAGCTTAATATATATCGCTGGAGACGGCCAATGCTTATGTCAGCGAATTCGCCGAGATTGTCGAAGAAATATCCTCCTAGATATATTTTTGTTCGAGCTGGGAGAGCTTTGACAGGTGTATAGGAGGTGAAAATAGTCTCTTAGTTCGTCCGTCATCCGTGCAGCTATGCAGCAGGAGCATATATAGTATTTTATTTGATTAAGTCTTTATAATTCACGTGAACACCATGTGTGGCCACGCCCACTTTTTAAGGACGTTTTTATAAAAACAAAGGATTTGTGAAATTTGCCCGATAGCATCAGCTCAATGTTATGAATTCCATCAAAAATAAACACATGCCCACTTCATTAGGCCCCATGTTTAAGAACAAGTGATCATAAGATTGTTAAATTACATATACTATCTATGTAGTATTAAGCTGCAAGTACGTACGACCCAGTGGTGCACTTTCTTTTACTTTCTAACATACTAAGAAGAATGATGAAAATAGTCTCTTAGTTCGTCCGTCATCCGTCATCATAAGAGTTTACAGCTAGGAAGAGAGGCATATTGAGATTCCCCTTCTGGACAGTTGTGGCATGCCTGGTGAGTTAGTTTGCCGCGCAATTAACTGGAATGTCCCTATGACCCGGCACCAAAATAAAGTGTACTTTGGATTGTTCCGCCATTTTGTTAGGACATAAGAGACAATTATGGGCAGCTTTGGAATTGAAGGTGACCGAATCCAGGGATTCAACCCAGGGTTGACTATCGGCTTTTTTTTATCGCCAATTTAAATCTTAAAAAAAAATTTAGTTTACTCTCAATATCTTCGATCGAAGCCTTCTCGTGTTCGTCTTTTTCCTTTTGGAGAAGCCAATGTTCTTTCCGTCTCGCAAGCAGTGATCGTCCATCTTTCAGCATCATCCTACAAGCCTTTTGTTTAGCTGCATATGCTTGTTGCCACTCTTCGTCAAATCAAGAGTTTATTAGCCCTAGAAAGATAATCTTATTTTTATACCCTATTATAAGGGTATATTAAGTTTGACACATAGTTTGTAACATAGAGTAATAATCGAGATAGACCCTATAAAGTATATATATTCGTGATCAGCATCAATCGAAGCGAAATCGATTGAGCGATGACCGTCCGTCCGTCCGTCCGTCCGTCCGTCCGTATGTCACCAGTTTTTGGGCCTTAAATTTTGAGCTAGGACGATGAAATTTCATATCTGGGCTTCTGAGAAAAAGATACAGTACAAGTGTAAAAATTTTTGAAATCCGCCCACTGCCACGCCCACTTTTTCATAACTTCACTAAATTATATGAAACCGAAAAATTTTGTTGAGACCAAATATTTAGGCATTCAGATTCCCTACAATCCACCCATACAAAAGTTTTGGCCACGCCCACTTTTTGGGGGCGTTTTCATCATAAAACCGATTTTTGGGCCTTACAGTTTTAACTAGGACACTGAAATTTCATATCTGGGCTTCTGACGAAAAGATACAGTAGAAGTGTAAATTTTTTTTACATCCGCCCACTTTTTTATAACTTCACTAAATTATATGAAACCGAAAAATTTTGTTAAGACCAAATATTTGGGCATTTAGATTTCCTACAATTCATCCAAATAACACTTTTAGCCACGCTCCCTTTTTGGGGGCGTTTTCATAAAAAACAGATTTTCATGAAATTTTACGTTTAACGTCCTCAAACGTTCGACGTCGTATTTCAGTACAAAATGCAATATCACCTCGCCCACTTTATAAAGGCTACATAGCAAGGAGGATAGGGTATCATACGATCCGTTCCAGACGGATTGTAGCTCTTCTGTATGTTTTATTACTTCATTTTGTTGTTACATTATTAGTAATTAAGTAAAACATAAACATATATTATTAATTTTTCTAAGTAAAGTAGGATTTTAGAAATCCATAACAAAAAGGAACACAAAATATATGTATTTCGCGGGCGCCTCCGAGGCGCAGTTTATCTTTCTAGGGTTAGTGGTGGTCGGCCAAAACCTAACACATCAGCTGCGGCATTTCTTATGACATGTTGACAACACTGCCAACGTTGGAGTACTAGAAGTGTATTGCGACTGTTCGACACATATTTTCGGATACCTGCATTTAAAACTTGGCTGTAAAAAAAGTAGTGATGGGAGTCGATGTTGCCTGCTTGAATAGTACTGTCATTCAGTCTCATGGAGACGCTCCTTGTATCGACCGGATTAGTTGATCATTTGGTCATTACGGAATTTCGTGCAAACAGTACAATCACGCCTACGCGCAATTGTGCTCGGTTCCTGGTGATGTGTTTGAACTTAATCCAGCTCTTGCTACGAGTGTAAGCGACTAAAGATACTAGTTTTGGGGAAGTTGATCTTCACTCATACCGAGTTTGTCTACAGGTCTATGATTCTGTGCGATAGTACGGTATTTCACGAAAAGCATTGAATATTCGACATTTTGAGGAAACGTCAATGTAGCGGTTATATGTATATAGAACACAATATTTCCAATGCCAACTTGGCTTCAGTTCACTTTTTCAATTTAAACTTTTCTACAGTTTGGATTTAATTGCAATGCATTTTAAGAAATGTTCTCTTGGACCCTTACCAATACCACTAAATTAAAATGACCTCAATCTAAATATTTCTTAGTATATGCAATGCCACTTACATTACTTATAAATAGAAGTCCAGATTTCCTTTTCCCTATCGGCAACTTGCAAAACTTTCACCAATAAACTTTCTTGATACTTTCTTAGTATAATGATTGCAAACATAATGAAGAATATCAGAGGAAATTTTTCACCATGTTCAAATTCCATCGATACCCACAACGGATATTCGATTAAATTGCTTTAAGGCAAGCAGTTCATGCAGCTTTCAGGGAAAACCCTTTTGTTAGAATAAAGTTTCTTCAAGTTGACGCTGAAGACATATTTAAGACGAACATCAACGTAGGCAACAAGTACAAAACTTTGTACATACTTAATTGAATGTGTTGGGGTTGGGTGGTTTATTTTATGCCCTTTTATTTCTTGTTTTTTTTTTCTCTCACACAAAGGAATTCCCAGTGGCTATGGCAAAAGAAAAATACTTCTTCTCTCGTAGTGGGTTGGTGGTCAGCTCAAACCAAGAAAATAAACTTGACGTCAGAGAGGGAGACGAACATCTCGAATATCTGACCAAAACGAAAACTACTTTGACCATTATTTTACTTCTAACTGTTCTCCATGGTTAACAGTGGGTTGCTCTAGGATAACTGGGTGCTCAAAGGCAACCACAGTTCAGCCACTATGAAAATGTGCAAATCACTCCATACTAGTCCGAGCTCTCTGTCACAAAGGCAAATAGTTAACTTCGTCCTAGTTGCTTATTTTTCGCTTAAAAAACCCGAGACCACAATTATTTTCTAGACCATCTTCTATGGAGTTATAGCTAAAATAAGGAACTAGATATTTTGAAACGGTTAGTATTATACCTAAGTAATAAAAGCTTTAACAAGTATTTCGAAAACACATACATACATGATTAGGTACAACCCGAAACCATTCTGGACATCTAAACCACTGAAGAAAACGCACCCTTAGCTGCTGCTGAGTTTGGATTTGAAGCACCATTGACTCAACCGAGGTCATTACCATGTATGAAAAGGAGACCACATTACATCACTGGAGATGGTGGTTGGCTCTCAGAAAGATGACGCTGAAAATTACACAGGGGCAGAATCAAGCGGTCAGGAGTTGGACACAAATGATTGGTAGTTTTTGAGGAGTGGCCTCAGTTCAAAATGAACTCCCATATGTTTTGACATATTACCTATCAAAAGATCGTCACAAAACCAGTCTCCCGATTGAAATAGATTTAGACGGTGAAAACACTATCATTCTAGTTAAATTTTTTGTTCAAGAAGATTCCGCAAGAAGAATTTTGAAAGATTTTTAAACGAGTTTGTAAATTAAATGGCTAAAACACGCTATAATTATTTTATAAGGAATCGGATTATAAACGACGTTAAATCCGGATTAAAGTAAAAAGCAATAGCTTTAAACTAAAATATTCTAACCCCAACTGTGTACGACTAAATAAGAGTTTAGAACGGGAAAACTAATCGAAATCACAAATTCTGCCCTCCATGATTGTTGTGGGCTGTCTTTAAGCTGCTGTTTTTTCGAAGCTGATTAAAGAGTCGTTTGTTGTAAAAAATATTTGTGTGTTAGAGTGGCCGTCTCAATCACATGACTTAAACCCGATTGAGAATTTCTGAACCATTTTAAAATGGAGGCTAGGGCAAAAAAATGCACAGTTCAACAATTGTTCTTTTGCAGCCTTTAGGTATGAGTGGAAGAGTATTCCAACCACTGTAATTCAGAATTTTACTGAGTCCATGCCCCACCGATGCCAAAAAATATAACAAAACATACAGAAAAGCTACAATCCGTCTGGAACGGATCGTATGATACCCTATCCTCCTCTCTATAAAGTGGGCGTGGTCAAATTGCATTTCGTACTCAAATATAGCTATAATGTCGAACGTTTGAGGATGTTACATGTAAAATTTTATCAAAATCGGTTTTTTGATGAAAACGCCAACAAAAAGTGGGCGTGGCCAAAACTCTTCTATGGGTGAATTGTAGGGTATCTGTATACCTAAATATTTGGTCTTAACAACATTTTTCGGTTTCATATAATTTAGTGAAGTTATAAAAAAGTAGGCGTGGCAATGGGCGGATGTAAAAAAAATTTACACTTGTACTGTATCTTTTTCTTGGAAGCCCAGATATGAAATTTCAGCGTCCTAGTTAATAATTGAAGGCCCAAAACTCGGTTTTGTGATGAAAACGCCCCCAAAAAGTGGGCGTGGCCAAAACTTTTGTATGGGTGGATTGTAGGGAATCTGAATGCCTAAATATTTGGTCTTAACAAAATTTTTCGATTTCATATAATTTAGTGAAGTTATGAAAAAGTGGGCGTGGCAGTGGGCGGATTTCAAAAATTTTTACACTTGTACTGTATCTTTTTCTCAGAAGCCCAGATATGAAATTTCAGCGTCCTAGCTCAAAATTTAAGGCCCACAAAGCGGTGACATACGGACGGACGGACGGACGGACGGACGGTCATCCCTCAATCGATTTCGCTATTGATGCTGATCACGAATATATATACTTTATAGGGTCGATCTCGATTATTTCTCTATGTTACAAACTATGTGTCAAACTTAATATACCCTTAGGATAGGGTATAAAAAACAAACCGACATTATTTTCACCAACAAAGTAGAAAAAACATACAGAAAAGCTACAATCCGTCTGGAACGGATCGTATGATACCCTATCCTCCTCTCTATAAAGTGGGCGTGGTCAAATTGCATTTCGTACTCAAATATAGCTATAATGTCGAACGTTTGAGGATGTTACATGTAAAATTTTATCAAAATCGGTTTTTTGATGAAAACGCCAACAAAAAGTGGGCGTGGCCAAAACTCTTCTATGGGTGAATTGTAGGGAATCTAAATACCCAAATATTTGGTCTTAACAACATTTTTCGGTTTCATATAATTTAGTGAAGTTATAAAAAAGTAGGCGTGGCAGTGGGCGGATGTAAAAAAAATGTACACTTGTACTGTATCTTTTTCTTGGAAGCCCAGATATGAAATTTCAACGTCCTAGTTAAAAATTTAAGGCCCAAAACTCGGTTTTGTAATGAAAACGCCCCCAAAAAGTTGGCGTGGCCAAAACTTTTGTATGGGTGGATTGTAGGGAATCTGAATGCCTAAATATTTGGTTTTAACAAAATTTTTCGGTTTCATATAATTTAGTGAAGTTATGAAAAAGTGGGCGTGGCAGTGGGCGGATTTCAAAAATTTTTACACTTGTACTGTATCTTTTTCTCAGAAGCCCAGATATGAAATTTCAGCGTCCTAGCTCAAAATTTAAGGCCCAAAAAGCGGTGACATACGGACGGACGGATGGACGGACGGACGGACGGACGGACGGACGGACGGACGGACGGTCATCGCTCAATCGATTTCGCTATTGATGCTGATCACGAATATATGTATATACTTTATAGGGTCTATCTCGATTATTTCTCTATGTTACAAACTATGTGTCAAACTTAATATACCCTTAGGATAGGGTATAATCAGCAAAAAACGAACAATTACGTCATATCGCATCTCACACTCGTATTCGTACACACAACAAATTGTGGAAATAACGGTTGTTTCTGTGCTTAAAGGAAAATACTTGGGCTCATTGGTTTATAGTTATTCTTTACGTAGTTTTTGGAGAAAAAATTTATATTCCTTGTTCAGTCTTTGTGTAGTGTGCAGTCATGGGTAGAAAAGCAAGCGAAACCTCTATAGAAACTCGAAAAATTATAATTTCATTGCACGAGCAAGGAAAAAGTTATCGTGAGATCGGTGTTATAGTTCAAAGAAGTCGTTTTACGGTTCAATCTATAATAAAAAGATTTAAGACTGACGGCATAATAGAAAATAAAACACGAAATCAAAATAGAAAAATTCTTAGTGCTATCGATGAACGACAAATAGTTCGAGAAATTAAAAAAAATCATAAAATTAGTGCTAAAACTAGTGGAAAAATAGTTAGTGCAGAAACTGTGCGAAGGGTTATCAGGAGGCATGGGTACAATGGTAGAATTGCACGGCGCCGACCATACATCAGCAAAGCTAATCGAAAAAAGCGGTTAGAATTCGCCAAAAAGCACATAAACCAAGGTCCTGACTTCTGGAATAAGGTAATATTTGCTGATGAATCGAAATTTAATGTTTTCCAGTCCGATGGGAGAGTAAATGTATGGAGAAAGCCAGGAACCAGTCTTAATAAAGAAAACCTCACACCAACAGTAAAACATGGCGGTGGTTCTGTCATGGTGTGGGGTTGTTTTTCGGCCACCGGGACTGGAACCTTACATATTATCCCATCTATAGATAATGGATTCCAAGAAATATATCGACATTTTAAAACCCAACTTAAATAATAGCTCTATAAAATTGGGAATAAGAAATGATTTCATATACTACCAAGACAATGATCCCAAGCACAAGGCGTTAAATACTCGCTTGTGGATGTTGTACAACTGTCCTAAAGTGCTAGAAACACCTCCTCAATCACCAGATATAAGCCCGATCGAGAATTTGTGGGCTCATTTTAAATCAAAGCTGCGAGATCTGGAGATACATAACGAATACGAGTGTAACGTTCAAAATGAAGTACTTATTCTTTTATTATTTTATTTTTCTTTGTCTGTTGATTTTTTTTTAAAAACTATATTTTCTTATCAATCTGTAACTCATTATGTATGATATACTAAAAGAGTAAATACGATTTTTTGGAAGAAGTTCACGTATTTTGCTGTTTTTTGAATAGATAATGGGTGTACGAATACGAGTGTGACTAAGTGTACATACAATCAACGCTCGTGTTGCTTGGAAAAGAAGTCGAAAACTTTGTCTCTCGGATGACATTCATCAGATTCAGCCGTGGTGGGCATATTCCCGAAATTGTGACTAGAAATTAATTGCAGAATGTATTCTCTCGTTTGAACATAAATAAATGGCTATTTAATGATTTATTTTTGATTATTTATTTTTGTTTCGTTTATGAATGAACTAGCTGACTCGGCGAACTTCGTTCCGCCTAAAATTGATTAAATTATAATTATCTATTGAAAGAATAAAACGCTTTGGGAATTAAATTGAACTCAATGCATTTTATTTACACAGAAAATGGAGTCCAAACATTTTAGGTCACTGCAACGCTTTGTGATAAACAACGTTGCTTGTTTTGTTGTCCGGTGTGAAAAAAAAAACAATGTCGACTTTCCGACACGGGAACACGCCACGTACATTTATCCAAGGAAGTTCGAGAGTAACGCCATCTGTTAGCGATCCCATTTTCGTGAGAGACAAAATTAGCCGATTCTCAATTCCGCAGTAATTGCCATTTCTTGGAATCAATATTTTCTACTGCCCATTCCAAATGGAATTTTCAGACATCGCCACCATCCACACCTGAAAGTATGCGAATTCGGATTTCCAATTTTCGGCTCCGTTGTGTCTTTACCTGGTTCAATACGAATCCAAAAAATCCAAAAAAAAAATCGCCATGTAAAGCGGATGATGTTCAGACGACTTATGCGCGATATGCGCATTTTTATATATTTAGATTATTTATTTAATTAAGAATATAAAAAGTTGAAAACTTTGATTCTTTTCATTTGTATTTAACAAAAAACCAAAACATATAGCATGAATATATTACACAATACTGTATGTACCTACTTAAGTAGACGATGTACATACATATACATATAATATGTAAAGATTTCAATTGCAATTTTTTAGTTACTTATTAAGATATTGTGGTGTGGAGGTTGGCAACAACAAAGTTTTTTTACTCTGGCAACTAGATACGTTATATGCTTCACAAATTCAAAAAGGATGCCTGGATAACCTCGCTTTTCCGAAAAAGCATCAAACTTTTAATTAGCACTTAAAGTGTAAATAGGAGCAACACTTCTCTTGCCTTGCTTGTACATTAGTATGTTTTTTATGTATTGACAGTAATGGGGTAGAATGTACATATGAACTGGATGGCAGACCTTCTTTTCCAATTCCAACCTATCTGAGACTTTAGTGCAGAAGTCTGTTTGAAAGAGAAATATTTTTAAGCCCCACCTTAAACTGTGCTCAATTAACTTTTATATTCATAGTCTACTGTCTTGTGTACAACACTCTTTTTAACGTCAACTCATGTCGCCTTTACGATATTTGCACAGGAAGGTATGCAATGTATGCATCAATTAAAGCATATGCTCCTTAATAAAGTAACTTTTATTCAGGTCTGGAGGTGGACAGCGGACAACTGGTTAAGTTAGTTAAAAGTGTACATGAGTCATATTTTCTCTAACCCAGGGATTTCCACCAGTGCTGCCAGTATCCTGTAAATCAAATTCCTATTCGAATTCTCAAAAATCCTCTTTCACCTCTCGTACCTACACAAAAAAATAGATTGGTGCGGTAGTGAAGAACTATCTATCAATTTTTTTAAATAGGCCAGAAGGAGAAAACAACACCGTAGTACAGTTATTTTTAGGGAAATGCATACAAGCACTGATACATCTGGGATCTTAGAAATTTTTAAATTCTAAGAAATTATACTAATTACAAAACAGTGTAGGCGCCGCCGTGACTTAAGTGGTTAGTGGGACTACGAAGCGAAGGGTTCGAGAAATTTCACCTAAAAATTTGTTTCACGGCCCCACTTCTCCCGAACGTCTGACAAACATCAGAGACACGGCATTAAATAGTAGGACCCTTCCATTCGTGTAAAGAATATAACATGCACAACACGATTGGTTGTGAAAAGCTAGGCCCTGGGTCCCAGGGTAATTACAAAATAATAATTACAAAACCTCCGTACTACAGAAGCTACATTCGCTACCTTTTGTCGGTTAGCCATGAGATTTATTCTTCAATGGTCAAACCTATCTAAACATACACATCTAATACACATGCATCTAATATTTGATTGAACAATGACCATTAACAAGACCACGATCACCCAGTTTCGACGACTGAAAAGCTTGTTGTCAAAGCCAAAATAAATAAGTTAGAGTTTAGTTTACACTCCCCCAATTGTCTACTTCGTTTTAATTACATTTTGTAAATGATTTTTCATAGAAAGTAAGAAAATTTGAGTTGTATTTTGCTGGTTATTTGAGATTCTCGCACCTTTTTTCTCAAAATATCCCAAAGATTCTCTATTATCTATAGAAATAAGGTCTGGGGATTGGAAATAATGACGCAACTGGGATATAACTTTGTAGAAAAGGTACTCTTTTTTTACTAACCTTCAATGCTCAGGGTCGTTATCCTGCACTAACATAACGTCGTCTGGTAAGTCGTCTGTACTTGGTGTGGGTGAAATTATCAAATTAGCGATAAAGAATCTACAGAAGACACTAAGGCAGTGTCTAAAAAATAAAATTAAATGACTTTAAACTAGGTTCAAATCAATTTCAAATAAATGCTGATGGTATAAAAACTGATGCATCTCCAATTCCATCATCGTCTGGTGCTGTAGACAACCAGCCGTATTGCCACCTCGAGATGCTATTGAACTCTCTACAGCCACTACTTTCAGTGCTGCCAGTGTGCTCTCCTCAGCCTTAACTTTTTGGTGTTGGTCTGTCAAGTAACCAAACTTTCCCAAAAAATCGGAGGGTGCTGCCATTAAATTCCACGATACTGCCAAGAAGGTAAAGGCAGGACCTACACCTGATGTTTCCACTTTTAGTTAAGTGGCCATTGTTGTCAAACCTCAAAGGCTAACTTTGTTTCAAATGACTTGCCGAACCGATCCCTCAATGAGCAAATTGCGATTTTGAGATATGTAGCTATAGATTTCGTGATTGAGTTTTCGTGTGCGGACTCAATGCTGCGTTCTACGACACTGAATGTAACGATAGTGGAAGAGGGGAGCCATATATTGTTCGAGGGTTCTTTCTGCAGAGTCTAGAACACTCTTCTGCCAAGATTCTGGCCATTATATGTACACCGAATGCTTACCTGAGGTCTAAGTCATAAATGTCATCCAGAGAGTGAAAGAACCTCCTCAACCTCGTGCTAGCCATCGAATACGTTTACATAAAAGGGCTAAAAATAACTCCACCAAAACAGAAATAGTGATTTTTACAATTTTATGTATGTACATAATAAGTTCTTTTCTTTACCCCATTTAATGGGGCAGTCTTTGCGGACCACGCCAAAATCTTAAGTCACCTTTTGTTCTTGTAAAAAAAAAATCTTGTTCTGATATTAGGCCTACAGGCTGAACCAGCATTGGTATGGAAGATGACGCACAATTTTTAATGTCATTGACGGATGATTAAATATTTCTACTACCTTTAGGATAATGAAGATTCTCCTCAGTGGGGTCGATTTTTTCCGAAAACTTCACTCCCTCAATCTGATAGCCTCTTCACAGCTCGAGACACACTACTCATTTTTCTTTGGCTTAATGTGGGAGAATGATGAATTGTGATTGTGTGTCATAGTGTGACCCCACAGTGGTCTGTTGAACCTAGATGCGAACATAGATTTATGGTATATTTACCGGGGTGCAATTTAAGGAACAAATCCAGAGTGTTGACAATGTAACTGTCAATTTAGGGTAGCCAGCTGTGTGTACTCGTTCCCAGGCCAAATCATTTATCTCGCTAAAGATCTCAACATATCTTCTCTCGGGTGTAGTCTGTCCAGAATGTCGGAGCCATCCAGAATTGTACATACTAATGGATAATGTACAATTTTTCCTCTTTTCTCCCTCAAAAAATTCTCTAGGATAATGAGAAATAGTTCTGAACATAGAGCCAGCATCCAGTGCCAAAACAGCTGGCCTGTATTCATAGGACATACGCGTCGAAGTGGGCTAAAGAAGCCAAACCAAAGTTATTTGGGTATGTTCATTTTACAATTCCCTAACATTACTAAATACGTATATCAAAAATGCAAACCCCCATGCTACTAAGCAATAACTTACAACCGGTGTAATTTTAGGTTCGATTAATGAAAAGATGCTAGCATCTAGCATCATAAAAATTCCCCTCCGTGTCTCACACCATTTAGCAGAAGAATGAAACAAAACATTGACCAAAACATACAGAAAAGCTACAATCCGTCTGGAACGGATCGTATGATACCCTATCCTCCTCTCTATAAAGTGGGCGTGGCCAAATTGCATTTTATACTCAAATATAGCTATAATGTCGAACATTTGAGGATGTTACATGTAAAATTTTATCAAAATAGGTTTTTTTATTATAACGCCCCCAAAAAGTGGGCGTGGCCAAAACTGTTCTATGAATTGTAGGGAATCTAAATACCCAAATATTTGGTCTTAACAAAATTTTTCGGTTTCATATAATTTAGTGAAGTTATAAAAAAGTAGGCGTGGCAGTGGGCGGATGTAAAAAAATTTTACACTAGTATTGTATCTTTTTCTCGGAAGCCCAGATATGAAATTTCAGCGTCCTAGTTAAAAATTTAAGGCCCAAAAATCGGTTTTGTGATGAAAACGCCCCCAAAAAGTGGGCGTGGCCAAAACTTTTGTATGGGTGGATTTTAGGGAATCTGAATGCCTAAATATTTGGTCTTAACAAAATTTTTCGGTTTCATATAATTTAGTGAAGTTATGAAAAAGTGGGCGTGGCAGTGGGCGGATTTCAAAAATTTTTACACTTGTACTGTATCTTTTTCTCAGAAGCCCAGATATGAAATTTCATCGTCCTAGCTCAAAATTTAAGGCCCAAAAAGCGGTGACATACGGACGGACGGACGGACGGACGGACGGACGGTCATCGCTCAATCGATTTCGCTATTGATGCTGATCACGAATATATATACTTTATATGGTCTATCTCGATTATTTCTCTATGTTACAAACTATGTGTCAAACTTAATATACCCTTAGGATAGGGTATAAAAAGAACAAGACCACCATCGGCATTCGGATTGCTTGTACATTTTTGAGCCCCATCTTCACCTCTTTTGAAAAAAACGTTTGAAAAAATTAACAGAATTAAAATTAAAACCAAACGGTTCGGCAAAATAAATAAAAAAAAGTTACATGGGAAGGGTTGCTCCGCAGGAAAATACACAGTTTACCGTCCGAAAAAATGCCTTTCTCACTCCTCGAAAAGACCAAAAATTACAGAAAAGTAACAAAGTCAATTGACGCTGGTAGACAGGTTAGTATTTAAGGTATCTTACAAGCTACGTACCCCCTAAGAAAAAAAAAAAGAACAGATGCACAGATACTTACGCTCACTGTGTGCGATAGCGATGTTTCACAACTTAAAAAGAATATTGCTGGTTATCCTTGGTTCTTCTTCTTTTTTTTTTTTTTTTGTTTATTTGATAGCAGTACACAAACAGCTGCCCCACGACCACTGGGATGAAAAGTTAAAAGGGTAATAGCACGACCTGTATTACACACCTGAAAATAAATGTCTGGCTCTAAGGTTGCTACAGCTTTGACTAACACAAAAGCACTTGGAGGGGTGGGTGAATTCGAACGAGAGTTCATTTAGCGGCGGGCGGCTTGTCGTATCACAGCAAAAGGATTTCCGAGTAGTGTGAGGCAGGTGGTTGCCGGGTGATGGTGCGATTCGTTGATTCTTGCTAGAATTATTCACATAAGCACCATTGCTCCCAACCCTCTCAATTTAACCTCGGCAACAGTTAGAAATAAGGAAAAATGCCTTAATTGAGTGAATGAACAGGTCCTGGTAAAAGTTATTCAAGCGAAGGCGTTGGCGGTGGTATTTTTGTTCTTGTTCTGTTCAGTAATGTAGTAGCTGTTGTAACGCTCCTAAGATCAACCAAAATAAATGGAAAATATTTCGCGCGGGTTCAAGCATTTAAATTAAACGGTGTGAGAACACAGTCGATTTTTATTTGAATTTTTATTCAATCTTCATTTAATTTCCTGTTTTAAAAAAAAAATGTCTATTTCTTTACTTTTTTCTGTTTAAAAAAGCAGGAAGCAAATATTTATGTACAAAGTTTGTCAGCTATATCAAAGTTGTTAAGTAAATTTCGTTGAGAGATTAAAGGTTTTCTAAATTTAAAGTTATTGATTTTTATCGGGAGGAATTTTAATGGATTGCAAATATTTTCATGTTTAGAAAAAATTCCTCGAGAATATTTTACTGCTATTCAGAATAAATTTTAGTGAAGTGAATTTTCAAATATACATATGTATATACATACGTAAGGATGTTGCTGAAAGCTAAAATATGTTGAATCTGTATCCAATCATGTAAGTTATTGGTGTTCGCCATGCGAAAAACATATACATATGGATGGTTGGAGGTTTGCTGATACAGCCACTTACTTGAGTCTTGGCATATATGTATGTCACCTCAAATGCAAGCTTGACTTGATCGAATAGGGAATTGAGAGTATTGTACTGGAAGGCTAAGGATGCCAAGTGCTCTTAAAACATGATAGATATGACAAAAGAATAATACTGCCAAAACAAAACTACGTTTATGATCCAGCTTATGCCAGATGTGTCTCGAGATATAATACGTCTAGTCATTCTTCTATCCATGTTGCGTCTTGCTTATAGCGTCCTCTTTTAATAGCAACCTAGTGAACAGACTGGCATACCTAAGGCTTGTCATCCTAAGAGTAGAATCTTTTCTGGCGAAATCGTCTGCCTTACAGTTACAAGGAATGTCTCTATGGCGTGGATCTCAGTATAGGGTGTTATCGAACTTTTCTGTCATCTCTGGGAGACCAAAGTTTACAGAGGCATTTGAAATTACTACTTGGGGCATCACCTCTATATGCCCCATCTTTAAGAAAGGCGATTCTATGTCTTGTAAGAACTATCGAGGCAATTCCCTGCTTAATGTCGCATATAAAATCCTATCCAACGTACTGTGTGAACTTGTGAAGCCTTTCTGGAACACACTAATCGGCACGTACCACTGTGTCCTCCGGCCTGGCAGATCTATGATCGATGCTGGAAAAGATCAACGAATTTCAAGTCGGGTCTCGCCATCTTTGCATCGACTTCAAAGCGGCATATGATAGCATTCATCGTCTTGAGCACTTATGGTTGGTTGGTTGGTTTGGGAGGATAACCTCATCAAGTAGGCCGCCAATTGGGCCCGTTGCGTGTCCCTCTAAAGAGACTGTGTGGTAAAGAAAGATAAAAGGGGGGAATATAGGTGAAGGGCAAGTTTGACTTAGGGGTGGAGAGTTGGGTGGGGTTTACTGTTCCGGGAACCGTACTGTATTTCTGACGAATTTCAGGATCTTTCCGAAACTGTAACGTCTAAGAAAACTCAGTCCGGGCAGATCGTATCTTCCCAGGTATTTGTATCTTAGCGCCCTTAATGGGTGGCATTCGCATAGGAATTGCTCGAGGCTTTTTTCCGCTGGTGTATAAACCAACCATCTTAATTGTTTCTTGCCAAGACCGAGCACCCTCTTTGCCTGACGGTGGCAGGGGCGCTCCGTCATGGATTTGGCAGTTTTGCAGTCCTTTCCAAATGTTTTCGTGGTGTTTTGCGAACGAGCTGCGATTTTAACAACTTTTAAGGCTACTCCTAAGATAACCGTAGGTGTATCTATGTTTACCGCCCCTCCTTCGACAGTTCATCTGCAGCTTCGGTCCCTGTTATATTGCAGTGACCATGTACCCAAATTAGGTTGACCTGGGAGGAGGATGCCAAAATATTAAGTTTTTTCTTGCATTCCTTCACCAATTTCGAGTTGATTCTTGGATTTGCTAGTGACTATAGGACTGCCAGACTCTCCGAGCAGAAGTTAATGCAGTTGCCTTGGGTTCCGGTACTAAGTAGAAGTTTCGCACCGGTTCTGGTTCCGGTACTAAGTAGTAGTTCAGTATAGCAAACATTTTTGCCTGAAAGACAGTCACGAATCGTTCCAGACGGACTGCGTGATTGAAAACTGGCGTTCGGCAGTAGACAACGCACTTCATTTTCCATCAATGTGTTATCCATCCGTGCACACTTCTATTCCATTCCCATTTGGAAGGGTGAAGGGCAAAGCCCTACCTGGGGAATCGAATGGTGTACCTTGTATTGAATCCCGTTGCGGTCCGTTCTTTGAAATACCCTTAAGTCTTGAGAT
The DNA here is from genome assembly GCA_905220385.1 of Xylota sylvarum. Taxonomy (NCBI): domain Eukaryota; kingdom Metazoa; phylum Arthropoda; class Insecta; order Diptera; family Syrphidae; genus Xylota; species Xylota sylvarum. The sequence continues at coordinate 24,128,317 of LR999960.1, forward strand.
TAAGAGCAGTCAGTCCGGCTGATCTTTTCACCTCTAGTCCTATAGGAAGTAAATTTAAGATTGCTTCCATGGCTGCTATGTGGGTACTGGATTGGGATCCGGTAATTCTTAAGTAAGCTAAGATGTTTGATAGTAGGTAGTGAAAGGGTGTGTTTCCTCTCTACTATCACGCACCATACAAAAACTCCAGAGTAAAATGGGTCTGACGATGCAACTGTAAATCCAATAGACTTTCTTCGGTTTCAAACCCCACGTCTTCTTAGAAGCCCTACCGCATATCCAGTACACCCTTCTAGCTTTCGTGACTCTGTTTTCCAGATTTCTTCTCCAAGTCAACTTGTTGTCCACAACGACCCCAAAATACTTTACAACGTTTTTTAGGTCCAGTTTTATTCCCCCTAAAATCGGTGAACGGAAGTCCTCTAGCTTGTATCGTCTTGTGAAAGGTCGGTCTTGCCAGGGTTGACGCCTAGCCTGTAGCGGTCCGCCCAACTTCACGTGATGTTCAATGCCGACTACATGACCTCACCTAGTGTGTTAAGATGTTTCCCCGTAATGAAGATTGCGAGGTCATCAGCTATATATTTGAACCCATTTCTTTTCGGTGTTTTCAGAAGTTCATCCAATCCAAGTATCCACAACAATGGATAAAGAATTCCATCTTGAGGGTTCCCGTTTTGAACTCAACGTTTCCTAGTTTCACTACCTACATAGATCAGCTGTTACTATCTGGTAGGATAACATGTGTTCAATGAAGTTATTTATTTCCTTCCTCTTACTGTATCTGGAGAGGGCTTCCATAATACCCCGTAGCTTGATGTTATTGAAGGGTTCCTCTATATCCAGGAAGACAGCGAGAGCAGCATCTTTGTCCTTGAGGACATCTTCGATGGTGTGAACTACGTCTGTGAGAGCTGTTTCCACTGATTTTCTTTTGATGTAAACGTGCTGGTTGATGCTCAGAGATGAGGTGGGTAGGTTTGACTTGATATGTTCGTCACAAATCCTTTCCAAAGTTTTTAGTAAAAACAATGGCAGACTAATTGGTGTGTATACCTTTGCTGTACTAAGGGTTTAGGTAAAAAAAACACCCTAATTTCCTGCCATACAGTTAACGTGTAGCCTAAGGTCAGTCATGTGGTAAAGATTCTCACCATCATGAGTTAATCACCCACGTTATCTTGTATGATCTTGTGGCAGATATGGTGCTCAAACAGAGTGCCTCCAATGACTGAGTGGTTGGCGTTGCATAAATCGACTAACCGCTCGCCATTGTTTTTCTTGTCTCCAAACGCAAATGGTGTTGTCGCATCCTACTTTGGCATTGAGGTCTCCCATCATTATCACAATGTCATGCGTTCGATTGTAGGCGGCACCTAATTGGTGATCATAGAAGTAGGTATTGGGGCGGTTGGGGATGTGAATTCGGCGCCAGAGCGAGACGGAAGATATGAGCGAGAGGGAAGATAATTTGACCTTGAGAAGGTTGTTGTTTGTTTGATGTGTGCCGCGGGGCGCGCTTCCGGTGTCATCTTTGTTGTCTATTTTGGGGTGAGGGGGGAATGACCGTTGAGACGACGTCACATGTTGGATGTCTGGAGTGTAGACTTGGGGTGAGTCATTGACGTCATGTATTTTGTTGTTAATTTTGTGTGTATCCATGGAACGGTCAATGGGATAATTTTAAAAAGTAAAACGGTGCGTATGTTTGGGGGTTTGAACAAGCGACGATGAGTTTGAGAAGTCGATGATTCTTGCGTTGCGCCACGGTGGTGTGTTATGGTGGAGGTTTAAATGAGTGTTTATGAGCAGAAGGATGACGTGTATATATTTATTTGTAGAAAAATATTATTTTCGGTCCTCTTGTGTGGTGTGGGTGGTATTAAAGTTCTGCGAAACTCAGTTCGACAATATGGTTTTGTAGATTAAAGCGAGAGTAAAAATAAAAAAAAGTAATTTTCGGTACCGAACGGGGGGACACAATAGGATGATGTTGGTGCTCGGTACCCGTGAGAAACCTAAAGAATAAAGTTTAGTTTTGCGCGTAAAATGTGAGATTTTTTTTCTTATTTTCTTGGTCTGCGCAAGCCGAAAAATATTATTTTCGGTCCTCTTATTTGAGTGGGTGGTATTAAAGTTCTGTGAAATTCAGTTCGACAATATGGTTTTGTAGATTAAAGCGAGAATAAAAATAAAAAAAAGTAATTTTCGGTACCGAACGGAACACAACAGGATGATGCTGGTGCTCGGTACATTATGGATTTACTTTTCTTTTCTTTACGCTTTTACTTAAAAAACTAACCCGCATTCCATCGAAAGGAATTTGCGGTTTCTGTGTTTTTTTTTTTTTTTTGCACTAACAAAGGAAATTGTGATTCAAGTTTTTCCTATAAAAGAGTTCATGTAGGTACTAGGGATATCAGTTCGGTCATTTCTTTCCTTAAAAATAGTCATGTCTACATTCGCAAAAAAGTTAAACATCTTGGGGATACAGAAGCCCCTTCTAGGGTTGAAACTCCTACAGCCTAAGCGGCTGTACAACATAATCAAAGCGAGTCGTTGCCAAACAAAATATGGACCGCGCATACTAGTTGAGCTGGATACCCAAAAAGTTTTCCTCCCAATACGCTTCAATGATCTTGAAGACGGAGAACTGAATGCTCTCAAGGACTATGCGTTGGTACTGATCAGGGAAGTGGGAGCTTCCTGCGAAATAGAATTCAAGCATGATGAGGATTTGACTCCGGTAACACAGCCAACATCAGCAGCAGAGGTAGCACGTCCGGCAGAAGAGGTAGAGATACCTTATACGCAAAAACATTTTATGTTCAATAATATTAATTAATAAAAAAAAGAAATACTTTTAAAACTTAATTTTGAATTGATTTTTATTTTTAAAAATTTTTTTATTTTCTGGTGATTTAGCGCTTCGAAGTTATAGGAGATTTTTCCACACGCGTGAGGCGCTTCAATGTACGTGGTCGTACAATAGAATTCAAAATTAAGGCAATACCTGATGACGTTGAGCCCACATCTTGGATCAAAAGTGCTATAACTGATATACTCAAATGTACTATTAAGGATCTCAATTGTACAGACAAAGTTGGAATCACGTTCTGCGGTAAGAGTTTTGAAGAACGCGGGCCAGCGTGGATCAATTTTAAAAATGTATCCGATGTGAAATCGGAAGACGTATGGGAGATGATAAGCAAAATTTTCCAGAGTAATTCTAATGGCCTAAGCACAGACACTTTTTGTATGAGCGTAACTTCTGTAAGACTCCCACACGGAAGTGGAAATAAAAAAAAAAATAGATTCCCTGCATTCAATGAAGAATGTTCCAAAAGGAGAGGAATCATTACCATAAAAAATGCTGACAAGCTGTGTTTACCGAGGGCGTTAGTTGTAGCAATTGCCCATGCTAATAACGATCCCGAATACCAAAAAATAAGACCAAATTGTTCTAAAATGCAAACCCTAAGAGCTGTAGAACTTATAAATGAAGCTCGGGTAAATATACCTTCAGAGGGGTGTGGTATTCCAGAGCTCCGCGTATTTCAAAATTATTTAAACGATTATAATATCGTAGTCTATGAATATGGAACAAAAGGTCGAAATGTAATTTTTATAGGATTTTGTAATGATGATAACAAAAAAACACTCAATCTACTTTATTACAAGGAGCATTACAATGTTATAATTTCATTAACAGCTGCATTTGCTTGCAGTTATTATTGCGAAAAATGCCATATACCATATAATAATAAGAACGATCACAAATGCGGAGGATCGTGCCCGCAATGTCAGCAATCCCCCAGATGTCCTCAACACGTACCAGATATTTTATGTGGAGATTGTAATAGATGCTTCAGAGGCCAAAAATGTTTTGATAGCCATAAGGCTCCAGGGGTAGTGGGGAAAATATCGCTCTGTAAAAAGATCAAAAGATGCAACGAATGCCTTAAAACATACGACGCCGATAGAAAACATATTTGCGGTGAATATTATTGCAAAATATGCTCTGCGTACGTTCCTCAAGACCACCTATGTTATATACCAGTCGATAGAAGGAATCCAAATTTAGTAAATGTTCTATACATATTTTATGATCTGGAGAGTCGACAGGAAAAAGTTATTGGTCAAAAAACGATAGATGAAGAAGTGATTGGCCCAATAAAACAACATGAACCTAATTTATGTGTATTTCAACAGAGATGTGATCAGTGCCTGAATGAAAAAAATTTATATTTTTGTCAAGTATGTAAATTTAGAAGTAATATTATAACCCAAGCCGTTATACCGCGATTTCTAGAGCACATCCTAAAAGTTCGAACAGAATTTAGAAAAGTTGTCGTTTTAGCTCATAATGGCCAAGCATATGATCATCAATTTATTTTGAACTATATATTACGAAACACTCACTTGAGCCCCGAATTAATACTGCGAGGAACTAAAATAATACTCATGAAACTAGACAATGTGAGATTTTTGGATTCATTAAATTACTTTCCCATGGCTTTATCGAAACTCCCAAAAGCTTTTGATTTACCGCAATCTTTCAAAAAGGGGTATTTTCCACATCTATTCAATACAAAAGAAAATGAAAATTATATCGGATTGATGCCTCGTGCTGAATATTATAGTCCAAATACAATGAGGACAGAAGAACGTGATGAATTTTTCAAATGGTATAAAGAACACGAGCATGATGAGTTTAATACGAAACGCGACCTTATTGATTATTGTATCAGTGATGTCCAAATTTTAACAGGAGCTTGTTTAACATTCAGAAAAATGTTTCTTGATCAGTGCAACGTAGAACCATTTTTGGAGGCCGTAACCATAGCATCGGCGTGCAATCTTGTATATAGACGTGGGTTTCTGCATGAGAGTACAATAGGATTGATTCCAAAAAAAGGGTACAGATATGTAGATAATCAATCGGAAGAAGCAATCAAATGGATGATTTGGGAAGAAGATAAAAGAAAAATTAATATAATACATGCAGCAAAAGGCCGAGAAAAAGTTATAGCTGGCGTTAAAGTTGATGGTTTTTGTGAAGAAACTAAACAGATTTTCGAATTTCATGGGTGTTATTATCACGGGCATCCAGTGTGTTTACAATTCAAACGTGATGAACCTTTACACGAGGAACCAAACGATACATTAAACCGACGCTACGACCGGACAATAGCTAAAACTAAGCGATTAGAATCTCTCGGCTATGAAGTGATTGAAATGTGGGCATGTGAATTTGAAAGACAAATAACTAATAAAGACGTGGAATATTTGAATATGCACTCTTTGGTACAACACACACCGTTAAATCCACGCGAGGCTTTCTACGGGGGCCGAACAGGAAACACTTACAATTACTTTAAATGTAAGGAGGGTGAGCAAATTAAATACATTGATATATGTTCTCTTTATCCTTGGGTTTGCAAGTATGGGAAATTTCCTTTAGGACATCCAAAAGTTCATACAGATAATATAAGCTGTTCTAAATTGGATCTGAAAATTACAAATGGTCTTATAAAATGCAAAATATTACCACCCGAGCAGTTGTTACATCCTGTGTTACCAATAAAACAGAACAATAAGCTAATGTTTTCCCTATGTCGGACTTGCAGTGATAGAAAATCTCAAGAAGAATTTTGCAGTCATTCTACTGATGAAAGAGCTTTAACAGGAACATGGGTTATTGACGAAGTTGCAAAAGCTGTTGAAAAAGGATATAAACTATTACATATTTTCGAAATATGGGAATATTCTATGATACAATATGATAAAGTTACAAAATCGGATGGTCTTTTCACAAATATGATGAATAAATTTTTAAAAATAAAACAAGAAGCATCTGGATGGCCGGGTATATGCGTAACCGAGAAAGAGAAAGACAAATACATCGCAGATTTTTTTTGTAACGAAGATATTAAATTGGAATTTGCAGATATTTGTAACAACCCTGGAAAAAGATCTTTTGCTAAACTAATATTGAATTCATTTTGGGGTAAATTTGGACAAAGGGAAAATCAAAGGAAAACATCTATTTTACAAAACCCATCAGAACTTTATCAATTGTTTACAGATCCTGCTATAGAAGTTTGTCACATTCTTCCAATTAATGAAGAGAATATCGTGGTTAATTGGGAATATAAGAAAGAAGCAGCAGATTCTTTGTCAACGGTTAATGTATGTATTGCTGCTTATACGACGACTCAAGCTCGCCTCAAATTGTACAGTTACTTGGAAAAATTAAATGACAGAGTTCTATACTACGATACTGATTCCGTAATTTATTTAAGCCGGGAAGGACAGTTTGAGCCACCAGTCGGTGAATTTATTGGAGACATGACCGATGAACTAGAGTGCTATGGCCATGGAAGTTATATTACTGAATTTGTAAGTGGTGGCCCCAAAAATTACGCTTACAAAGTTCATAGTACAAAACTTAACACAGAAGAAATTGTTTGTAAGGTAAAGGGGATATATCTTAATTATTCAGCATCTCAAAAAGTAAATTTCGATACAATTAAAGAAGCAGTATTGAATGCAGAAAATCATGAAGATATAAAAATTTTTTCACAAAACATTAGACGAACACGGGAACATGAAATAGTCACTGTAGAGGAAGTTAAAACATACAAGCCAAAAGCAGAAAAGCGTAGATTTCTTGACGATCATAGTTCTCTACCATATGGATACAAAAGAAAAAAAATAGCGATGTAATTCTTTAATTGAAATAAAAAATTATTTTTATTATATTTATATAAAAAGTTGTTAACAAATAAACAATGAGTATAGTATTTATATGAGTTTTCGAACTTCGCTGGTTAAGGGGTTGTACTCAACAATGCGATCATGAAGCAGCAGACAATAAACCGATGTAGCTGGGGGTACATTTGTTAATGTTTTAATTTCAAGCTTCACATCCACAGGTCCAGATTTGATAGTTTCGTTTTGATGAGAGCAATCAATGACTATAATCGGTGCATTTTCTTTAAATTCATTCCGTGATAAAAGTGGTTGAGGTTGCCTATTATAATAGGATTGTTGAAATTTACTGTACATATCATATAGTATGGCAAATCTGTCACGACTAAACCTAGTATTCAAATCTTCATATGGATATGATTCAGAGTTGAGATGTACTTTAACATTGGTAATGTCGCAATTATCAAATTTACTGGCATCTTTATCTTTTTGATTTTTTCGATTTGTTTGTAAAGCGAAAATAATATATCTCGGCTTTTCAAGTTGATTGGCAGTCTTCACCGTCCAAATATGATCTGTTGAGGATGGTAAAATCGGATATTCATACATTTCCCAATTTCGGAAGCTAATTTGTATTTGGTTTGACTGTAATGTTTTTAGTAATGATAATTTATCAACGTCGGCCAGTGTAATGTGCGGAACTCTCCATTGTAGCTTAAAAATACTGATTTTAACTTCATCGCTTGGCGAGTAAAATGTATTCTCATCAGTTCGCGTACGTGTTAAAACTAGCTCATGTCTTGCATTTACAATAATTTTTTTATAATCTTCAGCGAATCCTAAGAGGTTTTTTAATGGTATGCAAAAGTTGAAAATACCCGATGAGGGTAATATATTTTCGTTTGGTGACCAGGATGCATTTAATAACATTTTACTTTCATTCTCATTCAAAGTGATATAATTTTTAAGTGTAGTTGTAATACCGACATTTTTATTGTGATCGATTTCCACTCCATTAAGTTCATAACGAATTTCTTCAAACAGGAATGCCATAGAATTGTTAGTCAATCTTGCTGATGTTGAAGCCGTTCCATCAGACTTTGATAGAGCTCCTTCAATGTAGATAAAACTCTCGCTCGGTAGAATACATAAGTCTTGCTGCTGTATAGAAATTCGTATTTCGTCACTCGAGCCGAATGAAGGCAAGAATGGTGAGTAGCTGTGATATTCAAACTTGGTTATGCTATTGTCATAGCTGGCTCCATGTGTAATAGCTAATATTTCGCTCATATTTTATTTTAAAAAAAATCCCAGTGACTTCAGGTATTCTTTATTTAAGGGGGAGAGCTTCACTCTTGACGCTTGTGATGTTCCAGTAAAACTGGCTGAATTATTGTGGTTGCGTACGAATTTATCCTTATTGTAGATCAACATTGTGCATCGGTTTCAAATGCAAACGGATAGTAATAGTCTCACCCCTAAAATTTACCAAGTCGCCGTCTTGATCAATCAGTTTCAATGTTAATGAACTGATTCGTTTGACATTCACTGGTAGATAGATCACGTTTCTTGGAACTTCTATGATTTTATACCCCGGTCCTACCTCGGGTGAAAATTCGTGTATAGTGTGCGCTGGTGCGTTATTAATATAAGATCCTCCTGTAATGTTGCAATCAACTCGTATGACATTTACTTTATTTATATTTACAGGTAAATCCGATATATGACCAGTATTAGCTTCGAGTATACGATTACTGAATCCTAATAGCTGTCCAATAGATCGTTCATTATTGAAGTATATTATTTCACTGGATTTAATTTCACTCTCTAAAGTATTATTATTTGCCTTAATATTTGCTACTAAAGAGCTATCGATTTGAAACAGTACATCATTAATATAATCAGCAATATCGTCAATTTCATAGGACCCCACCGGAATTTCAACAATATGTTTTCCTATATGAAACAAATTATTTCTTTCATCAATATTAGGTATTGAATTGTATGTCTGGAAATCGATTAGGCCACATGCATAGTTCTGATGTAAGTCCAGAGGCGGAAAATATTCAGCTGTGAGATAGGATGTACTCCCACTAAGCGTAAGTGTTAATGCCATGACAGTAAATAAAACAATGAAGCGTTTTTTTACAAAATTATATTATTTATTAAAATAAGAATTGTACAGGAACTGTAAACATAAATGCCCACAATTTACTGAGTCATAATCCTGATATTTAGTGTGATTGTATTTAATTTGATCGCCTAAATAGTTAATTAATTCACTGGGCGGTTGTAGATTTCCAAAACTATCGAAATATTCAATATTGCCGGCCTTTTTGTAGTACGCTACCCAATGTGTTCCGGAGCCAGCTGAAGAGTCTAAATTAACGATTCCACATTCATTTCTTAAAGGTTTTTTCTTTGGCAAATTATCACGCATAAAAACTCCTCGAAAATGGGGTAAATGTTTTGCAAATCTCTTCAAGTCCAGCTCGTTTAAGGCACGCCTGGGTAACGAATCTAGTAGTTTTTTGCCTGAGGATGTAAGTATAACCCAAGTCCTTTTCTGTACTGTTTCAAATGTAATCCATCACCCATCGCAATAGATTCCATTTTCTGGTTATGACGTTTTTTCTCATCCAGCTCCTTTCTAGCATTATGGACAGCGTTTACAGCTTTAACTACTCCAGCGGTGCCTCCTGACAAAGCACCGATTGAAATAATTCGGGGTGTCTTAATATTTTTACTTTTCATTGTTTTCTTTGCAGCTTTAATTGCCAATTGTATAGCCTTTTCGATATTATGAGGTTGTTTTTTCTTTAAAACCTTTCCAATAAAATGAACTGATTTACCAAACAAGGGTTTATTTACACTCGATCCCCTTTTGGGTTTGTTACATTTATAGGCACCCATCCCTAACTTAACTTTTGCCTTCATCAAATTTGTAATTAGAAGTGCATTGGATCGTTCACCTAGTCCAGCGTCTTTGGATGTAACCCTTTGCCAGGCCTTTTCAGTTAAAATTTTGTCAGCTATATGTCGATCGTTTGTATTTTTATGTTTGGAATATGTTATATCGTGTTCTTTACAAGCTTGATCAAGTAAATTTATTCCAGGGTCACCTCTATCCAGGCGATATTGAAGTTTTGTTCCAGGTCCACAATATTGGTAACCAGGTAGATGCAATTCAATAGGCAAATTATTAATTAGAGAATTCACTAAACCTTGTCCTTTCACAGACGAGCATCGACTAATTGGTTTTTTAAGAAAATCAATCATTTTTATATTGTATTATTATCCTTTTTCTAATACCTTTTCGATCGTGAGGAAGTCGCACATTGGTCTGATTGTTTTGAAAATATATTATCCGTATTTAAAGGATATTATTTAGTTTTAGTGATCATGCGGTTCGTTAAACAACAACAAACACTAACAATTAGGAACGCGGATATAATTACAGATAATTGTAAAAACACAAAAAGACATGGAAAATTATTCCCGAATAGTATCAGAGCCTTAATTACAGGTCCTTCAAATTGTGGTAAAACAAATGTGATGATAAGTTTACTACAACATCCAAACGGATTGAAATTTGAAAATATTTACATATATTCTAAGTCCCTGCATCAATCAAAATATGAATTCCTGCAAAGAGCCATGGAGCCAATTACAGAAATGGGGTATTTTACATTTTCAGATAACTGTGATGTAATACCCCCTGAAGAGGCTAAGCCGAATTCTGTGTTTATATTCGACGATATAGCATGCGAGAAGCAAGATAATGTTCGATCTTACTTTTGTATGGGGCGTCATCATCATATTGATAGCTTTTACTTATGTCAAACATATACTCGAGTACCTAAGCATTTGATACGAGATAATTCGAATTTTCTACTAATATTTAAACAAGATGATATGAATTTAAAACACATTTACAACGATCATGTTAATACTGACATGCATTTTAATAAATTTCGGAAAGCGTGTGCAGAGTGTTGGAAGAATAAATATGGATTTTTGGTAATCGATAAAGACAGCCTTCTGAACGAAGGACGCTATAGAAAAGGCTTTGATAGCTTCCTAAAACTATAAAATTGAAGATATCGATTCAAAAAGGGCACTTATATGGAGGTGTTCTACGAGAGCAGTACAAAGCAGTTAAGTATCCAGTCATTTGAGGTTAAAAACAGTTCAAAGCGCTTTTTCAGACGGGTCACCCAGTTAAAAAGCAGTGCAGTAAAATTTAAATTCAGTTTGAAACCTGTAGAAAGATTGTTCCAAACAATACGAAACCTGTTTAGGAGTTGCCATTCAAAAGACTAAAAATATGATGAATATAAATAAGGAGCTGACCAAAGAGATTATAAAGGCTACCGATGCATTACGGAAAAAATATAAAGCTTTAAAAACAGGAAGAACTGAGCTGGAAGCTCAGATGGAGGAAACTTTTAAGCCAATTACATTGCCCTTAAAAGAGTTGGTAGAAAAGTCTGCTGCTACAAATAAGTTAGATCGTAAGTATAAAAAAGAGGAGCCAAACAATTTCGGGGTACCCAGGCCATCAAACATTCAGAGGATGTCCAATAATGTTGACGCCGACGATTTTAATACTCCAGTGCCGTCATCCCCCTATAATGTAAATAAATATAATACATCAATGACAACACCACGTACTCGACCTAGACGTCATCATGATTATAAGAATCTGATTGAACAATTTGACCAAGAACAATTTGCAGAGCTTCCTCGTAAATATTTAAATTTGTACATAAATAACTCAAATTCTCTAGATAATACGTATGGTGTGTATCATGAAAATAACTTATGGAAATTTGGTAATGCAGATCTCACCATACATGATGATGATATAGAAATAAATGGGAAACTATATAAGGGGACAGTTGGTCTATACGAATTATTGTTCAAAAAATTGCCAAAATCCTATACTGAAGAAGATTTACAGGCATACAATGCCATATTGAATGATACCAATGCACACAGAATTTCTTACAATGCCAAAAAACAAATACATGGAAACCGAGGGTATAAATATAAAAACATTATTAGTAAACTATTACAAGATGGTAAAGGGGTTGCTAGTAACGGCAGTGGATTAATGCATTTAACCAGAAATCAAAAAGACTATATATTCTGGGATAATCCGAATGAACTAGTAGATCGATTGCGGCTGCTTATTGCCTCACAACAGGCTGGACATAGTAATCATTCGAACGAGATTTTATCAATCATTGAAGAACTAAAAGAAGCTAAGATTATTCAATAAACACTACTAACATAGACTTAAGATAAACAAAAATGAGTGTTGATAAATTTGGAAGATTTTCAATGCATACAAAAATGACAACTAGCCGACCGGGGCCTAGAGGACCCCCAGGTCCAATGGGCCCGCACGGTTTATCTGGGTCGCCGGGAATACATGGATCACAAGGGTCAATGGGGCCACCTGGACCTACGGGAGAAGGTTTTAACAGAACTGAAAATGGAGATTATGATTTGAATTTGAATCGAATTCGGAGTCTGGGAAAGCCTTTGGAAAACAGTGACGCTGCTACAAAAGAATATGTGGATGAATCATTTGAACAATTGAAACAATTCCTTACCTTTGAAACTACAAAAATCCAGGATGAACTATTTAAATACATGTTGAGCAAAAAGACGCAAATTATAACTCTAGACGGCATTATGGATTAAGTCTTCTACCTGGCAGTATGAGCAAGCGTCAAGTGGTGGAAGAATTACATAAAGCAGCACGAAGAAATTTTAAAAGGAGACGGGTTATTATTAAAGGAATAGATGATTTATGGCAAGCTGATTTAGTTGAAATGGGGGTGTATTCACCCGAGAATGATAACTTTCGATATCTTCTTACAGTAATTAATGTGTTTTCAAAATTTGCATGGTCGATTCCTATTAAAAGTAAGACAGGTGCAGATATTACTAATGCCATGCAAAATATATTTATCAAAGAACGTGTTCCTAAGAATTTGCAAACGGATGATGGAAAAGAATTCTTTAATAAGCAATTTCAAAATCTGATGAAAAAACATCACATAAATCACTATTCTACGTACAGTGGTCTCAAGGCATCTATTATTGAACGTTTCAACCGTACCCTGAAAAATATGATGTGGAAAGAATTTAGCGCGAATGGCTCCTATCGTTGGATTGATATGATAAAATCAATAAATAAAACGTATAATAATACTGTCCATCGTACAATAAAAATGAGACCATCCGATGTCACTCCCGCAAACGAAAAACAACTACTCGCATCAGTATACAATAATGTAAAAATATCTATTGGACCCAAATATAAAATTGGTGATTTTGTACGAATTAGTAAATACAAACATGTGTTTGAAAAGGGCTACACTCCAAACTGGACCACTGAAATCTTCAAAATAACAAAAGTTCAAAATACATATCCTGTTACATATTTGTTGGAAGACTATCAAGCTCACCCTATTAAAGGTGGATTCTATGAATTCGAATTGCAGAAATCAAAATTTCCCCATACATTCCTCATTGAAAAAGTGCTACAAAGGAAGGGTGAAAGGATATTTGTGAAATGGCTTGGTTTTACGCCTGAACACAATTCTTGGACGAGCTTACCTTCCAAATCCCCTAAATATTAATATCTGATAAGAAGAAAACCAATATACATGTGTATTTCATTTTTTTTAAATAAAAATTACTTTATTCTTTTGTATAAATTTACAAGCGTTTTAATTTCTTTTTTGTATTTTTCAACATAGCAGCAAGCACAAGTATCAGGACCCACAATTGTATTGACATGTGCCCACGGGCAATTCACGAAATGTTCTCCGTAAATCGAAAACTTCTTCTCCATCAGTATATATGGTGATATAAACTTGTTACACATCCTAAGTCTTTCGGAATGTTCATCCAATATAATTCCTTCGTAATCTTTTATAAATGTTTCGATATTTATCATAATTTCCATTATTACTGCTAATGTTGAAAGCAAAGTGCACACTACCATTGGTTATTAAGAAATGTTCATCTTATATGTTTGTTTCATTGCTCTTAAGTCTACTAATTCCACATCAGATTTATAGTTCAAATCCTGCTTCGTAATGAGTTCAACTTCACCATTGCTTAGAATTCTTTCCGTTTGATATTCATGGTATTCAAAGCATGCTATATTAAGAGAACGCAGCATATAATTGCTATCATAGGCACAGCGAATTGTTAAGGTTTTCTCTTCATCAAATTCTAGTTTGAAATGTCTATAAAAAATATCTTTACTTTCGATTATTCCAGATATTTCGGCTTCCTTTTTTATTAAATCTTGCCTAAACCCCTCTATTGCCTCCTCCACAGTAACGAATTTCCTGGTTGGGTTTTTTTCTGTTGTAGATGAAAGAATATCATCATCACGAATTGAAACTTCGGTAGGGATGGAATTATTAGGTTTTACTGCATTCGAAAACGTTAACAAGCGAAAAGATAATCCTATTTGTACCTTCTGAACGAAGGACGCTATAGAAAAGGCTTTGATAGCTTCCTAAAACTATAAAATTGAAGATATCGATTCAAAAAGGGCACTTATATGGAGGTGTTCTACGAGAGCAGTACAAAGCAGTTAAGTATCCAGTCATTTGAGGTTAAAAACAGTTCAAAGCGCTTTTTCAGACGGGTCACCCAGTTAAAAAGCAGTGCAGTAAAATTTAAATTCAGTTTGAAACCTGTAGAAAGATTGTTCCAAACAATACGAAACCTGTTTAGGAGTTGCCATTCAAAAGACTAAAAATATGATGAATATAAATAAGGAGCTGACCAAAGAGATTATAAAGGCTACCGATGCATTACGGAAAAAATATAAAGCTTTAAAAACAGGAAGAACTGAGCTGGAAGCTCAGATGGAGGAAACTTTTAAGCCAATTACATTGCCCTTAAAAGAGTTGGTAGAAAAGTCTGCTGCTACAAATAAGTTAGATCGTAAGTATAAAAAAGAGGAGCCAAACAATTTCGGGGTACCCAGGCCATCAAACATTCAGAGGATATCCAATAATGTTGACGCCGACGATTTTAATACTCCAGTGCCGTCATCCCCCTATAATGTAAATAAATATAATACATCAATGACAACACCACGTACTCGACCTAGACGTCATCATGATTATAAGAATCTGATTGAACAATTTGACCAAGAACAATTTGCAGAGCTTCCTCGTAAATATTTAAATTTGTACATAAATAACTCAAATTCTCTAGATAATACGTATGGTGTGTATCATGAAAATAACTTATGGAAATTTGGTAATGCAGATCTCACCATACATGATGATGATATAGAAATAAATGGGAAACTATATAAGGGGACAGTTGGTCTATACGAATTATTGTTCAAAAAATTGCCAAAATCCTATACTGAAGAAGATTTACAGGCATACAATGCCATATTGAATGATACCAATGCACACAGAATTTCTTACAATGCCAAAAAACAAATACATGGAAACCGAGGGTATAAATATAAAAACATTATTAGTAAACTATTACAAGATGGTAAAGGGGTTGCTAGTAACGGCAGTGGATTAATGCATTTAACCAGAAATCAAAAAGACTATATATTCTGGGATAATCCGAATGAACTAGTAGATCGATTGCGGCTGCTTATTGCCTCACAACAGGCTGGACATAGTAATCATTCGAACGAGATTTTATCAATCATTGAAGAACTAAAAGAAGCTAAGATTATTCAATAAACACTACTAACATAGACTTAAGATAAACAAAAATGAGTGTTGATAAATTTGGAAGATTTTCAATGCATACAAAAATGACAACTAGCCGACCGGGGCCTAGAGGACCCCCAGGTCCAATGGGCCCGCACGGTTTATCTGGGTCGCCGGGAATACATGGATCACAAGGGTCAATGGGGCCACCTGGACCTACGGGAGAAGGTTTTAACAGAACTGAAAATGGAGATTATGATTTGAATTTGAATCGAATTCGGAGTCTGGGAAAGCCTTTGGAAAACAGTGACGCTGCTACAAAAGAATATGTGGATGAATCATTTGAACAATTGAAACAATTCCTTACCTTTGAAACTACAAAAATCCAGGATGAACTATTTAAATACATGTTGAGCAAAAAGACGCAAATTATAACTCTAGACGGCATTATGGATTAAGTCTTCTACCTGGCAGTATGAGCAAGCGTCAAGTGGTGGAAGAATTACATAAAGCAGCACGAAGAAATTTTAAAAGGAGACGGGTTATTATTAAAGGAATAGATGATTTATGGCAAGCTGATTTAGTTGAAATGGGGGTGTATTCACCCGAGAATGATAACTTTCGATATCTTCTTACAGTAATTAATGTGTTTTCAAAATTTGCATGGTCGATTCCTATTAAAAGTAAGACAGGTGCAGATATTACTAATGCCATGCAAAATATATTTATCAAAGAACGTGTTCCTAAGAATTTGCAAACGGATGATGGAAAAGAATTCTTTAATAAGCAATTTCAAAATCTGATGAAAAAACATCACATAAATCACTATTCTACGTACAGTGGTCTCAAGGCATCTATTATTGAACGTTTCAACCGTACCCTGAAAAATATGATGTGGAAAGAATTTAGCGCGAATGGCTCCTATCGTTGGATTGATATGATAAAATCAATAAATAAAACGTATAATAATACTGTCCATCGTACAATAAAAATGAGACCATCCGATGTCACTCCCGCAAACGAAAAACAACTACTCGCATCAGTATACAATAATGTAAAAATATCTATTGGACCCAAATATAAAATTGGTGATTTTGTACGAATTAGTAAATACAAACATGTGTTTGAAAAGGGCTACACTCCAAACTGGACCACTGAAATCTTCAAAATAACAAAAGTTCAAAATACATATCCTGTTACATATTTGTTGGAAGACTATCAAGCTCACCCTATTAAAGGTGGATTCTATGAATTCGAATTGCAGAAATCAAAATTTCCCCATACATTCCTCATTGAAAAAGTGCTACAAAGGAAGGGTGAAAGGATATTTGTGAAATGGCTTGGTTTTACGCCTGAACACAATTCTTGGACGAGCTTACCTTCCAAATCCCCTAAATATTAATATCTGATAAGAAGAAAACCAATATACATGTGTATTTCATTTTTTTTAAATAAAAATTACTTTATTCTTTTGTATAAATTTACAAGCGTTTTAATTTCTTTTTTGTATTTTTCAACATAGCAGCAAGCACAAGTATCAGGACCCACAATTGTATTGACATGTGCCCACGGGCAATTCACGAAATGTTCTCCGTAAATCGAAAACTTCTTCTCCATCAGTATATATGGTGATATAAACTTGTTACACATCCTAAGTCTTTCGGAATGTTCATCCAATATAATTCCTTCGTAATCTTTTATAAATGTTTCGATATTTATCATAATTTCCATTATTACTGCTAATGTTGAAAGCAAAGTGCACACTACCATTGGTTATTAAGAAATGTTCATCTTATATGTTTGTTTCATTGCTCTTAAGTCTACTAATTCCACATCAGATTTATAGTTCAAATCCTGCTTCGTAATGAGTTCAACTTCACCATTGCTTAGAATTCTTTCCGTTTGATATTCATGGTATTCAAAGCATGCTATATTAAGAGAACGCAGCATATAATTGCTATCATAGGCACAGCGAATTGTTAAGGTTTTCTCTTCATCAAATTCTAGTTTGAAATGTCTATAAAAAATATCTTTACTTTCGATTATTCCAGATATTTCGGCTTCCTTTTTTATTAAATCTTGCCTAAACCCCTCTATTGCCTCCTCCACAGTAACGAATTTCCTGGTTGGGTTTTTTTCTGTTGTAGATGAAAGAATATCATCATCACGAATTGAAACTTCGGTAGGGATGGAATTATTAGGTTTTACTGCATTCGAAAACGTTAACAAGCGAAAAGATAATCCTATTTGTACTGTATCATTATTCGGTAAACTCAATGCAAATGTGAGATTGTTACTGCTGTTTGGTTGTTGAAGGTTAATGTCCAAAGGAAGCGGTATACCATTAATAAAATGTAAAATTGCTGTAATACAAAATAAAAAATAAAACATTTTGGAGCGTTGCGATGATTATTGTTTTCACTACTATCCCCGGCAAATGACAATTAAGAACTGAGAAAGTCGCAGCCGAAGTGTTTTGAAGTATATGTATGTCACATCTTCTTTTATTCATTCAATATCTCTCGCTCATTCCCTAGTGTTTCTGTTCTTACCTCTTACACAGAACTTTCCTTCTCGAGTAATTGTAAATCAATATCACTAAATGGGCAATGAACAGGAAATCGATTTCCTTTCCGCTTAGGTCTAGAATTTGCTATAACCATACCATGTATCGTTATTTCACCACCTAAATTGAATAAAAATAAATACATTTTTATTTATTTCATCTGTTTTTGAAATTCATACCAATAACTCTTAATTTAACATGTTGATATGGCTCCAGTTGCAGTTTAATATCGGCATCTGAAGATATCGATTCCCCGTTTCTCACACGCAAGATCGTGCACTCATTGCCATTTTCAGGTGTTGCTTGAAACTCAAATAAATCTCTATAGAACAAAACATTAGAGACTTTAATTTCCATCCACCCCGCTTCACATGTGCACATGCTTTCTCCTTCTCTTAATTTCTCGCACCAATACATTTTTCCTTAGTACCCCCGTCGGCCTGTCAACGTTCAATGTAAATAGTGAAATGAATCGAATATATTATAAAGTATTCATTATATAACGCATCGCTGCGAATCATGCGGATTTTTTTTTCTTCTCGTGATCATGTCGGATTTTGCTCACTTATGAGAAATATATTCGGGTTAAACTCGTAAACGTATTTCTGCACACTGGACATTTCTTCACTAAAGATGCACACTTGAAACATGCGACTACATGCATGGTAAAAATACTGTCTCGTATTCGCTGATATAACAGATTTTACACAGTTTATGCTTTTCTGAAGAGATGCTACAATTCTGTAGTTGCACATCGGGTTGTGTCTGGTTTTGAAATATCCTCATTCGATGAGTATCCTCATCTTTGACTGAGTCTATAAATACCTGTCCCTTGATCAGTTTCAAATATGGACATTTGTTTAAATACAATGCATGTTGTTTCCAGGGATCGTGATTTTTACTCCAATCCTTAAGACCAATACCGCAACTAAAACAGAGGACTCCATCATTTATACCTTCGTAGAAAAATCCAGCCTCAGCAAGCTTCTTCGGTTCTGGTTTCGTGTACGGCCAATCAACAAACGAATTGTACCGATGTATTTCATTTGAATATTCTGAATGAATAGGAGATTTAGTAGCCATATCGACTAATGGAAAATATAACAAAGACTGACCAGTTGGTTTTATTTTAATTTTTATTATTAGAATTGAACCCATATAACGACGCTATTTGAGTCTTCATAGCACGATAAACGTGCTTCTTGACTGTTGCCTTCGTCAAGGACGACCGGTCCCTCGTAAAAAACCACATGATCAGCAGGGAGTTCTTCGTTTCGATTGCCCACCAGTACAATGCAGTGTTTACCCTTTTCAAAAAAAAGAAAAATAAAAGTGTGTTATAAACATATGTAGGTACACACATGAATTTAATATAAAAGAACTTACGTGGTACGCAACTGGTAAAAATTGATCCAATATTAATTTAACTGACTGTTCCATTGTAATGGCAGATTAATGAAATAATTGTTACCTTTTATAGCCAAAATTTTAACTTTTTGTTTACTTTGCTTATCTTGTTGTGTTCCGTTCGGTACCAAAAATTATTTTTTTTTTGTTTTAACTCGCTTTAATCTACAAAACCATATTGTCGCACATTTTACGCGCAAAACTAAACTTTATTCTTTAGGTTTCTCACGGGTACCGAGCACCAACATCATCCTATTGTGTCCCCCCGTTCGGTACCGAAAATTACTTTTTTTTATTTTTACTCTCGCTTTAATCTACAAAACCATATTGTCGAACTGAGTTTCGCAGAACTTTAATACCACCCACACCACACAAGAGGACCGAAAATAATATTTTTCTACAAATAAATATATACACGTCATCCTTCTGCTCATAAACACTCATTTAAACCTCCACCATAACACACCACCGTGGCGCAACGCAAGAATCATCGACTTCTCAAACTCATCGTCGCTTGTTCAAACCCCCAAACATACGCACCGTTTTACTTTTTAAAATTATCCCATTGACCGTTCCATGGATACACACAAAATTAACAACAAAATACATGACGTCAATGACTCACCCCAAGTCTACACTCCAGACATCCAACATGTGACGTCGTCTCAACGGTCATTCCCCCCTCACCCCAAAATAGACAACAAAGATGACACCGGAAGCGCGCCCCGCGGCACACATCAAACAAACAACAACCTTCTCAAGGTCAAATTATCTTCCCTCTCGCTCATATCTTCCGTCTCGCTCTGGCGCCGAATTCACATCCCCAACCGCCCCAATACCTACTCATAGAAGCTGTCCTTTTCATCCTCAGTCCAGCATGCCGTCGGTGCATAGCATTGGATGATGGTTACTTTTCTTACAGTACTCTAGAATTTGGCCGTTAATATCCGGTCATTACAAGGCCTCCACGATAAGTGGCTCTTTCGGGCTGTTGATGTTAACTTAAGCCCAACACCGGACTCCCGCACACTTCCATTTGGTTTTCCAGAGTAAAGTAGTAGTAGTATTGTTCCCGGTTAGAGAAATGTATTCTTCTACGGCCCACCATATTATTTCACGCAATCCCAAGATTTCAAACTTGTACCGTATGAGCTCCCTCTCCAGTTGGAAGTATCTGGCGTTCTGAGGACCTTCTTCTCCAGAGTCGACGATGGTCTCAGGTTCTAGAATCCGATCGTTGTCCATAATTTATAGCCAAACGTCGTCAATAAAGTATCCGTCCGTATCCGAGGTGTTTGTTTCCGTTTCGGAGAAAGATATTGTTTTATGATTGCGGCTCGCTGGGCCACAGATCAACCGGCACTTGTCCTGTTTTGTGGTTGTTTACAACGTGGGAAAAAGTGTTCAAATCAAATCAAAAGATTGGAGTCTAGCGACAATTAAAATGCCAGTCACCCTGTAAAAATTTAGATCGACCGCGAAATACCCGAGGATTTATAAAACAAATCGTTAAGTAAGGTATCGTCAAACGTATTGTACGTCATCAGAAAGCAAATACTCTCACATATGTATGTATGTATCTATACTTTCGCAGCTTAATATTTAGTAGGTATAGTATATTATTAAAAATTCCGATTTCGAAACGAATTTTAATCATACAGAACAAGTGCTGAAAACATAATACGTTAGCCAAATCCCGAATAAGTTGCGTGCGATGACAAAAAGAAAATCCTCCCAACCCAACTTATAAACGTTTCACATCAATCCAATAAAGAGACTAACTATCTACTCCGATCTTTTACCCACTATGTACAATTGTTCTATTTAGCATATACATGTGCACGCGCATATGATTGTATGAACGTACAGTCGAAAAAACGGAATCTTTTATGTATCTAACCCCAATATCTTTTATTACAGTATATCTAGAGCATGCTTTTATAAACCTAATTTTTATGTGCACATTTTTTGCTAAAGTAGCCACTATTACACACTTAAATGCATTGAAAGGGGATTGAGTTAAGGCACCCCTACCCTATTTAACCATCGGATTCGAAAGACACCAAGGGAAATTAGAAGACTTTAAAGTCTAAAGGGAGCACAGAGCTCCGAAGGAAGGATGTAAGGGTGGGGTGGACTATAAAAAATATTCAGATAATCGCATTCAGTCAGGCCATATTTATCTTTCCCTCCCACTGACGGCTCCTACATTCACCACCCAAATGCACATACACTTTGTGTGGCCCAATTTAATTTCCAAATGTCTTGTGACAGGATAAACAGCGGCGAGTGATGCTGCCGCCACTTTTGTGGAGGTAAAAAATTCCCTAGAATCTTTTTGTTTTTATTGATGCCTAGATAAGTAGGCTGGAGCTTAATTTTCAAATAAGAGTATTCCATGCTTCATACACATACTACTCATAGCAAGTATGCTTACATATCTAAGTTAAGAACGTGTTCGTTTTTTTTTTTTTCATTTCCTTCTTTAGGGTCCCGGCTTTATGCCATTCATCCTTTCAGAAGGATTTTTTGCCGCTTTTGTTTTCTCTCATGGGCTCGGCTTTGTTTTTCTGCAGCATTTTTGCTTGTCCTAGATTGGAATGTGTGAAAACTCTCACATACAGGAAATAAAGGACCAAGCGAGAGTATGAAATGAAAAAAAAATGGCTCTGAATGAAAATAATGGTTAGTCCTTTAGTTTCTGTACTTTTTCATCCTTTTAGCATTCCGCTCAGTAACCGTGAAAGGAGGATAACATTTTGCACACAGGGTTACGGGCTGTGCGGTGTTTCATGTAAGCGATGTGCCAGCCAAAAGGCAAGGATAAAGCTTTAAATTATTGAAAAAGTGCGAAGGGAACCCCGTTTTGGACAATCATGGAAGGAATCATGAGAATGTTTTTCTTTGCTTCAGTGCCGAACACCATGTCACTGAAACAAGAAATAGAAATCGCAGGAAATTGTTTTCGAGTGTTCTTACACATAGGCACATATGTACATGCATATGTATGTACATACTTACGTACATATGTACATAGGTACATATAAAATTACGCACACATTCAAAACAATTTTTTTCGCCACAACCTCAAACTGAATTATTAAAATGTTAAAATCTGCACTTGTCTAGCTTAGCAAAATTTAAATGGTCATGTGTATTGCAGAAAAAGATTAAAGGTATCCTTCTCCGCTCTCTCCTTCTATCATATAATGGAAGTCTATTTAGACAAGCCAAGAATTGTCAATTTGTGCACACACATACAATTGAAAGAAACGCGTATATGTGGACAGTCCTTTTGAAAGGAGGGGAAAAGTTAGTAATTGTTATTTACACAACATGCAATTTAACTTTGTTGTCACGTTCCTTTTGGGCATTTACTCTTAACGTAGGGTGTACAGCACAATAAAAGATTTTTTATTTGTATATACATAACTTTATTTGAAAAGATTGTAATTTATTTTAAAGTGGAATACAGAGCTCAATAATTGTTTAATGACACTGAAATGATTGGAGCAGAAGTGTTGAATTGCAATTTATTTATTGCATTAGCTGAGAATACAAACGCTGTATATATATATATATATATCCATGCGTATGTGTACATATATCCACGTTCATGTAAACGTCAAACTTCACACGTCACATTTCAAAAGTTAAACGCCAAATGTCAAATTGATGGCTAGGTACGTCCAAAAGGCAAAGTCTTAGGACGATCCCTGTCATTAATTGGTTAAGAAAATTCCTACCTAGTGGGGGTCACCGATCATCGCCTCTCATACCACAGCTGTTGCCTTCGACTCCGGAAATCTGACTGGTTGCAGCAAAAGTATAAGGACCGGTTAAATTAACCATCAAGTGGAGTAAACCTCATTAACAAGTTCCTAATTCAAGCTGGGACAGCATTTAAGTCTATCCTTGCCATAGCATACCGGACTCTGTCTTGGACGACCTTCTTCCCTGGAGACTTGTCAGTTCATTACATTGTTTTCAATAGGGATTTAGACTCTCTAATCGGATCAACTTCTGTAGAGTAACCAGTCTAATTACCACTTCGAAATATTGTTAAGCTGTGTAGTGTCGCTATTCCCAATGTTTTTCTCACTTTAAATCCACCTAGTGTTGTAAGGTTACCCTTCGTCCGATTTGATGAACCAACCCCTCTAACCTGAGCAGATGCTTCTTTTTCAAACAAAGTTTCGATTAAGGTAAACAGCCCCTTTTTCCGGTTTGCACTTCAAATCGGGGTGACTAGTTTACGTCTGCTCAAACAGTGCTGAGGTATGCCAAATCTTACTTCAGATTCATTTCTAATGTTCGTTCACTCATATATATGTATATACATACGTACACAAACGCAACTGACTACCGGTGTTGCTAGTAGAGTAAATACTTTATCTGGTACAATATTTAACCATTCAAATCCCCAGCGCAGACAGTTTATTTCATCATTTCGGGCGTGACTGCTTAGTCTTATTTAGAGCAAGCTACAAGAGACCACATTGGCCAGTCTGTCTGTAACTGTGTCTGCACCCGAAACGGCTTGACGGATTTGCTTCAAACTTCATATCTGGAGTCTTTGAAGTTCCGCCTCGAGGAAAAATTGGAATTTTCATATAGTTTGGACATTCATATAGATGGCATACAACGGTTTTTGCATATAGCGTTAATTTTAAAAATTAATAATTTTAGAGCTTTTTCTTCAGCAATGGGACCCAGGGATTAGCTTGTCACAACAATTCGTGTTGTACGTGTTATGTTCTTTATACGAATATTAATACATATTGTTTAATGCCGTATCCGAAGGGGATTTGAAGAAGCTTTTTCATAATAGTAAAACTTCTCGGATGTTTGTCAGATGCTCGCGAGAGGTGGGGCCCTCGCTCCATAGTGCAACGCACTAACCACTTGAGCCACGACGACGCCCACATTCAAATCAAATGAAGCAATAGCGTCTTAAACATACAGAAAAACTCCGTCTGGAACGGATCGTATGATACCCTATCCTCCTTTCTATGTAGCCGTTATAAAGTGGGCGTGGCCAAATTGCATTTTGTACTGAAATATGACTATAAAGTCGAACGTCAGAGG
Source organism: Xylota sylvarum (assembly GCA_905220385.1). Taxonomy (NCBI): domain Eukaryota; kingdom Metazoa; phylum Arthropoda; class Insecta; order Diptera; family Syrphidae; genus Xylota; species Xylota sylvarum. The sequence continues at coordinate 24,152,815 of LR999960.1, forward strand.
ATTTTACATGCAAAATTTCATCAAAGTCGGTTTTTTGAAAAAAAAAAAAAAAACGACCCCAAAAAGTGGGCGTGGACAAAACTATTGTATGGGTGAATTGTAGTGAAACTAAATGCCGAAATATTTGGTTTAACAAAATTTTTCGGTTTCATATAATTTAGTGAAGTTACGAAACAGTAGGCGTGGCAGTGGGCGATTTTAAAAAATGTTTACACATGTACTGTATCTTTTTCTCAACAGCCCAGGTATGAAGTTTCATCCTCCTAGCTCAAAATTTAAGGCCCAAAAAGCGGTGAAATACGAACGGACAGACGAACAGACGGACGAATGGACAGACGGTAATCGCTCAATCGATTTCGATATTGATGCTGATCACGAATATATGTATGTATATACTTTACATTGTCTATCTGGATTAATTCTCTATGTTACAAACTATGTGTCAAACTTAATATACCCTTAGGATAGGGTATAAAAATGGTAAAAAAAAACTCTTTATCAAACATAATTTATCTGTTTTACATCTCGTAAGTGTAACCTTTTCCCGGGTTCCCCATCCCGTATACTCCACTTCAGTAGAGCATACAGATGCATTGCGTCCAAATTTGTCGGAGAAAACCGTTTGAAAACTCTATGGAAAAACGATGCATAGGTACTTGTGTCACGAGTCGTTCCGAAAACTGACCATCCCGTCCAGACTGACAAACTTGTCGACCTCTTCCTTAGAGTATATCTAGTTCATTTTTCGCATATTCCTCCTCTCTTCCAAAGTTATAAATTCTCATTCAATTTGGAATATGATACCTGCGGTATCTTTGATCTAGGAAGGATACCCACTACCCTCTCGTTAGTAATCGACCTGATGATTATATAACGTCAAATCAATCAGCTCCTTTCTTTTCGCCGCCGCGCCGTGACAAAAGTACATATGTAGTTAAGACAATATTATAAAACCAATGGGAGATGGTTTTCTTGGTTCATAAATCTCTTTATTTGCTACTGCGCAAGACTGTATTGCGGGTATTAATATCGCAACACATGACTAGTCCCATTTCCAGAGAGCCACAGTATCTTATGATATAATCACAAGTAAGCCGTAAGAACGAAGGTTCATTCTCCATTCGTTTCGTTGCAGCAATCAAATCACGGCCACAAAATTGTCCAAGCTTTGATAACTTCTCGATGTTCTCATATATGTTGCCAAGATGTATAAATAATATTGTGGGCGACGTGGCTCAAGTGGTTAGTGCGTTGGACTACGGAGCAAGGGGTTCCAGGTTCAATACCCAGACAACACCTAAAATTTCTTTCACGGCCCCACCTCTCGCGAGCGGCTGACAAACATCCGAGAGTAAAACTGTCATGAAAAAACTTCTCAAAATTGCCGTTCGGATCCGGCATTAAACAGTAGGCCCCTTCCATTCGTGTGAAGAATATAACACGCACAGCACGAGTGGTTGTGAGAAGCTGGGCCCTGGGTCCCATGGACCTGTCGCGTCAAAAATTTGTATTTGTATTTGTATTTGTAAGACTGACTGTGCATATACGCACAGCCATACATATGAATGTATGTATGTACATAGTATCTCAACAAAAGCACATTCCCAAAAAAAACTCCTGTGATTTACACGACACAAACGTGGCATCAACAGCAGTCGGATAACAGTCAAGAACTTTTGTTCAAAGAATTCACACTCAAGTCTTAGATATTGTCTTGTGCGTTTAAGATTACCATCCGCCTGCTCAGTGTGTCGTTGTAAGATTTCCATCGGTTCAGAAAATAACACAATGCACTCTATTTACCGCCACCCTCGTACATCCTACAACCATCCTACACGAGTTTGCCCACACTATCTAGGATATTTGCACATAATGTATCTACTTAGGTACATACATATGTATGTACGAGCACGTATGTAAGTATGTATACAATAACTAAAAGTAGGTGTGCAACACACCATACAAGGTGTCAAGGACTTTTTATCTGTTACGTCGTCGTCGCCATTGGTGTCGTAAAACAAAACTATAGCACCAAAACGAAGAAAAAGAAATACAATAGAAACAGCACCAACGATAATCACGATAAGGATTCGCATTCAACAACATGGCGTAGGTGAAATTATTATATTTCTTCAGCTCTTGCATAACGATATGGTTATTAGAAGAGCATATAGGTGGTAGGTATGTACGTAAGTGCATCTAAGTGGAAAGTACACGTTTTCTGCGTATGAAGTGTAAATTTAAAGTTTTGTTCTATCCCAACGCAACCGCCTTCATGGCTTAAGTTGTATTGGATGATCATAATACTACTATTCAACAACAGTTATAAAAACGTCCATTAGGATCTGTAGAACGGTATTCCCTTCACATTTTCGTGCTCAAGTTTGAGCGCAAATCTTAATTTTCAGAAAAGGAAATAGGAAAATAAATGGAAATGAGCAGGATATTGATAATGCGGAATTTAAGGTAGCTTTTATTTTTTGGCATGGAGAATAGAACGAAGGGAATAAAAACTAGGATGAGGTATATACACACATATTATATACGTGTACATATGTACATATATTGAGCTGAGGTACTGTTGCATATTTTTCATCAACTTAAATGAAAGCTTTCAGCAGTTAAAGTGGTTTTCAGTAGAGGTACATATATTAAATTCATAACATAAAGAAATAATAGAGATAAACTCTAAACATTTACATACAAATGTACATATGCATACGAATATGAATACAGTTATGTTTATTTTAAGGCGCTCAGATATTAATATTTGATACATATAGGGCAAGTATTGGTTTTTCTGAATAGTTTCTAACATGATATTGTAATCAAACTTTATATTACAATGATGTATAAGTTCAAAAAATTAGATCCGCCAATTCTATCCGTCTAGCTGCTCGTCTGTCTGTCTGTCTGTCGGTCTGTACGCTCTGCCGCAGCCTAAACGGATCGATGGATTTGCTTCAAACTTCATATTTGAAGTCTGTAGGTTCACAATTCAAGGCAAAATTGGAATTTTCGTTAAAATTTCAAAATTAATGGTACTTTATTTAGTGCCGATTTCAATAAAAATAGATTTCCTCGAAAACGGCTTCAACGATAAAATTTCATATTTTGGTTAGGTTGGATATACATATATATGTATGTATGTATGTATGTACATATGTTAACATGTACATACTGACAACAATATCACATCAGAAATCATAAGAAGCGTTACATTTGCCAATTGCTATTTGCTTGCTCTAAGAAGGTAATTGAGTAACAAGGTCTTGTCAAAAAAAAAAATCAGTAAGGAGACTATATAAGACCCTCATCATCCCAGTCCTGCTGTATGGCGCAGCGGCATGGACGTCAACGAAGGCGGATGAAGGTATGCTTGGTCGTTTTGAACGTAAAATATTTCGGACGATTTTCGGTTCCGTTTGCGTTGACGGGATTTGGAGGAGCAAATTTAACAGCGTAATCTACGAGCTGTACAGCGACATCGATGACTAGGACATGTAGAGCGAATGGACATCAACGCTCCAGCCCAAAGAGTCTTTGAATCCAACCCAAAGGGACAACGCAGTAGAGGACGACTTCGCCTTAGGTGGCACGCACAAGTGGAAAAGGAGTGCGCAACTGATTGAGGTCCAGGTCCACCTGTAAGTACATAAGTACGCTTCCAAAGTATAGCCGAGAATTTTGTTGCGAAAACGGAAAACATGATCGCATCTCCTGATTAAAAAGGCATAACAAATGAGGTTATTAAAGACTACCATAAGTTTTCTTTCATTCCGGCACTCGGACTACAGAAAATTTGGAACCCATAAGCAAGAAGTGGAAGAACTAGGGTCTTATCTTACATTTATGTACCTTGTATCTCGTGGCGTAAATTATTGAGATAATGAAAAGTTTCTGCCAAAGTAATCCATCCCAACTGAGAGTTCGGTGAAACCATATACCTAAATTTTTACTTTTGTCAATGTACTCTAATTCAGTTGTTCCAAGATAAATCTTTTGGAAGTAATTCGTATCCATTTTATTTTTGCTGACGTCGAGAGACAAATATCTGCTAATTAAGAAATCGTGGTCTACCTACGGTATGATGATTATATACGAGTATCCACGAAGAATAACATCACAGTCTGGACTCAAACCCAACCCGCATGTGGCTTATAGGTACGCTGTGTACAGTTTCTAGGTTTGAAGTGACATCACAAAAAACAGACTTAAGTATTTAGCAATAGGGTTTTAGAAAAATTTAGCCCTAGTCCTTCTGTAAGTTAAGAGGCAGCTGCAAAATAAATGCTGAAACAGGAAGGAGGCAAGTTGTCGTTGTTGGTAAGAGTTTTATTGAGTTAACCGTCAGTAAAGATAGCCAATGAGATTCAACTGAAAGAATATTTGTTCATGCCCAAGCAATTCGTCGCTGTTTAGAAAAATACAGAAAGCTACCCTATACGTTGTGCTTTGTATGAGCCCTATACAAAGTGGGCGTGGCATACTGCATTTTTTATTGAATTACTACACTAACTTCGAACATTTGAGGATGCATCGTACAAAATATCATCAAAATCGATTTTTTGATGAAAAATCCCCCAAAAAGTGGGCATGGCCACATATGATGTAGTATGTGTGAATTGAAATATTTTCATACTCCTGTCATATAATAGTTACAGCACTTTCAAATTGCATTTTCGAATAATAATTTTTTGATACAAATATGGCTGCGCCCATGCATTCAACGTCATTTGATTTTCATGGAAACAGCTATACACCTAAAGTGCGATAGGGAAAAACAGATGTTTTCTGGTGTGTTTTAGCTTAAGGGTCGCAAGAGAGACCCCCTCTAAGTTGTCTCTCTGTATAAGTACATATGTGTATAATCTGAGATACAGATCTTCTATCGATAAATGTACCAAGTCGTTGTAATTATTTCTAATCCGGAATAAGTCAGTTTTTAATAATTCTTAAAGATATGCATAGCTATAAGTTTTCTTGTGTTAAAAGACTCGATATGTTTGTACACACATATGTACATATTCATACATAAACACACGTATACAAATCCATTTCATCTTTTGTCTCCTTGTCGTACGGGAAATCAAAGGAAATGTCAAACAAATTGCTGAAGGCGTATTGAATTTAGCGAAAAAACTGTTGTTTAACGCCCTTTATCAATGAAAACTCCTGCAGCTCCTCTGCAGCACTTCAAGTTGAAAAGGAGAAAATAAAGGCAATATCTTTCATGATACGTGGGATCAAAGTGTACGGAAAAATCAAACACCGTGTTGTCCTTTTGATTACAACATGTGCGCAGTTAATGCTCGCCCTTCTGTTAGAATTTCGCTTACCGTACGAGTGGAGAGAAATTGTATGAAGAAGGCAAAAGCGCAGCTAAGAGCTCCGCGGAATATGGTTTGGTACAACAGCAGTTGCACAATATGAGAAAATAGTGATACAAGTGCTATATGTTCAAGGAGCACTCTCCATCTGGTTAGAAGTAGTCACAGCCGTTTTCGTATAAACACTTCCGAAGAATTAATTTATTCTATTATCTCTATAATCAAAACACTAACTCGTGAGCTTGTAATTCCTCCTGTGAGTTTAATTCAAATTAGTAAAGTAATTATTTAATCAATTAATAAAAATAATGTTTCAAATTTCATTGTATATAATTATGCATCAATGGCAAATGGGAATATATGTATACGGATACCGACTCAGGAGAACTGAGAATAATGAGATCGTGGAATAACCGAAAATGTGAAGCAGATGAAGTCCTTTCACGTCTGGTAATTTTACAAGACCCTATTACGTTTACATACATACATATGACTTCAGTCATAGTCTTGTTCTCATAGCGTTCAATTTTTTGGATAGTTGCTTTCTATCCCCCTAATATAGCCCTATCCCGCTCCCTCTACGGAGCTTATACACTTTTTTTTATCGTTTTTTTGGTTAACCGCGTGTCAATTTTTGTGCTTTCCGAATTTAATGACCCCGGGACCAAATAAAATGAGTCCCGGGAATCGGGCTAGCAAGTTGACAGATTTCCTGACATGGGAACCAAGACTTAAAAAAAACAAAAGCTCCATCCTGATGGGAATTCCTACTCTCAAACCAACAGAAGAATCTCTGTCTAGCCAAACAGTAACTTTTCTCCGTCCTTCCCACTTTTTAATGGTATCCCTCAAGGCTATACATTATAGGTGGTGCTATTCATTATCGTCTTTGATGATATTAGCAAAATTATAGACAACCATACACTCAGAGATCATAGTGTCTACGCAGATCGTACATACATACATATATGTATGTACATTCTGTGATTTAGGTGGAACTGAAAATGTATTGTCAAATGTGATAGGAGATGCATAATTATATCAGATTGTCGACTCATTCTGGTGTAAAACACTCCGTTGACAAAAGTAAGACCTTGCATATTTGCCGCAAGATCTATTGCAATAATTTTACACTTAGATATTGTTAACATTGAAAACGTTACAAATTTAAGTATACTACGCATATTATTTAATAATAAGTATAACTAGTACCAGTTGTCCAAAATTAAATAACCTATCTGCGAGGACTAATATTATTAATTACTTAGCTAATAGAAAGTGTAGTGCATAAATCAACACTCTCTAGTAACAGTCCAAAAAACATTACAAAAGCACCCTACCGTCAATCCGCCCGCAGGATCATCAACATCTTGGTGGAGGCTGGACTTCCATCTATAGAGGACGCAGTAGTCGTAATATTTAAATTTTTTGTATTTATGGTACAATGGGTTCAAATTCACAAAAAAAAATTTCTTAAATAAAAATGAATTTGCTGATAAAATTTGGACTTCACATTTTTATTTATTTTCAGCTGTGTTAGATAGTTTAAATTATATTTTACTCCACTTATCGTAGTTAAAATAAATTTCAGTAAAAATAAATAATAGAAAACCAATTCAAAATATTTCTGGACAATACAACGTTTGTCGGGTCAGGTAGTTTTATAAACAATTAACAAACTTAGCAAAGAGCTGTGCATCTTGAAATTTATTATTTTTTCCTGTTTATGACATATTTCCATATGTTATTTTGACACTGACAGCTCTTACGCGCTCAAAAAATTGACAGAAACTCAGTAAGTATTATATTTTTGGGTTACGGAATGGATCGATTTATACTTGAAGAACGTTGGGAAATATTGCAAAGTTACTTCCAAAGTGAATGCTGTGTTGCCGAAACAGTGTGAATTATGAAAAGACATTTTGGTCAAAATAATGCACCAACTGCAACTGGTGAATAAAAGTTTGTGATGGAAGTTCGTGAGACTGGTTTACTAATTGATAATCGAACATATTCCCGTGTTCCTGCTTTTTGCAGGTTTTTGAAGTTGCGGTATTATTGGCCCATTTTTCTTCCAAGACAACAATGGTCAAGCTATTCGCTTTTTTTTTTGTTGCGCCTGGAGGAGAGGAATCTTCACAAAAAACCTCGAGTATTTAATGAAACTTGACATTACTATGATGGAGAAGTCCAAAAAAGCGGGTTCGCCAATTACATCTGTCTGTCTGCCTGGATGTCTGTGTGTCTGTTTGTCTGACTGCAGTCTAAACGGCTGGACGGATTTGCTTCAAATCCCTAGATGCGAAATTGTAATCTTTATTCTAACTGCAAAATTAAAGGTACTTTACTTAGGGCCGATTTCACTAAAAGTTACTTAGTTTTGACATATGCTATAAAAAAAAAATGCGTAGGTATAACGATAATTTTACAGATTGGCTGTTGATTGGGCTTCAAATTAATATCTGAGGTTAGTATCACAAATGCAAAGATATGGAGATATTAAAATTATTTTTATATAAAATAATTTCTTACTAGAAATTGAAAAAAAATTGTTAAAATCACCACCTGAACAGCATATATGGTCACGCCCACTTTTTAAGGGAGTTTTTATTAAACAACCATTTTGTGAAATCTCCAAGATACATAGCATCAGTTCAATGTTATCAATTTCATCGAAAATACAGAATGCCACACCCACTTTTTATAGCCTCATGTGTAAGAAAAACAAGACATGAATTTCATTCCTTATAAACTAATTCATCCGTAATATAGGACTTCGTCCACTTTTATTCTTTGGAAAAAAAACATGAAATTTTCAATGAAACTTTTTAGATAATATCCGCTAAAAATCATCGCGAGTTATGTACATATGTATGTAGGCAAAATAATACCTGAAATGTATTATGTTATCATAAACGGAAAGTAATACAGGTGGGAACAAAGAATAATAAAATCCCAGCAGGACGCTAACGTTGCGTACATTCTCACGGTATGAACTTCCGATTATGAAAGAGTTCCTGCAAAATAAGCTAATGAAATTATTTTTTTGATTATAATAAAGTTGAGTTCGGTTTGAATATTGCAAGAGAAAAGTTGTTTTCAATAATTATATATGTATGTAAGTCGCGGCAGTGCCCAAGACTGCGATGTGCCACGTCCATTGAACGAAACCTCATGTATAAAAAAATGGGTTGAATTTCACACCTATACATATCATTTCAGACTATTGACTTAAATTATTTTACTTTAACTTCAATCCTGAATAATTTATAACCCCGCACCCTGTCGTGCAATTTATTTTATTGGCACTGCTTTCATTTAATACTAATGCTATTTATAGTTTCATTAGGAGTAATGGATTACTCCCTGCGCATTAAACTTTCACCGTCTGAAGAAATTCTTCCTTTCAGTTCTCTACACTTTCAATTTCTCTACAAACTTATCATTGCCATGACAATTAAAAAAAATTTAAAGTCAACGCCAGCTGTTTCCCATGGTCAATTCTACATTGGCCCTAGCCATGCTAGATCATTTCCTGGTGTAAAAATTCTTGTAGGGGAAACGTCAGAACAAGTAATTATAAATTCTGAAAGATCGCAGATAACACATAATTTAATAGTTTTATAACTTTACGAGACTAAAAAGACTTAATTGTTGCTTTACTGAAAAGAGAAAACCATACGAATAATTATGAAATATTATTGCATTCAAATACATAGAATGTTTTCCTGTTTTCGACTATGTATATTTCCAAATAAAAGAGTAATTATTTCGAAAATAAGAAAAGTAAGAGGAGGAGAACAAAAGAAATGACAATAATGTTGAAATGCATTTGGATTTTAACCCGAAAGCTGAAAACAAATAGGTAATAATGGAGAATAGGGCTAGAAATAAAGTCGAAATTCTATGAAATTAAATTAAAATATAATATATTTCAATATCTAATAATAATTTTGAAAATGCTTACAGAATGATTAAAAAATTATAAATATCGTCCAATACAATAATGTCCAAAACTCAATTTGGATATTATTGCACTTTCAAAAGTGTATTAATGTCCAAACTCTTACGACGACCGTCAAAGAGCAGCAAAGCGGAGCTTTGGGTATAGACTTAATTCATGGCACCTATAATGTCTAAATCTACTAAAAGCGCAATAAAGCATAAATTACATCACTAAATAATTCACCGCTCGCTCACACTTTTGAAAGTGCTAAACGTATATCCCTGCGCCTATGTATGTACATATATATAGGCAATTAAAATGTTCACGCTTGGCAGTAGGCCACCCTGTCAACCCAATTTTGGAATACATTTTGGAAGCTCTATTTTTGAAAGTATGAGAACGTTTAATTTACTACCTGTAAATACATCAACTCCCACTCACTTTGTCAATGATTCTAGTACACTTCTGGATGTATTTTTTGTAAGTCACTTGAAGCAAGTTCATTACAATCAACTCTCTGCATCATGTTTTTCTCATCATGACCTTCTCCATTTAACTTTTCAGTGTGAACCTGCTAGCTTGAACACTACTTACAGTTTCCGGGATTTTAAAAACATTATCTTAAGTCAATTAGAAGAAGATTTTAGGTCTATCGAATGGTTTCGAGTCTTTTCGATGATTCTGTAGATGACCAAATGTTATTTATTCAGAGCAACATTAGCCATCTGTTTCATATCCATGCCCCTTTGAAAACAAAAACTGGTCTTTGGTTTACAAGTACCATTAAAGGACTAATTCTTAAACGTACCTTTCAGATACGTGAGGCAAAGAGACGGTTTTATGCCCCTCGACTAGATTCCTTCCTGGGTGGTCGTAAGCTATGAAAAAATCTAAATGAAGTTGGTGTTGGCAAAGAAGTAAATACGAATCTTTTAATCATAGATTGTGCTAAGTTAAATCGAACTTTCACCTCTCTCTTCTTCAAGTAATAGCTTTTCGCCTACATATTTTCGGGAAAACTCTTGTTTTACGCGTTTCCCACTCGAGTTTGGTTTCAGAGCAGTTGATGAACCTGAGGTTTTAGAGAGTTGTATGTCAATTAAGTCGAATTCTGTGGGTTTTGATGAAATTCAGCCAATCTTCTTAAAAGCTACTCCACCGTAAAATGTATAACTCATCTTTTTAATACAATTCTTTTGACGGGAAGGTTTCCAACTGCTTGGAAACGAACCAAACTCATACCTATTCCTAAAAATCGAAACGAATACAGACCGATAGCTATTTTGCCCTTTTTATCTAAGATGCTTGAAATGATTATGAATGGACAGATGCGGGAATTTCTTAATAAAAATAACATGTTATGTCAAAATCAATCTGGATTTCGTTCCAAGCACAGTTGTACAACTGTTCTGATAAAAGTGGTAGAAGAGATCAGAAAAGCTATTGACAAAAACAACGTGACTTTCCTCAATCTTTTGGATTTTTCCAAAGCTTTCGACACTGTCAGCCACAATATTTTAAGTATGAAACTTAGGAGTCAGTTTCAGTTTTCGTTACCTTCGGTGAACTTGATTCATTCTTACTTAGTTAAAAGGTTCTAAGGGCCTATACTGGTCACTTTACTTTTTTGTGTGTATAATAATCAGATCAGATCAGAAAAGCTATTGACAAAAACAACGTGACTTTCCTCAATCTTTTGGATTTTTCCAAAGCTTTCGACACTGTCAGCCACAATATTTTAAGTATGAAACTTAGGAGTCAGTTTCAGTTTTCGTTACCTTCGGTGAACTTAATTCATTCTTACTTAGTTAAAAGGTTCTAAGGGCCTATACTGGTTACTTTACTTTTTTGTGTGTATAATAATGATCTTCCTTTACTCTCACATCTTCAGCATAAATAGGAATGGAAAACTCTTCCATGTTTAGCTATATTATAGCTCTCCCCTGGGTCTTATTGAAAATGGGTTAGGTGTAGTGAATGAAGATCTTTATAAAATACTAAACTGGTCACGGTCTAATGATCTCGGCCTGAACCCGACCAAATCAAAATGTCTGGTAATCTCTAGGACTTCAATAGATATCTCGTCAAAGTAAATCCGGTCAAAGGAATTTATTATTGAAATTTGGTCAAAAAATCCGGTTAGTCTCAAATCTAATAAAAAAAACAGCAGTTTATTAAAATAAGTCAGGTTCATAGTGCAAAGTCGTATTTTTTTTTTCAAAAAAGGAAGTTAATTAATTTTAGTCATTCAAAATATTCTTAAGACTAATTAAGTATTAAAAAAGAAACCGATATTTTATTCAATCAAATTTATCCAGCGCTCATCGCTGTTACTACACAACCAAGCGACGATTTCAACATGAATTCAGAAATAAATAAAGAATAGGATAACCTTCATCGGTCTCTGAAGCGTTTGGATAACCATTTTCATACCCCATCCTAAAGGTAAATAGTATGTATGAAGTTTGACACAAATGTACATAGTTTCTACAATAGAGAAATATTCGAGATAGACCCTATAAAGCATATATGTATGTATGTATGTAAATATATTTCTAATCAGTATCAACAGCGAAATCGATTGAGTCATGTCCGTTTGTATGCCACTACTTGTTGGACCTTAAATGTTGAGCCAGGAGGATGCAATTTCATATCTGGGCTTTTTACAAAAGAGAAACAGTGCAAGTGGAAGCATTTTTGAAGTCCACCCACTTTTCATAACTTCAATATTTTACATGAAATCGACGAAATATTTAGACATTCATATTGGCTACAATTCTTCAGTTTTGACCACGCTCATGTTTTGGGGACGTTGTCATAAAAAAAACGATTGTGACATGTAACATCATTAAACAATCGAAGTCCGCGATATACGGCCACGCCCACTTTATAAGGGCTGTATAGGTAGAAGGATAGGGTATTATACGATTCAGTCCAGGTGGATTATAGCTTCTCTCTATTTTTAATTAATAATTTCGTCTCCATGGTCTTTTTTGCATGGTCTGCTGTTACTGTTTGTGAGCCTATGAACTGGACTGTAGTTTTTTAATGAATTTGCACACTAGAATTGGTTTTGGTTCCAACCTTTGCAGGCCATTGTCGTTAAGAATGATTTAGCTTCATTCAACTGAAAGAAATATTTCTTCGTAGGCACAATATAATTTTCCGGTCAAAAAACAACTTTTCGGTTAAATAATTTTAGTTTTCGGTGAAAATTCGGCTTGACCGGATTTTCAATTTTTCTCCGGTCAAAGTAAAGAGTTTTCGGTCAGATTTGACCGGAATTCGGTCAAAACGGCATCACGGCATATTATGGTATCGCACGGTATATCTATGGACGGATCACATCTTGATTTTCTCCAAATTAATACATGTCCTCACTTTGGAGAATCTTTTCAAATTAAGAACGATCACCTTGCTTCACAAAGTTATACAGACACGTCAACCGTGTCTCTATAACTTTCTCTAATCTCTATAACAAGATTTGTTTTCCGCGTTCTATCCGAAGTTGTGACCTGGTTCCAGTGCGTTTCTCATTTTTAGTATTTGAACGCCAATTTTTCGGAGCTCCCTCCCCGAACTATTAGATTGATGAGTTGTGCAACAAGGTTTAAGGTCAGACTTAAGCAACATTTGGAGACGTTAGCATCATGATGATCTGTTTTATGTTAGTTTTCGTTTTTTTTATATATCTATGTATCTTTAATAACTTTCAAAATAAAAATATGTAATTTCAGTTAATATATGTACCATTCTTTTTACTTGAATTCTTGTACAAAAAAACTAAAATCCTCTATTGCATTATCTTTAAACTGAAATATGCTATGAAGCTAAATTTTGTCAGTTAGTAACTTAAGGTAAATTTATGTAATAGTATTTATACTGAAGCTTGCACAATTTTAAAAGATACTGTATCTTACTGCGTAAGACTAATTATAATGAATAAAGAACTAAAGAACTAAAGAATAATCAAATGCAATGGAATATTGCATTTCAATTTGAATGGGCTTAATTTATATATATGTAGTTTTCTTACAACTTTATAGGTACTAATCAAAAATTATAACTATGATTGCGGAATATCCCACGGGTTATATTTACTAGTCATTTATATCTTATTCTCGGTAAGAGCTTAAAATCATTACAAACAAGCTTTTAAAAAAAAAGCCTTAGACTTACATAAGTACATAGGTACTTACTTAGAACGATGCAAAACGTAAATCGATTAATTGCACATTTTATGTTAAAGAAATTTTTAAAACCTAAAAAAATATTTTACTTACATTGTAATAAAATGAAGAACAATAATATCCAGAGGCGTCGATCAAATGTCGGTCTCATGACGTCATAACTTCCAAATTGTTGACTGCGATTTAATCCGTTCGCCAAATGTGTCAACGTAACAGTCGCCAACTTTTTGAAGAAAATTATTCACAAGGAAACAAAAAGTTTCTCAGATTAATTTATACCTATTGAGCTTTTCAAGCACTGATTTTACAAGTAAAGGATCTTTTGTACACTAAAAACACGTTATTTTATGTATTAATTATTTCAGCTGTAGCGTTCCGCGAATGATCTGAAAAGACATAAGAAGAAAATACGAATTTTATAAATACAAACATAGAGACATATGTATGTACACACATAAATACATATCAGTAGATACGTATCGAACTAAAAGTTGAAGGAAGCTAACTGCACTTTGGGAAATCAACAGATTTGTGAGACTTTCTCTCGAATTTTCATGAGAATATCCAACTGGAATCCTTTTTCATTGATCTCTCCCCCAAGAGATATCAATGCTAACAAAAGGATGAGAACGACCATGAGGCACCATTAGGGGTCGACACAAAAAATAACTTGTAATGTGACTCTGGTTCGGCGACATGTCGATGGCAGACAGTGTACAACAAAACAGCCTACACTTATCTAGGACTTATGCAGGAATTTGTATCCTTCTCAAGGAAACAATAAGCGGCTGGCTGGATGTGTGCAAAAAGGACCTTTGTGTAACCAAGGACATCCACTCTACTCATGTGCTGGGGGAATTATTGTTAGCGAGAAAGGAATTTCTCCGTAATTTGTTACACACTGGGAAAATGAAATTCCCAAATGTAAAAATGAAAGCATCAGTTTTTGGTTTATTTTTTTAATTTACTATATACACACGCATATAGTATGCATACATATCTGTTACTGAGAACGCTGAACGGACACGTATTTGGAAAACACAATAATAATTGGATAGCGGTACACGGTGATGTTTCGATGATGCTAAAACTTGAGGACACTTGGTGAAGAACGTTTTTATTTTATATTTCTTTAAGTACCTAACTTATTTCAGAACACTGATTTGGAATATGCCAATTAAAAACCTGAAACTAGTTTTTGTATGCCATACAACAACTATTATACAATCGTTTCTGTATAGAATTAATACATACATATGTAAGTGAGTACATAGAAAAACAAGTAACTACAAATTTTGTATGTCGATGGTGAAGAACGTGCTAAGGTCTGAACATGTGGAATTCTCTTTTTTATTCCAATTAAACTTACAATTCCGATCTGTGGTGAAGTAGCAGAGATAAATAAATTATATTTTCGCAAGAAGATAAAAACAAAAAGATCAATAATTTATATCCAATGAATAACCTAACCCTGGTCAAATTTACTCAAAAGATTTATTAAAGAATATTATCGTCCTTCCTTTATCTTCTGCAACTTTGAAATTGTAAAAAATTTCATAAATTGAAAGAGTGGTTACTGCGTCGAACGGTCTGATAAGCAACCAAGAGTATAACTGTCATAAAAAGGTACTCTTCTCACATGGCAATGAAAAGTAACTCCTTCCATATAAATAGCATATAACATGCACAACGCGAATGTTTACCAGAAGCTGGGCCCTGGATCCCGGACGGACCTGTCGCCCCAAATATTTGCTTGTCAAAATCAATTGAACATTTACTCTTGCTTGAATTGTAGGCACAGAGGGTGTACTAGCGCACTTCACTTCACTTCCGATTTCAGTATTGTATCCTACATCTCCTACTTTTGGCGCAGCTGATATTTGTATTGCGATATTTTTATTACCAACTATCCTGTTATATAACACAACCAATGTCTTGAATCCGTTAGGTTCGGACCATAGCCCAGTCTTATGTTAACTTCTTTGCTCGGGAAAAAATATTCAACGCATGAAAAACGCTAATTGGGATCGTTATCGCCGTCATATCATTAAAATAAATTTTAGAGGCAGTTCCATATAATAGAAACAGAAAATTGCCTGGCATTCCTTACTCAAACGAACAATTCATTTGGTGATTGAACGTCCTGATGGAAAGTTGTGGCCATTTTGATCTATTTTTTGATACATTGCGCCCGTTCTTGTTACATATTTTTAATTCTGAACGTTGAAATCGACCCTATTGAAGATATTGGTGAAACAAGTAGTAGTAAGAGTGAGGCTGTAAATGACGATGAAGCTGATAGTGACGGAGACGGAGGCGTTTATATACGTGAAATGCCAGAAATGCTACTGCTCCTATTAAGTGTTGGAGGTGTTTCTTCATTTATGACATCTTGTACTCTACTTTTATATATACCAATCTGTATATTGTAGAAGTAATACTAGAACGATTCGATCGTGGCAGGGATGCTTTCAAACAAAATTTAGTTGAAGGTTTATATAGGACCCTTATATATGGCAGATGTACCTACCTACATATATATAAAAGCAACAAACACAGTCTTGAATAGCTTTGGAGAACATATGGTGATGGTGTTGAAAAATTTGGCTAAGTTATGAACATTAAGAGTTTTAAATTTATAATACAATGCCTGAAATTTGATGATCACCTAACACGAGAAGGAAAAAAGATCATTAGCAGCTGTGCGTAAGACGTTTGCAATGTTTGTTCACAATCACAAATCCAATGGCTGGATGCTGTAGAAATAGGGTAGGCACTGACTGGCGTCAACCTGGCGACGTCCAGTGTTGTAACTGTTACTGCGCATCAATTGTGCTTATTTTACCTCCTAGTGGTAGCCATCGGGTACTGGTTGGTGTCCATCCGGACCCGACTTGCTAAACTTATAAGCGCGAGTGTTGACCAAGAGAAAATTGCAGCACTATAAATACGACAGCGGACGAACTCTCTCGATGGAGTCAACGGTGGCGTTAAAGCTTCAAACGGAAGCACAACACTTTATCTGGGCTACTTCGACATATTCGGAGCTCAGGCCGATAAAGATTTCCAAGAATAAGTCAGGTTTTTGGAAAAGAGATGGTGGCGGATGAGCCCTTATTGGGCCAACGGCAGCGCTCATATCCCCGAAGCGGGATACTGACTCCGGTTTAAAACCGGCCCCTCGTCCTAGGGGTTTCAAAAAATGGAACTGGCCCTCCAGGTTGGGGGTTGTGCCGTCGGGGTAACTTCCTTACCACGTAAAAAAAAATTTAGTTATGAGAGAGACACAAGCCTCGGATAATGGACCCCCTCATTTAATACCACGACCCGGAACGTACACGGACTATGATATAAGAGTATGCACCTGGAATGTACGTACACTGTACACTCCTGGTGCTATTCAAAAACTTGAATCTGTCCTCACGCGGTACAAGGCAGATATTACCGCGATCCAGGAGATACGATGGATAGGATCAGGTATGCAAAAACGGAAAAATTGCGACATTTATTACAGCTGCCACAAAAGACTGCACATGTTAGGATGCGGATTCGTCGTGGGAAATCGGCTACGCTCAATGATAATTGACTTTAAGCCGATCAGCGATCGCCTGGCTGTGATCCGCATCAAGGCTACATTTCAAAACATCAGCATAATATGTGCACACGCCCCTACCGACGAAGCTGAAGACTCTATCAAGGAGGAGTTTTATGACCTCCTGGACGGAGCCTACGGAGCCTGTCCGGAGTATGATGTCAAAATCATACTCGGGGACTTCAATGCCAAAATCGGTAAGGAAAACATCTTCGGCGGATTAGTTGGAAAGCACAGCCTCCACGACACGACAACAGACAACGGCTTCCGGCTAATCGATTTTGCAGCAGCTCGTAATACGGTGATAAGTAGCACTAGGTTTCCAAGACTACGAATCCACACAGCAACCTGGCGCTCTCCAGATGGTCGAACCGCCAACCAAATCGACCACGTGCTAATAGATGCGAGGCACGCATCCAACATTCTGAATGTGCAAACGTTCAGAGGGGCAAACGTCGACTCTGACCATTTTCTTGTTGCAGCTAAGTTCAGAGCTCGACTATCCAATGAGAAGAAGCTGCAGACCGCCCAGAAAAAGAAATTCAACGTTGGAAGCCTTAGCACGTCTAGAGTAGCCAGAGCCTACAGGGAGCGCCTGAGTGAGAGACTCTCCGCTGTGCATTCACCATCCACAAACGCCAACAATCTGTGGAACCAGTATCGCGACATCATCAAAGGGGTAGCAGAGACCACCATAGGCTACCAGCCACCACCCAAAAAGAGCCCTTGGTATGATGATGAATGCGTACGCCGGAAAAAGGTGACAGAAAATGCACACTTGCAAGCGCTGCAACGCAAAACAAGGGCAGCGAGAGAAGAGTATCGAACCAGAAGAAGGGAGGAGAAGAAGATACTGCGTAAGAAGAAAAGGGCCCACGCAGCCTCCCAGCTCAAGGATATCGAAGAGTCCCGCGATAGGAACAACATCCGGATGTTTTTCAGGAAAGCCAAGCAACTGGCAGCTGGCTTCAAGCCCGGAACGCAGGCTCTTCGAAACAGTGAAGGAAACCTAGTCACCGAAGCACAGGGAATAGTAGATGTATTTAAGCAGCATTTCCAGCAGCTACTTAATGGGCAGGTAGAGAGAGTGATAGGGCAAGAAGAGAACCCGCATCCAGTCAATGAAGAATCCATTCCCCCTCCTAGTTTTGAAGAGGTCGGCTCAGCTATCAAAAAGCTGAAGAACAACAAGGCCGCCGGCTCTGATGGTCTACCAGCAGAGCTTTTCAAACATGGTGGTGATGCTTTGGTGGGGTGCATGCACCAAGTCATCAACCAAGTGTGGGTGGATGAAGTCATGCCCGATGACTGGACTATCAGCTCTATATGCCCCATCTTCAAGAAAGGCGATCCTATGTCTTGTAAGAACTACCGAGGCATATCCCTGCTTAATGTCGCATATAAGATCCTATCCAACGTACTGTGTGAACGTCTGAAGCCTTTCTGCAGCACACTAATCGGCACGTACCAGTGTGGCTTCCGGCCCGGCAGATCGACGATCGACCAAATTTTCACACTAAGGCAAATCCTGGAAAAGACCAACGAATTTCAAGTCGAGACTCACCATCTCTTCATCGACTTTAAAGCCGCATATGATAGCATTCATCGTCTTGAGCTCTACAAGGCGATGGCCGAATTCGGGATCCCGGCTAAACTGATCCAGCTGTGCCGCGTGACGCTGGATAACACGCGGTGCAACGTGCAATTCGGCAACAGTTCCTCTGAACTATTCCAAACATGCACCGGATTTCGGCAAGGGGATGCGCTATCATGTGACTTCTTCAATCTTGTGCTGGAACAGATAGTGCGCAGGGCAGGTGTAAACACGGAAGGCACTATCTTCAACAAATCTGTCCAGTTGCTGGGATACGCAGACGACATCGACATCATCGGTCGCTCCCAGCGCGCCGTGTTAGAGGCTTTTACGGCAATTGAAGAAGAGGCGAAACGTGTTGGCCTTGAAGTGAATGAGGACAAAACCAAATACATGTTGTCAACAAACAAAGAAGCATCTGTCCACCGCCTAGGACAAAACGTCTCTGTTGGCAACAGTAACTTCGAAGTGGTTAAGGAGTTTACCTACCTCGGAGTAAATATCAACTCCACGAATGACAACTTAGTGGAGATTCGACGAAGACTTACCCTAGGAAACCGCTGCTACTTCGGTTTGGCGAAACAAATGGGGTCAAAACTCCTAACTCGAAAGACGAAATGTATGCTCTACAAAACTTTGATCCTGCCAGTTCTGCTGTATGGAGCCGAGTGCTGGACGATAAGCAGGAAAGCAGAGCAAATACTGAACACTTTCGAAAGAAAAATTCTTCGTCGGATATTCGGTCCCGTATGCGAGGAGGGCGAATGGAGGAGAAGATATAACCGCGAACTCTATGAGCTGTACCAGGATGTGGATGTAGTCCAAAAAGCCAAAACACGTCGACTACACTGGCTCGGCCACATCGAGCGAATGGACAATAATGCTCCAGCAAAGAGGATCTTCGAATCACAGCCCCCAGGTTCGAGAAGACAAGGAAGACCGAACCTCCGTTTTAAGGATCAAGCTATCGCGGATGCCAGAGCGCTTGGTCTAGATAACTGGAAGCAGCGTGCCCGGGATCGAAGAGAGTGGAAGGCTGCTGTGTCTCAGGCAGAGACTCTTCACGGGTCGGGAGCCCGTTAAGTAAGTAAGTAAGTTCACAATTGCCAAGCAAGTTTCTCATTGGGACCAAATGTCACTCTATACTAAAAATTAGAATCGTTTCGTGGGCGATGTGATTTCCGCCAATATATTCCATCAAAACCAGCACGATAGGGAATAAAAATATTTGCTTTAGTTGATGCAAAGCTCTGCTATTTATACAATATGGAAATTTACGCTGCTAAACAGCCCGATGGTGTGGGCGCCGTGGCTCAAGTGGTTAGTGCGCTGGACTACGGAGCAAGGGGTTCCAGGTTCAATCCCAGACAACACCTAAAATTTCTTTCACGACCCCACCTCTCACGAGCGTCTGACAAACATCCGAGAGTAAAACTGTCATGAAAAAGCTTCTCAAAATTGCCGTTCGGATCCGGCATTAAAACAGTAGGCCCCTTCCATTCATGTGAAGAATATAACACGTACAACACGAATGGTTGTGAGAAGCTAGGCCCTGGGTCCCATGGACCTGTTGCGCCAAAAATTTGTATTTTTTTTTTTTTAAACACCCCGATGACCCGTTCAACACCAGGAATAACCTGTGGACGTAGTACGAAGGGTAACAAATCCGATGAAAAGCTCAGGTCGAAACCTTACCGCTGATAACTGGTTCACCGATCTTGAGCTTGTTGAAAAGCTTAAACAGAAAGGAATTTCAAAAGCCAAAAAAAAATGGAATCCCTACTGGAATATTGGAATCCAACAACGCCTAGAGAGATTCAGACCAAACGGCGATGATGAAATTCAAAAGAGAAATGAAGAAAAGCCATCACAGAAAATGTCTAGATGTGTACTGTGTACTTCACAAGCCAGTCGAAGGCGGCTTTTCAGATTTAACTGTAAAAAGTGTAAGCAAGCTATCTGCTTGGAACATGCTAATTTTGTTTGCCATTTGTGTTTCGAGAATACTGCAGATCCACTTACAGATGAATAAAATGCTGATCTGATTCAGTATACTTTATTTGATTTCATTTCCATTTTAATGTGTATTAACATTATTTCATTATAATTAATAAAACAAAATTAACTTTAATGAATGTTAATGGAGAAGTGAATTTGCTCACTTCTAGTGAGTAAAAGGGATAGGGTAGATAGATAGCTAGTAAAATGGATGCAGCACTTCTGATTAAAGAGCTTGTTCTTAGTTCTCCTGCAAGGGCTTTAAACCTAGAAAAGGCTAGGTTAACTCAATATGAGCCAAATAACGCTTTTGCTGATAGTGAATACAAAATTAAGTATTTTTCAGTACAAAAATATGCGCCAGCAGCTTAAAACCATGACTGGAAATGCATAACCGGCTTATGTATTTAGATCAAGAATCAAAGAAAGAATGCTACCCTGAAGAAGAAGCACTTAATGTAACTGATGTTTTTGCTGAAGTTAGATTGCAAGCTTTGCTAGATATAACAGTACAGCACAAAACGACCAATCTGAACATCAAACATCATTAAGTTCAAATGTTGTATCCTTGCGTCTTATATCCAAATGGGATTGTGATGGTAGCTGCCATTGTAGCGAATGGTTCCGGGCCAAAAAAATCCAAGCTTCACCCTTGCTTTGCTAGAGAGTCCGGCTTTTCGCTGCCCTCAGTGCCTACGTGCCCTCTCACCCAGAGCAGCGTCATCTCATTTCAAGATGAGCACTCATTGAGTTTATGAACACATTCCAATGCCATTGATATCTGTTTGCTCCATGCGTCTAATCACTTGATTGTCCAGTGATATGGTAACGTTCCTACCCTCAACCTGACCCTCTTTCAGGTGATCCAACGCATGCAACAGAGCAATCATCTCGGCTTGATAGACTGAGGTATATTTCCCCAGACAAATATGACAGAAAAAAAAAAAAAAAAACTAATATGACAGGCTAGTTCCAGTTCTTCTGAGAAGATACCTGCCCCCGCTCTGCCATCCATCATGGACCCATCCGTAAAGATGATTATATCACCAATCTTCTTTTACGGAAGTGTTCCATCTCCGATAAGAGTTTTGTGATACCTTCCGGTAACACGCATTCTCATTCGTGAGTATATTCAACTCCCTAATCTCGTTTTTCACTAGATCCAGGATTTTCCTATGACCGTAGATAGTACCGCGCGAGTGCCAGTTGGCATCCCGGTGCAGACGAAGTGCCGTCGAAGCCGCTACTTTCTTAATAAATAAGTCCAGCGGCAGAATACCTAGGATCACTTCCATTGCGCACGTTGGTGTAGTTCGTATTGCGCCATCGATCCCTAAACATGCCAGACGGTGGATCCTATCTAATTGCTTCTTTATAATTTTCTGGGTGGCTTTCTGCCACCATACAACTGACACATATGCGATAATTGGTCTAACTATGATCGTCTACATCCAGTATGATGACCTCGGCGAGATTCCCCACCTTAGTCCACATACCCGTTTGCACTGATGAAGCACCATTTTCGACTTTCTAATCTTTTCTTCCACATGGAAGTTCCAAGTTAGTCCAGCATCTAGGTATACACCCAGATACTTAACCTTCCTGGTCGCCTGCAGCTCCGATCCGAAAAGTGTCAAGGGCTGAAATTCCAGATCTCTCCTCTTCCTTGTGAAGATGATCAGATCTGTCTTTTCCGCATTAATGGAGAGTCCTTGTTCCTGACACCACCGCTCCACCACTCTGAGAGCATTTCTCATGGTATCTGCTGTGATGTTCATGAATTTACCTCTTGCCGTTATTGCTCTATCGACGGCATGTCCCACAGAGTGGTTGCCAGTCCCTTCAAGTCTTCTCAGGAGAGAGTCCACAGTTATATTCCACAGAGTAGGTGACAAAATTACTCCTTGCGGGCAACCTCTGCTAATCCTTCCTCTAAGTCTTGGAGTTTCCGTCTTAATATTTATCGCCCTATTTTTCAGCATATTGTGAACTTACCTCACCACCAATGGGTTAACCCTGTGTTCTTCTAAAGCAACTCTGACTTTCGAAGCATATCTTATCGAAGGCACCTTCAATGTCCATTATTATGGTCATTGCGATGTCTCCGGTATTCATCTCCTCTTCTGCAACGCGTACTAACTGGTGTAGCGCTATTTCCGTAGACCTGTGAGCTCTGTATGCATGTTGTCTACTACTCAAAGGACACGCTTTTAGCGCCGTGCTCTCCATATGGTTCATCACAATTCTTGCCATTGTTTTCAACAGATTTCGCTTCCGTGTAGTCCTTTTTTCCCGGTCTTGGAAGACCTTTGTTTCCATACCATCCGGTCCTGCGGTCTTGTAAGGGGAAAAATTTTTATCGCCCAACTGACCGCTTCTGGAGTTAACTATCTGTTCCGCTTCTGTCCTATCCATACTTTTTGCTCTCTGCTTTCTCAGAGCCCAGGGCTGATTTGACTTAAGCCTTCCCGGAAAGTGTATTTCCATAAAGACCTCATTTGTACGATCCAGTGTCTCTCCAGTTCTATCGCCAATGAGTCCGACTATGGAAACTGGATCCCTCGAGACAATTTTCTGAAGTCTACTGACCTCAACTGTGGTTCTTATATTAGAGCAAAATTCCTTTCACGACTCCCTTTGACGTCGTCGCAGAGTTGCTTTTAACTATTTCTTCTTTGCCTTATACTCATCCCATGATTCAGGATCATCCATTCTCATGGCATGATTAACGGATTTTCTCACTTCCTTCTTTAGAATTTCAAGTTCCCTACACCACCAAGGCGTAGGGTCCTTTTCGTCTACCAAAGTCAGTGTACACGCCTCTTGCTATGCATCTTCAACAGCTGATTGTAAATGCTTCAGCTGCGACTCTACATCCCAAGTGGTATTCGGTATTTTTGATATCCTCCCATTTGGCAGAGGAATGGTAGAGCACCTTATTACTAATTAGTAACTGGGTCGTGGCGGAACATCAGAGAAGGTGGTTAAACGTGGAAGGTAGCAGGCAGGTGAAAATGCCTATGAGAATGCCGATTGGCACCACTCATAGAGAAGTTGTAAGCTTAGGGCGAAGAACACTAAAATGGGTGGTAGCGTTATACACAGGTCATGGAAATTTGGGATATTAAAGAAGATGGGTTTCCTGTACATATATTGTCCCGATGTCCGGCTCTAGCTAGCAGAAGAAGGGAGGTCCTGGGGGGCCACTGAGTAAAAACCTAGAGGTTAAACCAGATTTCTGTTAAATAGATGCTAGCGTTGACACGAGAAATCAAAGTCAGAGAGACTCTAGGGGTAAGATGGATCGTGGAAGAGACGCGAATAGGAACCCAACACTGTGGTCTGGTTCGCAATCTCTCTAATAATATATATATATAGAAAAAACATATACAAAATGATCAACTATATCTTTCCTGTTTATAAGACCATCCAAGTTTTTTTTTTGTCATTATTTTAAAGTCCCTATCAATAGTACCAGTTCTAGTGCAATTAATTTTTAGTCATGTGTACCTTAAGGCTCTGTCTTTGGACCAATTTTATGTAACTTGTTCATATTAGACTTCCAAAGTGTGTTAAACTGTGAAGCAACCAGATGATACTGCTATATTCTCATGTCATGAATATACTCTCGAAATTAAGACGAATCTTACAATTGCGATGAGAGTAGGTATTGCAACAGTACTTCATTAAGTGTAAAATAAAGCTGATCTGTGTTTAAATGCAGGCCATATTATTTCATGGAAGAGAATATCTTGCTACCTTCCAACCAGCCAAATGCTAGTTTATTGATATGCGATTGATTTAAATGAATTGGAGACGAATTTACTAAAAACAGCTTTTTTTGGATTCGATAAGCCATGAGTTAGGGCTGCGGAATCACATTTTAATGAGGGAAAATTCGATGTTAACCCACTCTCTCCCACTTAGACGTCGAATTTCGGAATCTCGCATTCTACAGAAAAGAAATTTGAATTTGTACTCCTTCTTTTCAAAAATCAAGATGGGAAATTTCAAATTTCATCCTCCTAACTCAAAATTTAAGATTCAAAAACTGATGACGACATACGGACGGATGGATGGATGGATGGACCGTCACGTCTATCCTATTAATACTGACCACGAATATACCTACTTACAAATATACACTGAGTTACAAAAAAAGTGGCGCATGTTGATATTTCGCAATTACTTTAAGTAAGTTGAAAAAAAAGGTTTTTTTTAATACAGTTTTGTTTATTATTATAAAAAGAAGTAATTCATGTTAAAAAAAATTAGAAAAGGAAGACCTTAGAAATAAAACATAAATTAAGGAAAATGGACAAAAACTTCATAAATTAACATTTTACATTTTTATTATTATTTTTTTTTTAACGAGTCTTTGTTCCTGTAATAGTGCGTATTGTCTCCCCGAACATCTACCAAACCAGATATTTGCCGAGGCATACAGTGGACTACATTTTTTACGATGGTATCGTCCAAATTGTCCCATTCCTCGATCAGAGCAGATCTCAGGCCGCTGAGTGTCTCTGGAAGGGCAGGTCGTATCCCATTCTTTTTCTCCAGCAGGTCCCAAACGTGTTCAATGGAATTCATGTCCGAGTTCATCCCAGGCCAAGCCATCACGTCGATTTCCACTTCATGCAACTATTCGGTAACACACCTGGCGACGTGTTGTCTTGCATTGTCTTGGATCAGCAAGAAGTTTTCCTTCATAAATGGTGCGAATAGAACCACATATTCCTCCACAATGTTGGTAATAAAATATGTAGAGGTCACTGATCCTGCCATGGTGCATAACTCGGTTTTTCCGCGCATGAACATTTCTGCCCACACCATGACGGAACCGCTCCAGAAATTTTCCCGCTGGGCAACTGTTGCCGAAGAGTATTTCTCATCTTATCATCCCCACACTCTGCTACGTCCATCTGTTGAGCGGAGACGAAACCTGGAGTCATCAGTGGAAAGGACACTACCCCAGTCGGCCTCTGGCCAAACCTAGTGAAGATTAGCAAATTTAAGTCGACGTCGCTTATGTTGTACCGTGAGTCTCGGTACACGAGCAGGTCTTCTTGCTCTCAGGCCACTTTCTACTAATCGCCTTCTCACCGTTTGAGCATTCACAGCTGTCCATCTAACAGTTTGAAGTCTGTGAGCCAGCTCAACTGCTGTTTAGAGACGATTCCGAAGTCTTTGAATCACCAAATATCGGTCATCCCTTGCAGTAGTTACTCCGGGGCGACCTGATCCTTGACGCCGTTTGTAGGAGTTGGTCTCCCTGTACCTTTAATGGCTTTTTTTAACGTCTTCTCCGGTTTTATCATAATATCGGCATAGTGCACCCCGCGGCCACCCTCAACTAAAGCCAGCGCACAGGCGACTTTTTGTGCCGTTATTTGCATATTTTTTTTTACAAAAATCAGTAACAACTAATACCCAATCAAACAAATCCAGAACAATAAACTTACAACAATAAACATACGGGATCATGAAAGCTAAATTTGGTATGTCTCACGTCTGTAGGAAAACACGAATACAATACGGTTTTCTTCAATACGATGTGCACATCACGAAGAAAATTAAAAGAAATTATGCAAACTAGCAAACAAATAAACCATTAAACCAGTAACCCGCTAAAAACAAATAAAGCTCCGCAAAAAAGCATATTACCAAAATGATAACAACATACGAAAAAGTATCACTGCGCCACTTTTTTTGTAACTCAGTGTACTTTATAGGGTGTATCTCGATTATTTTTTTTTATACAAATTATACAAATTATTAATATATAATTATATACCCTCAGATAGGATATAATTAAGCATGCATTTCATATTACTACCCGTACTATTGTTGCATGACCTGTTTCTTTGACAAAGTTCTAAATTGCGTGATATGCAGATTGGTCGATCAATTTGATCTTCAATAATTAATTAAAAATAGTAATTTTTCAGTTCAGCGATTGTATTTCGGTTGTTCGGTTTGTTTTCTTAGACCTTAGACTGAAGATATCCCCACAATCGCAAGATATGCCCGGTCAATCGACCTGCTATCGTTTTGAGATTCTACAGCTGTATGACATTTGGCACCATATTGTTGGAACCACATTTGATCCAGATTCCAACTGGTTCCAAAAAAACGTTTCTTGGTTTCACATCAGTTAAGGCGTTTCTGATGAAATGTTTCCTATCTTGACGTTAAAATTGCTCACTTAAACATCATATTTAGGACAGTGGTCACTTTTTTTTTTGTGGAATTTGTAATAACAATATTTGGTGGTCATCTTTGTCGTCTGTGGGGACATAAGGGCAGGTTAGGCTTGGCGAATTTGTCCTTGACACGGATTGTCATAAGACGGTCCTTTAAGTGCCGAAAGCTTAAGATTTCTTCTCTTAGTCTGCTGCGTATGACAAATCCGTATCCGAATAAGGTCTGCTACTACGCTCTTTAGCAATCACCAAAGTAGATATCACAGTCGGTATGCGAATTTGAAGAATGTACTAAAACAATATTTCGCCTTTGTGTGTATGTATGTATGTACATGCAATTCAAATAATAAGTTTGTACATATGTATGCAGTTAAAACGGACAGGATTTCACAAAACAAAACGAAGATTGAAACAAGACATACTCGTACTTGGCTTTTACCAGCCCTGGCATCGCTGTGCCACCATTTCTTTTGTTGTCATGTACTTGTACATATTGAAATATCATTGCGGTAGCCCTAACCCTATGTATGTATGTACAAATATATGTATGTACAGATGTGCATGGAATAACTGAATGAATGGATGTGAAAAGTGCTGTTTTTTTTTGTTCGTTCATCACACTTTTGATGAACAGAACAACAGCAGGTGGAAGTGGAACTCATGGTGGAGTTAAAATCTAAGAGAGAAAAGTGGAATAACCTCGTTTAGTTTTTTGGTCTAGCGAAGCAAACCGATGCTTAGCTGCAAAATCATCTTCTGTTCTTCAATACTACTACACTCGACTTTCAATCCAAAGTTGAGTTATAGCGAATCCTGGAGGAAGCACTTATGTATGTATGCGCTTTAGTGTATGAGTGGCGTAGATAAAAAAAAATCGCAAGTTTTCCAGGGCGGCGAAGAAGAGCAACTATTGTTTCCATTGCTCGAGAAGCTTGTTGTAACGTTTTGTAGGCTAAGAGTTCAAGGATGAATATTCGCTGCCGTTGCTGCTTAATCATTCACGTAGCAACCAACGAGTCGCGTATGGGAAAAGCCGCACTCGGGATGGCATAATTCTTTATTATTTCTGTTGCTTTGTTCTGTGTCGCCTGTTGGTACTTGTATCCTAGACGGATGACGCGTGTATATGGGTGATTAGGACACAGTATACAAAAAAGGCGCATGTATACGAACACAATATGAATTTTCACAATTAATGATGCATATTGTCTTTTTTTTTCCAGAACGGAGAAGCATATTTCACTCTCAACGCAAATCTGTTGTTCTGATGGTGATGGGTGTTTTTTCGACGCAGCTAAAAAGTGATTGTCATGAGCAGAGTTGCGGTGGATTGATTATAGTGATGCTGATGTGAAGTTGAAATTTAATTTGTTAAAACAATTGTTGCTTATAATTGAGTTTTGAGTTTTATTGAAAAATAAAGTCCATGACTGGGTTATAAGTACTTGCACCGTTATGCTACATATAAGCTTGTAATTTTTATGATTTATTTAATCATAAAAAAAGTTGGGAACGGATCGTTTGCTACCCTATCCTCCTTTCTATGCAGCCATAATAAAATGGGCGTGGCATACTTATTTCTTTTGTCCAATTACAATGATAACTTCGAAAGTTTGAGGATGTTACATAAAAATATTCATCAAAATCTGTTTTTTTTTTGCAAACGCCCACAAAAAGTGGGCGAGGGTAAAGACAATGTATGGGTCAATTGTAGACAATATAAAGAAGTTTTTATTGAAGCAGATAACTTATACATATGTATGTCGTTCGTCATCGTTAGCATTCCCAAATTCAGGCTTCCTACAATTGACTTACAGAACTTTTTTTATGAATCTTTTAAAAGGTTTTGTTGCTCACGAACAATGTCTTTTTCTTTATCAGTTTTAACTTACCATGTTTTATTGTAGCCTATATGCACACATTCAAGAAAACTTATAAACGATACAAAACTGAAAGACTGAAATTTATTTTTGATGAATCGCTTCTTGAGTTGGGTAATTTTTGAAAATCATCGTAATGTTTAATTGTATTTTTGCATTTACATAAGTATAACACCTCTGTGTTGAAGTCGTTTCAGTAAAACTTTTTTGGTTTCAATGAAAGCAAGCGTATACACCTACAATATCGGTTTGATGAAGGATGAGGTTGAATTTTGCCAAATTATTGGGTTATTTGGACATTATGATCGTAAATTTTTACAGTTTGCTTTTTAAATGGGTGTACTGCTTCAAGTAACCACTTGAGGAAGAACTCTGCATGGTGTTAAAAACGTACTATCTGCTGAAGACGAGCTTATCGCACTGTCCTTTACTAGTACTCTTCTGCAGAAAATATAAAATTTCGTTCCGAACTCCCTCTCTCTTAATGGTATCAGCTCAGCTTTCTTTGAGAAAGCAAAATATTTCGGTCTTTTCGAGAATAAGAAGCTAAGCTGAAAACCTAACTTTCAAGAAAGAGTAAAAAAAAACCACAGTAACACTTTTCTCTTGCAAAAAAAATTATTGGAAATAGATGGGGTCTACACCCACGAATAACTCACTGGCTCTAAATCTCGGTCATTAGAACGATACTCACGTTTGGGGTGATTCTTTGGTGGACAGCCTTAGAAAAAGCAAATGAACGGCTTGTATAAGCGGTGTTCTATGCACAACTACCTCTGCGGCACTTGACATTATGTTTGATCTGGTAACCCTGAATATATTTAGTAAGCAAATGGCAGAAAGTGTAGCCGATCGCCTCGAAACTACCCTACAGCGGTCAAGAAAAAAATGTAGCCACGCCATCATTCAGAACAATTTCAATATCTTTCCCGAAAACACGGACTATACCACCCCACTTCTAAATTTTGATAAGAACTGCGTCGTCGCCATCCTGTCCAGATCACTCTGGAATGAAGAAGCACTTTTAGAAGATGTGTCGATTCACTTCTACACTAATGGCTCAAAAACCAAAAACCAAGTTGGTGGAGGTGTTTTCTCCGACAATCTTAATCTTAAGCTCTCTTTCCGTCTTCCAAATCATTGAAGTGTTCCAGGCAGAAATAATGGCGATCGAAAAAGTCTTGGCATGAGAAAAACGTGATATTTCTAGGTATCTTCGCTTCTTTTCGGACAGCCAAGCAGCTATCAAATCTTTGAAATCGATCTTTATAAATTTTCTAGTAGCTCTAGACTGCCGATCGTCTCTCATGAAGATGGTTGAGCAGTTAAATATTCACCTTTGTTAGGTGCCGGGGCATATAGGCAGTGATCTTCCAGTGAACTGTAAGGCCGATGAACTTGCCAGAATAGGTATACCAATCGCTACTGGCAAACTAAAATTTTATTTTTTATTTATTTTTTATCTTAGGTGGGACAAGTGAACCAACATGTTTAGCGACAAAACAAATTAGGCCAAAGCTGGAGTTAAAACGCTCTAAACATTTGATTTCTCTCCGCAAGTTGCATACCGACACTTCAATAGGTGTCATCACTGACTAGTGTCTAATAGCCAAGCATGGTTCAAGGCTGAGGCTTTTTGCGAACGACTTTTTTAGAAACTGCATGGATGAACAAGAGGATGAAACCATTCCTCACCTTTTACGTTTCTGCCCAGCTCTCTCCCAAAGTCTGCCATGATCTTCTATAGGCACTCTTAGAATGATTCCGAAGTTCGTCGTCTTGAACGAAGCTTGCGATATTAATTTGCGATATTAATTGATATCCGGTTAAAGTTAAAGTTCCGGTTAAATTAAGGAACACGATCATCACGATCGAACAAGATCATTCAAATGTCCTCTACGGTCGAAATGCTTGCGTAAGTGAATGCGTTGAAGTCAATTTTTCATTACTTTTTCGCATAAATCGGGCTATATGTATATATAAATTGCCATTCAATATTGGTGGTCAGGTCGTCTGAAGGATCTGGTTATTGAGATAGTCCAAAAGAAAACAATTCAGAGGCACCAAATCACTCTAACGGGGCTACCAAATGGCCGGGCCTTTTCTGGAGAAAACACGATCACCAACTCCAACTTCAATAACTTCTTGATTTATTGGAGAGCTGTGTGGAAAGTGATGCCATTTTCATGAAACCACATATGCTGCCTAATTATTTCCCTCTCATTGATTCCAAAACTAGTCGATCAACATGGTTCGGTAGCGATCTCCATTAACTGTAACTTTGTTGCCAGCATCATTGAAGAAGAAGTATAGGGCAATAAATATCCAGCATGAAAGTCACACCAAACAATATTTTTTTTGGGTGTAATGGCATTTCGTGAATGGCTTTAGGTTGCTGATTTGCTCAAATATAACAATTTTGATTATTAATGAAACCGTTGAGTCAGAAATGGGCTTGAGAATGATTATTGAAGCTTGTACTTTTCCATAATTAAATAACACGTAAGTATACCGGAGTTGAAACCTTAAAACTGCAGCTGGATTAGTGGCATCATGCAAACTGGATTAGGGTAGGATGTAGTTGAAAGTAACGGAGGTAGGTAAGTTGTACCAACTATAAACAAATACATAAATATTATGATGATGAATTAAGAATTTCAAAAGCAAAAGTCCTGCTTGGGACGTCAGTGCAAAAAGTGTTGGCAGTAGTGGTCCGTAAAATCGACCGTTTTGTAACTTATTTGTGCTTTTTGGTATTTTCACTAACATGCTAGAGACACAATTAAAGGTTTTACTCTAGGCATGTATGTACATGTGTATGTATTTATGCTTTGGCTGTGAATGCATGTGGAGTTTTGGGGGAGTTCTCCTTTTGTTTTTATTGTATTATTCGTGTTAAATTTGTATAAAGGGGTAACTGGAACAATGGTAATTGCTTAACTTTTAGCATTTTATTTTCAACCCCGATCATTTGTTTATATTTATAAGAAACAAAGGACATTAATTAGAAGAGAACATTTATATGTAGAAAAGGACAGCCAGATCATACATACCTGTAATCATAACACCTAGACCTGGCTTTTTAAAGTATATTGTGCCAACATGCTAGATGCCTGACTGCGTACCTAATAACCTTGGGAAAACCATGAAAATTTATGAAATTCCGTCAGTTGAAAGAAGCGCTCTACCCTTAGACCTCAATCCCACCCACATCATAAATACATATCAAAAAAAGTGAAATTATTCCACTTAACTCTAACATTTTGCAAAATTGTGATTTTCTCTCATCATTTTTTACTGACAGAGCACCCTCTACAGAACCTGATGACACAGCACTTGATACAGAACATCTAGCAATAGCTGAAAAGATCTTGAACTCTAGTAACCTTGAACTAAACCCATTCTCGCTCTTTCAGTCTGAACTTCTTTTAATATCATGAAAAACTTGAAAGCCGGCAGTTCTGATAAGTACTTCATAGAAGTAAGCGCTTCTTTTAAGGCACTTTGAATCGATTTGTTTGAGTAGAAAAACATAGCTTCAGCTAAATAGCAATTCGTAAAATCCACACCAAAGAAATTGAATGTTGAAAAAGTTGGTATTTTCTTCATTTAACGAAAAAAACCATGAATGTTTCGCCTCATTTGCTGCGAGTCCTCAAAAATAATACCCAGACTTCAAAAAGTCTCCGAATAGTTGTACACGTTCACATTTATCCTTTCCAATCAATATAAACAGAGGAAACATTAAAAAAAAAAATACTTGTTTATTAAAGACTAGCAATTCTCCTTTATGATTACAAAATTTGCAACGGTTTTACTGAATAACATAGCGGCAATGATTACAAAACTAACACCAAAACATACAAAAAAGCTACAATCCGTCTGGAAGAGATCGCATGATACCCTATCCTCCAAGCCAAGCACATCTTAGTATTGGTGAAGGAATAGTTACTTTATTATACTTCAAGCCAAATGAAACATCCTGCTCAGTCGCCTGACTTAAACCCTATTGAGTATTTATGGGACTATTTGGACAAAAAAAAAATCATCAGCACATTATAACTAGTAAAAATCAGCTCAAATCTGTTTTAATGGAGCAATGGACAAAGATTGCTAGAAAGCATCTCCAAATTAGTTCATTCCATGAAAAACCGGCTTAAAGAACTTATTAACAATAAGAGAGAATCAATCAACTACTGAGCACGATTTTGTTTTCGTGGATATGTGGCATATTTGTAGAAAACAAATACTGTAAGAAGATTTTTTTGTTCATTAGTTTTATGGAGTTTTTCAACATCGTTTCTTTGATTTTGGGCAATATTATTTTTTTATAGCAGTAATTTACGAAATTTTTAAATTAAATACTAAAACCTGGCATCTGTACAGAGAGTTTTTGGTCTCAGGTATTTGTTACAACTTGCCCCAATCTATATTACAACTAACCCCATAGCCGGGGTAATTTGTATCAATCTAAATCTAAACTATCGTCTAGTGCCAAATTTTGACAACATTGTAGAAGAGTTTTTACAACGTTTCTTTTGCACTGTTCAGCTGAAACTTCAATCTCTAAACTAGCCAAACAGGCTGACTAATTTGGAAAACCTTAAGAAAAACATCAAATTTACTAAAATATGCTACTTTTGACCCCTTCCTCCCCTAGTAGCATTTTAACAAAAGGCATTTAAGGCCAAAATCCAAATGCACCGTTCTTAGAAGTAAATGGATACCAACAGTAGAAATTCAGATTTTTAAGACAACGTCATATCTCAACGGCTCCTATCTTTAAATATTTAATTCTACAGACACAAACGTAAACTTATATGAATGTATGTATATATATGTATGTATATTTTAACATAGCTGTGGAGTCTCAATAGAGAGCTTTTAAGTACAGTGGGTTAAGTACAGAGTAATCAATACAAGAGAGTGGAAGGCTGCTGTGTCTCAGGCAGAGACTCTTCACGGGTCGGGAGCCCGTTAAGTAAGTAAGTAAGTAATCAATACACAACTAAAACACGAAATAAGTTTAAAAAACCTTGCACATACCCACACGTTTTATTTTTTGTATGTAAGATGTGCTAATGTGTTTAGAAGATTGATAACTGTTATATCACTTGTATGTGAAAACTCTTTGAAAATATTATGGACGTGCTAGTTGTCAACAATAAAAAAAAAAGGCTTAAAATAGCACGAACCACTACTAAATGGAGTGAAAAGCTAAAAGAATTTCTTCTTAGAAAATATTGAATGGAAGTACAACCCCCTAGGGTATAATATTTGAGAAATCAGACATTGTATATACATACATCCATACTTATATAGGTATATATGTACGTACATACATATGTATATATAAATACAACCATGTTTTTCAGTTTTATTTTTATTATAAAAACTTATCTCAATAACAAAATAAAGCAGCTGCATATGTCACTCGCATGTGTTTATGACTGAGCGGATACATTAGAAAACAACATCAGTATATGGAAACATAAGCACGTTCTCTCCCCGTAAAAACAAACCCCAAAGTACTTAGAGAATGAGAAAAAAAATTCACATAGATACATACATACAATACATATGTACATAATGTACCTACATACGTCGGATGCTGAACATCACAACACAAAAGAGCAACATACACATCCTGCCACACAGAGTGTCGCTTCGTTGCCGATAAATTATAAATGATTTGTGTAAAAAGCTGTTCACACTACATTCAAAATGGATGTATAGAAAATCTTATTAAGGATACCAAATAGCAGGATGACGCTTTAGCTACATGCTGCAGCTAGAATTACATCTACGCAAAGTGAACACACAGAGCTTTATAGTGCTTCGAGTATTAGATTCACGTTCAATTATTCACAGGACGTTAGTTTAAAGTTGAAAGTTCATCGGTTGAGCATACCAATGTGGGTGCACAGGATACGCGAAATCATATTATTCTTGTTCAATTAAATTCAATCATGAACTACAGTCTCTCACTGCGAATAAATGTCGGTAGTGGAGTTTATTTTTGAGCAAAGACTTAGTCTATTTTTTACAGGCTGCAAAAAATGGCAATAACAATTTGCCTATGTCGCAGTTGAACTTAAAATTAGATTTATCGAAATAGTCCTAGCTGGTGCCTCTTTCCAAATAGGTACTCGTAGCTTCAAAACATTATCGTGTAGAATACAATTAATGTCCACAATACATATGTATGTAGGTTTGTAATACGCAAAATTTTTTGGACTGAGGGAACCAGCAAATTCATGATATAAAGGGTAGACTGGTTTTAAACCCATAAAAACAAGTACGGGCTTGAAGATATTAATTAAAAACCCCGACAAGAGAAGATTAGAAACAGTATGGAGACTAACAGTGTGTCTGGTCAAAAGAGAATTCTTAATTCCATTACCTTCCCCATTAAAAGTGTTTTCTGTTATTCGTTTTCAGTCAATTGTATGTTAATTGTAATAATTATAATAATGAGTAGGCAAATGAACTTATTTGGTATTGCTATTCTTCGAGAGATGTTTAATGGTGCACACTTTATATATTATGCACAGAGTTAATATAGCCATACACATGCACATGTATGTTTATGAATTTTTTATACCCTATCCTAAGGATATATTAAGTTTGATACATATGTATGTATGTAGTTTGTAACATAGAGAAATAATTGAGATGGACCCTATAATAGCGAAGTTCATTGAGTTTTTGGACGGTTAATTTGGAGCTAGGAGGATGAAATTTCACATGTGGGCTTTTGAAAAAAGATACAGTACAAGTGTAAACATTTTTGCCTACTCCCATGCGGACTTTTTCATAACTTCACTTTTTTTCATGAAATCGAAAAATTTTGTTAAGGTCACATATTTAGATATTCAGATTGTCTACAACTCATCCATACGTTGTCTTTAGCCACTAAAAGAGCCATTTGATGCAATTTTTCTTGTAAAACCCTCAAAAGTTATCGTTGTAATTCGAGAAAAAAAAATTATTTGATTATTTAATGAACACAACTAAGAAGCAAATCTTTGTGTTTTACTAAGACTGACTTAATGAACTAATCATACGCAAGAACTTATGTGAGTGCGATTCTTACCGAATCAAGAGCTACATATGTATGTTCTTTTGTTTTAGAGTATAACGATTTTTTATGCAGATAACTATTTGCAGAGTGGAACAATGAAGGTTGTGGTTATAAGACAAACCAGATGTTGAGTTTCGTTCTGGGAAAATTTCATATTGAAGAATGTTTACTGGTTAAGACGATATATTGGGTTGGTTGGGTTGGGTTGGGTGGTTGTCCGCGCTTAGCAGTGACGCACTTAGACCAAAAGGGAGGTCCATTGTGATAGTTTTATCCCGGATTACCAGCACCCGAGACTTTCATTGAAACTTCCTGGATAGGACAGAAGACAGAGCAACCATTTTCGGTATAGACCCATGCCGAACATGAGTGGTTCGTTATTTAATCATTAAACCAATTGGACCTGGTGACAAAGCTCCTAATCTTGCCTAAGTCTAGCCTGGCTACAAGGTTTTCCTTCTCAAGACCGATAGAGTAGGACAGGTGCACAGAAGATTTATCATGGTTTCCTCCTCTTCCTCGTTTCTACAGTTTCTACAGAAATCGTTGAAGGGGGCACCAAGTCTTCTAGCATATCTGCCTACTAGACAGTGTCCTGTGAGGACGCCAATTATTTTTCTAAGTTTACTGGAAATAAGAACTGGTTTTCATACAATCCAGCTCTGGCCGGATTTGCCTAGGAGTGAGACATGTGCTGATATTGTTCCACCTACTGTTTGCCATACTTATTGCTGCGGCATCTAATAGGAATTTCATTGATTTTATAGGTGCTGGCGTTAACAATAGCGCTGCACTCTATCGAGTTAATCGTATGCCAGGTAGCGGCTTCATGGACTGCTAAGACTTCTGCTTGCAAAACACTACAGTGATCCGGCAGTCGAGTGGCGATGCGAATGTCCAAAATACTGTATTAAACTCCCGCACCTGTGCCAGACGCTATCTTGGATCCGTCTATATAAATCTCTGTCACAGATTCGTTTAAAATTTCTCCGAATTCCCAAGCACTCCTGCTAGGAATCCTGGTTCTATATTTGACGTTGAAGTCCAGATAGAGGACTATGTAGTTCGAGTTTGTACCAAAGGAAGCAATGCCAAAGACCTTTCCCAGAATTCTTGAGAAAGCATAAAGCTTGGTTAGGTAGACAAAAAACAAAAAAAAAATACAAATTTTAGGCGCGACAGGTCCATGGGTCCAAACCCCTTGCTTCTCACAGCCTTTCGTATTATACGTATTATATTATTTACACGACATGACAGTTTTACTCTCGGGTGTTTCTCAGACGTTCGTGAAAGGTGAGGCCGAGAATGAAATTTTTAGGTTTTCTCTGGGGATTAAACCTCGAACCCCTCTGCTGCAAAAACAACCTTGCGTGCTGAGAAATGACACTACAATCTTAGAAACCATATTTTCTGGTTCTCCCGAAAGACAAACAAAAAGAAAACATTTGTTGCAATTGGGATCCATAGTGCCAAAACCCATAGTGCTTAAACCAAGAGAAGCACTTGGAGTATAGATGCTAAGTTAAAAGGCATGCGTATCAGTTACTGAGAAAGTAATCCAATGAATGTCTATCCTCGAAAGCAAAACCAGCACAGTAAAGAATTTATTTTACATTGTTCTTATAAATTCTGACCTAGTAATAAAAGAGGTTCTCAATACTAATCTTCCAGGTAATCGGACTGATGAAGGCTGGACAAAATGTTCGCGGACCAGAATCTAATCAGAAGATATCGATTTCAAAAAGCTGTCAAATTCGGAGTCTGGGCCTGAAAATATTTCATCTGATTCTAATTTTTAATAATAATTCCATCCAACTCAAGTAAATTTCCGTTCACATTCATCAAATCTAGGTTCATCATACCGATTAAAAATTTGATGAGTGTGAACCTTGCTATTAGTTTTGCATCGTGAATTATCGTCCCTCTTTCGTTCCGAATTAATTTTTCGTGAACCGAGTATATTTTTCAGTAGCATTTAGTTTCCGATCACATCTCTAACCGAGATACATATGTATATATGGCGCAGAATAGCCGAAGAGCTGCGATACACATACGTATATAATGAAGGCAGTAAGATCCGTAAATAAATATAGGACATAACCAAGTAAGTTCTTAGTTAAAAAGAATAACAGATATTGTCCAGTAGTGCACTTTGTTATATTTCGACACTATGTGGCGATCATGTTCAACATTTTCCTCCAGAGGTCAGTGTTAATTTTAATGTAACTCATTAAAAAATATCTTGTACGATAATGTACATACATATACATACATATGTATGTATATGCATATAATTTAATACTTCTTTGTGATTTTCTTTCATTATGTTTGTAAGTGCGTAGGTACCTCTGTTTAAATTGTTCACAAATTTAAGCAAAAACA
This sequence comes from Xylota sylvarum, assembly GCA_905220385.1. Classification (NCBI taxonomy): domain Eukaryota; kingdom Metazoa; phylum Arthropoda; class Insecta; order Diptera; family Syrphidae; genus Xylota; species Xylota sylvarum. Next base: position 24,191,017 of record LR999960.1, read on the forward strand.
GAATCCGTGATAAATAAGTTTATCTGTCTTCTTGCAAAAAGAAATCGTTTGAACCGCTTGCTTTTATCGTTTTCTTTTTAGCACATTGTACTCGTATACCACCCCCAAGCACTAATCTGTCATCAACTAATAAATGTGCCTTCATCACCGTCACCTTTATTTTTTCTCACACAATAGCTTCGCACCCATTCTGATTTATAATGTAAATCAAATGACATATACTTTTCCCACAAAGCACATCATTCCACGAACTCACCCACTTAAAACATCCGCCCGACCAGCTGTCAAGTGGACAGATTGTAAATAATGCCCTTTTTTCCTATGCCAATTGATGGCACTACAAGCTATGCGGCAGATCCCCTGACCGCAAACACTACACCAAAAGGCGGAGTCAGCCAGGGCGTTCAATATTATATGACAGATAATAACAATAATGCGCCGTTGTATTCTTTTTCGGCTTGGCAGTGTAATAATTTTTTGCTTCACTGTGATAAACGTAATTTGCAGAAAACTATAAAAATAAATTTGCATAGTAATTGCGTGCGGGAGCAACAGTAGGCGTTATGGTTGCCCCACGCGCGTCCTTATATCCTGCCAAAGTACCTTACCAAATGGCCAAACGAATGGAGTTCGTGTTATGCTTGTTTTTTTTCCTAGTGTGGGTTTGAAGCTTCCATCAATTTTTTTGGTAACAAATTTTATGACACATTTCCAAAAATCGAATTTTACTGCCAAATATTGAGTTAGTGTTAGTTTGTTGTGACATAGATACTTGTACTTGGCGCAAATGGCGTGGTGCTAAAATTTTACGAGCTCTGAAATTAACGAGAAAATTGATCGCTACAAGTTATAAATGCGAGCAGTAGGGGGAGCTTTTGTTCGGGAGTGTGAACGAGAACAGTGTGTTATAGAGAGGACCTCCAGCATTGTATGGTAGGCAATTTTCATTAATTTGCCATATAATTGACCAATTATAAGTGTGTACTCGGTGGTCGGCGTTGGAGAAGGAGTGCATCGTACACTTCGTGTACAGGTGTCGGTTCCTATGGATACATGGATGCGCATGGAACGTTTAGAAGCTATTAATTTGCTTCCATTAGCTGTTATGTTCATTTTGGAATAGGAAGAGGGGGGCTTTGCGAGTGTTGGCATTCTTGGGGAGAACTGTGATTAAATCATTTGAAGTATATATTTACAGATTTTAATGAGCTTATGGTATGGCCTTGTACAGATTAGTCCTTGTACATTCGTACGAATGTTGCTGATGTTAATAACAATAAGTGAGATAATAATTCTGCATTTATAGTTTAATCAGAAGTAAGCGTTATTATTGTCGAGTATTGACAAAGAGAGGATTAGCTGTTCAGTTCTATACCGACGGATGTAGAAGAAAGACATATTTACATATGTATCTGCCTGTGTTTGGAAGTTTTCATGAAAATTTTGTTGTATCATGAATTAAATACGAAGGTACTTTGTCATATTTGTACCTACCTCATACCAACGTTGAGAAATAGTGAATTTAATGTAAGAAGAAATTTAATTCAGTTTCATTGAATCAAAGGGTTGGTTTGTACTGGCATGGAAATGGAAACTTAAGTGGTCTTTTATTAGTGTTACACAGTGAAAAAGCAATGGTAATGCGAACGCGCTGCTATACACTTAGGCAAAGCGAGCGAATAGATCCGCATTAGAGATGAACTTCGTAACATCAGCCTTATACATATGTACATCGGTACATTCCGTACGAATGAGCTTTGAAATGACATAAAACTATTGACATCTGTAATAATTTTCCGCAACATTGTGACAGGATACATTGAATTCCTATGGTTGAACTCGAAAACGTCACGTCCTAACGCTCTCACAGTGGAGAAAAACGAAAATTGTTTCTACGGGCTCCTTGCAAAAACATGCGAGCAATGATATGACGATAAGATCCTCCTTGAGAACTTAAAAGTCAAGTTCGGAAAGGAGGAAATCTTTGGAAATCACCAGATCAAAATGCTTCCACCCAAATTGATCACATTGCGATCGACGAAACCAGTAGATGCATGCAACCTTAAGCAAGGTCTTCCTCTACTGCGCCATTCTTCTCGGTGAATTCAAAAACTCTGCGGATCTAGCCATTTTAGTCATTGTATTTCAGCTCTCCAAAAATCAGTCAGGATAGCGCCAAAGACCTGTGCGTTGTTTTTGATATAAAATTAAACAGAACCTGGGAACCTAGTCTTAAAATTATCATCTGGCCGTACAGGGCGGTAGTAAATCCTATACTGACGTATGGTAATTTAGTTTCTTGGCAAACGTTCTGCAAAGGTGTCAACCTTTACACTATGAATAGGATTCAAGAATTGGCAGCATCGGCACCACTTAGGCAATAAGAGTCACCGCTATAGCAAATAGCGCTTTTCTGCCAAATTAAATTGGAAGCTGGAAACTCGGTCTGCGCATATTCTACAGAAATATACGGGCAATAACGTATGCACAGATTACACAACACACCGTTTAGATGTTACAAGATTTTTTCCCATTGGAGAAGAATAACACATCAATCAATACAAATCTACACGGATGGCTCCAAAATGGACATCTCGGACTTCCAGTTCAATCAGACTTCTTGACTACAGCAGCGTTTTCCAAACTGAGGTTTTTGAGCTTCTAAACAGGTTGCAATGATGGCACTTGGTAGTTAGTGCTGATAGTTCCTTTTTCATTGACAAGCGAACAGATTTCTACCATTGAAATGAAATCAAAGCTTGTAACTCACTATCGTGAAGAGGAATGTTTTTTTTAACGCACCATAACGTAAGATTCTGCTGGGTTCCCAAACGCAAAAATGTACCGGGAAATGAGAGCTGATGAGGTGGCAAGAGAAGGATTAGCCTCGACCTAAACCAGGCAAATACTACAGTAACTATTCCAGCCGATCTTACAAATCGGTATCAAAACCACTAGGAATCACAATGGATCTACATTGACCTAAGTGTGACGGGTGGACGATTATTTTGTCCAACCTTCTTCAGATTATGTCGATATCATTGGGGTATACAAACCGGAATTTTGAAAGATAGCGCCTCTGATATTGCATGTGAGTTCGCATGATAACTCGTCGCCTTCTTTGTATCCTTTTTTGACATCAAAGGTCTGAGAGAAGTTTTTTCTGTCTTGTCGAGGAGCGTCGCTGTAAATGCTAACATAGGCGGCCTTGAAATCGATAAAAAGGTAATGTGTATCAAGGATTCTAGCCATCCGACGTCAAACGTCCTTACAGTATTTTCGTGTCTTTGGAATGTTCTGGATGACCGCGTACGTCGATGTTCACTCCGCGGAACGTTCGGACGTCCTACTAGAGGAGTGTCTTGCGTCGATCGCAGATGTGATCAATCTGGTTGATGGTTGACTGATTAGGAGAGCGTGAATATTAAGATATAGTAATCGCGTGTTAGCTACGACAAGAAATTGTATTGTCGCAAAGTCCATTAGACAGATTTCGCTGTCAGATGTGGTGAGTGTAGACAGCATTCGATTTTGGATACAATTTACAGAATTTTGATTATTTAATCATTATCAAAAATTAGTTGGGACCACAGTCGGGTAATCGTTAGACATATGTAAGTGAATTAAACAATTCTGAAATCCACAATGGATCGCAATGCGTTGCGAGTAACAGAAAATAAGAACTCCATCGATATGGCAGACAATATACTTATTGTGAAAACATCCACCTCATTCATATGTATGTTTGTATATACGACTTGTGTTCCATCGATAACTTGCAGGTCGCCACTAGGTTACATATGTATGTACACTATACTGAACTCAGATAGAGCGTAACAACAAATTCCGCAAACGCCATTCTCTGCCCTTGGCTTTTGTATTCTAAACTGCCACAATCGTACAAAACAACCCACAGTATCTAGAGCCATCTCAATTGCACATTGACTGCATCCGAAAATTAAAACAATGTATCGTCCTGTTGCAGTTGATGTTGTAATGTAAGATATGTCTGTATCTACACATACATACAACACATGCATAAATAAATGTATAGAAGTGCAACGGGGAAAAACAAGTCCTGAGTAACATACTGGGTATTCATTCCATACACGTATCCACATATCCCTAAAATAGGACCATGCAGTTCAACTCTTCCCTCTGTAAAATTCGCATAAATTTTAACGGGCCAAGGGCAAGTGATTTGGCAGCCATTGGGAAAGGAACGCTGTAGTGGTGGTGAAGGTTGGTGATGGAAAGTGAATATGGATGTTGAAATATTTTTTTTTTTAGTAGGATTTCAATTTTTTGTGGTGCATTTGATGTTGTATGCTTGTTCCTGGTTAAACATTTTACTCACATATTGAGTTTTGCACTCATTCACCTCCACCATGGTATATTCAATTTCTAGTATTCAAGGGGCTTTAGACGGTATTGTGCTGAAAAGACAGGGGTAGATGTATAAAAAATTTAACCGGAAACATGGCTGACAGATTTACAGCTTTCTTTTTTTTATATTTTGTGCATGAAACGGATTAGCCTTGAGCAAAGTCGGTAGATAATACAGCGGGGAGTGGGTGTGAAAATATCTTTCATTTAATCATATAAAATGGAAAACTGAATATTCAAAAAGAAGTGAAAAATAGGAAAATAAACTCTTCTCTAACCTGTTAAATGGGGACTGATGATACGTGATGTTTCTTTCGGAAAAAAAAAATTAAAAGGGAATTATGTTGTCAAAAATAATGAATCAACTATCTACATACATGTGGACATTGGGAAATGTCAAAAACGGTCTAAAATTACTGTGTGACGGCTTCCATAATTTAATCCAAATTAAATCTGGATTAAAAAAAATTGCGACTAACATTTAAAGGCTATATTTTGTCAATTTTTGGTAGGTTATATAAACTAAATATTTACTTTCAAAGAGCCTTTAAGGTAAGGTATGCAGTTATATAATGCAGTTTCTACTGATTTGTCCTTGAGATATGCATGTTGAGCTTTGCATAAACTGCCAATGCGACACTTGCCTCTGATGTGTATATCTAGAAGCCTCTCTAGTGTCTTGAGAAGGAATGACGAGAGACTGATGGGGCTATAGTCTTTCGCTTGATTTAATTTACCCGCTTTAGGTGTGAAACTCTTCCCTCTACGCTGCTGGTATGTATCCTGACCCTTAACATTGCTTGAAGATTTCCCTAAACCTGCGCCTGACTTTTGCTGGAGTCTTCTGAGGCATAACAGGCAGAACGCCATCAGGACCTGGAGCTTTGGAAGGTGCAAATGACATAATAGCTCAACGCAAGTTGAGATGGAAGTTAACATGGAAGACAGAAGATTCCATACCACTTCCTCTACTAATATTATCTGAGTACCAATTCGATACGGAAATCACTGGTATACTACTGTCTGGAAACTAAGTTTCGATTAAAGTTTCCAATACTTCCTCGCTACTTTCCGCCCACAAATCATTAGATTTCTTGATGTAGCTGGGAACTGCCGATTCCTTGGTCAGCATCTTTAAAGTTCTTAACTTGTTTCAACTAAGAGTTTAGTTCGTTATGGAGGTTGGGACCCCCTTTTGACTGGGCATACCTTCTCATGTTCCATGTTCATTATTTTACAAAGGTTCTCTACTGGCTTGTCTATATCTTGGAGATTGTCGCGTCGAATCACTTAATCTCTAAGATGTTGCCTTACTATTTCTTTATATCTGACCCAGTACGCTCTCCTATCGTTCTTGTAGCTATTACTGGTGCTGGGTTGGAAGTTGAGCTGAGAGCGTATCCACTTATGATCCGAAAAGAATACGTCATCTAAAAGTTAAACGAATTGTAACTTGCACATTTTTGTTTCTAGCTAAAAAATGTATATGCCTAAGTATTTGTATTTGGTTTTGAAGAACTGTAAATGAAACATACAGAAAAGCTACAATCCATTTGATACCCTATCCTCCTTTCTATGTAGTTTTAATGAAGTGGGCGTGGCATATTGAATTTGTTTTCTCGAATTACACCGATAATCTTCCAACATTTGAGGATGTTACATGAAAAATTTCAACAAAATCGGTTTTTTAATAAAACCGCTCTCAAAAAGTAGGCGTAGACAATCTGATTATCTAAATATTTGGTCTTAACAACATTTTTCGATTCCATGTAAAATAGTGAAGTTATGAAAAATTGGGCGTGGCAGTGGGTGAATTTAAAAAAAAATAACCCTTTTACTGATACTCTTTCTTTAAAAGCCCAAATATGAAACTTCAACCTCTTACCTCAAAATTTGAGGCCCCAAAAGAGGTGACATATGGACGGACGGACAGACGGTGGGACAAACTTGGCTCAATCGTTTTTGTTATTGATACTGATCAAGAATATGTATATAGACATACTTTTTAGGGTCTATCTCGAATATTTCTCTATGTTACAAACCATTGGTACTCTGTAACACTTTCGAAATGTAAAAAATACTACTAAACACTTTTTCCACTTAAGAATTATTTTTGTCGAGTCTCGATTTATTTATTTTGAGATCTGTCAAATAAACAAACTAAAACAAATATAGGTAGGTGAAAGTTGAAAAAGGAAAAATTGTGATTTTTAAAGAAAGAATTTAATACAAAAAAAGAAAATGGATTCGGTTGCACTTAGAATGGAAGAAGAAACTAGTGAAGAACGGATTGAGCGGAAAATTATACAGGACAAATCAAATATGTATTATGGAAATAAGTGACAAAAGGTAAAATTCGATTGGTAGCAAGGATTCATATCACCGTTGACTATTATTTATTATTTTAGTTTTGTTCAGAACTTTCGCCTGTCGAAGGATGCTTTTTTGTATGTTTTAAATTGCACACGAGTTGTACTTGCTGCTCCTTTGAGATCAACTGCAGTTTCTGTAATGGTAAAAGTAGCTGTTACTCTAAAGTTGTTAGCACAAGTAGGCTATCAGCACCAAATAGGACATGATTACTACATTGGTATGGCACAACAAACAGCATCAAGTTGTATTGCAGAAGTCTGTAGAGCAATAGAAAAAATATTGTGTCCAAAACATATCAATTTCAAAATGACCGAAATTAAACAGCGAGAAGCCAAACAATATTTCTTTTCAAAGTCAGGAATTCCAGGAGTGATTGGTGTGGTAAACGGAACATACATTCAAATGATAAGACCGAAAACAAACGAGCACTTATACTTCAATAGAAAATTAAAGCATAGTATTAATGCTATGGTAGTAAGGAAAATATCTTTATTCTTTCAAACAATAATTAAAATGTTTTTTTAAATTAAAGATATGTGATCATGATGGGCATTTTCGGAAACGTCATCTGCATCAAATTGCTTTTGCAGCATTTTCGAAAACGCAAGTTGTCAAAGTCATGTGTTCGAAATCATCATCTGCATTAGCACAGTGTTCGATAACACAGTTTGCTTTGAGTCAGATGTTCATAAACGCCAATTGCTTGTCATCTGCCGGGCAGTAAAGCAGCCAACATACTGCCAATACATTTGTAAAATTATATAAAAATGGATACAGATTCGTCATCCGAGGATTTTTCTCGTTCTAGATCTCGGTCCCTTGAACGGTAAGATATCTTTTTCAATTAGAATTTATGATCTAATGTATATCAAACTTATAGGACCCCCAATCAAGTTCAAGAAGAAATCAGTGAGCGCTGGACCCGGAGTCAAATAAAATTACTTATTTCAATAAGATTGAAGAATTGGTGCCAAATAGTTTTTGACTTTCGGAATTTTTGGGATAGAAATACTTTGCATATTTAAAAGCATATTTTTTCTTTTTTTTTTTTGAAATTCGTTTCACATACATATAAATAATATTTATATTAAATGTTCCAATAAAATTTTTTGAATGGAAGTGTAACACTTATCCATGGTTAAAATGTTCGGAAACATCCTACTGCACGTGCAAAGAAGAAATTTTGACTCGACATAAATCAGTTGCACAAAATGACAGCTGCAAACATGGAGGCCTGATTGACTTGTGTCATTCATTGACGTTCATTTGCACGTGCAAATGTACTAAGAGGAAGATTTCGGTGTCTTTTAGCAGCAAGACAACTACACTATTCTCCAGAAAAAGTTGTGCAAATAATGAATGTTTGTTGTGCACTGCGTAATATATGTTTGGCACACAATGTGGACTTGCCATCGGATGCCGTATTTGAAATACACGATGATGTATCATCAAACAGCATTCAACAGCGACATGGAGTAGATAATGCTGCCTATTCCAACATTGCTAAGAGAATAAGAGAGCAAATCAAAAATAATTTATTAAATCAGTAATCAGTCATTAAATCACTAAAAAAAAAATGCAAAATTTCATTTAGATTTCATTTATTTCAGGTAACATAAATATAACATAACATATAACATAAAAATTTATTTGTTTCATTTAAATTAAATAACATTTCATTTTTCTAATTATAAACTATTTTAATATCACTATTTTAGAAGTCATTGCCTTGCAATTTTAACATTTCTTTTTTTAGTTCAAGTTTGGCAAGTTTAATCTGGTTTTTCTCATAATCATTTTTTTTCTGTTCAAATTTGTCTCTTGCTAGTTTGTACTTTTTCTCGTTTAAATAAAAAGAATTTTCTAATATTTTGCTATGGTTTTTAAATTCTCGTTCATGTCTTTAAACATCCGGTATGATTTGGTTTGATACTCTATTTGATTGTCCACTTGCTTTTGCAGAAGATTTTCTTTATTTCGAGAAGCAGAATGATTATGAGTTGAGCTTAAAGAAACATCGTTACTTTCGCACCTTTAAAATTCTGGTATATTCTGTACTTTAAAGATCACTGAAGCCTCCGGTATGTTCTGTGCTTCCAAGATCACTGATTAGTTCTGCAAATCTCTTACTTCTCCAGGAGCTTTTGCCGAATTTTCATTTTCAACATAAGCACCGAAAACTTGAGCTTTGGAGATACCGCTTACCGATTCATCGATGTTAAGCAAATTTATTACTAACTCCTCTGAAGGTGTAAAAGAAGAGTATTTAGAAGGTCAACCACCTGTTCCAGAAATGCTTGTTTTGATTTTGCGTACTTTTGATCTGCCCATACTTACAATTTTTTTCATTAATTTGTTGTTACAATAGCTTTTATACTTTTACTTACCTTCTTCTACATTTTCATCGGACGCAAGCCTTTTCCACTTTAATTCAATTTTACATCAATTATTTGATGTTTGTTTCGCATCAGCGGTTCTTATTTGTCCTTTGGCAAAATTTGGATGTGCACAAATGAATTCTACCAAAATCTCAAATTGCTTTTTTTGTATGCAAAGTTTTGTTTGAAGATTCCCTTTTGTCCAAAACACATGTGCAGCAACATAGCTTTATATGTAGGCAACTACATGTGCGTGCTGCGTGCCTATGCAGCCACGCAAGTCGTCGCTAATTCTAATTTCGATGCAATGCAATGTAGTAGATCTACAAAATAGTACAATTTAGTACAAATTTCGTGATTTGACATTACAAATTGTCACCTATATGACAGTTTACTGTTTAAACCTATTGAAAAAAAAAAAACAAAACTAAATTTTTAAATTCAAATTGCCATGGAGAAAAATGTCAAACTTTTTTTTGAATTAAAATTTGTTTGTTTAAATTGTTATTATTACTAAGATTTTTTTTAAAAAAAACTTACATTTTAAGGCACTTTTAAACCGTTCCGTTATCGCATTAGTTGTAGAAACAAATTTTTCGTATTTGAATGCTTTTGACATTAGGAAACGAGTTGCCAAGTACCAAAATTGCACTTTCCGAATTGTAAATCCGAAAGTAGTAGATTTCATTCCGCTTTCGAGAGAGTACAAAATACTCGTTTTCGGAAAATTTTACTTTCGAAACGAAACAGAGAGTAGGGCCCCATGTGTCAAACTTAATATACCCTTAGGAAAGGGTATAGAAAGGTGTCGTAAATTCGTACGTATATTATATTGGGTTACTCCAACTACAGAAGTGCAACGTCAACCGGATATCAACGGATCCATTGCGTTTCTCGGTGTGGGATACCCGAAAATAAACAATGCAGTTAATCCTTCCCTCAGCACGCCTCCTGAATTTGTGTTTAATTTTAAATTTTGAGCTAGGAGGATGAAATTTAATATCCTAAAAAAAGTACATGTGTAAAAATGTTTGAAATCCGCCCACTACCACTACCCTTAGACCAAATATTTAGGCATTCATATTCTCTACATTTAACCAAAACATCAGTTTTGTCCACGCCCACTACCGATTTTTATGAAATTTTTCATGTAACAACCTCAAACGTTCAAAGTTATAAGGGCTGCATAGGAAGGAGGATAGGGTATCACACGATCCGTTCCAAAAAGATTGTTGCTTTTCTGTATGTTTTTTTTTTAATTTGTAATTGAATTTCTTCTGTCTATGTATGTATGAATATAATAACATCACACGATATTTTTTTATACAAACTATGTACATACATATCTATGCATATGCATGCACTTCATTGTGTTTCTTGCTTAATTTTTTGTTCCTGCTGCAATAAACAATGATTATGTTGGCATGAAAGGCATACTTTTGTTGATTCAAACATCAGGTGTATGCCCTCCTTGCATAAATGGCGTGAGTTGGGAAGAAATGAAACGCAATACGACCCAAAGTTCTGTTTACGTAATTGTGCCACATTCCTAAACCACATCTAGAACAATAATCAATGCGGGTTGGTTTGTCGGCCAACAAAACTGGGCACGTCATCGGTACCTTCCTAGAATCGATTTCGTGGTAAATAATGAAGAGAAGTATGCCATACATAAATGCAGGAACAATTGCATAGGATGACCAGCTGAGGCCTTATCACCATTAGATCAGAAAATACACATACATCCTACGTACAGTATGTACATTCATACATACTCTAGATTCTCTTTTACCATCCTCGGGCCGTGTGTTGTAGTGCTGTATTCTTCTAATATTATTTGGAGCATGCTACGAAGGACAATGGTTGGATAGCATACCATGGTTATATGTATATATGTATATATAACTATCATATTGATGCAATTCGTGTTGAGGTTATACGGTATAGTTGTTACAGCGATGTTTGGAGAGAGTTACTGTGGTTAATTTTTTGCGGTAGATTGTCGTTTTAAAACAAAAAGTGGAGAAAGAGGCAATTTTAAAATATTGTAAGGTTTAACAAAGTGCAGTAAAATTGCGAGACTAGATAACATGCGTTTAACACTGAGAGCTCAAAAAGCGTCCACTAATTCAATCTACATACATACTGTTTTGACTTTACAAATGGGTGATATTCTTGGCTGTTCTTACTTCATATTTGATTTTACCTAAGTATTTTAGTGGCGGAAATTTGTTACCAGTACATTTGGAAGATCCGAACTGACGGGGACTCCATCTTAAAAGATGAAACGCCTGATGGTCAGCGACAATGGGGTCTTCATCGTGGGCTGCGATACAAATGCACACCACTCATAATGGGACAACAGTGATACAAACACCAGAGGTGAATGTCTTTTTTATTTTATTCTGTCTACCCATATCATGGTAGACACCAAAACTAGACATGGCTCTATATAGCTCTTCTCTATAAATGCTATCATATACAGCCTTGAAATGGATAAATAGATAGTGGGTATCGATTTGGAATTCTGGAGTTTTATCCAGGATCTGTCAAAGTGTCAAAATTTGATCGACTGTGGACTTTCTTGGCATGAAACCACACTGATAGGGGCCGATCAGGGTGTAGACGAATGGTGCATGCTCTCTACCAAGTCATCACCAGCTACTTTGAACAGCTTGGCCTATAGGCCGTCAAGTCCAGCAGCCTTTTTAGACTTAAGTTTGGATATCGCTATCCTAACTTCGTTTTGATCAGGTGAACGGTAATTTTGACTAGGCCTCCATCGGACAAAACAGAAAGCAAACATATCAAAAAGTTGATGGAATGTTCACAGAATTCATCCTAAACAGGCGCGCATTTCAGGAACTGGCTCGTGCGGTTTTACCCAATATTCTGGAAACTGAACATTGGCTCGCTGAATTAAAGCACTCAAAGGTTATCGCCTTACTAAAACCTGGAAAGCTAAATGATAACCCAGAAAGCTATCGTTCGATTGCTTTACTTAGAGTTGTTTACAAACTTTTTGAAAGACTGATTTACAACCGAATCAAACCTGCAATTAACGCAGGTACATAGAACAGGGATGATTTAAACAAGGCGGGGCTGTGCGAATCAACCCATATTGATGCTGGCTATCAAAGGAAACTAAGGACTTTATTCGGATTTATCGACCCAACCACTCCATATGATACTGTCTGAAGGGATGATCTGATCCTTAAGCCACTGTTAAAATTTCTTCGATACTGAATAATATGCTGATCGTCAGAGTATTTAAAGTATTTTACAACCATACATGAAAGAGGTCATGAAAATTGAGCAAGGATCAGTATTGGCCTCTATGCTTTTCAATCTGTGTACGCACGACCTCCCAGAAACGGCATCAATAAAATATTCATACGCTAGCGATATTCAAATAGTCACATAGCAGCAGAGTGTGGTTTACACTAAAAGATCCTTACTGATGATTTTTCCCAAGCATGAGGAACACGGAATTATTATAATTCAATCTAAATAACAAACTTTCCAAAACAAAACTGAAGGTATTTTTCAACAGTGTCCAACACCCGACACAAAAATATCTAGAAGTCAGCGAAACTAAAAATCCGGTATGACATATGTAGTCCAAAAACTACCCTCGTCAAATATTTAAATCGCCTCAAAATTGGACATGAGACAGTCTATCAATACGTTCATACATATGTATGCATGTATGTATATGTACAAACACAAAAAAAATACAAATATTTCGCGCGACAGGTCCATCGGACCCAGAGCCTAGCTTCTCACAACCCATCACGTTGTGCATGTTATATTCTTTGCACGAATGGAAGTAGCCTACTGTTGTCGTTTCCGAAGGCCAATGTTTTTTTATTTGAGAATTATTTTCATGACAGTTATAGTCTCGATGTTTGTCAGATGCTAGCGAGAGGTGGTGAATGAAATTTTTAAATTTGTTGTCTGAGGATCGAGCCTCGAACCCCTTTCTTCGTAGTCCAATATACTAACCACTTGAGTATGTTCCTATTGAATGTACTTTTACATTAATTGTGAAGCATTTATTTTGATAGAGCGCGGGACGGTTCGTCCTTATTCATTAAAACTAATATCGAACACTCAGTCGATATAAACGTAGAGCTGGAAAAACTTCAGTTATGCGCGGTAAAAGTTAAAAATAAACACCTGAGCTACAATATAGCGTCCGTTTTCTGCCCGCCGCGAAGTTCGCAAGAAAAAGACGACTATTTTCTTGTCATCAATGCCCTTGGTTCAAATTTCCTTATTGGTGGAAATTTCAACGTGAAGCACACCTTCTGGGGTTCAAGATGTATGTACATCGTCGAAAGGAAAAATTCTCTAGGACAGGTAAACCGAATTGTTGGGCAACTGACTCAGACAAAATTCCCGTTCTTATCGATTTTTTTGTTACAAAAGGCATTTACGATAAGTTAAGTCGAGGAAAGTTTTGATCTCTCTTCTGACCACTCTCCGGTAATTTTATTACTTGGTGAAGGACTTCCAAGACTTATTGGCAATAGAACAAACTGGGAGGGCTTTAGAAATGATTGCGAAACAAATATCGCCTTAAATACATACAGTATGTGGCCATTAAATTAAATTATGACCGATGAGAAATAGATGCGATCTTTCGCTTTGACCGCAAATAAAGACAAAATTAATTTGATTATTTAAAATCTTGTTGCACATATATAAATATTATGTTACATGGCATATCAGTGATTATAAAGTAAAAAAAAATTATTAAATCTTAATACTTAGTACTACCGCCCTTTTGTTCGTACCTCCTTTATTCGTGTGGGCATGCTTTCAATGCATTTCGCCCGTTTCGGGCTCGTTTTTCCAGATATCTTCAATGTTCTGCTTGAGCTCTTGTATGGTATTGTTTCATCCACTATAGAGGCGAGATTTTAGGTAGGCCAAGCAGTTTTTAATCGGGTTCAAATCCGGAGAATTACCAGGTCATGGTAAGACTTCCAAGTTCATGGAACTCTTCATGCTTGTTTTGGAAGTGTGGCATGGAGCTCCATCTTGCCTAAAGACGTATTCTTCTCTGAGAGAGTCTAATGTGCTCAAATATGGCCGAAGAACTTTCCTCAGGACAGGAATATATTGTTTGGGGTCTATTGTTCCATCAACGTAATAAATTGACCCCGTACTTTCGCATATTATGCAACTCCAAATCATTACAGAGGGTGGGTGTTTGACCATCTGAACTACGCAATGCTCTGAATATCTTTCATTGGACCTTCTGCAGACGAATTTGGCAGTCTCCGTCACGACTTCTAAGCGACACTCATCGCTAAAGACAACCTAAAATAAAATCGTGATTACGGGAAAATTGCTAAAACTGATCCATCTTTTATTGTGAAAAGAAATTTGAAAAAAAATTAACTTGCTTTGTTCCAATAGCCACTCTCGCAGTCTATGTGAAGTTGTGCCCAATATGATCGCCATTTGCAAATGACATTGGTCAATTTGGGCTTCTTTGCTTGCCTCCAATCAACGCCGCAGAGTTCTCACCGATATGTCGATTCCAGCTTCGTTCAAAACCTTCAAAATGCAGTGAGCTGGTGGATTACGTTCCTGTGGAGCTCTATGAATAATTTTCCGGTCAGTCCACGGTGTTATTTTTCTTTTTTTACAGTTTCACAGTTTTGCCGATTATTTGGAGTAATCAAGGTTGAACCGCCTGGTACGTCCACGTGTTTTGCTATGTTGACTACTGAAGACTTTCCTATTCCAACAATCTTGGCTATTTAAGCATAGCTAGACTTCTTCTCAGTCAACAAAGTACCAACTTGTGATTTTTTTTTCTAAAGGAATGTCGGCTTTTTTACCAATATTGATAAAAATCAATTAAAATAAGGTTTCCGACTTTCTATGAGGTATATATGTATATTAATTTTCTAACAAATATGTAATGCTACTAACTGCAACTTATTTAATTTAAGTCCCAAATTAATTTTCCACTTATTAAAATACTTTTTACAACCGCACTATTGCCAATTGCGAGCTTAAAGAAAATGATAAATAAACCACGTCAAAACCTATTTATGTGTTGCTGCACACTTATCGTACGCACGTAGGGAAGTCCTTTGGTGCCTGCTTTTGAAATTAGAGAAAGTATAGAGAAAACCAGTAGCTAGCCGTATTCTTAAAAACAAATAACAAAAAAACGCAATTTCACAGAAAAAACACATCAAAAAGAAAAAAAATCGTTGATACCACCATCGGTCATAATTCATTGGCCATATACTGTATATATCACTTAAAACACCTTGTGAACTGGAGGACAAAGTTGATCGTTTCGTGGAAGCAATTCAAAGTATGACACGGAGAAACACTCCTTCTAGAAGCTATAAGCAGTGTTGCCACTAAAAAAATGTACATCCAGTCAAATCTGACCGTATGACCGAATTTATTTTTTTTAAATTCGGAAAAAATTCAGTTCAAAAGAATTTAGTATTTAAATTCGGTCGAAAAATCCGGTTAGCCTTAAATCTAATGAAACAAAAACATAACAGTTTATTAAAATAGATCAGTTTTGTAGTGCAAAATGTTGTGGGGGGGTTGTCTATTTTCACTCCATTTACCGTAATAGACCGTTGAAGTCAGGCACCTTGATTTATTATAGCTACAAAAACGTACATTTTGGAGAAACAATTCAGCAGCGAATAAAAATTTTAAAAACTGTGTAATTTTATGTAGCCACAAAAAAGTCATGGCTCCTTAAACTCAAAATTATGAAAATTTGTTGTTCCAATTTTTTACTTAAAATGCATTTTTTTTTTATAATTAAACATTTATTCTGACAAATTTTCTACAAAGTATGTTAAGCAACTTTAAACAGAAGTTGTAGAAAAAACCATTTTGGGGGAGTTTTCATCAAAAACAGATTTTTATGAAAATGTACATGTAACATCCTCAAACAATCGAAGCTATCGTTGTAGTTCAATAAAATGCAATGCGGCCACGCCGACTATATAAGAGCTGTATAGGAACAGGGTATCATACGATCGGTTGCAGACGGATTGTAGCTTTTCTGTCTGTTTCTATTTTTTTTGAATCCATTCAATTCCTAAAGCGTTTTTAATAATTTGAATTAATATTTTCGTCTCCATTGGTTTTGCCAATGCAATGAAATATTTTCTTCGTAGGCACAATATTATTTTCCGGTCAAAAAACAACTTTTCGGTTAAATAATTATTTCGTTTCGGTTAAAAATTGGTTTGACCGAATTTTGAATTTTTCTCCGGTCAAAGTAAAGAGATTTCGGTCAGATTTGACCGGAATTCGGTCAAAACGGCATCACTATAAGATCAACCGCAACGAAAAGTAAAAAGTAGCCCAGAGAAATCATTGATCTGGTGAGGGAGAAAAGAAAGGTACGAAAGAAATGTGCAAATTACTCATGTACCGCAACATAAAACGGTCCTTAACCGACTATGCAATCGACTTAGAGATGTTATTCGGGAATTTAAAAGCGATAAGACAGCGACCTTCCTTGAAAATCTCTCTGCTGAAAAAGTATCAAATTATTCGCTTTGGAAAGCGCTAAAAGGCATGCGGAAGAACAATGGAAAGATTATAATGGTCTCGAAACCAGGCAAACCTCTGAATGAAAAGAAATCATATCGGCCTATTTCCCTATTGCCGGTTGTCTCAAAAATGTTTGAAAAAATACTTTCTAAACGATTACAACCCGTAATCGACGAAAGACGTCTCGTTCCTGACCATCAGTTTGGATTTAGAATCAAACATTCTACAATCGATCAAGTCCACAAAATAACTGATTGAAAAAGCTCGCGAAGAAAAAAAGATGTGTTGTGGTGTATTCTTGACGTCTCACAAGCTTTCGATAAGGTTTGGTAAGTAGGCTTGAAGTATAAATTGTAACAACTACTGCCAAGGCAACTGTTTTTAATATTACGATCGTACCTCACCGCGAGACTCTTTCGTGTTAAGTACGGAAATTGCCCGCTCCTACATATAGGTACTCTATACCTGTGATATCCCGCAGGAAAGAAACTGCGTCATCGCCACGTTTGTGGACGAAACGGCTATATTGACAACGGGTGACACAATTGAAGCAGCAACTGAAAAGATGAAACAAGCTGTTAACAAAGTTATGCTGAACGAAAGCAATTTCACCTACAAAAAAGTGGATAGATTGCATCTATATCTAAACAAATACCGTACCCGAACGAAGCAAAATATCTAGGAATGACTCTAGATGAGCTTGAATGGAAATCGCACGTAAAAACGAAACGCAACTAGCTCAAAAACAAATACTGACATATGTACTGGATACTCGGAAAACATTCGAAGTTGAGCCTACATAACAAACTGCTTATCTATAAGCAAGTGCTAAAGCCAGTGTGGACGTATGGTCTACAACTATGGGGTTGTACCAGGAAAAAACAATAGAAACATCCCACAAACTTTTCAAAATAAAGTTCTTAGAACTTTCGTTAGCGCACAGTAATATGTACGTAACGAAGATATTAATCGGGATCTGGAAATTCCCAGCATCGTCGAAGAGATAACAAAATTTGCGCGAAAACATAAAGATCGTGTTCCGTGTTCACGGCCATTGTAACCGAACTGTCACTCAACTACTTGACGAGAACAATTCAATTCGTAGTTTGTAAATCATAGTATATACTAAATCTAAAATATCATCAAGTACCAAAATTTGACATACTTGTAGTAGAATTTCTCTTGGATGGTGTAGCTGAAATATCATTCTTTAAGCTAGAAGAGAGAAGCATTAAAGAGAATCATTAAATTTGGTAAAAAATGTTACTTTTGACCCCGTCCAAAGCATGCACATGTGTACATTTAAGTTTGAACACATACCTATTTAACATATGTACATATGTAGGTCGCTTGCATGTAAATATCTTATCAAATTCGCCTATGTACATATGTACATATGTGCATTCATCTCCCTGCTTCTACAATACAATACATACGACGGCAATATCTTTAACCGGAATACATAAATTTATTTATTTATTTTGATAGCTGTAGCATACAAACATTCACGCAAACGGCACAAATAAAAGAACACAATAATAATAATAATAATAATAAAAACAATTTCAGCACACTCACACATAACTATCACCACGTGAGCAATCTATCAAAACCAAAGTCCATCTGTCTCGGACAGCACAAGTGCTGTATTTTTTCATTCATTTTGTACTCGGAATGCTGTCCAATACAAAACAGAAATAATAACATCCTTCTTCAGATACATGACCATGGCATACACAAAATACTAAATAATAATGAGGAAAAAAAATATATTCTTTCGTTGTTATCGTATTCTGAAACCACCCTTCGTTTCAGTCCATTTGTCCGAACTGATGGTGTATCCGTTTGGCGCTATACAAATCAACCGCATACATATTTAAAATTATTCATAGAACAGGACCGAAAACCTCTTAGTATGACAAATTCGCCAGCAACGTAAAAAAATATCGGCAATCCGGGTCATACTACCCTCTTCCTTCCCTGGCAAACATTGATGAATGGAAACTCCATCAATCATCGTCTGCTCCAATATGTCAAGGGATGCGAAGCGAGCGCGACATACCGACAGTTGCAACAGAAAAAAAAACAACTTTGATCCAACAATGGGTCTATTCTATCGTAAAGTCGTAGAATGCATTTCCATCGGATATTTGAAACGAACTTCCATATCCACGAGCAAAATTAAAGGTGCTCAGAGATTTGTATCTGTTTTTAAATCCAGGCACATTGTGAGACAGACGCAATACGTATGCATGTATGTACGTGTTATATAAACAGAACTGATGCACCATCTTTTGTTGATATGCTATTTAATTTCGTGTCAATGAACTACAGCATAATGTACAGCGTTGCCGATATCCTATAGATACACACATACATATATATGTATTCCATTAATAATGTAGCATGACACCATTGAAAGTGATAACTACGGAAAGATGTACGTAGTTTGGAAAAGTACTAAAACCAAGTTTTCATTTATGAAGATCTATGAATCTAGGCTTTTTATTACGAATGATACATGAACATATAGACTTAGCCACAGGGATCATAAAACACATAAACAGATGTAAAGAACTTGTAAAACCATGCAGAAAAGCTACAATACGCCCATCGTAAGACTCATACTCACACATCGCAACGTAGTCTGGCACAACCAGTATGATGAGAACAACACTAACAGTAAGTCTATTAATAATTCTCAACATGCTATCCCTAGACCTCCCATGCCGGATGTTGGACACCGAAAGGTGCGGGATCGACAACGGAAGAGCTCGTGAGGACATTGGAGTCCGGAAGGAAACCAAAGGATTCAGTTAAACAATCGTCGATGTCGATAAACAATGCGGTGCTGCAAGGCGCCAAGGTGTTAATCTAGGTTGTGGAAGCGGAACTCAAAGATGACGGTGCAGACCCTGATTCTGTGAGGAGGCTGCGAAAGCATCTTAAGCAAAAGATAAAAAGGGCGAGAGGTTGCCATTGGCAGTATCTGTCTCAGGAAATAGTGACATATCAGTCAATGAATTAAGTGATATGATTGCGAATTTAGCCGAAACCTCCCCAGAAGCAGCAGGACCTAGGGAGTTCAACTAAAGCCATGGTGATGGAGGCGGAAAGTGGAAAAGTGATGAAAAGCCTATGTCCGAGAATGTTAATCAATCAAGACCATATAAAAGTGGAAAGGCTGATGAACAAACCAGTAAACGGAAGGTCAGTCAAAAGCCTTGGATCTTCAAAGGAAGGATTAGAGGTCTACCTAAAAGTATTGCTACTTTGCACTATGTGCGATCTGGTGAAAGAGCTAGATCTTGTGTACTGGTGAGGCACGGAGTTAAGCGGTTATGCTGCCGCAACTATGTGCCCGTTGCGGCTCGTTATTGTCGTGATTCTGTGTAGTAATATTTAGAATGCTTGATAGAATATTAAATTGGAAGGTAATGAATCGGACAATGATGTTGAACCACAGAGCGATCTCATTTGATGATCGATACGGATCTAAAAGGAAGAAATATCGGAAATATGTCAGGATTCGCAGGAACACGGACAAAGTAAAATACCAGGAAGTGTTACAGGATGAACTGAATGGGAGGGTACCCAAAATACCGAAAATCACTTGGGATGTAGAGTCGCAGTTAAAGCATTTACAATTAGCTGCTGAAGGTGTATACCAGGAGACGTGTATACCTACTTTGGTAGCGAAGTAATACTGAAGTACCACCAAGTACAAGTCTGGAAGAATGGCAGGAGAGATGGTGTCACTGATAAAGGCAAGTGGTTGCAGAGATTGATACCCAATATGGATGGCTGGATTACTAGGAAGCATGAGGAACAGAACTTCTACCTGACCCAGATGCTGATTGACCGTGGATGCTTCAGAGCCTACCTGCATAGATTTGGATACGACGGCTTCCATCGTGCACGGAAGCAGTGGAGGATGCGGAACACATCATGTTCCACAACGGCACCTGCTCGTAAACCAATTGGGCGAGGATTTAACCCCAGACAACTTCACCAGACAGATGATGAGCAGGGAAGAGGCTTGGGACGCAGTTAGCGACACTGTGACTAAAATTATGAAAGAGCAGCGAAGACAGGAGCAACAACGAAACGCAGCGCAGTAGGCTGCCAACTTGAATGAGCAGAGTACATAAGGCTGAAATCTACCCTCGTGATGAAATGCTTGACGGTAGTGCCACGAGAACCAGATATAAAAGGGAGGTTGGTTTAGTGGGTGGAAATCCCACACTGTTACTGAGTGCGGGCTCAGTTTCGTCTTTAAAAGATTCCCACCTTCGTACGAAAAGAACCCCACGCCTTGGTAGTGTGAGGAACTTGAAATTCTAAAGAAGGAGGTGGGAATGTCTTTAATCATGCCATGAGAAGAGATAATCCTGAATCATGGGATGAGTATAAGGCAAAGAAGAAAGAACTAAAAGCAACGTTGCGACGACGTTCGTTGCGTTTGCTCGAATGTGAGGAGCCCAGCAGAGGTCAGTAGACTTCAGAAAATTGTGTCCAGGGATCCAGTTTCCGAAGTGACTCATTCGCGATAGAACGGGGCAGATTGTTGAGACACTGGATCGTACAAATGAGGTCCTCATGGAAATACACTTTCCGGGAAGTCTTAAGTCATATCAGCCCTGAGTTCTGAGAAAATAAGGAGCAAACAGAATAGATAGGGCAGAAGCGGACCGTAGGACCGGATGGTATATTCCCAGCTTTAATGCAATGGGATGCAGACCTCCTAGGGTTACATACCGGTAACATGGAGAGAAAAAAATATGGTGTTTCTTTCAAAACCAGGGAAAAAGTACTACACCGAACGAAGTCCTTCAGACCGGTCAGCCTAACGTCATTTCTGTTGAAAACAATGAAAAGAATTGTGGTGGACCATATGGAGAGCACGGCGCTGAAAGCGTGTCCTTTGGGTAGTAGACAACATGCATACAGAGCTCACAGGTCTACGGAAACAGCTCTACACCAGCTGGTACGCGTTACAGAAGATGAGATGAATACCGGAGGCATCGCAATGACAATAATAATGGACACTGAAGGTTCGATAAGATATGCTTCGAAAATCTGAGTGTACCCTTAGAAGAACGCAGGGTCAACCCATTAGTGGTGAGATTGGTGAACAATATGCTGAAAAATAGGGCGATAAATATTCAGACGGGAACTCCAAGACTTAGAGGAAGGATTAGCAGAGGTTGCCCGCAAGGAGTAATTTTGTCACCAACTCTGTGGAATATAACTGTGGACTCTCTCCTGAGAAGACTTTGAAGGGACCGGCAACCACTCTGTGGGACATACCGTCGATATAGCAGTAACGGCAAGAGGTAAATTCATGAATATCACAGCAGATACCATGAAAAATACTCTCAGAGTGATGGAGCGATGGTGTCAGGAACAAGGGCTCTCCATTAATGTGGAAAAGACAGATCTAATCATCTTCACAAAGAAAAGGAAACATCTGGAATTTCAGTCCTTGACACTTTTCGGATCGGAGCTGCAGGTGACCAGGAAGGTTAAGTATCTGGGTGTATACCTAGATGCTGGACTAACTTGGAACTTCCATGTGGAAGAAAAGATCAGAAAGGCGAAAAGGGTGCTTCATCAGTGCAAACGGGTATATGGACTAAGGTGGGGAATCTCGCCGAGGTCAGCATACTGGATGTATACGAAGATAGTTAGACCAATTTTCACATATCCGTCAGTTGTATTGTGGCAAAAAGCCATCCAGAAAACTGTAAAGAAGCAGAAGAAGTTAGATAGGCTCCAACGTCTGGCATGTTTAGGGAATGCCGGCGCAATACGAACGGCACCTACGTGCGCAATGGAAGTGATCGTAGATATTCTGCCGCTGGACTTACATATTTAATAAGAAAGCGGCGGCATCGATGGAACTTCGTCTACACTGGGATGCCCTACTGGCACTGGCGTGGTACTTTCTGTGGTCGTAGGAAAATCCTGGATCTCGTGAAAAACGAGATTAGGGAGTCGAATATGCCCATAGATGGAATAAAGAGATCTTCTTCCGAAAAAGAAGATTGGTGATATAATCATCTTTACGGATGGGTCCATGATGGATGGCAGAGCGGGAGCAGGTATCTCTCAGAAGAACTGGAACTAGCCCATCATATTAGTCTGGGGAAATATACCTCAGTCTATCAAGCCGGTATGATTGCTGTTGGATCACCTGCAAGAGGGTCAGGTCGAGAGTAGAAACGTTACCATAGCAGTGGACAATCAATCAGTGATTAGACGCATGGAGCAAACTGATATCAATACATTACTGGCATTGGAATGTGTTCATAAACTCAATGAGTGCTCATCTCAAAATGAGATGATGCTGCTCTGGGTGAGAGGGTACGTAGAGACTGAGGGTAAAGAAAAGGCGGACTCTCTGATAAATCAAGGGTCAATCTCGGAGCTCTCTGATCCGGAGCCATTCGCTGCAATTGGCAGAGGGATGGTAGAACACCTAGGCCACGCCGGAACACCAGAGATAGAAAAAATGACTATTAAAATGCCGATTGGCACCACTCAGAAAGAAGTTCTAAGTTTAGGGCGAAGAACACTGAAATTGGTGGTTTTCTACAGGTCATGGAAGTTTAGGGTATCACCTAAAGAAAATGGGTCTTTTGGAGAAGCGAGGGTAAAGAAAAGGCGGACTCTCTGATAAAGCAAGGGTCAATCTCGGAGCTCTCTGATCCGGAGCCATTCGCTGCAATTGGCAGAGGGATGGTAGAACACCTAGGCCACGCCGGAACACCAGAGAAAGAAAAAATGACTATTAAAATGCCGATTGGCACCACTCAGAAAGAAGTTCTAAGCTTAGGGCGAAGAACACTGAAATTGGTGGTTTTCTACAGGTCATGGAAGTTTAGGGTATCACCTAAAGAAAATGGGTCTTTTGGAGAAGCGAGGTCCTGGAAGCCACTGGGTAGATACCCAGAGAATGAACCAGATTTCTGTTAAACAGATGCTAGCATTGACACGAGGAATCAAAGCCCGATAGAAACTGTGGAGAAATCCAGAGACACTTTCGGGCTAAGATGGATCGTGAAGGAGAGACGAAAAGGGACCCAACAAATTGATTCGAAATTTCTTTAAAATACAAATACATATGTGTATATATATATGTATATATCCCTACAAGAGGAATCCGCCACCAAAAGTCGCTTAATTAATATTTACCCAAGTGACTGGAACTTAAATATAGAAGGACATGCACTAAACAAACTCGTAGGTAAGGATTTAAACAGTGACTTTTTACTATACCTAGACTTTAAAAAAGCTACTCTCCTTCACTTTTCCCCGCAGAGCAGAATTCATAACCAAAGAACCAATAAAAGACAAGTCTATGTATGTATGTATATTCACCTACACAGATGGGCCAAAGATGGTTACAGGCAAAGGTTCCGGTATATTCTCAGACTTCCTGCGCACAGCAAAACTGTCCAAGGTGTGGACCCGGCAGTGGCAGATACAATACCACTCGATTATATTACCTTAATTACTGACAGTCAGGTGGCATTAAAGCAATATCTGGTTTTGAAACTAGATCAAATCTAATTCGTCGTTGTTACGAAGAACTGAAAGTTCTTGACTAGCCACACAATATTAATCTGACGAACTCGCAGTAAAGGTGTTAGACAATATGAAAGAGCGAGTGGTGCGCAAGTGCCTAATGGCAGCCAATAGTAAGTGCAACTCGATTACCAACTGTAATATGTCAAGGTCATAATACGACAATGCTAGAATGAAAAAAACTTTCTAACAACAGCAGAAAGTTGCTGTCAATGTAGGTGCACTCAATGACCATAATCTGCTAAGAAACCAGACAATGAAACTTAAACTTATATGTTTATACATACATATATGTATGTATAACAAGAATAAAGTTTGGCAGACTTTTGCTGGAACTTTTTGACTTTGTATCAACATTACAAATCAGACTATCAAGTTAACTATCAATAATTGAAATCATCTTTTCAACAGAATAACAAATACATACATATGTATGTATATCAATCACCACGAATTCAGCTCCTTTGAACCATGACTCGAGTCAATTGACAGTGACACTATCAAAGAACAACACCGTGCAAAGCAAACTGAGAATAAACTGTTCCATCAACAACACTAAACAACACTTAACGTAATAAACCTATGCCATGCAATGAACACTGTACGAAACGAAAGTCAAACAACTATTATGCCCGAAAAAAAGTTATAATTCAAAACGTTCAACTTTTATTAGGCTGCAATAGACTCCCTCCATGCCGCGCCAACATGTCCTCTCTATATTTTGACGACATCAACATGCGACTCCTCCACAACGAATAATAGCGTGTTACAGTAATCAACTTAAGTGGGATCGGCTCTTCTCACTTTCCACTCAACGCCACCACCGCCACTGTCATTTATGTCAACCACAAGATGTATAAATCCGTAACGCTTTCAGGTTTCACATACTTCATCCCCATATTGTAAGAGCATAGGTGGGTGTCATAAGCACCCCTAAAAATGAAATGTAAATAATAACAAAGCAGGTGGTGCAGGAAAAGGATGAAGTCCTTTTTTTCTCACGAATGCCTAGACGTGTGTATGTGTACATAAATGGTAATAACTTGCGGTCGACAGGTGGCACGGAACAGAAACGGTTACGCTGAACTACTTAAACCGCAAACACATATCCATTTAACACGTAATTGGTTTGTGAATTGAATTTAATTAAACAATTGTGCAAGGCGTTTTCTGTTTGCCATTTGGACTGGCAATTAATATACATAACTTAATTTTTTCCTTAAGGTTCTATGCGTAGATGGACAAAATAAGCTGAGGTTCTCCTACATTTATATATTTTTCATCACGTGCTTAAAATATCACTTAACCCCAAGAAAATCCAATTCAGTGCGGTCAAGTCATCACACAAACGTGTTCCTTTACCCCTCAACCCCTATTAGTCTGAATCCTTTCTGTTGTGTTCAACTAATAAGATTCCAGTTTTATCCTTGTGATAATGTACAATAATCCTATTTTAAGGGTCAACGATGTTTTGTACACACACACGCGTTCGAAAAGTCATGCAGTCTCATAGATAAATTTTTTGTATATCCATACATCCATAGCTACATATATGGGGGTGAAAATACGTGTATATATCCTGCGTTGAGTTGGGATGACCAAAATCATTTCATTCAGCATGTTCACTTGTTCGCGTAATCGAATTTGCAGTAGGGTTAGATAATTGAATTGGATTCTCTTCATATGTATGATCATGATACAAGTTTTCTTTAACGTTCATACATATAATTTGGAAAAATGAAGGGTTGCGAAAAATTCTTCTTATCACGAGTTGAAGATGAGCATAAAGAACTTTATGTGAACTATAGATATAATGTTAATTTTAAAAAAAGTCATACTTATTATCTATTCCATAAGTAGTACATAATGTAGTAAATAAATACCAAAAATTTTCATTCAATTTGTCATATACAACGGTTTCAAAGTCGACAACACTTCCACATAAGCACTAACGCTGTTATGGTTTTCGTTCTTGGTCTCCCACATCAGGGTTCTTCATTCTAAATACAATTTGGTACACAATGAGTGATTTAATGGAACAGTTGTTCACAAATTTGCCTTTTTATACCCTATCCAAACCCTTAGTATATTAAGTTTGGCATATAGTTTGTAACATAGAGAAATAATCGAGATAGACCCTATAAAGTGCATATATATCTACATATATGTATGATATAATCAGTATTGAAAGCGGAGTCAATTGAGCCATGTATGACCGTCCGTCCGTATGTCACCCTTTTTGTTTCCTTAAATCTTGAGCTAGGAGAAGAAGAAGTAGTACAAGTGTAAAGATTTTTGAAATCCGCCCACTGCCACGCCCACTTTACCATAAATTCACTATTTTACATGAAATCGTAAAATTTTGTGAAGACCAGATATTTTCATATTCAGACTGTCTACCATTCATTTATCTATTGTCTTTAGGCACGCCCACGCACGCACGTTCGAATTTATCTCGTAATTTGGCAAAAAAATCCAGTGTACCACGCCCACTTTATTTGGGCTGCATAGAAAGTAGGATAGGGTATCAAAGGATCCATTCCAAAGTAATTGTAGATTTTCTATTCGTTTTTTTATTCAGTAGATAGTTATGGAATTAAAGGCGAAAAATGATTTCGGACATATGCCCACCACGGGATCGTGTCAGGAACAGCATCCTAGAGCTTTAATTCCCGACCACTGGAAGTCTATGGCTATTCGGCATACACAAAAGACTTCAAATAGAAAAGAGTCCAGAGGAGTCAAATCACACGATCTTGGAGGGCAGGCCACAGGTCCATTTCTGGAGATAATGTTGCCATCGAACACTTTCTTCAATAAATCGATGGTTTCGTCGACAGTATGGCATGCAGCACCATCCTGTCAAAATTTCTTCAGACCTTGTTCATGCACTTTTGGAGATATAAAATAGTTAATATTTGCTCTGTCCTGGGCGACGGTGATACTTCAATTTTTTTAATTTTTGAAGAAGTACGGCCCGATGATGCCGCCGGGTGCATCGGTACCTGATGGTTCACTTTTGGATTACTTTCGCTCCAAATTTGACATTTCGACGCCGTCGTGGCTCCAGTGGTTACTGTGGTTAGTCCCCAGCCAACACCTTAAATTTATTTTAGGCCCCACCTATCGCGAGCAAATAATCCCATTCCCTTTAATTCATAAAAGAATAATGAGACATTTCTAAAAGTAACCTCAAATAAATCAAATATTTGACTTTGTCAGATTAATTTTCAAGTTCGTCAAAATCAAAAGCGTCGCATCAAATTCAATTCTGTTAATGAACTTACATACAATTTTATTCACCATTAAAATCTACAAAACAATAAAAAGAACTCCAACCATGACTTCGTAACCGAGTTTCTAGCATTCGTCTTTATACATAGCTTTTTTTACCATAAAAGGGGTATATACATACACACGTACATAGATGCCTGTGTTTGTGTATATATTCATGTATGTAAATATAAATCTTTAGGCTATAATCCAAACATTTGTTTTTCTCAAAGACAAATTGTTCCGCTTGGAGTTGATGGAAATGGTTACTTCTGGATTTCCATCCCAACTTCTTCCAAAAAGCATATAGATACATACAGATATCTTATGTTGACATAGTTTTACTTATTTATTCTCGGAGAAATTTACTTTATCTGCTGAGACGATTTACATTGTGGCTTAACTCGATCCTTGTATTTTGAATCTGGTGACTGGGTATAAAAAAAATTCCATTTTTATAAGTACCTCCACAAAAATCAGTTAACCAACAGCATCAGATACATTTTAGTCCTATAAATTATATTTTTTAACTTTCAGACTCAGCTATGAGTACTGCTTCTAGTTGAAACTCAGCACCACCACGCTGAACAGAGATAAGAACAACAATGAAGAGGGCTATAAGGAGCTCCCAAATGATGATGAAATTCATACTGAAAGGGAATGGTAAGGAAGAATCCAAGAAAAAGATTGTGCGGACGGGCTGGACAAACAAATGATAACAATAAATTATTCCCTTGAGATGGCTCACAACTCCTTGGCACTTGCAGTTGGTCTCATCGTTTGCAATGGCTTTCTCTTATAGCTTTCAAGCTTTCTCGCTGCTTGTCTCTCTGCCTTTTATATCCCTTCTTTGGTAAACCGCCAGACTTTATATATAGTACTGTTCCGGTTATATCAGACGAAATGATACGTAGCTTCATTACATGATTTTGCCCCAAAAAGAAAGCAGCCCACCCTTATTTAACAAAAGTAAGCTTGTATGTCCAGAAAACTCCCTACCCACTCAATGGAAACAGGTTACGAAGGGATGGGCGGCTGAATTTCAAAAGATTTATTATTTCTATACCCTGGAGAGAAAATACGGTTAGAGGACGTTGAGGACGAGAAGAGCAAACTGACCTTAGCCAATATTATGTGATACTTCGGTACGTATGTATGTAGGTGTATGTGTACGTACATATGTATGTTTGTATGTATGTGTATATACTCCTTCACTGCTCCCGCTTATGTCCTTCCTCAGTGCATATTTACATTATTCTTGAGTTATATTTCACTTGGGAGGATTTTACTTTTTATTTGCAGTTTGGTACATTTGAATTCCCGGGTTTGATGTTATTCTTTGGCTGAGTTGTTGTAAGCGAGAGATGATGATGCTTGGAAGGTTTGAGGGAGTAAAAAGTGGGAGAAACATCTTCGAACTCTATAAGCGGAAGTGAATTCATATCCGTTTTTTGTTGGACTTCTGTTTATCTATAGTACATTTATTTAGAGCAAGGACACTAAGCAATAAGACAGAAGTATATTATTTTAGAGAGCGAACAAGTACACAAAGGATGTGTTTAGTGGAACGATATTTCAATTTACAGCATGGAGGTATTTAATTTTAAAAACCAATTATTGGTTATATATAAGAAGAAACAGCTGAAAAAGTGCAGGTATGTATTTACTTAGGCGACGCTACAGTCCGGGGTGAACCTGGGCATCAAATAGCAAGGTGGTTGAGGTCCTACTGCATCGTCCCTTTGGGATGGATTCGGCATATGCAAGTAGTTGCACGGACTTTTGAAAGATTTTTGGCGTGTGAGTTCTGCACAATTCTTTTAAGAACGATGTTGAAGAAATCGCCCAACAGCGCGTCGCCCTGTCTGAATCATTTTTTGACATCAAAGGTCTTGGTGAGGTCTTTTCCGACCTTGGTGCCACAACTGAACATAGCTCTATTTAGCTCTTCTGTCATACGCGGCCGTAAATTCGATAAAAGGTGGTGATTATCGATTTGAAATTCCTTGGTTTTTCCGAAGATCTGCCATAGTGTGAAAATTTGATCCATGGTGGACTTCCCTGTCCTAAAACCACACTTATAAGATTAAATGGTTCAATCTGCCTGACAGCGGAATTTTGGTCGTTGTCGCCGTTATACAGAAGTACTCTTTTCATATCCTCAACATCGACTGCGATTCTACTACTAGGTTTCTTTGTTCGTCCCTGCAAGCTTCAGTTCCGGTTTTGTAGCCTTGACATGTTTTCCTTCTGAGTAGACGTAGAGCTCACGAGCAGGTCTGGTCCTTCTATGCAGTCTTCGTTTGTAAGACATATGTTGTCACCCAGGACAATTTTAATGCTATAGCTAGGGCACTCGTAGCTCGTAGAAACTGTATTTGGTATCGTCATCTTTCTCCTCTGTGGGGGCATGAACGCATATCAGGCTAATGTTAGCGAATTTGGTCTTGATGCGAATGCGCTGCTTCTGTTGTCGGTAGGAATCGCCGTAGTAGATGTCACAGTTTTTCATCCTTCTTTTGCCTGGCCTGTTCCATCTCACTTCTTGGATGGCGGTAATGTCTGCTTTATAGCACTCCAGTGCCTCAGCTAATTGTTCGGCTGCACATGATCTGGGGTCAACAGTTAAATCATCCTTATCAGAGGCTGTTAGTGCATTCGCAAGTAATAGTTTCTTCCATGTTAGGGAAGTTAACACGACGCACAACCCCCAACATGGAGGAACAGTTCCTTTTTATAACCCTAGCACGGGGGCCCGGAATCAATAGCCCGCTTTGAACCAACTCTTTTTCAACACCCTGATTGTCATCCATATGGGTAAGGCTCATTATAAAAAAAAAGAAAAAACACCCTGATTCAGTATTGGAGATCCCTACAGACTTGGTATTCAAGTACGTAGAAGTAGCTCATATAGGGATAAACACTAATAGTTCGGCCTAACTGAAACTCATAGACACCAGCGTTGATTCCATCTAGAAAATTCGTCCGATGCCTCCGGGAACAAAAGGAAATGCCTTAGTGAATAAGCACTCATCCCCCTCTCTCGTCTGCTGCCACCAACGACCAAAGGGTTTGGTTGCTCAATCTCCAGTCGAAGTACTAGGCACGCAGCAACCACCACCATGGGGCTGAGAGTAGAAGTTAATGGATTCAGCGATTTAAACAAGATAGTAAAATCACTTTTTTCAAGAGCGGAACGCGGTGGATAGTAGATATATCAGATTTTAAGAACATGCTAAGTATTTTTTACTCGAATCGTGCACAGTTGCAAAGTTTAAGGCTCTAAGTCTCTTTAGGTCTTCGGATTGATTGTTCGATATACTTACTTACTTACTTAGGTAGCGCTACAGTTCGGGGTGAACCTGGGCCTCAACTAACAAGCCTCTCCAGCCAGCTCGGTCCTTAGCTAACTGCCTCCAGTTGCGCACTCCAAGCTTGTTGAGGTCCCCTTCAACTTGTGCGTGCCACCTAAGGCGAGGTCTTCCTCTGCTGCGTTGTCCCTCCGGGTGTGATTCGAAGACTCTTCGGGCCGGAGCACTGGTGTCCATTCGCTCTACATGTCCTAGCCATCTCAAACGACTTATGCGCAATTTTTTGACTAGGTCGATGTCGCTGTACAGCTCGTATAGTTCGTCGTTGAATCTTCTCCTCCAAAGCCCGTCAACGCAAACGGGACCGAATATTTTACGAAGAATTTTTCTCTCGAAACGACCAAGGATATCTTCATCCGCTTTTGATAAAGTCCAAGCTTCAGCGCCATAAAGCAGGACTGGGATGATCAAGGTCTCCTTAGTTGTTCGGGATAGGGCCTTACTACTCAATTGCCTTCTCAGCCCAAAGAAACAGCGATTGCCAAGAGTTATTCTTCGTTTTATTTCTGCCGAGGTGTTGTTGTCAGAATTGATAGCAGAGCCGAGGTAGACAAAGTCCCTTAGTACCTCAAAGTTATAGCTGTCGATTGTGACGTTCTGTCCAATTCGTCGATGTTGCGTATCCCTTCTGGTTGACAGCATATACTTGATTTTGCCCTCGTTTACCGCTAAACCCATTTTGGCAGCTTCTGTTTCAATACTAGCGAACGCACCGGTGACAGCCCGCTGTGTTTTTCCAATAATGCCGATGTCGTCGGCGTACGCTAGTAGTTGCACAGACTTTTGAAAGATTGTGCCTCCGGTGTTGACTTGTGAGTTTCGCACAATTCTTTCAAGAACGATGTTAAAAAAATCACATGACAGCGCGTCACCTTGTCTATATCCTTTTTGGACATCAAAGGTCTCGGTGAGATCGTTACCGACCTTGATGGAGCAGCGAGAATTCTCCAACGTCATCCTGCACAGGCGAACGAGTTTGGCAGGGATGCCAAAACTAGACATGGCTCTGTATAGCTCGTCTCTATAGATGCTGTCATATGCGGCCTTAAAATCGATGAAAAGATGGTGGGTATCATCTTGAGTTTTTTCCAGAATCTGCCGAAGTGTGGAGATTTGATCTATTGTGGACTTTCCTGGTCTGAAACCACACTGATAGGGCCCAATCAGGTTTTTTTTTTTTTTAATGTTCTGCATCACTTAGGACTAAAGTCCTTTAAATTTATAAACCCAGTGATGGAGTGAAAGGAAAAGGTAGAGGAAAGTCAGAAGTTGGTAGGAAAAGGAAAGAGAGTTAGGTGACGATGCGCGTTGACTTTAAATCTTTGTAAATCATAATTTGATGGAAATATTGAGGACGGCAATTCATTCCGCATACGTGTTGAATGGCTAAAGACCGTGCTTCTGAATTTGACTGTGCGACCGAAAATAGGATTCAAAAGATAAGGGTGTGCGGAAAAGGCCGCTCGTGTAGTACGATTGAACTAACGGACAGGCGGGACACAATTATAGATTTCGTCCGAACAGCTATGATGGAAATATCTGTACAGGACCGATAAACATCTAACATTCCGACGATGTTCTAGCGAAGGAATTTGGTTGCAAATTGATAGGTCACCGATCAATTTACATGCCTGACGCTGGACACGATCTAGTAAACTCAGACATGTCACGGGAGCTCCCGACCAAACTTGTGAGTTGTATTCGAGTTTTGGACGAATGTACGCTTTATAAATAGTAGCCAAGTCTGAAGGACTGAAAAAACGTTTACACCTCTTGAGGAATCCGAGGCATCTAGCGCCATTTTTTTCAGCTTCGGATTGGTTGTTGACGAAGGGTTTCAGACGTTCACACAATATGGCAGATAGGATCTTGTACGCGATGTTGAGGAGACTGATACCTCTGTAATTGGCGCAATTGAGGGGATCTCCTTTCTTGTGGATCGGGCAAACGGTGCTGAGATTCCATTCATCAGGCATACACTCATCTGACCAAATTTTAGAAATGAGTTGGTGTATGCTCTCTACCAGGTCATTTCCAGCTGCCTTGAACAGCTCGGCTGGTAAGCCGTCAGGTCCAGCAGCCTTGTTGGATTTAAGTTTGGATATTGCTATCCTCACTTCGTCTTGGTCAGGTGGACGGAAGTTTTGGCTATCATCGTCTATGTTGAATGGTTCATTCTGCCTGACAGCGGAATGTTGGTCTTCGTCGCCGTTATACAGTCTGCAGAAGAAATTTTTCCATATTCTCAGCACCGACTGTGACTCTACTACGAGGTTTCCTTCTTCATCTCTACAGGCTTCTGTACGGGTCTTGTTGGCCTGACACGTTCTTTTTACCTGTTGGTAAAACTTCCGTACATTATTCCTGGAGTATAATCTCTCAATAACTTCGATCGCGCGCTTCCCGTGCTCTTTTTTCTTCTTTCGGAGAAGCCGATGTTCTTCCCGTCTCTTTTGCTCGTAGAGCTCACGAGCCGCTCTCGTCCTTCT
Source organism: Xylota sylvarum (assembly GCA_905220385.1). Taxonomy (NCBI): domain Eukaryota; kingdom Metazoa; phylum Arthropoda; class Insecta; order Diptera; family Syrphidae; genus Xylota; species Xylota sylvarum. The sequence continues at coordinate 24,224,434 of LR999960.1, forward strand.
TTGCAGCGCCGCTTTGTATGCCTCTTGTTTAGTGTTGCCAATGGTCCTCGGCATTTGATGCTGGCGGCATAGGAGTTGTAGCGAGATTTCGGGATACGCATTCGGCAAAGGTTCTGGCGATCTCTTGCGATTGCAGCTTTTCAACGTTACATCTTCTCACAGTATTTCTTCTTTGTTGTGACGTTAGGGATATCCGCATTCGTACCGTGGCTGCAATAAGGTAATGCATCGTTGGACATAGTTCTCGCGAATTCCGGGAGCGAGCTGACTTTCAGCAAAAACGGAAGAGGGTCAATAATAGACATTACTTTTATGAGCACGTGTTTGGCAAGGAATGCTGCGTGGAAAGTATGCACTATGTATACACACAGCGACCACCAGGCGATCAAGTTCCAGCTACGACCCAGCCCCATTGAAAATAGAAGAGAGCAGAGAAGGCAGCCGCGGAAAAGAGTATGGAAACCACATACTCTGGACGTCGAAGTACTTCAGCTGATGATGGAAGATGTATCCCTTAGTGGACCAGCCGCCGACAAGGCGAATCAGCTCAGAAGAGGATTGACACGCGCCTGTGACGCATCTATGCAAAAGAAAACAACAAGCGCGCGGCGACCTCCAGTATACTGGTGGAACGACAAAATCGCCAGACTGCGCGCAGAGTGCCACAGGGCGCGCAGATTGTACCAGCGGTCCAGAGAACACAGCAGCCATGGAGAACTACATGAGAGATTCATAACCGCCCGGAGAAATCTAAAAACTGCAATTAAAGACAGTAAAAAGAGAAGCTTCATCGAACTGTGCAACGAAGCCGACCAAAACCCGTGGGGAAAAGCCTACCAAGTGGTGATGATGAAGCTGAAGGGTGACCGAAAACCCGCGCCTGCATCCACAGTGTTTCTCGAAAACGTAGTGGCTGTACTCTTCCCACAACAACAAGAAATGGAGGTACAAACGGAGAGAGTAAATACGACGGGAGCGTTAACAATACCCCTCGTCACCGCTGAAGAAGTCCTGCAAGTCTGCGCAAAAATCAAGGACCAAAATGCGCCTGGTGTCGATGGAATCCCTAACATTGCCTTAAAAGCAGCAATCAATTGGCGCCCACACATCTTCGCAGATATGTATAACACTTGCCTAAAAGAAGGAGTATTCCCCGACCAGTGGAAAAAACAAAGACTGGTCCTCCTACCAAAAGGTAGTAAACTACCACAGAATCCCTCATCGTAAAGGCCTCTATGCATGTTGGACACAATGGGCAAAATACTGGAGCGCGTCATAAGTGACAGGTTGGAGAGTGCAATCGATGAGGCAGGAGGCCTTGCAGCTCACCAGTACGGTTTCCGTAAGACACGGTCTACTATCGACGCTATCGACGAAGTCGTGAATACCGCGTCAAAAGCCATAGAAGGAAGATGATGGAAGGGCGGGAGCAAACAGTACTGCGCAATCATCACGCTGGATGTAAAGAACGCCTTCAACACCGCAAACTGGAGAAACATCTTGCGAGCACTTACCGCCAAGAGAGTACCAGAATACCTGCAGAGGATAATGACGGACTATTTTAGAAATAGAATACTGCTTTACGACACCGACGATGGAACGAGGCAGTATAACGTCACAGGCGGCGTTCCCCAAGGCTCCGTATTAGGTCCGCTACTGTGGAACTTAATGTATGATGGCGTCCTCAGACTTCGAACCCCGAGGTCTTCGAAAATAATTGGTTTCGCCGATGATATAGCGATCGTTGTAGTAAACAAACACCTTGAAGAGTTGGAGCATGACTGCAATGAAGCTATTGGGATGGTCCAGGACTGGCTAGTACGCATGGGCCTACAACTTGCAGAAGAAAAGACTGAAGTAGTGCTCATCAGCAGCAGGCGGGTCATGGAGACTATAAGGGTAACCGTGGGCGATCACGTCATAGCTTCCAAACCAGCGCTGAAGTACCTTGGCATTACCTTAGATGCAAGGTTAACCTATAAGCAGCATCTGCAGTATGCAGCTGAAAAGGCAGCAAAGGCAACGGCTGCCCTATCAAGGATAATGCCGAATATCGGGGGACCAAAACATAAGAAGAGATTACTCTTAGCAAGAGTTGCCGCATCAATAATGCTCTACGGTTCCCAGATATGGGCTAGTGCCATGATAACAAAAGCATACAGAAAGAAGACTGAGGCAGTCTACAGAAGCAACGCGCTGAGAGTATGCAGCGCCTTCCGAACAACTTCCTACGACGCGGCATGTGTAGTGGCTGGCATGGTACCAATAGACCTTCTTGCAAAAGAAGCGCAACAGAAATACCGTGCCAGCAGGACAACGGCAACAGCAACAACAAGCAATACTGAAGGACAAGGACCAAGGACAAGTCTGGAAGAATGGCAGGAGAGATGGTGTCACTCTGACAAAGTCAGTTGGACGCAGAGATTGATGCCCAATATAGACGCCTGGATTAATAGGAAGCATGGGGAGCTGAATTTCTACCTCACCCAGATGCTCACTGGCCATGGATGCTTCAGAGCCTACCTGCATAGATTTGGACACGAAGACAACCCCTATTGTTCAACGTGCACGGGAGCAGTGGCGGATGCGGAACACATCATGTTCCACTGCCCACGATACAACGTAGAACGGCACCTGCTGGTAAACCAATTGGGCGAGGATTTAACCCCAGACAACTTCACCAGACAGATGACGAGCAGCGAAGAGGCTTGGGACGCAGTTAACGACACTGTGACTACAATAATGAAAGAGCAGCGAAGACAGGAGCAGCAACGAAACGCAGCGCAGCAGGCTGCTAACTTGTATGAGCCGAACACATAAGGCTGAAGTCCCCCCTCGCGATGAAATGCTTGACGGCAGTGCCGCGAGCACCAGGGGTAGAAGGGGAGGTGGGTTTAGTGGGTGGAAATCCCACACTGTTACTGAGTACGGGCTCAGTTTCGTCTTTAAAAGATTCCCCCCTTCCCGCGGAAAAAAAAAAAAAAAACAAGGTAATGATCCGAGTGGATGTTGGCTGCTCGGAAGGTTCGGACATCGAGAATACTGGAGGCATGCCTTACGTCGATCGCAATGTGATCAATTTGGTTGACCGTTTGATGATCAGGAGACCGCCATGTCCCCTTGTGGATATTGAGATGAGGAAACTGTTTGCTTGCTATGGTGACGTTTCGCCCCGCAGCGAAGTCAATAAGCCTAAGTCCGTTTCCGGACGTGGTGTCGTGGAGGCTGTGCTTACCAATCTTTGGTAGGACAAAGATGTCCTCCTTTCCTATCTTGGCGTCATATTTAGGGCATTGCTCGTAGGTTTTGTCGAGGAGCTCGTAGAAACATTCTTTGGCGGCGTCGTCGTTGTCTTCGGTGGGAGCGTGAGCGCATATAAGGCTAAGGATTGTTCGATATAGTCTTTAATAAATAAGGATGATCCATCTCACGCTTTTCCCAAAGGGTGACAAGCGTGGAAATTATTATATCCTTTTATTTTTAAATGCTATTCCTTTCCTTGTCAGAAATCAAGCAAATGATTATATATTTTTCTCGCATGAATATTTCCAATTCGTCAAGTTTTGGCAAAAGACAGTTTGTATTCTAAGTATACATATATTCTTAAACATTCTTTTTTCATTCATATTTATGTTGAAGTACGCGTTGTTCGTGAAATACTTTCGAGCTTAAGCAGCCTATAGAGAATAGTTTTATTTATTTTGCTTTGTTCTTCGAATTTTGCTAGGATAACTGAGAAAACATGAGAAACATGGTGCGTCGAAATTTCACCGTTTTTTGGTTCTTCGAATGGAGTTAGCACTCTAGCTGTCCGATGGCGATTATTCGACGGATTTGCTAATGGTAACTTTTCAGCACCGTTTCTTTTGATACTTTTCTATTATTACTCTTTCTCTCACCTTTTTAAGCTCCGGACCCGGTGGTTTTAGATTGCCGACTATCTCTTGAGCAGTCTTGCGCTTTGTCTTAGTTAGCGGCTTTGAGTTCATCTCTCCGGTTTTGCAACTCCTTCGCTACTTCACATCCTCTATAATTTGGTGGGAGCAATTAGCACAGGTTGCAGAGGTTTGTTTGTTTACTCCACAGTCTTGGCAGAGGTGATTTCCGGCGCATTTCACACATCGTGGTTTATTTCTGCAATACATTTGCGTATTGAATTGGCAACGTTTGCACTGTGGAATTATTCCCAAAATTTCTACGCATGGGCTCGATTTTGACCACGATATTTAATATAGTTTTAATTCGGTAGATATCGTCGATATTATCAGACTTATCAAACGTAAGCATAAAAAGTGTAAGTCCACGCGTTACCAGGGTATCGTTATATATTTCCATTTGTTGCTTCTCCATCTGGATGATATTAATGGCATCAAGAGGTCGTTCATAACCTCTTCTTTGGTGCATGAGGGGTAAAGTCCCCTTGCTATAACCCGATGTGGCCTTTTTGACTTTATTTCGAAAGTATACTACTGGATCGTCTCAGTAGTTAGCTTTTGGGACACTGCTCGGCGTGGTCATCGACATTAATTTTCCAAGCATTTTCAAAGATATAACTTTAAATTTAGATATCATTGTTCCTTTATGGAAGCTATGCAACTTATTATATTGCGTTATCCCGACGACGACATTTATTGGTGGCGGTAGACGATATTGCGCTCGAATTTGTTTTTCCTGTCGTTCGTTTTCCTTTTTTTCTTCTAGATTCTCGACTTCGGGCGAAGAACCGGCCCTCCTTTTTTTACTAGGTCTTTTCTTAGGGACCCGATTCGTTTCGCGTGCTACCTCTTTTTCGTCGGTGACGTATTCCTCATTAGGTAACCGTGGTGGAGTATATTCGCGTTCTTTCTGCAAATGTGTGCTCCTTTGCACACCTTATTTTCTTCTTTTAATAAGTCTATCTCTTTCTTAAGATCTTGATAGAGTAGATCCATTTCGTTAAGCTTGATTTGGAGTGCTGTATTTTCTTTCTCAAAGCTTTTATATTTCGCTGAGTCCCTATGTTCGCGCGCTGGCGCTCCCAGTGGACTTCTTTTCCTGGGGTTATTCGATCGTGGTGGAGGAGATCGAGATACCCTTGAACTTTTTGTAAAGGGTCTTTGGATTGCAATAATCGGCTCTCCTCAGAATCAGTAGAGCCGACCTTCGAAGTGGGTGGATTTTCCAGTAAAGCTGGACTGCCATCTAGGGTACTAATCTTGTCGTTTCGTTCATTTCATGTATTGTATACACTATAGACTCGGTATACTTAAAATGACAATGCTGTACCAGTATATGCACACCCATATTTGCTACTTATGAATCCAAACACCGCATGTGGTTAAGATACGTTTCCAAAAGTAATACTTGTCCAAAAAATAGGTTTGAACGAAATAAACATATGTAGATGCAATATATGTATGTATGTATGAATCTGAAATATGTTATCAAATAATTTTACATCTTTCATCCTTGAAAATAATAAATAATTACAACCAATATTAGTAGTTCTTTGCATATTTATGTATTCGTTCTATATGGCTGGTGGCTTCAATTGACGAATTCCATGGTGAAGACCAACTTATAGCCTGCAATATTATGCTACAACGGCAAAAAAGCAAAATTCTCATTTTTGCTGATACATCTCAAAACAAACCCTACAATACGACGACAATATATTCAAAAATGTCAATTTTAATCCTTGTGAAGGGGGTTTTCAATATATACACACATACATATTGTATATGCACATCGTAACCTGTCGAAGAGTCTACTCCTCAATAGAACTCAAAATACACTCATTCCGAAAAAGCATTAAATGTCGACATCTTGCCTCCTTCGTTGGAAAAGGAATGTGAAAAACGAAAACCACTTGCATAACAAAACAAAGCAATAAACTGAAATCGAATACATCATCACTATGCAAATCACTCAAACAGATAAAAACCTTTCATATCCGCCCCTACCACCCCGACCAACTCACAAGATGACGATGATGATGATAATGATGATTAAATTGAATTCATCCTGATTTCTTAACATAACATCCATGCTCAGGGAATACAATTCCTCGTGCTTAGGTCCCCCCCCCCCCCACCCCCCATACGGTTTTGTTTGGTCGAATTGTATCAATGATTTCATTAACCAGTGGTGGGTAACATTGTTGTTAAAATATACACGCGCGTGGAGGGTACATACAGCAAGACTGCGACGAGGATAATGAATTCACTTAAATTTACTCAAAAGACGACGACGGAAAACGACAAAAAAAAACTTACACCCCCCACAGTAAGATCCTCTAAGTGTACGTTAGGTTAGAAGGACTCATTGCTGACAAAAACCAAATCCATTTGCCAAGGATACCAAAGTTGAAAGCTTTCAATTTTATTATTATTTCTTCTCCTCCTTTTTTCGAAGTTTTTTTTTCCAGTTACGGGTAGGTAGGTAAAAGGGACGATGGGATGGCCCACGAGGAAAGGATGGAAAAACAATTGCGCGGGAAACACAAACAAAATACTGCCCAATATGAAAGAAGGGCAATACCCTTCCTACATCCACCCTCCCAAATCTTGGGATAACATGAAAAAATTACCAAACAAAAAAATAAACGGATGCCCGAAAAGTGGGATGCAAAACAGGGCGGAAATTGATGACGGTCGTGATGATGAGAGAGGGAGAATACAATGAATAGGTGATGTGTATATATGTGTGTGTCTGCATGTGTCTATTCGAACTAGGATGAAGAAAATGGCAAATTCCTGAACTGAACTAAGAAGATTTGCATAAGACCCCGACTACGATGAAGGAAAATTTCAAATAAATAAGAACGCAGCTAACTTTCTTTAGACACACGGCTGCTGTTGTGTGCATGTGGCAGCATGTGTGCGCGTGTATTTTGAGAATTTAACACGACAACTTTTGCTATTTTACAAACATAGAACATGACACATACCTACAGGAGCATGTTTTACCAAACTGCCATGATATTCTCCGCACTTAGTCCTTTGGAAATCCCAGCCGATATTTCTAGTTTCTTTTTTTGTTCATCCTTTCACAACCCTCAAGAGAGAAGTTGGTGAAAATCCATACAAGTCCTTACAAATTCGTAGACTATGTTTATGCATATCCTGCTGAAGATTATATTTGTACATGTATACTTTAACTGTGATTTAGATAGAAAGGACTAATGTAGTAGTAGCATCTTTTGAAAGTCATCAAAATCGCATGAGTTGTGCCCATTCATGGGATGGGTATTTCGCCATGTCTAACTACACAAGAAAACCACTTAACAGAATTTGTTCAAATTTGGGTACCACACCTATGTACAATTGTTTCAAGAGTTGTTTGCTCCAGAAAATTTATAATTTTCAACTCCTTTTAGTTTAGACTTTTACACATGTTGCACTTTTATTGACAAAAGAAAAGTTTTTATTATGAGACAAAAAACGTGGTATTCGAGAATGAAACATAGAAACTTTCAATCCCTTCTCTAAAAGAGTCAAACTAATCAAAAGCAGAGAATGTACAATACGTCTAAAACACGTTTTATTATGTATAACTATTCAGTGACTATTATGGACGAATGCCAAATGCCCTAAATAAAATAAATGATTAATTATAATTAGAAGGGTAACAACTTAACCCTCGCCAAGAGGAGAAATTTAAACCTTCAACCGTTATCATTAAATGGCGTTCAAATCAATTTCTCAAAAAAAACCAAATATCTCAGGGTTCGACAAATAGTGCCGGCAAGTAAATGCAGAAACTAGAAGCATAAAAGGCGATTCTACACGAGTTATTCAAAGCATTGAGAAATGACTTGGTAAGGAGCATGCACTAAGTATTGAACCTGTAGCTTGAAGTTGAACATCATCCAACTTTGCAATACAGATTCACGATTGACTTTTCGTTGTTTGAACGCATTATTTGGACTTTATTTATTTTACTGGGAATTTCTTTTTGCCATGAATGCGCAGAAATTTATTGAAGCCATGTCCAATCAGGAATCAATATGGGATTTGACCAATCCTTACTTACTTACTTAGTTGGCGCTACAGTCCGGGGTGGAACTGGGCCTCAACTAACAAGCCTCTCCAGTTAGCGCAATCTTTATCTAACTGCCTCCAGTTGCGTACTCCAGCTTGATTGAGGTCCTCTTCCTTCGGGTTGGATTCGAAGAGTTTTCGGGCCGGAGCGTTAATGTCCATTCGCTCTAAATGTCCTAACCATCTTAGACAACTGATGCGTACTTTTCTGACCAAGTCGATGTCGCTATACAGTTCGTAGAGTTCGCTGTTAAATTTCCGCCAATTCCCGTCAACGCATACGGGATCGAAAATCATCCGAAGAATTTTGCGTGCAAAACAACAAAGGATATCTTCATCCGCCTTCGTTAACGTTCATGCCTCTGCGCCTTAGATAATTAAGATGTCCAAATATTTAGTTTTAATATTTTTTTCGATTTCATGTAAAATTGTGAAACACTTGTACTGCTTTTCGTTCTCAAATGCGCAGATACGAAATTTCTTTCTAGGTCAAAATTTTAAATCCAAAAAATGTCTACATACAGGCGGATAAATGAACAGAGAGCGCTTAATCATTTTTGCTGTTGATTCTGATCACGGTATGTACATATGTGTCTACTTTATAGGGATTACCTCAATTATTTTCTTTGTTACAAACTAGGTATGTATCAAATTTAATATTTAATATATTTAAGGATATACATATAAATAGGGTATAACAAAGTTTACTGCGCACATATGGAGCACGATAAGGATATGGGCCGGGAATGGAAGCTCTGGAAACAGCAGTACGAATACTTTGAAGTTGCAACCGGCATGACCGAAAAACCACAAAATATACAGATCGCCACTTTCATGTCCGCAATCGGATATACTGCGATCCAAGTCTACAACTCCTTACCAGTGTCTTTATCGACCGGTGAACAAACTCTCGATCAGGTAAAGAATAAATTCGAAACATATTTTATGCCAAAAGTAAACACCACCTTCGAGCGCTACAAATTTAACAAAATAACTCAAAAAGAGGGAGAGACCATCGACGAGTTGGTAACCAGACTTCGGTTACAAGCGAATAATTGTGCTTTCGAACAGCTGACGGACAGTTTACTGCGGGATCAACTCATCTTAGGTATCAGAAATGATGAACTTAGAACCAAACTATTGTCAGAAGATATAGGACTAACTAAAGCGATCCAAATGTGCCAATCGACAGAATTAGCCCAAAAACAGACTGCACTAATAATAGAACAAAATGAACGAAAAGTCTACGCAATAGAAAAGTCAAGCAAATCCAATGCCAAGACCTTTGATTGTCGCAATTGTGGCAAGAACCACATTTCCAGAAACTGTCCAGCTTATCAACACATTTGTAAGCTATGCAAACAACATAACCACTTCGAAGCATACTGCAAAAAGAACAAATTCCAATATAAAAATAAAAACAAAGCAAGCACGTCGAAGAACATAAATCTTTGCGAAGAACAAAGTGATGATGACGACTTTCCTTTGTTTATCGGTTGCGTGTATCATAACGAAGTTGTCAATAGTGACAAATTCACCGAAACAATAAAGATTGATTCACGAAATCAAACTCGATACAGGTGCTCAATGCAACGTCCTACCACAAAAAATCGTCGAAGGCTCAGAGTCAAAAGTTATCCCGTGTACAACCAAAAATCTCATATCATTCAGCAACCACCGCCTTAAAGTACTCGGTGAATCAATACTTCCATGCATCATCGCTAACCGGCAATGCAACATCATATTTAAAATCGTGGCCGAAGATATTAAGCCAATTCTGGGTGCAAACTCATGCGAGGAGCTTGGCCTAATAAGTCGTATAAATGAAGTTGGCCAACACGACAGCATCTTTGCAGGCTTAGGCTGCCTAAAAAATTATGAATACGATATCGATCTGATAGAAAATCCAAAGTTTGAGATAACCCCAGCTCGGCGCGTTCCGTACAAGATTCGAGACGAAGTAAAAAACGAACTCGACAACATGGTTAAATTAGGCGTCATTGAGCCGACAAAAGAAGCTACTGAGTCAGTGTCACCAATGGTTGTAGTACGAAAGAACCAAAAAATTCGAATTTGTATTGACCCAACCAATGTTAATCGTAACATAATGCGCCGTCATCATCCAATGCAAACTATTGAGGAAATCGCGGCTCAAATACAAGGCTCCAAATTTTTCACTCTTTTAGATTGCATGCGAGATTTTTGGCAAGTGCGTGTATCAAAGCGTACAGAAAACATACAGAAAAGCTACAATCCGTCTGGAACGGATCGTATGATACCCTATCCTCCTCTCTATAAAGTGGGCGTGGCCAAATTGCATTTTGTACTCAAATATAGCTATAATGTCGAACGTTTGAGTATGTTACATGTAAAATTTTATCAAAATAGGTTTTTTGATGATAACGCCCCCAAAAAGTGGGCGTGGCCAAAGCTGTTCTATGGGTGAATTGTAGGGAATCTAAATACCCAAATATTTGGTCTTAACAAAATTTTTCGGTTTCATATAATTTAGTGAAGTTATAAAAAAGTAGGCGTGGCAGTGGGCGGATGTAAAAAATTTTTACACTTGTACTGTATCTTTTCGTCAGAAGCCCAGATATGAAATTTCAGCGTCCTAGTTAAAAATTTAAGGCCCAAAAATCGGTTTTGTGATGAAAACGCCCCCAAAAAGTGGGCGTGGCCAAAACTTTTGTATGGGTGGATTGTAGGGAATCTGAATGCCTAAATATTTGGTCTTAACAAAATTTTTCGGTTTCATATAATTTAGTGAAGTTATGAAAAAGTGGGCGTGGCAGTGGGCGGATTTCAAAAATTTTTACACTTGTACTGTATCTTTTTCTCAGAAGCCCAGATATGAAATTTCAGCGTCCTAGCTCAAAATTTAAGGCCCAAAAAGCGGTGACATACGGACGGACGGACGGACGGACGGACGGACGGACGGACGGTCATCGCTCAATCGATTTCGCTATTGATGCTGATCACGAATATATATACTTTATAGGGTCTATCTCGATTATTTCTCTATGTTACAAACTATGTGTCAAACTTAATATACCCTTAGGATAGGGTATAAAAATACTAACTTTTGCCACACCGTGGGGAAGATACAGTTGTAAGAGGCTCCCGTTCGGAATTTGCTCGGCTCCTGAGGTGTTCCAGCATATAATGCAAACGTTGCTTGGTAAATTACCAAACGTTAAAGTGTCTATGGACGACATCCTAATCCATGCAAAATCTATCGACGGGTTGAGACGAACCACAGAGCTCGTAATCAGCATCCTAAAGGAAAATGGATTAAAGTTGAATAAATCGAAATGCAAGTTCGACCAACAAAAAATTAAATTCTTAGGTCACATCATCAGCGCAAAGGGCATGAGCCCCGATCCCGAAAAAACAGATGCGATTAAACGACTTAAAGCACCAACAAACCGGAAAGAGCTAATGAGAGTTTTGGGAAAATTCACTTACCTCAGCAAGTTTATCAAAAACTTTTCGTCCATCACGAAACCACTTCGCTCACTCCTGGAAAAATCAACACCTTGAACTTGGGAAATCGATCAACAGGAGGCGTTTGAAACGCTCAAATTAAAAATAACCGAACCTCCGGTCCTCAGACTATACGACGTAAATGACGACGTGAAACTGCAAGTCGATGCCAGTTCAACGGCACTAGGCGCAGTCTCAATGCAAAAAGAACAACCCGTTGGATTCGCCTCGAAAGCACTAACCGAATGTCAGACTCGCTATTCACAGTTAGAAAAAGAAGCACTCGCAATTAAATTCGGCTGTGAAAAATTCCATGAATACGTTTGGGGAAAAACGATCGTGGTTGAATCCGACCACAAGCCATTAGAGGTAATATTCCAAAAACCAATTCACTCCTCCCCCGCGCGGCTGCAACGAATTCGACTGAGCTTACTTACATACAACCCAACTGTTGTCTACAAACGAGGCGAATACATGCATCTAGCCGACCCGTTAAGCAGAGATTGCGAAAACAAAGCGGAAAGAGATCACGATGAAAGTGATCTACAGGTTCAACTCATACTCTCGATCTCCGACAAAGAGCTCGATCGGCTAGTAAACCTCACGAAGCAAGACGAGACGTTCAATCAACTCAAACACTATATCATGAAAGGCTGGCCGTCAACCATTAACAGTCTCCCAAAGAGCATAAGGCTTTAGTGGAACTTCAGAGAAGAGCTATCGGTAGACGATGAAATCATATTTAAAGCACAAAAAGCAATGATCCCAGTACAAATGAGAAACGAAGTACTCAAGTATATTCATAATGGCCACTTTGCCATTACATTAAAAAGTGTGCTGCTTGTCAGGTTTACCAACGACAAAACAACAAAATCGAATTAGGAGCCAAAGAGATACCAATTCATCCTTTTGAAATAGCAGCCGCAGACTTATTTCATTTTGATGGTGAAGATTATATAGTTGTAACAGACAGCTACTCAGGTTACGTCAACTTTCAAATATTACCAGAAGCTACGGCAAAGAATGTTATTCAATTTCTAAAAACCGTTTTTTCTAGCAATGGCATACCCCGCAGCTTGGAAACAGACAACGGACCACAGTTTTCTTGCCAAGACTTCAAAAATTTTTCAACCGAATGGAAATTCAATCATCGAACAAGTTCCCCTTACCACCCCAAAGGGAACGGCCTTGCGGAAAGAGCCGTGCAGACAGCCAAAAATATTTTAAAGAAATGCAAATATGATGACACCGACTACCAACTAGGAATTCTCAACTTTATGAACATCCCGAGAGGTAAGCTCGGAAGCCCTGCGCAACGACTCTACGCTCGTGATATACGATCACCGTTACCAATGACCGTTTCCTCACTTGTTCCTAAGTCAAAAACGCCCGACATACCACAATTACTCAAAGAGTAACGCCAAAAGCAAGCCAACCATGCAAACAAGGGAGCCATGAAAGACAAACCTCTGCGTCCAGGACAAAATGTCGCCACCCGAACTAATGGCTCTAGGGAGTGGAAGCCAGCTGTCATAATAGATCAAGTTCATCCAAGATCTTACCTCATACGTGATCAAGGAGGAAAAACCTTCCGTCGCAGCTCTTGCAACATTAAATCTATTGAAGCCAACATTCGTAACCCTCCGACCAGGGTTCCAGACCTTGAACTGCACCAAAATCCATCCAACATCTCAATGACACCACTCCAGAACTCTCAAACGACATCGCCGCCGGCACAAAATGAGATTCGCCAAGCATCAAGTCCCGAAGTTCAGGATCCACCACCGACAACTTCAATGCCTCCATCACCAACTTATAGAACCAGATATGGAAGATCAGTCAAACCACCTCAGCGTTTAGCCTACCACCATTAACTCTTGTCATCAAGCAACCTCAAAAGGAGGGGGATGTAATGGGAGCAGACCACAATATAACACCTTCAAACGTCATCGTTGAAAGGCGACAGACAAATGTCAATCAACATAAAAACGTCATCGGTTACCACGCGCCAAATTGTACTTAACCCAGTGCAGTTCAGTTTTAACCTCTAAATAAAATGAATTACATCTTTCTTATTAATTATCTTATTGGTCAAAATAAATAGTTTAAATCAAACCCATATATAAATAACGCGTTTGATTTACAGTATGTACGTGCGAAATATCTGACGATGATGAAATAAAATGTATATTAACTTGCACTCTGATAAATGGGAATTAATTTGGTAAAGAAAATATTTAATTTTTATTTTGAATTAGTGATGCCAAACGTAAATGAACCTCACAATTTTTATTCCATTTGAATAAAAAATTATTCCATTTTTATGTGCGATTATTTTTCCCGATAAATATATTCCACTCTGGTCAGTCTGCTTTTTTATACCCTATCCTAAGGGTATATTAAGTTTGACACATAGTTTGTAACATAGAGAAATAATCGAGATAGACCCTATAAAGTATATATATTCGTGATCAGCATCAATAGCGAAATCGATTGAGCGATGACCGTCCGTCCGTCCGTCCGTCCGTCCGTCCGTCCGTCCGTCCGTCCGTCCGTCCGTCCGTCCGTCCGTCCGTCCGTCCGTCCGTCCGTCCGTCCGTATGTCACCGCTTTTTGGGCCTTAAATTTTGAGCTAGGACGATGAAATTTCATATCTGGGCTTCTGAGAAAAAGATACAGTACAAGTGTAAAAATTTTTTAAATCCGCCCACTGCCACGCCCACTTTTTCATAACTTCACTAAATTATATGAAACCGAAAAATTTTGTTAAGACCAAATATTTAGGCATTCAAATTCCCTACAATCCACCCATACAAAAGTTTTGGCCACGCCCACTTTTTGGGGGCGTTTTCATCACAAAACCGATTTTTGGGCCTTAAATTTTTAACTAGGACGCTGAAATTTCATATCTGGGCTTCCAAGAAAAAGATACAGTACAAGTGTAAAATTTTTCTACATCCGCCCACTGCCACGCCTACTTTTTTATAACTTCACTAAATTATATGAAACCGAAAAATTTTGTTAAGACCAAATATTTGGGTATTTAGATTCCCTACAATTCACCCATAGAAGAGTTTTGGCCACGCCCACTTTTTAGGGGCGTTATCATCAAAAAACCTATTTTGATAAAATTTTACATGTAACATCCTCAAACGTTCGAGGTTATAGCCATATTTGAGTACAAAATGCAATTTGGCCACGCCCACTTTATAGAGAGGAGGATAGGGTATCATACGATCCGTTCCAGACGGATTGTAGCTTTTCTGTATGTTTTTATAATTAGCTTGCGCTCAAGGGGTTATGATTACCCTTAAAGTGTTAAGACACAGCGCGAGCGGAAGTTTTTGACTTACGCTTAACAAAGAGCATGGCGTATGTCGGAAATGAATAGCGAGATAGAATGGATTATTTTGTGGTGTAGTGGTTTCTGAAACTCAGGTGATGTTAGGTTTCAGTATTTGCTGCATGGGTGGTGTCCGCACTAAGCGGGGAGTTGTTGCGAATTTTTGCATTCGTCATAATTCACAGTATTTTTTTTCAAGTATGCACGTGGCTACTCTAGATGGAATTAAGGGGGGTGACATTTTAATGTAAATACTGCAAATATTGAATGGGTATGGCTGGAATTTGAGCACGACCTTCCACTCAATAGACGAACGCATTACCACTACACCGTGGCCACAGCTTGTTACTCAATTGCCTTCTTAAACCAAAGAAACAGCGATTGGCAAGTCTAACTTTTTGTTTGATTTCTGATATGATGTTGTAAAATCGATAAAAAAGTGGTAAGAATCGATCTGGACTTCTTGAGTTTTCTCCAGTATCTGGCGTAGTGTGAATGCCTAAGCCGCACTGATATTTATAATTTGATAGTTTGACCAATACAAACTATAAAATTACGAAGGTAAAAATGCGTATATAGAACAGATATTCGACATCAAATGGTAATGCGACCTTGTTTTGAAAAGAGTTTCAAAAAACCTTCCTGGTAAAGTAGACGCACCCACCATAACCGCACTCCCGTGGTTCAGTGATTAGTGCGTTGGACTACTGAGCGAATTTGAATCCCAGACCACCACCTCTTGCGAGCATCTGACTAACATCCGAGAATATACACTACTCAGTGGCGATTCCTGGTCTTCAGCATTGGGTTAGCTACGTGGAAGATGGGGAAGTTTAAAATAAAATATAAATATAAAATAATAAATTAAATAATTATGCACTGAATTTTTGGGATTCAATAACACTGTTTATTCAATCAAATAATGATACAAGTAAGCACCCGCATTCTTACTGCAATTTCCCTATAAAGAGAAACATACGAAAGTACAAAAAAATAAAGTGCACGACTGGGTCGTACGTACTTGCACCTTATTTTATAGGCACTTAAATTCAAAGTTTATGTATGGTGTTCAACTGAATTATAGAAAACGTCAAGGACTATTAATTTCATTTTACCAAATTTTTCGATTTCTAGTAAAAATTTTGAAAAAAGGTACATTTTTGAAAAGTGGGCGTGGCAGTTCCAAAACTTGTCATATCTTTGCCTTTGTCATACCCACCTCAGATATTAATTTTAAGCTCAATCGCTGAAGAAATAGCCGAGAAACAGCCAATCTAGGGATTATCCCACAGACCCCAGATATGAAGTTTGAAGCAAATCCGCTTAGCCGTTTAGGCTGCAGTCTAATAGACAGACAGACCGACAGACAGACAGACGGAATTGGCGGACCCGCTTTTTTGGACATCTCCATCATAGTAATGTCAAGTTTGATTAAAATCTCGAGTTCGAAATTTTTCACGAAACCAATACTTGCCCTATAGGTATAGGTGCAAGTAAAAAGTGCACGACTGTGTCGTACGAACTTGCACCTTATTGTTATAAGTTTGCAATCTTATAAGAACTGAAATTCAAGTCTTGTTTTTCTTACACATGAAGCCTAATAAAATGGGCGTGGCATTTTGCATTTTCGATGGAATTGATAACATTGAACTGAGCATTTAGGCTGCAGTCAAATATACAGACAGACAGACAGACAGACAGACCGACGGAATTGGGGGACCCACTTTTTTGGACTTCTCCATCATAGTAATGTCAAGTTTGATTAAAATCTCGAGTTCGAGACAAAATGTACCTGCTTGCTTAAACATTACACTCCACTTTCAAGTTTTATCGCAATTATTTGCGCTAACGCTTCCGTTTATTTAACTGGGCTTTGTTTACGACTGGTAGTCGAACACTCTTATATCGATTGTAGGGAATTTGGTAGCGCAATTTTTTACGCTAAAGAATATTTCAAGGGAAACTTTTTGTATGGGAGTATTGTGTTGTGTGTAGGAAAATATTATTTGTAAATAGGTAGTTTTGTTATTTAGTATGTCATTGATTATTGCAATTATTAATCTTCATAATTACTTTAACGTCGTCATTCGTTGTATTTTGCGTATAAAATGTATTTCAAAGAATTTATTTATTTAAATTCTTGGTTTAGCGCCGCTAAACTAGCTAACTGAGAGGAATCGCCCCTGACATAACTGTCATAAAAAAGCTTATCAAATAAAATTTGACCTTCGAACACGATGTTAACCAGTAGGCTCCTTTCATTCGTGTGCAGAATATAACACGCACAAAGCGAATGGTTGTGAAAAGCTTGACCCTGGGTCCCATGAAACTGCCAGATAGGATAAATACAGAACACTCATAACACTAGGGGTCAAACTAATTTTTTTTTTGCGGCAAATTGTTTCTTAGTGAAATTATGTACACTTGTGTAGTGCATTACTCAATGTGTAGTTATTTTGTTTGAATTGACTCCCGTGATAAACCGTTACTGCAGTCTAGGAACATTTTCATTATCGCATCTTGTTAATCGGTCTAATATACACCTAAAATATCAGTTGGTTTATTTATTTGTTTAGTTGTTTTTTAATATTTCCGAAAAAATTTGTTCTTCAGGCAAATCTTGTGTTAATAATCCAAACAAGTTTTGCTACATACATATGTATGTGGTAAATATTGTCAGCTAAAGCAGCAAAGAAATATTAATGACTTTGTAAAACAAACTTGCACAACAGCATAGAAATTTGTTGCCACATAAAGTTTGTAAACATTTTTTGGAGTCATGGAGCCAATGAAATGGAATGAGCCAACAAATCACCATGATGATTGCTGCTTTTGTGCCGTGCCGTAAATGTGAAAGGTATGAACCAATACAAAAAACGTTCTTGGATTTATCCATGTATTCAATCGGCTAAGCCACCGATATTGCACAGTGAAGATTTTCCATTGCCGATATTTAGTGCCTTGTCCAACGTTTCCTGTGATGATGTGGAAATGTTAGGCACTTAGTGTGAGAGCAGAAGCCCAAGAGAATTTGAAGGATGGAGTCCTGGAGTCTAGAGTTTTTCTCAAGAAGAATTTAATGACGTAATCTGAGAATTTGATTTATCGAAGAAATCAGCTGAGCTTCTTTCATCAAAACTTAAAGAAAAAGATTGTCTGCAGCCTGACGTAACAATAACATCTTATAGGACCAAAGAACAAATTCTTCCGTTTTTACTTACATAAGTAAGAGAATGAGCTCGTATACTGCAGCAACATTTCTCTTCCAAATTATCGGCCAGAAGATTGGCGACTCTTCATAGACAGTTCAAAAAGAAGTTTGAAATGTGTGTTACTGCATAACGGGAACAAGTTAGCTTCGATCCCGATAGGTCATTCAACGAAACTTAAGGAAGGAATACCAAAATATTAAAGTTGTTTTGGAGAAAATTTTTTATGTTGAACATCAGTGGTGGTGGTCAACAAGGTGGATATACTAAACACCCCTGTTTTCCTTGCCTAGGGAACAGTCGCGTGGTTAGTGTGGTTATTGTTTCAAATATATTTGTGAAGCGTTTTCAAGCCTAAATACGGAAAAATTGAAAGCAGGTATCTTTGATGGACCACAAATCCGCACTCTTATAAAAGATAGCGATTTTAAAAATCACATGACTCAGATTGAATTGAAAGCATGGACAAGCTTTGTAGCAGTCGTCAAAAACTTTTTGGAAAATCACAAAGCAGCAGAATACTCAATTATAGTCACTAACATGCTCAAGAAATTTGAAACACTGGGGGCTAATATGAGCATAAAAATGCATTTTTTGTTTAGCCATTTAGATAGATCTCCTCACAAACTGGGTGATTACAGCGAAGAGCAAGAAGAACGGTTCCACCAGGCCATTAAGATAATGGAGGAAAGATATCAAGGCCAGTGCGACCACCATATGATGGCGGACTACTGCTGGACCTTACAAAGGGACTGTCCTGACCGAAAATACGAAAAGAAATCATATAAAACACGTTTTTATTAATAATTTTTTTTTTATTTTATTCAAATATGACTAGTTTTGTTTCAATCATCATTTATAACACTGTTGCCATTCGAAAATAAACTTTTCACAATATATTTAATATTTTTATTTTATTTTCGTTATATAAAAGTTACCTTTATACCAAAAACTAGAGTCAATTAGGCGAATCTATTATTATTTCCGTATTCACTAGACCAGGATTACCCCCGATTGACTCCGAAACCTCATGCCTGTGAATGAATACATATTCTTCTTTTTCGTTTTTTTATTTTTTTTTTATTTTTATATTTTTTAAATTTGTGCAAAACTTACACTTTTCACAAGTCTTTCTGATAAGTAAACACACAAATGTCTGACAGATACAGATTGATCGTCAACACTCTGTTCGATGTAGCCGCAAGGGATAGGAAATCCCATTTCATTCCTTAACTTTGATGGTGGAACTAGTTTCAACATTATTGATATTTTTTTGAATTTTTATTCATTTATGTACATATATTATTTTTCTCTTTTAAAAAAGAATTTTTACATTTGGAAAGTCGGTAGCAGTCTACAAGCTTTTAGCAGTGTTCACATTGAACGATTTGCCTGATGATCAAATAATGCTTAGCGTTCGAATTGTACTACATGCTTAATAGACTTCATTTGTGATATATTATACTTATGTACATACATAGTTTTTTACTAAGGTTTGATGTTTTGCATCGAAATCAGAAACAACAAAAAAATGTTCTGAAGTTGTACGACAAGTGTTCAGATTGAACGACATGTCTGTCAAGCAAAGCAAAACTACAAATTGGATGACATGCTTGACGAGCGTTCAACTTGAGAGATTTGGTAGTTCGTTAAGCAAATCAGGCAACTACATAAATCGTTCAATGCGAACCCCGATTTTAATGAAAAGGTTCATTCAGAACTGGAACCTGGCAGTCCTTTAAAATCCCAATGAGTCTTTGTAATTTTACCGTTTTCTACATTATCCCATATTCTCATTTTCTCCCCAATTAGTATTTCAGTAATTTCTGAAAATACTTGGAAGTACATTCTGCTTTTACGCTTATTTGTGTAATGATCCGCATTTTGAATAATTTCGATACTTCATGAGTATTTTGTTCTTTCAGTTATGTTTATTCTAATGGTTTTCGAATGAAATATATGTACCTATGTATCTACCTACATGTGTATAAATGTATGTATTTATGTGAATAAATTGAATACAATAAATCAATATACAAAATAATAAAATAAAAACAAAATCAAATTACCCTGACAGCCTCGCGACATTTTTTTTTTTTAAGCGCCTTGGTTCAGTGGTTAGCGTGTTATTTGAGATTCTTTAATAAAAACTACCCTTACGAGAACATTTTCATAAATGTTATTTCAATAAATCTGTTTGAGGCTGAAGACCTCATTTCGGGTCTAGCAGCTTTCTGCATAAATATAGGCTACTCAAGGCACTCCTGGCATGGCCTTGAATATTCAGTATCAAGTATCTAGTTGGAGTTCAATATTGTACAATGTAGATGATACATACTTTGTAAGTTCTTGCGAACAATACTAAGACGGTCTTAGACGGATTGAACCCGATGCTAACATTATTCGTAGACTTTGCATGTTTATTAAGAGCAGACACCATCAGATCTTGTATCGAACTTTCCTGAGATCGCTATCGCAAATTCGTGAACTTCTCTACCCAGTCTTAGAAGTATCTCATTAACTACCATGAGCAAGAGTAATAGCGATAGTACTCCAGCCTGGGGTGGGGGGTACCTATGTAAATCGACAGCGCCCAAGCACAGCATGAATAAGTTTGTTTTAAGTATTTGCTCGATCAAATAGCAAAAAACAAACTGTTAACATTCGGATTAAGAAGTGTGGTAGATATAGCTTCTGTTTTGACATTGTTGAAAGCTTACTCCAGGAAGGACACCATAATGAGATACTTGTTCTCAAAAGATTTCTCAACGCTTCCGATCAACGAATACAGGGCAGTCTCTATAGCTTAGTCCTTTCAGTATGCATGCTGGGATACCTATAAAAGCTTACTGTATAAATTTGTTCGTATGTATATACGTGGAAGTCAATTTATCTGCTCTGCTTTAATGGATAGGATTTTTGAACGTAATTAATAAAAACCACCTCATGATAATATTTTTTTAAGTTCATAATGTTTTCTTCTTTTTGCATTTCACAAGTGACCACCACCACAATTATGAAATCGATAATGAAGATATGATTTTCAAGTTATCCAAGCAAAATAAAAGACTGCCGGGGGTAAAAATCAATTTCATCGATTCACAAAGAGTTAAATGCTTTCGGGTAGCATTACGGATTATATCTATATATGTGTGTACCCACATTCATTTTCCATCACTACTACATCATAGAACATGCACTCTAACTCAACCAGAATGTTGAGGAAAAGTTTTTTCATTGGTATACGTCTTCCTGCTGCTGCTTTTGCTTTATTCTTTATCCATAATGTACCAAAGCGAGCTTATAATTGTGTGTCTTTTCATTTTTCATCTTTTTTTTTATTTTATTATTTTATTCCTGTTGTACAAGTCAAAGAACTGTGAAAAAAGATGGCTAAAGGATAATAAAGATGCAAGATGTGGATGTTGAGAAAACAAACAACCAAAATCGCCTTAAGGAATGCAAGTCGTACAGTTTCGTACTGGTTTGTATTTTCCAGGATATACATAGTTTTTTATAAAATTATTATATACATACATAAGTATGTATGTACATATGTAGTATATATGTTAATCTAACAGATACAAGTGGAAAAAATATAAATATGTACATATGTCTTTACAGTTTCGGTAAAATTATAAAACTACATTATAAGTATGAATATCATTCACTCTCATAGGTTATATTTGTTTTGGCAAATCGTTTATAATAAATACAATATATACATACGTATGTATTAGTTCAGAAATGATCAGAATTTAGATGAATCTCTCCCTGTGATGAAGTTCCATGTGAGAGTTTGGAGAATTACGTACATATGTATGTATGTATGTAGATATCCATTGAATAGGTACATGTATGCAGGTGGAAATAAAAAAAATACGAGTAACCAATGAAGACTTCTGTTCCTACTTCTGTTCTCTACCTACTTTGTTTGCCAAACATAAAGCTGACAAATGTCAAGTAAAACTATACAGTTCAAGAAAACGATGTGCATATGTACCTACATACATATGTATATAAATTGTGAAAATTCACTACAAAAATGTTGAAAATTTCATGGAGACTTTTGGTAAAATTCGTACTTTAGTCGGTCGCCATGAAGCACTTTCTCGCCCAGGTATTGCGAATTTGATCAAAAAATATGAATATATCGGCCAGGTTAGTAATTTGAAGACTCTACTTGGAGTTCGTAAAGGTAGGTCAGTCGAAAACATTTCTGCTGTGACAGCAAGTGCGGCTTACAACTCAGGTGTGTCCAATTAAAGATGTTCGGAGCAATTTTACATACCCCATACCAATCTATACCGCATTTTGCAGGAATTTGGAATACATGCTTACAAAGTTTAGGTGACTCAAGAATTGAAGCCGGAGGACAATGAACAGGGTCGAACACTAACTAATTGGATGTAAAAAATGCAGTTTTCGAGCGATGAGGCCCATTTCCATCTGCAAGACTTTATTAATAAGCAAAACTGTCGCATCTGGGGCACCGAAAACTTCAGACGGATTTTTTGACCGAACACTGCCTAAAAATTCATCAAAGGATGGCTGTTTGTAAGAGAAGTCGCGTTGCACATTTATCACATATCGTGTTCCACATATAATAATGGTGAAGTTTGTGCTTTAAAAATAATAAAAATATCCATACTTTTTCTGAAAAAAAAATCTTTTATTAATTTTAAATAAAAGCTCCTATTGGAAGACCATATATGTACATACATATATCAAATAAATTCTCTGCTGAAAAGATAAACTACATATGTATGTGTCTTTAGCCTGTTTCCACAGTTTTTCAGGATAGCAAAAAAAAGGGACACAAGTATTTTAATTTTGCAAGTGTTTATTTTTGAAATCGGCCACTGCCACTCCCACTTTTTCATAATTTCACTAAATTATATGAAACCGAAAAATTTTATTAAGACCAAATATTTAGGCATTCAGATTCTCTTCAATTCACGCGTACTACAGTTTTGGGTGTGTCTGTACGTGTTTTAAAGATTATTACACTTGTATTGTGTCCTTTTTAAATTAATTCATTTTAATGTAGTAATCAGTGTGCGCAGAACAAAATGGTGTGCGCGAATTCCTGGAAGACCAAGTTTCTTCTTTTCATAAGATCTCTTAACTCCAAGAGTCCCAGTTCTATTGGAAGCAACCGAATATGTAAAAATGAATATTGTATGGACTAAATCAAACTTGGAGAAAATTATATAGAAAAATTGGAATCCATCTAAAATTGACAGTTGGATAAGTCTTTTCCTCTTGCCTTCCAATAATTTTCTTACAATAGAAGTAGTGTACTTTAATTTTGGACGAATCTACGACGGTAACTTCGAGTGTATGAAGATATTATTTAGTGGCAAAATATTTATCAAAATCTGTTTTTTTTTTTACAACGTCCTTAAATTAGGCATTGGCCACATACATATTAAGTACGGGTGAATGGTATGTAATTTGAGTAGTTACATATTTAGTTATAAAGATATTTACACTTTATATTTACACTGTACAAAGGGTAAAACGTTTAATATATCACACACTTTACATGTAAAATATGGCACGTGACTTTCGCTGATCCCCTTTGCCAGCACATATTGAGTACGTCTAATTACATTGAGCTAACTGCCTTTGATTAGAAGTGACGAAACCCGTAAGTTTCAATACAACACTGCATTACTTACGATATTTATGTGGTTGATTAATTGATGAGGATGGTATTAGTTTCCGTAATGCTGTTTGAATTCTTCTTGCTATCAACCAATCAATGATGATATTAAAACATTTATATACATTTAAGCATGTATCGAACGAATCCAGCCCATCCACTTTACAGGGCTGACTTTGATTGTTTTACGGCAATTTGTGTTCCGTTGTTCGAAACAAACAATCCTTAGCTGCGAGCGAAGCGAGCTTAACCACCCCGAAAATAATTGCTTTTCAAAGCAATTTTCACTCCACTACTCGGAAATATCCTCATACTCTTCTTCTGTGGATAACTTTCAACTTATACATGTATGCATACATACATATGTATATGTATGAAGATATTATTTTACATAATGTTCTAGTTTTACTTGCACCTATACTTATAGCGCTAATATTAGTTTAGCCTAAAAAGTCGAATTCGAGATTTTAATCAAACTCGACACTACTATAGTCGTTTTTATACCCTATCCTAAGGGTATATTAAGTTTGACACATAATTTGTAACATAGAGAAATAATCGAGATAGACCCTATAAAGTATATATATTCGTGATCAGCATCAATAGCGAAATCGATTGAGCGATGACCGTCCGTCCGTCCGTCCGTATGTCACCGCTTTTTAGGCCTTAAATTTTGAGCTAGGACGATGAAATTTCATATCTGGGCTTCTGAGAAAAAGATACAGTACAAGTGTAAAAATTTTTGAAATCCGCCCACTGCCACGCCCACTTTTTCATATCTTCACTAAATTATATGAAACCGAAAAATTTTGTTAAGACCAAATATTTAGGCATTCATACGCCCATTTTTTGGGGGGCGTTATCATCAAAAAACCTATTTTGATAAAATTTTACATGTAACATCCTCAAACGTTCGACATTATAGCTATATTTGAGTACAATATGCAATTTGGCCATGCCCACTTTATAGAGATGAGGATAGGGTATCAGACGATCCGTTCCAGACGGATTGTAGCTTTTCTGTATGTTTCTTTTTTAGTTCAGAGCAGAGTCTTAGTTGTCCAAAAAAATGTTTGTGTTTCTTTTTTAGTTCAGAGCGCTCAGAGTACTCAATTCGTGTTTCTTTTTTCGTTTAGAGCGTTCTCAGAGCGCGCTCTATCAGCTCAGCATGAATTGATTGAGCATCCTGAGCAAAACCCGAGCACAGTGAATCTGACGTTTAACAGGGGGTAAAGCAATGAGAAAACAAAATCGAAAACAATTGAAATGGAGTTCGAGGCTTTGTTTTTAATTAATTATTAGCAGTTAATAATTAAATGAAAACTTTATTTGTGTATAAACGTTTAAGAAGACAAAAAACATAAATCTTCAATCAACTTTGCAGTCATATGACAGGTACTGCTCAATCGTGTTTCTTAAATAAATCCGAGCGTTCAGAGCGTGCTCCGTTCAGAGCGCGCTCGACATGTTCAGGCTCTGTTTAGAGCTCTGTTCTGAACTAAAAAAGAAAAACGTCTTATGATGAGGAAGCCCAAAAAAGTGAATCCTTCAATTCTGTTTGCCTGTACGCTCGACGTAAAATACGCAGCCGTAAATTAATAACGTACAGAAGGGATTGTTTGGTACCCTATCCTTTTTCCTTTCTATCAGTTCTAGCAAATTGTACGTGGCTTCCTGCATTTTTTTTTAATTACCACGATAACTTCGAACGTTTGAGGATGTTACATGCAAACTATCATTAAAATCGATTTTTTGATAAAAACGCTCCCAAAAAATGGGCGTTGCTAAAGACATTATATGGGTCAGTTGTAGACAATTCGAATATCGAAAAATTTCAACAAAAATGTTTACAATTGTCCTGCTTTTCTTTCTCAAAAACTCAGATATGATATGTATTTCATCTTCCTACCTCAAAATTTAAGGCCCAAGTTACATGACTCAAACGTTTTCGCTCTTGATACCGATCACGAATATATGTATAGGGTATATCTCGATTTACAAACTACATATGTTTCAAACTTAATATACCGTTATAATAGGACATAAAAATTGACTTTTTCTTGATTACTTATGTATTTCACAATTGGGCTCAAATTAAAAAAATTAAAATAAAAATCTTAAAATAAGGATATGGCGTACCAAGTTGTTGAACTACCACGCAGAACTGTATTCAAAAATCGACAACTAGAAATCGAAATTATTTGTTACATAAATTTTATAGGCCTTTAAATTGTCTATTATTCACTGGAACATTATATGTATAAGACCACGCCCACTTCCTGAAGACGTTTTAAAGCAAAGATATGATTTTCATTAAACATGAGTTTAATGTTATCTTTAGAATTATATCAAAAATACTGAGTGCCACGCCCTTCTATTAAGCAAGTAGAAGACTTTAATATTAATCCTAAAAAGTTTGTAAACATATAACATAAGGGTGCAAGTACGTAGGTGGTTTAGTTTTTTAACAAAACGCTACTGTGTTATGTAAGTTTAATATTATATAAGGAGAATTTCAATACGTATTAAATACCTAAATTTCTTGAACGGACTGTAAATTTTGTTAGGAAAACGTGTGTAATGGCACGTCTACTACTACGTTACAAACAAAACTGATTAATGATAAAATTTTGCAAATAACATCTTCAATCGTGGGTAAAATATTAGTAATATGGCTGTATTTCCATTATGGCCCATTCGGAAAAAATTTAAAAAAATGTTTTTATATGTAAAATGGTCTCCTAAACACGAAAAAAAAATTATTTTGCGAGGAAACTATTATTAACAAAGTTATTAACAATTAAAGTTCCTAAAAGATGTCTAAACAGATAGCATTTACGAAATCTCAATTTCTCTTTAATTGCATATACCCAACCTCGCACTTACCCCAAATCCTACAGTGACCACAAGTAGGGGAGTTGCAGGAGGGCAGCATGCCCCCATACATTTTTCACTGTTTATGGGATTTACTTTTAAAAATGGCGAGTTGTTCTTTTGTATTGCCTATTTCTAAGCAATTATTTACATACATACATACATGTCATTTTTGAAAATTATGGCTTTAGATTTTTTATTATCGTTATTTGTTAATTTCTGGTAGCTATTTATAATATTTTACAGTTTAAAACAAAGAATATGATGTTAGGAAGTAAGAATTAAAGAGAAATTGCTATTTATCTGTGAATAATACCTCGAAAATGCCTTCCGTTTCGTGTTTAGGAGGCCATTTTACATACATATAAGAACAGGTTTTTTAAATTTTTTTTCCAAATAGGCCATAATGGAAAGTTCTTGTTTCGATTATAATGCCAACCGAGTTAAAACTCACCTTGGTCTAAGAAACAAAAGATGAAACTGGCAACACCCGCAATATCAAAAGAATTAAGTATAGTAACTACCTTAAAAGATAGTGACAACTCTGAAAACAGAGTCGATATCCACTTATTCTTAGCCGAGATTAACGGCATGGAAAAAGTCTTACGTCTAAAAATGATCATAAATATTCTTCGCCTTCCACATGCCATCCTTTTGCTACTTACAAGGATAATTAATCTTATGATTATATTTCAAATCATGAAATTGATCATGCGTGTCACTACGCTAGCCTAAACTCTGTGAAGGAAACCTATCCAACCAATGATCAAAACATGCAGCTCACTAAAAGAAGTTCGACAAGTATGTACATTCAATAGAACTGCGCTAGGTTGGAATACTCATGGTTATGTATGTATATACATATATTCCTTAAATATTAGTTTCAAGCCCATTCGCTGAAGGGATAGCGGTACCCAGTTAAAAGTTGCCGGCTGTATGTTCGTGGAAAAACCCGGTACGCCAACTGATAGCATATACTACAAGCTAACCCAAATAAGTCCGAGAAAATCGAATTTTTTATTAACATTGATCTTAATTAAATTGCCTTTAATTTTGAGGTTGGAATGAAAATTTCGATTTCGCTTTCGCTTCGACGACGTGTGGCTCTACAGAATCCAGATATACAATTTGAACAAAATCTGTACACCCGTTTAGGTTGCAATCGAGTCCACTTACAGACAGGCACAAATGGTGGAACCTTTTTTGGGTTCTCTCCGTCACAGTAATGTAACTTTTAATGTTTTCAGAAAAGCAATCCTTCGCCTATTGGTAAGAATGTATGTACGTATATATGTATTAACGTGTGTAAGTACTGTAGGTGCAAATAAAAATATTTTAATAGCTTTGGTGATTAAATACTTAGCGAATATACATACTAGCCCGATGAGTATGCTGCGCATATTCATTAAAAGAAGGCTTAACTGTAAATTACAAATTAGAAAAAAACAAAAAACGTACTGAAGAGCTACAATCCATTTCGTATGGATCGTTTGATACCCTATCCCAATGCAGTCCTAACAAAGTGGGCTCGGCATACTGAATTTGTTCCCGAATTACGACAACTTCAAACATCGGAAGATATTGTACGCAAAATTTAATAAAAATCGGTTTTTTGAAAAAAGCGCACTTAAAAAGTGGGCGTGGCTTAAGACAATATATGGGTGAATTTAAGACAATCTGAATATCTAAATATTTGGTGTTACAAAATTTATCAATTTCATGTAAAATAGTGCAATTATAAAAAACTGGACGTGGCAGTGGGCGATTCAAAAAAAATTTACACTTGTACTGCTTCTTTTTTTCACAGATATTTCATCTCAGCTCAAAATTTTAGACGCAAAAAGGGGTGACATACATACATACGTTTGGACGGACGGTCATTGCTCAATCGATTTCGCTATTTATGTATGTATGTATACTGATCACTAATATATGTACATATGTATATGACAAACTACTTGTCAAAATTAATATACATGTACATATGTAATACTTTGTATAAAAATTCAAAAGAAAAAACCCTTCTAGAATCATTTTTATAGTGATCATTGTTACAGGCCCGATAAAGAGGGCGTGGTGTATTATTATTTTCAATTGAGTTACAATGATTTTGTTACAATTTTATAAAAAAGTGGGTGCGAGTACATTAGTTTTTTTTTTTTTATTCCTAGTAAGAAAACATTGTGAGCATTGTAGCTCTTCGAACTCCAGACTGAAAGGCTCAAGGTTCCGTACTTATCGCGGTCCTATCTCTTGCGAACGTCTGACAAACATGCAAGAGTATTATGTAACTGTCATGAAAAACCATGTCAAACAAAACTTGTTTTTCGAACCCGGCATCAAACAGTAGGAAGAATGTAACACGCCCAACACGAGAAGCTAGTCCGTGGGTCCTGGACGAACCTGTCGCGAAAGTATTTGTATACATATGTATTAGTAAAAAAATTGTAAAAAGTTGTTGAGGCGGTCTAAAAAAATGCTTGATTTTGCACCATATACAACATCCTTTATAAAACATCCTTGTGCAAGAATCATTTCAGTTTTGCCGCATTTAAATTAATGTAAATAAATACCGCTTTATAAAAGAAACAAAGAACAGAAAAAACCACATCATCATCATCACAAAAGATGTGTAAACACCGTTTAAGAATATCAAAAGAATTTCATCAAATGTCCTCCAAGGACTTTACACCTTCCACAATCGGTTCACTCGCTAAATAAGACAGCATTGCACACAAAACAAAAATAATAATAATAATATATTCCGAGTAAAACTCACAAAAACGCATTCATTACGGAATATTACAATAAAACAGAGTACACAGGCAGCAGAGCGGTCCCTACAGAGAAATTCCATACAAAGGTGTTAAACCTCCTTCACACAAAGGAGCAATTTTGTGCAGAAAAAAAGGTAAAAATGCAAAAAATGTACACTTACCCTGTGTGCAACAGGGGAATATTACAAACCCAACAATAAGGGATATTTTTAACGATGTAAACAAACAATGTAAACAAGAAGCAAAAACAAGGATAACTAAATAGCAGGCAAGGCAAAAGTAATGCAAATATTCACGCACACACAACGACAGAGAAAGATATTCGTACACTCAAAGTGGGATCCATACACGTCATTTAAGTTCAGGTATGAAGTTTCTTACACCTGGATGAACATCACCCTAACCGTCATCACCACCATCTCCTACTGAGTTAATATAAAACAAACATCACCGCGCAATGACAAGTGATTTCAACAAACAGGGGTGTAGGCAATGTGATGTCCTTGGAGTGATAATGTTTGAAGCATGAAACAATTACTGTTTTTTTTTTCTTTTTTCTTGATTTTTCTCGTGGGTGGAATATGATCGGCCACGAAATTAAGCAATATACAGTATACAGAGGTACCGACGTAGATAGACGAAAAGCAAAACAGGTTGTTGCTAGGAAATAGGGAAGAGAAACTTTTTTTTTGTGTGTTTTTGGAAAAGTTTATACCTGGAATTGAGATGTCCTTGGGGAAATGTTTTGCCGGTAGTAATTATTTCTGCTGGTGAATAGTTGAGGTTAGAGTTCCCTTTATTGGTAGAACATTAAGCACATTCAACACTTTGTATAACACATTACCAATCCTAGCGGTAACTATTTACATATTTTGCTGTTACTGAAATATTTTAGGTATAGCTTTACGAATTATTTATTCAATTTTAATTTTAATCGATTTTTTTTAAGATTATTTTGCTTTTGCTCGAACACGTTGTACATGCATACATACATACATATGAAAGTATGTATATTCAATGAATATTTAATTGCAACGCAATGTTTACACAGCGAATGATTTATGCACGTTTAAATTGGGTGCACGGATTAAAACCGAAGAGCTCAGGGAGAGAAACATAAATTTAAAAAAACAAATTGCACAGTTCACATAATCAACACACTTTTACTACTCGTATAAAACTACCTTTAGAGATTGTAGCCGAGATTTCACAATTGGAAGACAAATTCCTTTGGCAGAAAGTATACCACCTTACGGTATTTCGTCGCGGGGAAGGAAAATAGCAGCACACGGTAGGACCTTTTAAGCTTTGTGTGTTTGTCAATTAATTTTTAATGAGTCCTTCGAGTGTGAGAGACGAATGAAGGATACGGTATAGTCGAAGTTTTTTCTCCGTTCCTTTGGCGTAAAAGTTTTTCGCGTAGAAGTCAAAAACCGTGAACCAAAATTTTCTGTTCGCTTTTAATGTAGACGATGATCCAGCTTGTTGTTGGAAGAGATGACGTGCGTCTCGTTAAGGACGAGTAATCGGAAATACGAAAAAAAGACGACGACAATGAACGCACGACGAAAGAAGATACAAAACAAACAACCAGTAGTGGGATAGATAGATAGAAAGACGAGTAAAAGGAGAAGAGAAAAAAGGATGTATCAAGATGTTTTCAACACTCATGCACTGGTACAGGTTTTTTTATTTATAAATTCAAATTGGCATATCCTCTATTTGGAACAAAAAAAATACTCCAAAATCTTCACAATTTTTTCTGCAGCACAATTGCTTTATTAATTTCACACTGTAAATGGCAATAATCCTTTTTGGGCGAACAAATTTTCCCGTTAAGAACAAGCTTTGCGGATGAAAACGACTCGAGAACTGATATCACGGAGAATTTCCACGAGAAATGGGAGCATTCCTAGTTTTCCATAGGTGGAAAGTTCAACTAGATTTTCGCTCGTATAAGGGATGGAAATTTCCCGGAAGGGAAATTTCTACAATTTTCATTCAGCCTCTGCGAGTGGATTGTATTGTGGCGTAACGCTCTCGCGAAATTTTTCATTTTCATCCACTGTCTTTCGGACAGGGAGGATGCTCTTGTTGGCAGTGACATGTGTTATGAATGGAATCACGATTCACTTATCGCTCACTGAGTTGATTCCTCTCTTTGCAACCCCTAATTAAGAGAGTATAGTTTCGTCCAACCCTCCTTTTTGGTGGTGTTTTATTTTTCGCAAGATTTTCATGTGACGCTGCAGTACCGAATCTCCTCGACCTATAAATATCGAAGTTGATATCCTTTAGGTGGATTTTGTGAATGTCATGAAAATGCTCACCCCTCCTTATTTTTTCCGTATTCTTTAATATTATAGCTCGTGCAGCTGGTGCAAATAGGTATCAATTGTCTAAAATGGTTTCAGCACATTGCATGTGAAGTATGAACGACAATTTATTGGAAAACAGTACGCAAATGTGAATCAGAAGATTGTTTTGGGGTTCTATTGTCTGGCATTATTTTGCTTGATAATTGTGGAAGCCAAATGTAATATCAATGCAGTCCATAAAGCAAAATAAAATCAGAGGAAACATTTCTAAATAATTATTTGTAGATTTCATACAGTAAGTTAGTACTTACAGATTCTTATAAATAATTGTATGCACATATGCATGTACATTAATTCGTACATACATATGTATGTATGTACATACATATAAAGAAATAGTCCAGCTTCTCGTTAGCACACGTACATACCATATATTGCGGGACCCACATTTTGCTGCATCCCAATGTTTAGATAATAAAGCTAAAGGGAGCTATATATGCGATGTGAATATTCCTTCTCCCTAAGCCGTAAGAGGTTTCAAATATTATAGACAAGTGCATTCTATGAAGATACGCTCGCCTCTGTTTAACAACTTCTATTCTCACCTCAACGCGGTGAACCTCGGGAGCCTCGTACCGGGACTGGAGATTGGGTTTTGGCGGAAGCAAACGACATAGGGAGGGAGGGGGAACGGTCTTTCCGCTAAGGCAGTCTTTCCTTCTTCCGGAAGGCAGAAAAGGAACTACTCTGATGGAGTCAACGGTGACGTCCCAGTCAAGTCGAATTACTTGATGTACACTTTGCACGAGGTTCTTTCGAAGAAGAGCACTTCCTATGTCGGCCCGTTCGAATTAAGGTGTACCCAAAAGAACCCGACCTTTTGGTTGGAGGTTGTACGTCGGGGTAACTGCCAGTCCATGTAAAAACAACTATAGTTATGAGAGCGGCGATAGTTATGAGATCAGCTAAGTGAGGGCGTGTGGACATCGGATATTTCTGGCAAAGCAGCGATATGGATATGCAGCTAACGAGCAGTTGAAGAGAAAATGACGAAGTGCCAAGGAGTCTTCGAGTGGGCCAAAGTAAATGGAACCTATTTCTTCAGCTGCAAGGCGCCTCACAGCATCACACACGAAGAATCAAGTTCCAGCTACGGCCCTGTCCCATCGAAAAGGAAAGCAAGGAAAGCACCCGCAAAAAAAGGGATGGAAACCATTCACAGTCTGAACGTTGAAGTACTTCAGCTAATGGTGGAAGATATAATGCTTCGTGGATTAGCCGCCGAGACTGCGAATCAGCTCACAAGAGGATTGACAAGCGGCTGTAATGCGTACATGCAACAGAAAACAGCAAACGCCGCTTAAGGCCGCTAGACGGAGATCTTCCAAAATAATTAGCCTCGCCGACGACACAGCAATCGCTGTAGTCACCAATCTTTTGGAGGAGTTGGAGCATGACTTCAATGAAGCTATCGGAATAGTCCAGGAAAGCCTTGCACGCATGGGCCTACAACTTGCAGAAGAAGTGCTCATCAGCAGCTGGCAACCTTTAAGCAAGACTAACCTTTCAGCAACACCTGCAGCATACAGCTGCAAAGGCAGCAACGGGTGTCTTGGGAAGGATTATGCCAACCAACGGACCAAACCACAGGAAGAGATTGCTCTTAGCAAGAGTGAGCGGCACTGATATTGCTTTATGGCTCCCAAATATGGGCTGGTGCCATGATGACGAAATTTTACAGGAAAAAAAAGAAGTCTGAGACAGCTTGCAGAATCAACGCGTTGAGAGTATGCAGCGCCTTCCGAACAACCTTCTTCTTATAGACCTTCTTGCTAAAGACGCGCATCGGAAATGCCAGACCAGCAGGACAACGGCTTCAGCGACGAGTTGAAGTGATACTGAGATACATGTTTCAGAGTCTACCTGCATAGGTTTGGACACGACGAAAAAAATGCGGAACACATTATGTTCTATTGTCCACGATATTATGAAGAACGTCACCTGCTGGTGAATAAATTGGTTGAGAACATAGCCTCAGACAACATCACCAGACAGATGATGATGATGGCAAGAGGCTTGGGAAGCTGTGACAAAGACATTGTGACAAAGATTATGAAAAAGCAGCGAAAACAGGAGCGACAACGATACGCAGCGCAGCACGCTGAATTAAAAAGAGGAAAAGAGCGTAGAACTCGTTAAAAATTTGAAGCAAGTATTTAAACAAATAGAAGGAATATCTATCTATGTATGTATATGTCTCGTCATAGATGTCGGTTAGACATGAAATACGGAAGGTACACGCATTGGTGCTGCCCATGTGTTTTTTAATAGACAACCGCACATATGGCGTAAGCTGCCCGTATTCATCAAACGTAACAACCTACAAATCGCCGGGCATGTCAATCGCTTGTAGTGCTCTTTATCGCGATGAAAGGTTTTTTTTGAAAGTTTGCTTTAAATGTCGGATAAAACGGTCAAATTTGTGCAATTAATTGAAAATTATCAGTTTTTATATAATTAATAATAATACATTGAATACCCAAGGAAAGATCTTACTGAAAATAACAACAACAACAACTACCAAATAAAATTCGCTTGTAAAGCGATTCATTTACGACGAGACGCTCGTGCAGAATGCCTAAGCCTTATTTTGTCTCGATTAACAAAAAAATGTTAATTTATTTTTCTTCCGATGTTTATAGACGCATTCAGGTGTAACAAATGGACTCGTTCGACACTATTCATTGTCAGGTATTTTTTATTTAAAATGTTTGCTGAAGGTGATCAAGAAAAAAGAAAAAAAAAGTTGAGTTTTCAAAAAATAAAAATTCCATTTTCTTTGTTCCGGAAAACAGAAAGTTCCCCTTTTCGATTTTAGCTCATTTCAAGACCAAAAGTTCCTTCAAAAAGGGAGATTTCCCACAACCTGGCAATACTGCTTTTGACAACTTTTTCTTTGCTCGAATCAGGTGGCAGATCTTCAGTGCTGATGATGTGAGTGCTAATGCTGGGAGTCGTTCTTAAGGGAATGAAACTGGATCTCGCTACATCTTTTTGGTAGGATAATGGATCAGTTTACTTTGGTACAAATGTAAACAATTTTTGAACCTTCTTACAATTTTTGGATCTTATTTTCTCACAACTATTCGTGGTGTGCGGTACAGTTCGGGGCGAACCTGGCCCTCAACCAACAAGCCTCTCCAGTTAGCCCAGTCCTTAGCGAACTACCTCCTGTTGTCAAAAATTTTTTTCTCGACCAAGGATATATTTATCCGCTTTCGATAAAATCCATTCTTAAGTGCCATAAAGGAGGACTGGGATAATCAGGTCTTATAGAGTCTACTTAGTTGTAGCGCCAAAGAACCAGCGATTGACAAGAGAGCTTGGTAGACAAAGTTCCTTACTACCTGAAAGTTATAGTTGTCTATTGTGATGTTCTATCCAATTCGTCGATATAGCGTGTTCCTTCTCGTTGACAGAATATGTAAATATATGTATGGGGTGGACCATCTGTTGGTTTTTCTTTGAAACATATGTTATTTGGACACTAAGAGCTCTTATGCGTCGAAAAAATTAACAGAAACTAAGAATTATATTTTCGCGGTACGGAATGGATTGATTTACACCTAAAAACGTTGGAAAATATTGCAAAGTTACTTCCAAAGTGGATGCTGTGTTGTCGAAACAGTACGAATTTTTAAAAGAAATTTCGGTCGAAATAATGCACGTACTGCATCTGATGTACGGAAGATTGTGATGAAAGTTCGTGAGACTGGTTTGCTGTTGATAACCAAACATATTCCCGTGTTCGTCCTGTGCGTTAAACGGAGAGTATTGCAGCTTTCTGCAGGTTTTTGAAGTGGCAGCAGTATTGGCCCATTTTTCTTCCAAAACGACAATGGAAGAAACATTACAGTCAATGGAGAGCGCTACCAAGGCATGATAACCGATGTTTTATGGCCAAAAATTGTGCATTTGAACTTCGGCGAGCTGTAGATCCTGCAAGATGGGACTACGTGCCACACAAGCCGTCAACAATCGATTTATTGCACACTAAGTTCAATAATCGTGTAATCAGTCGTTTTGCTGATGTTGTTTGGCCGCGACGGAGTTGCGACTTGACGCCGTTTTATTTTGTAGGGTGCCATTATAGATCGATGGTATGCGAACAATCCAGAGACGATTCAGGGACTCAAGAACAATATTGGTCAAGCTATTCGTCAAATAGGGGCCGAAACCATCGAAAATGCATTGAAAAATTGGGTTGACAGGATGGCGCACTGCCAAACCAGGCGAAGCAGTCATTTGAATTAAATAATATTCCATAATTAATCGGAAGGTTTACTCTTTTGTATAGTCTTTTTCAAAAGAAACCAACAGATAGCCCACCCTATATTTGTATGTACATATACATAGCTACAGAATAGAGTATCATACAGTGACTTGCAAAAGTATAACCGCACGCTGCAAAATCCGTTTTGCAGGAAACTCTAAACAGATTAATGCCCCTTATTATTTTTTTATTTTATGGCATCAAAAAACAAAAAGTAGAGTAAAAAAAAATCCTCGATATTTGCTTTTGGGATTTTTAGCAATAAAAAACAATAAAAAATTTTCTCAATTTTTTTTTGTTTTGAGTAATAGTTTTTACAAAAGTTGGTATTAGGTTTAATTACCCCTTTTTCAGTAATACTAAAAATTCCATTGGGCACACTTCCAACTAGTTTTCTTAATAGGGAATCCCCTAAGGTGTTTCATGCACCCATAATTGATCTTAGGAGCTGGGGAAAGTTCTAGAATTACCAATTTTGCGTATAAAATCGACGTGTAATGATTCGCCAAAGATTTTCTTTCGGGTTGTTATCCAGAGAACATGCCGGGCACTCCATCAATCTAAGGTTTTGGGCTTGAATCCATTGCAACCTTTGACGACTGACGTAAATCGCTGCGTTATCTTGTTAAAAAACATGAGGAAATCGACGATGTCGTCTTAAATATGGTACCAAGTTGTCTTTGGATAGCAGAGTGTAAGCTGCACTATCCATTTTGTGGAGGAAAAGGCAACTGGAACCTTACCCGAACGCAGAAAGCACCCTTTACCGTACAACTTCCACCGTCGAAGTTCCTCGTCGGAAAAAAACCTCAGATCCTTCCGTAAATCGTGCCAATTTCGACAGCAGTGACGAAATGAAGTTTAATCTTGATGGACCAGATGGCTTTATTGGATATTCGAACGATTTACGGAAGGATCTGAGGTTTTTTTCTATGAGGAACTTCGACGGGGAAAATTGTACGGTAGTGTGGGCTTTCTGCGCTCGGGATAAGATCCCGGTTACATTTACCTCCACAAAATGGATAGTGCAGCCCAAGACCAGCTACTCGAAGAGACCTTAGGACCGTATTTAAGACGATATCGTCGATTTCCTCATGTCTTTCAACAAGATAACGCAGCGATTCACGTCAGTTGTCAAAGGTTGCAATGGGTTCAAGCCCAAAATATTAGATTGATGGAGTGCCCGGCACGTTCTCTGGATTGCAACCCGAAAGAAAATCTTTGGCGAATCATTACACGTCGATTTTATACCCAAAATTGGTAATTCTAGAACTTTCCCGAGCTCTAAAGATCAATTATGTGTGCATGAAACACCTTAGGGGATTCCCTATTAAGAAAACTAGTTGGGAGTGTGTGTGCGGATTTAAAAAATGTTTACACTTGTACTGTATCTTTTTCTCAGAAGCCCATATATTAAATTTCATCGTCCTAGCTCAAAATTTAAGGCCCAAAAAGCGGTGACATGCGGACGGACGGACGGTCATCGCTCAATCGATTTCGCTATTGATGCTGATCACGAATATACATACTTTATAGGGTCTATCTCGATTATTTCTCTATGTTACAAACTATGTGTCAAACTTAATATACCCTTAGGATAGGGTATAAAAATGAGAAAATTGTAGTGCGGTTATACTTTTGCAAGCTAGCCAAAACAGTTTTTTATTGCTAAAAATCCCAAAAGCAAATATCGGTTTTTTTTTTTACTCTACTGACTTGTTTTTTGATGCCATAAAATAAAAAAATTATAAGGGGCCTGTATGTGTTTAGAGTTTCCTGCAAAACGGATTTTGCAGTGTGCGGTTATACTTTTGCAAGGCACTGTATGATCCGTTCGAGGTGAATCGTTGTGTAGTCATTTTGGTCACTTAACCCTCTACCGCATGAATTATGATTCAGTGGAAAATTTTTAATTCCAGTTTTTTTATTTAAGCTTTACATACATACATATGTATTTTCTTAATTTTTAGAAAATGTATGACCGTTCATACAAAATGGAAACATATAGATTTAGTATATGAGCTCCGAATGAGTTATGTAGTTACTACCGATAGCCATCGCAAAGAATTATAAAAGAGATCTGAATGTACTATATATTGCAGACATGTTTGTGTGTGTTTACCAACAGTTATGGGTACAACTGAAAGTTACCATCCCGTTCAAATCTAAATTATTATTTTAATCAGTCTTTCAATATCATACACTCGTAAAATCTAAAACTAAGTAGTTTTGTAGGTATGCGGGCAGATAGTCGGACATTTGACTTCTGGTACTGATCTTTGCGTTTATGCTTCTAGGAATCAAGTCCCATTATTCCTTCACATAAATATTCCAAATTGCCATAGGGTATAAAAACGCCCGACGTGGAATCAAAGAAAAAAAAAATGTCCTTCGATTTCGGAATCTACTCATCTTTGACTCCAAAGAGAAACATGAAAAATATGGAAAATAATGTGTTTTTCCAGCAGTAACAGCATCATTGATATACACACATATTTACAAAGGTTTTCTTTGAATTTGCCGTTAATACCACCAAAATCTCTTCTGTTATAATAAAAGCTCTTTAACAGGGTAAAATCCAGAGCAAAGAGTAAATTGAATATATCTAGTTACCATCAATCCTGCGCATGTCTGTAAATCTCTTTCCAGGGCATGCTCCCACTATGCATATAATTCCACGAGATACCGCATGGTTGTCTAAAAGAACACAAAAAAGTAAATAAATAGGAAAAGGACCAACACTCCACCTTGATAATGACATGCGGAAAAAGAGTTCTGCAAATCACTTATGTATGTATTCGGAAATTTTTTTGCAAAACGCTCATACTCATACTCGCGCGACAAAGAGATTTTTATCCCGAATAAAGAGGCCAATCGCAGAGTGATGGAAGGAAGGGATATTTTTTTTTTATCCTTGAATGCGTTGCGTGTACTACACAAGACGTCCTGTTTCATTTATCTAATCCACAATTTGCGAAACAACAATACACAACGTGTCGTATGGAATGAATAGATATACACCACATTCGGTCTAAAACAGGTTTTACTTATCCTATCCATTGAAGGGGATTTCAGTTAGGACGGTATAGATAAAGATAAAAAATAGTAAGGAAAAAGTAAGACAACCATTCTTGGTTCCACCAAATAACCGCAATGATATAAGAAGGTTGAGCCTTTTTTGCCTTTCTTTCAAAACCTCTGAATATATCCATTCTAAGAACATTTGGGGTGATTTGTTGAGATTCTCTCTAAGGGGAATACCTACAGAAATACATTGCTGGATGGGATTCTGAGATTGCTGTTGATTTGTTGTGACATCAGATCTATATCGTTAGAATCAGCGTTGGTGCAATAATGGAAAAAGAACGAAAGGGATAATGGAAGAGAAATGAAAACTAAGACTAACATTTTAACTAAATGGATATATGTAGCTAGACTCAAGAAGAACAATAGAACTACGAAAAAAAAATCCACAGAAAAATTGGCCAATGATATGTTAACAATAACTGTTAAAAAGTGGTAAAATCGTACGTACTTCCAGGTTTATGCTATACATAAATACGTTTACATAGTTCTAAGAATTGAAACTAAAATCCGGCTGGTCTCATAGATATCTATGTAAGACCTACTAAAGTGGGCGTAGCTGTCTGCATTTTTGATGGAATTATAACGATAACATCGAAGTGATTTCATCTGCGAGATTTGACAAACAAATAGTGAGTGTGGCTCTACATATATAATGTGCAGATGAATTATAATTATTGTCTTCCCAAATATTTTCAATTGCTTTTAAAAATTTAGAAAAGGTTAGCTTTTTGAAAGTGTGCGCATCTAAAACTTGGTATAAGCCCAATCGCCGAAGAAATTTACAAGAAAACATTTACTTTCTCTCACAGCAAAGCGGCGCTTCTAACCATGAAGGTATTTGAAATAACATCCTAACTATACTTGAATTTATCATGACAAAGTGACATGTTCCTATCTCTACGCACAATCTAGGTTTAGTGTACGAGGATACAGACGCACTAAGAACAAAGGTTATACCATAGATTACTGTGAAGACCAGTGGCATCGTTGCCATGAAGCCATCAGAAACGCCGTAACTGATGTGTTGGGTTTCATCCGACCAATCCCACGAAACCCCTGGTTTGATGAAGAATGCCGGCAAGCACATGCAGCAAAACAATTTGCATACAAAGCGTCGGCGCCCAGGAGGACGAGAGAAGTCGTGAGCCCTATGAACAAAAGAGGAGGGAAGAACATTGGCTTCTGCACGAGAAGCGCACATTCGAGAAATTAGAGAGCTTCTACTCCAGGAACAATGTTTGGAAGTTTTACCAAAAGGTAAGAAGAACGTGTCAAGGCAACCAGATGCGAACAGAGACCTGTAAGGATGAACAAGGAAACCTTGTAGTTGAGTCAGAATCGATGCTGAGGATGTGGAAAAACCACTTTTGCAGACTGTTAAACCGCGATGACGACCCAAATTGCGCTGTCAGACAGAACGAACCATTCAACCTGGACGATGAAAACCAAGACTTCCGTCTACTCGACCAGAATGAAGTGAGGATAGCAATAAAAATACCGGATCGCCTATTAGCCGAGCTATTTTAGGCAGCAGGGGATGACTTGATGGAGAGTATACACCAACTCATTTCCAATATTTGGTTGGAGGAAAGTATGCCAGATGAATGGAACCTCAGCATCGTTTGCCGGATCCACAAGAAAGGAGACCCTCTAAACTGAGCCAACTATAGAGTTATCAGCCAAGAGGGCAAAACCAAGTAAGTAAACCCGTTTGCGTTGACTGGATTTGGAGGAGGAGATTTAACGACATCGACCTGGTCAGAAAAGTACGCATCAATCGTCTAAGATGGCTAGGACATGTGGACCGAATTCAGTCCGGCCCGAAGAGTCTTCGAATCCAACCCGGACGGACAACGCAGTATAGGAAGACATCGCTTTAGGTGACAAGCACAAGTGGAAGAGAACCTCAAACAACTTGGATTGCGCAACTGGAGGCAGCTATCCAAAGATCGCGCTAAGTGGAGGGGCTTGGTAGTTGAGTCCCAGGTCCACCACGTACTGTAGATCTACCTAAGTAAGTAAGT
The DNA here is from genome assembly GCA_905220385.1 of Xylota sylvarum. Classification (NCBI taxonomy): domain Eukaryota; kingdom Metazoa; phylum Arthropoda; class Insecta; order Diptera; family Syrphidae; genus Xylota; species Xylota sylvarum. Next base: position 24,265,574 of record LR999960.1, read on the forward strand.
AAGTGGAAAGAATGGCAAAGGTTGATCGCATGTTAACTGCTCCAAAAATAGTTGCTGACATCAACGTTAATTATGGAATATCACTCAACCTTTTAAGCAATCCACAATTTGTTGATTAGATTAGGTTAGGTTCAATTGGCAGGCTGTAGAAAGTGCAGCCACACATAGGCCAGAATAGGCCCATTGTGATACCACAGGATCTAGTGTCCTCAACTACCCGTTGAACCAGCATGAGCAGTTTTATAAAGCGCTGGAGGCGATTAATGCTTATGTTAGCTCCAAGTTTGTCGAAGAAGTACTCTTCTAGATACAGTTTCCTTCGCATTGGTAGAGCTTTGCAGGTGCATAGGAAGTGAAGAATAGTCTCCTACTCTTCCTCATCCATGCAGCTTCTACAGAAAGCATGACTGAAAGCATGCCTCCCAATGACGCAGTGCAGCGTTTTACTGTCTAGGATTAGGCCTAAGTATTTGGGTGTATTTATGAGCACCAGGGAGATGCCGTTAAGTTTCGGTGGAATTTTATACTTTCTTGTGAAGAGGACCAGTTCTGTTTTCTGAGGTTTTACCCCCAGACCGCATTTATTAGTCCATTTGGAGAGCTTAGAGAGGGCGTTTTGTAGAAAATCGCTAAGCGTGTTTGGTTTTCCTAAGACAGCAATAGCAACGTCATCTGCATAGGCAACTACCTGGCAGCCTTCCCCTTCCAGGATTAGAAGCAGTTGGTTGGTTGATTGGTTAATACCGGCTCTCTATGGGAAATTCATTTAGACCAGAATGCACAATGGACCTTGTGCTGCCGATGTGTAAGGTGGGTGGATCACCCTCTTACTCCAGAAACCATCGACTCTTTTGTATGAAGGAGCTATTCTTAGCCGTGCAGGCGTTGTTAAGATCGTTTAGATAATTGGAAAGGTATTCGCCTAATGTAGCCTTCCTAGTTTTGGCGAGTGTAGAGCACGTGCACAGGGGACTGACGGTCTCTTCTTCCTCTTCGTCCATGCAGCTTCTACAGAAGTCGTATGTAGGGGATGCCCAATCTTTGAGCATGTCTTTCTATAGCACAGTGTCCAGTAAGGGTGTTAACTATTTTGGAGAGGGTTCCTCTCTGATGTTTTAATGTTTTAGGAGTGCAATGAACCTGGTTTTATTTAAAGTCGGCCAAAATAGCCTATCGATATGACATCAGTCAGGTATTTACATAAGACTTAATGTCGGTAATGTTTGTGCCATTAAGACCAGAAGAGCATCGTCTAGCTAGTTTGTCAGCTTCACAGTTCCCTGGTATGTCATAGTGACCTGGTACCCAACAATGGGTGAGGTTGTACTGTCCAACTATCTCGTTAAGATACGAGGGAACGCTTGACCTAGTTGAAGAGTTGCCGGCACGTTTTGCGGAGAAAAATAATCTCCTGATTCCACCAAGGTGCTCCAGGCTTGCCCTTTCGTTTATTTAATGGACATGAGATAGACATTGCATGATTGAGGACCTTCGTTAGATCCTCTACCATCGCGTCTAATTCGTGAGTGTTAGTTGGTACGACAGGGGTACTTTTTATTACAGAAGACTCCACACTGGACCATTCTGTCTTCCTGAAATTCCTAAAGACGGGATGGGTCTGAGGGAGGTAGTTCATACTACATTCAATATATCTACGATCTGAGAAGGAGTTTTCGCTAGAAACTTTCCAATCTTTGACAACATGATGAATTTTCTCAGAGACCAGGGTGATATCTACTACTTCCTCTCTATTACACTTTATAAAAGTGGGCTCAAAACCAATTTTACAGAGGACTAATATAGTACTATTAATGACCCAAGGTTCTTGGATCCGGACTATGTCTTCCGCGTTTGTGGAT